>JBBMKD010000145.1:100449399-100589242 GCA_037834095.1 Argya squamiceps | reverse complement strand
TGCAGCCTCGGCTGGGAGCGCTGCCGGCGGCCCCGGCCGGGGGCTCGGGGCGAGCGGGGCCCCGCGTCCGCCAGACACAGCTGTGGCTGCTGCTGCGCCGCTACGGCGCCGTCCTCGCCCGCCACTACGCCAGGGAGAGCCGCTACCGCCACCGGCTGAAGGAGCAGATCCAGAGGCAGGCGGAGCTGGCGGGCATCAACCTGGGCGCCCAGGACGTGGATCTGCTGGCCGAGAGCCCGCAGGGGCCTCGAATCGTCGGCCGAGACCTGGAAGAGCTCAAGGCCAAGCATCACCTGGGGCTGGCCCAGGCGCGGCAGCGGCAGCTGATGGAGCTGGAGGAGCAGATGCTGGAGCTGCGCGGGCTGTTCGTGCAGCTGGAGGGGCTGCTGGCCCAGCAGCAGGGCGCTGCCGACAGCGTGGAGCAGCACGTCCTGCGCACCCTCGACTACGCGGTCCAGACGGGCGGAGGGGTGAAGAGAGCCCGCAAATACCAGCGGCCGTCGCGGAGCTCGGCGCTGCTGACGGCGGCTCTGGGCCTCTGCTCCTGCTGCCCCTGCCTGCCCTGCCCCGGCCGGGGCCTGCGCTGAGCCGGGGCTGCGGGGCCGATCGCGGCAGAGCTCGGGGATTCACCTCCTGGTGGGAGGGAGGCTGTTCTGTGCCCTCTGAACAGTGGGGCAGTGATGGTGGGCAAAAGACTGATGCGGAAGATGGTGGCAAGCACCAGCGGTGTGTTATCCCACAGTACAAATTTTTGTACTTTTGCTCTGTATCACACACGTCACACGCGCTCCTTTTTGCATTGTAGTTGGCTAACAAGCTGTGTGCACACGCCTTCTACCCTTTTGTAATCGGTCATAGATTTCTCCATTTCTCGTTGTAAATGTCAACACACATCTGCATTCCACGCTTCTTCTCCCTCAAAGTTGTTCACCTGTCTTGCTCAAGGACAATGATGCCTTAAGTTTTAGTTTTAATGTTTGCAGATTTTGTGCTGCCTAGGGATGTAGTTCTGAGCCTCATATGAAGTGGCAGTAAGGTCTCTTCACAGAGTAGGTGGACAAAACAAATCTTTTTTCTGCGGAGAACCAAGGACACCTTTCAGGCCTAAAAACATAAACACCACTGGATCCTGAGCAGGACAGGAGCCTGACAAAGGCTGCGCCCCGGCTGGACCAAGAATAGTCACAGAAATGACATCCCGGTCATGAGGTCTCACACTTTTATAAGTTTTGGTCCGTTTTGCATATTGGGGTTTAATTGTCCAATTACAGCTCCAGATTGTGAGGTCTCATCCTTCTTGTTCCTCCCTTCAGTCTCTGTTTCAGATCAGCCTTCCAAGGCATCAACACAGCTGTAACTCATTAAGGCCAAGGCTGCTCGCAGCCGCATTCCTGTTCTCCTACACGGCACGAAATGTGGACACCTTGCATGATGGTGTGAGGGCCATGCACGCCTTCCCTGATGGCACAGAGACCATCGAGCACAATTTGCTCAGGGCTGCAGGGTCCATGCACACCTCACACGGCAGCACTGGGGTCACACACACCTTCCCTGATGGCACAGGGACCATGCACACCTCGGATGGCAGCACAGGGACCAGCTGCACCTTGCACGGTGATGGAATAACCATTCACACCTCACCTGGAAGCACGAGCACCAGGAACCTCTTGCAGGGTGGCACGAGGACCTCCAGCACCTTTCCTGGTGGCACAGGGACCCTGCACACCCTGCGTGGGGCCAGGCACACTTTGTGCATTTATAATAAGGACAATGCACATCTTGTGTAACAATGTAAAGACCATGCACACCTTGCTCCATGGCACAGGGACCTTGCACACCTTGTTTGGTGGCACAGGGACCAAGAACACCTTGCATGGTGGCATAGGGACCACCAGCATCATTCCTGGTGGCACAGGGACCTTGCACACCTCGGTGGCATCGTGGGGACCGTGCACCTCCATTGCGGCGCCCAGGGAAGAAAAGCACTTTTAACGCCCCAAAACCTGATTTGAGAACTGTAACATTTCTCAGCTTTGTTACTGTTTCAAGGAGGGCAAAAAAAAAGCCTGTTGAAGTTTTTGGCAGCTCTGTGGTTACAAATGGCTCGGTGCCACCGAGGAGCAGCATGAAGGTTCCTCCACTACATCCCAATCCTAATTCTCTCCACTTCGTCCAGTTTCTGCTTCCCAGGGGTTATTTGGTGCACTCATGTTGGTCATTGCTGGTTTGTCAGGCAGTGGGTCATCTTTGGGCTGGGTGTTCCTCATGGCTCATCCCACACTCTGACACCAGGAGAGGATTTGCACAATTTTTTTGGGAATCTACAGGCTTTTACTTCAACCTGCACATTGCCAAACCAGACAATATCCCACATGTGCTGGAAATGCTGGAAACTTCGAGTGGCCCTTTTTTCTGGTCCCCATGTCACCACCTGAATTTCCCAAAACCTTTCAAATTAGACCCTGGGGCCTGGTTAAATTTTTGGGTACCCTTTGTGGAAGGCTCCTCTGTGTTCTGGCAGTTCCTGGCAGCTCATCCCAGTGCTCTCAGCCGCCGTTACATTTGTTTTCATCTTCTGGCTGAGCTTTAATAAAACAATTTCTCAATAACCTCTTGAGTGTGGAGAGTTATTTCTTTGCAGCAGGGAGCCCAAAGCTAAGGAAGAGCAAAAATTGGATGACTTCTCACTGTGTTGATTGAGTTAAACTCTTAGGAAAATAGAAAACTTAATTTTTAGGCTGATAAATTCATATTTTCTGTTGACCTGGAGGACCCCCACATCAGGACTATCCATCCCTATGAGAGCTCTGGGAGACAAGTTGTGTGGTCTCTGATCCTGCCCTCTTCCTCCTTCTGTATTTTCCATTTGTGAGGTCTAAATGAATATTCCCTTTTCATTCAAATTTTGATGAATGGAAGCTCACGTTTATCTAATTTTTATTAAAAAAAAAAATCCACAACTTCCAGACCATTGGAAACACCCCTTGCATCTCACACCCAACCCCACATTTACTGTGTGGCTGCAAGAGCAACCTCCTGGGAAGCACTGAAGTTATTCACAGCCTCCCAGGATACAAAGAGAAGGGAAATAAACCTGCTGAGGTTGGGAGGTGGCAAATCTAAGCTCAATAAAACATATTTAACCTCCTTTCACACCCCACTGTCACAGCTCCGTGCAAACAACCTCCCTGGAGCCCTCCCGGGTGGCTGGGCAGCCTCTGGCCCGACTGGTTTTGCTACTTGGAAGATCATTATCCATAAAAAACAGAGAAAAAAGCTGGGTCACCAGCAGTGCTTCCAGCCAGGACGTGTTTCCTGAGGATTTTGTGAAGCACAACTCCCCTGGAGCCCGGCAGAGAGGGGATGGTCCTGTGCTTGTGGGGCTTCAGCAGCCACGAGATCTCCTGTGTGTGGGAAAATAACCCTGATTTGTGTTCAGGGATCCATGAGGAGTTAAAGGAGGAGGAAAAGAGGAGAAACTTCACACCTCGGAGTGGGTCTTCCCACCAATGGCTTCAGTGGTTAATGAGACTTTATGTATTTATGCATTTATTATTTTTCTACTGCCTGGTGGCCTTTCATTAAATACTGGCCTCAGATAGTATCTAATTACTGTGCCATTACAAACAGGAGGGAAAATTCTAATTAAGGTGTATTTGATACAACAAAGTTCAGCTTGACCCATTTGCTAGGCTTGAACAGTCATTATTTTGCCTCTTAGCATTAATCCACCCTGAAAAACTTTGTATTCTGAGTGAAAGGTTATTGAAGACTCCATGGAGATGTTGTATCCATGTATCCAATTAGATATCTCCATGGAGATGGAGATATCTAATTACTAATTAATTGTAGAGCAATTAATGATATTGTAATGTGGGCATGAACACCCAACAGGATGGGGAAGATTTCTTTCTCTTCTGACTCTGGGACTCATCTGGAGCACATTTAGGAATATTCCTGGAGATGGTGACACCGAGGTGGAGAACCTGCCATAACCATTCCAAGAATATGCATGAGAGAGCCGTTTTAATTATGTCCCAAATGAGCATCAGAAATGTAAGAAGTTCACATTTAAAGGGAAAAATAAGATAAAGCCAAAGTTAAAAATTCAAGGCCCCCAGCTCTGCTCTGTGTTCACACACATAGAAGGCACCAAAAGTGGAATTTTTGGTAAAATGTGTTAAAAAGGAGCTGGAGGAAAAGTCCAAGGCCTTTGTAACTGTGCTGGCAGCACCTGCAAGGTCTTTCAGTTGAAGAAGTGTCACTGAAAAAAAAATTTTTTTAAGAACACAAAATCTTTTGCTGACATTTGGAGAAGTAAATAATTCCAGAGCAAATTAATCACCCTGCAGGACTCATTTTAAAGGTGAGGTGGGTTGTCACAGCTCAACAGTTCCTGCTCAGGGACCCTGGGGTGGTTGTGAATTCCAGCTCAAACACTCAGCTTTAGTCACTTCGATGCTGTTGATTTTGATGTCACAACAAAAGCCCACAAACAGAATAATTTTTTTGTAAATGCAGATTTTTAAAAGCCACCTGAACACTGCAAAATAACTCAGTTTCCTGAATTCTCTTGCATTTGAAGCATCTGCTTGGCCAAACATTTGGGCATCCACATTTATTGGCAAAATTGGAGGGGAGTGCTGAACTGTGATTTCATTTTGCTGTTCTCCAGTTCCCTAGCAGAGAAAAGAAAAATTTTTCATTCAAAATATCTAAATATTTTAATTCAATAGGAGATATTGAATGGATTATATTTCCATTTTCTTAATTGAAAACCATTGCTCAGTATTTCCATTTTCAGAAATTTTTCAAAAAGGGAGTTTTTAATTCTCAAATCACACTTGAATATACTTCTGAATATACCTAGTGTCAAATCAGAAATTCATTCTGCTGTGGGGGCTATCAAGTGATTGCCTTGCTTCAAAACACTTTTTGCATTTCCCTCCCCAACCCAGAAATGTGTCAGCAGTTTAAATTTACTTGATTCATTTTCTCCCCAGTTTTTCCTGTATTTTGCAGTGAATAAGCAACTCTATTCATAGAGCTCTTTGAGATATCTGCTGCTGCCTCTCCAAAAAATATGGATATCTGTCTCACAAGCCTTTTTGCAAGGAATAGGGATTTCTGCCAAGAAATTCAGGGGAGACACTGCTTGTCTTGGAAACTCCATCTTTGGGTTTTAGCAACAAATTGAGCTCATTTTTGGCCTTTGCTTCAGCTGCATGTCTTTGGTGTTCCTTCTCCATGTGGGCAGCCTGCAGCAGGTCACATCTCAGTTTGAGATAATTTTTAAGGGTGTTTTTCTACAGGCACGAACTAAATTGCATTTTCCAGGGATAAAATATTGCTGTTGGATTTCCCTGTCAGGGATGAAATTTTATGTCCATGTCTCTTCCTGCAGTCAACTCCTGCAAAATCTACCAGCAATAATTTAGGACCACAGAATCCCAGAATGGTTTGGTTTGGAAAAGGCCTTAAAGATAATCCAGCCCCATCCCCTGCAAAGGGCAGGGAAACATTCTCCTGTTCCAGGCTGCTCCAAGCCCCATCCAACTTGGAGTTGGACACTCCCCGGGATCCAGGGGCAGCCACAGCTTTTCTGGGAAATACATTCCAGAGCCTCCCCACCCTCACAGGGAGGAATTTCTTCCCAGTTCTATCCCACCTCGCCCTGCCCTCTGGCAGTGGGAAGCCCTTCCTGCCCCATTCCCCTCTGCCCCTGGAGAACAATGACAAGGAACAGGCTCTGCTGGTGTGTTGCAGCCCTTCACCCCCACCTTCCATGAGGTCTTCCCAACAGGAATCGGGGAGAGGATCCCAAACCCACTCTGCTGACTGAAGTGGCAGTGCCCAACCTCAGGTGAGATGTGTCTGCCTCCAGGGATCACAGAATCCCAGGTTGGTTTGGTTGGAAGGGACCTTAAAGATCATCTTCTTCCAATTCCACTTCCACTGTCCCAGGCTGCTCCAAGTCCCATCCAACCTGGCTTTGGAGACTTCCAGGGGTGAGACAACCACAGCTTCTCTGCAAAATCCATTCCAGGGCCTCCCCACACTCACAGCCAGGAATTCCTTCCCATTATCCCAACTGTCCTTGCCCTCTGGCAGCGGGAAGCTGTTCCCTCTTATCTCATCACTCCCAGGAAGCTCAGACCGGAAATTCCTGTTTCCCAGAGACTGAAGTTTCGTGTGCACAAATCTTTGTTTTTTCCAAGTAAAGACTCAAACTTAGGGGCTGTTCCTGGCTGGGAGTGCTGGGAGAGAAACGAGAGGGACTTGTGGCAATTTTTCATCCTCACCATGTTCCCATCACGCTGTGGAAATGACAAATATGTCACAGTCTGCCAGGATCCCACAGTGCCACTGGATGATGAATCAAGGAGACCTTCTTCAGGGATGATTTGGTGCCTAAGTGCTGTTTGCAAAGCTCCAACTGAGATCCAGGGGACAGTTGGATGTTGTCCCTGGCAATCTGCATTGCTGGAGCCTCGGGAATGAGTCACACCCAGGGATGGGACAGAGGTGACCTCTGTGGGATGTCTGCCCTGGCTTTGCCTGGAAACGGGGTCAGAGCCACCCTTTGCACCCACAGTGATCACCAAGACTTTAAACAGCCCCAAAATCGAGTTCTGGTGCAATCCTCACTTCACAGGATGTTTTTTAATTTGGCTTCATGCAACATATTCACTCCTCTGGGCTCTGTGACCTGGGTCAACTTCTGCTTCTCTGAAAAATAGGCTTTGTTTTAATGATTTTGTCAATCCATGTGCATAACAACATCTCCATGGAGTCTTCAATAACCTTTCACTCAGAATACAAAGATTTTCAGGGTGGATTAATGCTGAGAGGCAAAAAATGACTGTTCAAGCCTAGCAAATGGGTCAAGCTGAACTTTGTTGTATCAAACACACCTTAATTAGAATTTTCCGTCCTGTTTGTAATGGCACAGAGCCATTTGTGTTGAGGAGCTGTTTTGCAGCTCACATGTTCTGTCTGGCTTGCAGGAGCCTGTCACCCAGACAGATCTTGCAGCTCTTGGTTTTATGAGAGAAGGAGGTGGCCTCTCTGTCCTCCAGGAAAGACCCAGGTTTTTTTATTCTTCACAAAAGTATGGTGGCTGAGTGATTTCATTTCCCTCATGTTCCTCAACAGTGAATCCTATTTCCCAAATATTAGCACAGCAGTAAACCTGAGACCTGTAGAAAGCTTTGGAGCCATCAGCCAAAAAGGAATGAACTGGCAGTGATTTCCAGACGGAATCATGGGCAGAAAGCACCAAACAGGAGCAGCCAATGTCATAAATCACAATTGTTAACTGGCGTCATTATTTGGTCCACAAAGAACAGGTTTTTTACTTGTCTTTATTTTTTAACAGAGATGTGACTCAAACATGAAGTGGGAAAACTGGAAGAGTTGTTTCCAAGAGTGGTTTTCAAGAGCTGTTTTGAAGAGCAGTTTTCAAGAGCAATCATCTTCCTGCTCTCTGGGTGACATGGTGAAAACCTTTGCTGCCTTTTTGTCCCCAGGCCATATCTTTCAGAAGGTGAATATTTCTGCATTTAATTCTGATGTTATGCAAATGGGAAGATAAATAACCATGTCAGTGCCTCTCAGAGGCGAGGGCACAAAGGCTTTCCATGGTTTTCCACAGTAGGATGGCATAACTGCAATAAAACCCTGTTTTACTCACTGCTTTACACTCAGCTCAACTCTCAACCAGCTCCTTTTAAAATCATTTACTCATTTTCTTTTTATAAAGATCCTGCCAGGCTTCAGAATAACTGAAGTGGAGAATATTAGGAATGGAGGAGCAGGGAAGATAAACAATCTTGAGAGCAGCGTACAAGTGCAGCTCGTTCAGTGCTGGAATGAGAACGTTCAGGCACTTTTTCCAAAAGAGGCAATTAGCACTTTTTAAATAGCAGTATTATGTGGCTGCAAAAACTCCTTGTGTTCACTGCCATGAGGAATGGATGAGGTTTATTCACCACACACAAAAAAGGATTTTATTAAAAACAGGGAAGAGATAGAAGACCTGAAAGCCAAACTTCTGTTGGAAGTTGGTGGCTGTATAATCTGAGTGGAGAAGGGAGCTGGGTTGGTTAAGGTGGACAGCAGATATCCATAGGTTTGCTGCAGGAGTTTTTTGAAGCTTCCATGGTTCTTGCCCCAGCATCCTCAGAAATGTTTCCTGATTTACTGTTTCAGTATAGAATCCCAGGATGGTTTGGGTTGGAAGGGACCTTAAATCCCATCCCATTCCACCCCTGCCATGGGGAGGGACACCTTTCACTGTCCCAGGTTGCTCCAAACCCTGTCCAATCTGGCTTTGGACTCTGCCAGGGATGGTGCAGCTACAGCTTGTTTGGTGATATATGCTGCAACTTCCACCCTCACTGGGAAGATTTGGTGGCTGAAAACCATCAACAGCACAGGAATACCATGAAATTCCTAACCCACAGCTGTAGGAATGGTTTGGATGCAGCTCTACCCATAACAGCTGCAGGAAATCCAAATCCCAGCTGGGGTGACTGAAGGACTGTGGGGCTCATCCAGGGCTGCACCCCACAAACCCAGGTCAGCTGGGGCTCTGTTCAGCCAAGTCTCAACGACCGTCAGGGATGGAGACCTTAAGAACTGGGAAATCTCCCCTCAAGGGAGAAATTTCTATTGAATTTAGTGGATATTGGGAAAACTCAAGTGCAGGTCGGCTGCAACTTGGGACCTGCAATGCTTCCTCTAATTTTGCTCCATTTTCTTGCATTTTACTCATGCCTTGTGAACTTTCAGAAATGTAAATAGGGACTGGAGCAGATGTGCCTCAGTCTGGGATAGAAAATCAGTATTTTGTCCTTTTGTCTCCGAGCTGTTGAGGAAGCTCTGGGAGAGGATTGTGGATGTGACCCAGCAGATCTGCTCTGCTGTGGAACATGGGCCCGCTCTCTTGTGCTGCCTCAGAATAGAGTTTAAAAGAAATAATTCTTATTTCCATACTGAGTCATTTCTGGCACTTTGTTGAGAGAGTGAATTTCGTTTCAGCTGGTGGTGAATTGGGGACAGGTGCAGAAGATCAGCTTTTTGTTTTCCTGGCAGATGCAAGGAGGGGGGAGAGCAACGTGGGTCTCATCCGTAAAGCAGCCACAGAATAATGGTAAATTAAGACTAAAGCCTTTCTGATGAATGCAGGCAGAAGCACAAAGTTCCAGAAGAAAATATGCTCCACAAAAAAAATGCCCTGAAGTTTCCAAACTTGCAAAATACAAATTTGTTATGAAGCCAGATATTTATCATTTGTTTTAGTGGGTTTGAAAAGTCTCATGGAATCATTTAGGTTGGAAATAACCCAGCTGGAGGAGCAGAAAGTAGGTGAAATCATCCAGCCCAGCAGGTCCCAGGTAGGTGGGAGGTTTTACAACATGTACAGACCTCAGTGCAAATCCTTCCCAGCACCTTGGACCCAGCCCCTTGGGTCCTGGCCACCACAGACATTTCTCACCAATTCATTGCAATCCATTTTCCACACTTATATCATTACTAAAAGTGGTTTGGGGTGATTTGGTACTGTTGTTTTACTCTTTAAATTGTCACTTCTCAGTTAGAAAAGGCTACAATAAAAATCTTCAGCAATTTCAAAGCTCTCACTTGAGAAAAGTGATGTAATGAATAAAAGTAACTATGAAATATTTGATTAACTGATTAAATTTGGTTTCTAAACGCTGGAAAAGCTGCAAGACACTTTTCACTGTACAACAGTGGACCATCCTGGCCTTGGGGGAAGGCAGTTTTGGGGCAGGCTGATGTACTAGCACAGGCTTTGAAGTGAAAGAAAACCCAGGTGGTGATTTCAGCAGAGCTCCACCCCAGGGTCCAGATCCTGCCTCCTTTATCCTTCCAGGGATAAACTCTGAGCTGCAATTCCACCCCGGTTTGGCAGTTCCATGATTTTCCATCGTTTTCCATAATTTTTCCAGCCATCCCCAGCCGTGTCCCAGGGCTCCTCTCCCGTGTAGTGACAACACAAGCAATATTTGGCCTCTTGGCAGCTCCAGGGACGCTGCTGAGGCTCCTCCAGCCCGTCTGCCCCGCGGGTTCCAGGGATTTGTGTCTCCAGCGGGGAGGACACAAGGAATTATTTATGTGTGGGCTCCTGGAGCAGCCCCGGGCAGATGGATGAAGCTCCAAATCCCTCACTTAGGAGCTGAAGGATGGGAATGACTGCTCAGCAGGGGATGGATGCTGCAGGAGGCGGACGCTGCAGCCAAGCCTCCTCCCCGGCTCCGTGTGTCCATGGCCCTGTGCCCGTGGGAAAGACCTGGGCAGGTCTGAGGATGCGTTTTAGAGGAGGAAAAGCGCCAGGGAGAGGAAGGAACCGAGGCCCCGTGGGTGGTTGGCAGGGAAGGCTGCAGGCTCTGCTGGCAGGGAATGAAGGGCCGAGATCCTGGAATTGGGCTGCATCATCCCTGTCCCACCCGCCTGTGTCCTGGGCAGTGTCCAGGGATTTGGAGCCACCCCTGAGGGAACAGCAGCGACACCCTGTGCCAATTAACACCCAAAGCTGAGTGATTGCGTTGAGTCATTAACCCGTGAGCGAAGGCACCGCGGGCGCATCCCGGCTCTGCCTTTGCCACATTCCAGAGCGGAGCCTCCCGCTCAGCTCACCCCGGACTGGCTCATTCCCACCAGCCCCCAGCCTAATTAAAGGGCTTGATGTGTAGTAATGGCTGCGCTAATTAAATGTTGCTGTTTATCATTAAATAATGACGCTCATTAGCATAGGCTGTGCAGTGAGAGCTCGAGGCTGAGCTCTGCCCAGGAAACCTGCAAGCTCCTTGCTCCAAAACTGGGTGATCCATGTTTGTTTGGTTTTTTTTCCCAGCCTGTTAGAACATTTTGACTTGTTTAACCAAAAGAAGTTTAAATTTTGAACATTTGAACAGGCTGTGGAGGGAACATCCATCTGCTTGCTGGTTCGGGTCACTATTGATCCTTTCAGCCTTCCAGAGGCACGGGGAAAATGTGATATCGAGCACATTTCCCCAAGGGAACATTTTTGCATGTGTACAAAGCTAAATTGATTACAAGAGTGCAGCCAGCATCGTGACAAATTTCAGCTGGTTGTTTTGCTGGTGCACCACAGAAACAATGTGGGGTTTTTTGTGTCATTTCTGCACCATAATTCTCATATTTCCTGAACAAAGCAGAATATCAAAGAGCAGAGTATTAAAGACTCATATCCACTGAAATATTCACGATACAAAATCTTAACACATCTCCAACAGTAATTTAAAACATATCAGACATTGGGTCAAAATAAAAACTGGGATAAAACCCCCAAACACGTGGCAGGGCTGAAAATCCAACTCGTTTTCACCATTCTGTTGCAGATAGCCCTGGTGAGCCAGAGAGTCCTTTTTATCATCCTCATTTTATAAAATTTATTATCAGAGGGGCCAGCTGGGATCACTGTGGCTAAAGATTATTAACATTTCCATTACCATCACTTTATAGCTTGCCCATAAACATCCTTCAGAACTGGGACAGTCCAAGGCTTTGCTTAGGAAGAAATTTTTACCCTCAGAACTTCAAGTGACTTAGGAACCATTAAGGAAGCAAAAGGAAAATAAAAAGATTGGTTTTCCTCATGGTGGGTGTTTTTTTCAGCATTCATAACATGGAAGTCTGGTTGTAATGGACATTGTTCCTTCTTACTTGCTGGTTTTCCTGGAAAATAGCTTTGTATCAGAGCAAAACGGGGAAAAAATGGGATTTTTTTTTTTTTTTTTTTGGTGGTATATTTGTTTCTGGGACGGGGTTTGTGCTTATGCTTCTGCAGAAGGGCAGAATCGGGATTTACGCCGGGTGTGATGTTTTTCCCTCTCCAGTAACAATGGAAAAAAAGCCTGGACATAGTGCTGTGAAACTGCAATGAAAGAAGGAAAAACTGGGAGTGATTAGAACCAGAGCAAATGCCCTTTTGCTGGATACAATGGGATAATTTTATTCATAAAATGGCAAATAATTTCCGTGCTGGAAAGCATTTTGCTCTTTCCTAGCAGGGAAACAATGGGCACAATTCATGCAAACACCAAGGAAAACACGTTTGAAGGCAGAGAAAGCTGCAGAGGCTCCGTGTGAGCGTGGTAAATGCTTCTTTAATTCCACATCCAGCCCCGGAGCTCCCCCAGGGATCATTGCCACACATGATGCCATGCCCTGGATCAATAGGTTAAAGCTTCCTCATCGCTTTGCACCAGGGGGTCAAATAAAGCTTATTTTTAGCTCCCAAACCACCTTTGTGCTGTGGTATCTGAGAGGGAGGAGCTCCCTGGAACCTGTTGGATTTGAAATTCTTTCGTGTTGGAGTGTTATCAGTGTTATCTCCATGCCAGCATCAGACAAGGGGTTTGACCCTGATCTATTTATTTCCCATTAGGGAAGCCCATTAAAGGAGATTAGAGGCCAACTCAAAGTGCACAAATCATTCTTCTTGCTACTGAGAACCAGGAAAGTAAGAGAAAAGATGTTTTTTCATCCCTTACCAAGCAATTTCAGGTCCTCTATGTCAGGCAAATATTCAGGAAATATTCATCCACACTAACACATGGACAATGCCAGGATGCTCAGGAAAGTCCCATCTCCTGGCAGCACCTGGGACCTCACCAAGAAAACAAAAATCAGAATTAAAACTAAAATTAAAACAAAAAATAAAATTAAAACAAAAATTAAAGTTAAAATTAAATCAAAAATTAAAATTAAAATTAAAATTAAAATTAGTGTTATTCCTGGCAGAGAAGGAAAGAAGATGTTAAATAAGCCTGGCAAGAGATGCAGGGCTGTAACACATCCAGGGATTCACATCCATAAGAAGTCAGGTGGGACATGAGATTTGTGGGAATCAGTGGTATGGCACCCATGAATCTGTGACAAAACATAATATTTCATAAATAAAAATATCCTCTACCCAGCATTGCTCACAGCCGCAATGTCCCACCTGAAATTTATCCTTCTGAGCAGATTTTTGGGAAGACTAGGAAGAAAGGTTGTGGTGCAAAATTACATTGATTTCTTATTTAAAATAGACTTTCCTGGGGATTTGTCTCTGTGCTGGCTCTGTGTGAGTGTGTGTGGGTTTTATTCTTTCATTAAATAAAAACCTAATGAAAATAAGGATCTCTAAAGTTGGAGATAGGGAATGACTCTGCTGCCTCTGGAGAGAGGCTGTTAGCTCTGTTTGAGGTATTTTATTACTGAGAGCTCCAAAGCCACTCCTTTGCTTGCAAAAACAGCTACATTTTACTTTGGTAGCATTTGTGGGAGGACTGTGGTTGGCTGAGAGGTCGATTTTCCTACATTTTCTGTACAATTCAAAACGCAGAAAATACAAATTCAAATCACACCCAAATTAAATTCAAACCTGAAAAAGGCTCTTTTTGCTTACACAGAAACAGCCTCAGCGCTGCCACATGCAGGAGCTCTCCTTTTAATGTGTTTTTCCCAAGATTTGGCAAAAACAAAACCTTCTAAAATGTTTTTCTTTATCCACACATCACATTGCTCCATCCTGGTGAAACCTGCTCGGAGCCATTCAACTCCAGGAGCTGAGGATGCACCAAGAGACACCTGAGGGTGAAGGATAACAGGCAGACAAAAAAAAAAAAAAAGAATCAGGATTACTCTGGCTGGTGTTCTCCTGGGTATCCCGAGGGCTCAGGGGATTCAGGAGGAAATTCCACAGGAAGTTTTGTGCCAGATTTTTGGCTGCCTCCTCCTCTCCAGTGCTGCGTCACCATTTTATGGAGCACACGGAATATTCGTAGGTTCATTATTCCCACCTCTATTTCCCCTGGGAGCCGACACAAAACTTCATTATTTTTTAAATTTAACTCACTAGAAACACTGAAAATTGCTTTGACCAGCTAAGGCTGTACCTAAAATACAACAAGCAAGCTCTGCTGTGCATAAAATACAAAAAACTCTTGCTCTGGTCCAGCTCTCCGTGTACCTGGTAAAATAGTGGATTGTTGAATAACAGGCTTTAAAATCCCCTTCATTATGGAATAACAGGTTTAAGAACCCTTGTTCTGTACCAAAACCTTAAAAACTGGCAGGGGGAATATTAAATTCTGCAGCAGGACTTTACTGCCTGGGTTTTATCTCTTTTCCAGCTCCAGGTTCCAAACGAGTGTGCAGATCCCAGCATCCACCCTGGTCCTGGAGATGAGCGGGGTGGATCCAGTGGTTGACACCCTGCTGGTGTCTGCTCCATTCATCACCATCAGCAGGGATGCTGCTCTGCCTGTCAGATTGTTTGATCCATAATTGGATCAAAAGTGGGCATTAAAGGGGATATTTCAGACTGGTGAAGACACAGCCCTCAGTGGCTTGGGAGAGGAAAAAAGGACAGTGTTAACTAAAGCATTCCCAATTAGCCAGTCAGCAGAGTTGTGTGTAAAAGAGGAAGGAGAGGCAGGAGGCTGAGATTACAGAGCAATAATGCTCTGAGTAATCCAGCAATCAGGGATGCTGGGCTGGAACACCAGGAGAAGATGGCACCAATTTTTCCAGAAGGATAGGGGCAGGATGGCCCACAGACAGCACAGCACTAACTGGATCGTATTTCAGAGAGGGGAAAATTGTGCAGATGGAAAGAAAGACGTGGCTTATGGAGGTGGTTTATGAATAATAACTGTTTACAGGCTGTAAAAAGTCCCATCCCAGCAGAATGGAGCATGAGGCTGCAGCCTCAGCCCTCCAAGGTGGGAGCAGCTACATGGAGCTGAAATGGGGGCAGAAGTGCCACTCCTGAGAGTTAAACAGAAAATTCCCAGCTTTGGAAATACTCAGGAAAGCCTTGGGGCAGGCTGGCTGCTGCCACACCCAGAGCTCATTCCCTGTCCTGCCGGGCTGGAGTTTCTCCTGCCCCAACCCATCTGTCGTGATTTTATCACCGTCGACTTCAAATGAGTTGGGTTTCTCCTGAATCAATCCCCAATTAATTACCTCAGCTGAACATTGTACAAAGGACCAATTTTTATCTCTTTCCCTGCCCATGTGACTGATTCACTGGTAATGGAAATCTTTGCCTTCAGGCAGAGGAATGATGGCAGCTGGGTCTTCTGCTGCCCATAAAAGCCAGAAAAACTCAGAGATATTGCTCTCCTTTTCCCATTTTCCATTTTTTATAGACATCTGCATCCAATCAATCGTAACAAATGTCTTCTCTAAGCTCCTTGTATATTTTTTAAAGGTCTGACTGCTGAAACTCCTGAAGGAAGCAATGGGAATATGGCTGTAGACGGGCAATTAGTGGGAAGCAACACTATTTATGATTTTTTAATAATTTCCATGAAATGTTACGAGTCATTTTACTGAAACCTGCTTATTTGTCTTGCGTTGACCTCACCAGAAACACTCATCTTGCTAAATTGACCAACAAGCCACATTTATTGGAGTCATTTAAATGGGGAAATATCAAGTGACTTATAAAATGCAGAAGCTGGAGCAGAGGATTCACATTTGTAGAGTCTCATCTTTCTGCCACTGGGTAAACCCAGCCACTTTAAATGGCAGCAGATCATGAGTCACAAGGCTGTTTTCTCTTTCTTCACAGAGAAAACCCATCCAAAGTCTGGAATATTTGTGGTGTCAGGAGGGACAACACCAGGGCTTGGCCACCACAGAGCTGCTGGAGAAGGAAGGTTGAGGAGCTGCCCTCCAAGGGTCTCCAGCCAGCAGGACTTTTTCCACCAAGTCTAAGGAACTCACCCACAGGATGGAGAATCTCTGCCCACCCTGTTTTTCTGAGAGAAGTCTGTCAGTTGTGTCATGCAGTGAATTTTATCAGCTGGTTTGATCAGATTTTCCCTGGAGAATAAACCCTTCTCCCCATGCTGGGGACGTGCCCAGGAGATGGGCTGTGTTTTGATGACACAAGAGCTTGTTTGGGTTTGCTCTTTCCTCTTCTCTCAGCTCTTCCCAGCTCTCCCTTCTCCTCCTGACTCCTAAATAATTGAGCTGTACAGAGCAGCCAGAATCTACCCAGACCTTCTTACAAAAGAAGGTATTCGCCACTGGAAAAACCTGTGTAATTACAGTTCCATTTTATTATTTGATCTCTTGGTTGTTTATAGTGTAAATAAGGAAGATTGGGATTTGGGAGCTGCCTCCCAAAAGCCTCTGTTAAAAAGGAAATCGGGTTATTTTGCTTGGCTGCTATAAATACTTCATGAAAATGTCTACTCTGTCAAAGAGAATGTGAATTTGCTGAGTGTTGAAAGGAGCTGAAGAAATGCACATTAAAGATTCACAACCCAGCCCAGGCTTCATTCAGGAGAGGCTTTCTCATGATTTTTTCAGATGATGGGATCCTTCGCAGACATGAGAATATTTGTATCTTCCTTTGACTAAAAAGCTGCTTTAAAGCACAGCTTGATGGTCTTATTCAAACAGAGGTGAGATTCAAAGCTGGCAATTAAGAATTTTGGCCAAGGCATCACATCCCCACTGCTGAAATATTCAGTGCTCAGTGCTGGCACTTCATTTGCCTCACTGGGTGAGGAGCAAACTCTGGGTTTGAGCTCTGCAGGTCACCTCAGGTGCCTTGTGGCAGGGCCACACTGAGCTTCTCCATGTCCTCCTCACTGAATCCAAAATTAAATAGCCCAGAAATCACAGAATCCCAGGATTTTTTTGCATTATTTTCCACCCTGTTTGTTGTGGGGATATGTGGGGCGCACTGGCCAAATGGTCCATGCCATTTTAAGTTGTATTTTGGTTGGACAGGTCTTGGAGCAGCCTGGGATAGTGGCAGATGTCCCTGCCCACGGCAGGGGGGTGGGATGGGAATGAGATGAGCTTCAAGGTCCCTTCCAACCCAAACCAGTCTGGGATTCTGTGATTTTCTCTTGGATATTTCCAAGCGGTTATTTTTCAGTAGCCAAGGCCAGCGAGTCCTGCACATGTAACACAACACCTGCATATTCTAATTAAATTCTGGTTTCTATTTGTTTATTGAATACTTGTCCATAGCTATATCTGATTTAAACCTGCCTACTACTTTTCCCTAGCAGACCATGATTTATTTGAGTAGATCCTGCAATCCATTTCTCAGGGCAAGCACCTCTCCCTGCAGTTGTCTGGGCTGTTCTGTGTCTTTCTGTGCTTCCATTCTTCTTGAAGGAAAATGAAATCTCCCACATGCATTAGCATAATTTCTTGTGTGAGTGACTGTGCTGAAGCCATTGACTAATGTGGTTTGCAAACCAGAATATTTTTCAGGGAGATGAGTTCCTTCTGGGCAGATATGCAAATGCAGTCTTCCTTTTATTCAAATATCTGAGGAATTATTTGTGGGGAATTAGTTCGTGATTGTTCCCAAATCAGTATAAAAAGCACATGGACACTGCCTGCATATTAAGAGTAGTTATTTATAACACTTAATAACTCAACTCAGCAAAGGTCACAAGGGATAAATGGTGCTCCTGGATTCAGGCAAACATAATTCATTAAGGATTAACATCTGTCTGGTAGCAGAAAAACACAAAGGAGCTACTTGGCCTTCACTAATTTCACTAAGATCAACATCCTTTAGGGTTTGGGGATATTTTATCTATTTTCTGTGCAGCACAGATGCAAGGAGATATTGATTGGGATGTTCTAGGGTCAAGCCCTGGGTGTTTATAGAGCATCAGGGGTTGGAAGGTGATAAAGAGCAAACCCTCAGCTCTGGCACTGTTAAAATTGGCAGCCTGAGGTAGTCCAGGATCCAGAAAAGGAAGGTGACCTCTTCCTAGGGTGTTTCTGGGCTGAAATCAGCTCAGCAGGAGCTTGTACCATTCCCCAGGAAGCTCGGGGTAATCAAAAGCAGCCCAGAAGCTCCCAAAGGGTGCAGAACCAACCTGGAGCAAACCAGAAGTGGAGCTGAAGTGGTGCCTCTGCCAAGGGTGCTCCTGCACTGGCACAGAGACCCAGGGAGGAGAGGAAAAGGGGCTTGGAGATGATGCTGAGCTGGTGCCAGGGTGACCCAGTTAAACTGAGATAAGACCTGCCAACAGGGAAGGGTTCTCCAGGTGTCCCTGTCCAGATCATGAAGTGAAATGTGACAACATCAAAATATTTTCCATAATCTCCACACTCTACCCTTGGCCACGTGGACCCTGCAGCAAGAGTGACCCAGAGAAATTCTGTAAGCAAGATCTATCTCCTCTCACTTCATCCAGCTCAGGAGCAACTGGAGGACTTCCCTGGGCAGCAGCACTCCTGCTTTCTTCTGTCACCAACTTCCCCATGCCTGGAAGTTTTCATTTGACCAGCAAGAAAAAGCAGATTTGTTGTTGAATTGGCAACATCCCATTAAAATTCAGCTGGAGACATCTCTGCTTTGGTGGCAGCACATCCCCTTGGGCATCTCCCTTGTAGGTCAGACATCCTGAGGTACCACTGAAGAAACAGAACTTTATTACTACAGAGAAGAAGAGAAAAAGAGAGAGAAAGATAATAATTACAGGCTGAGCAGAGGAGAAAGAAATGTTATTAGTGGCTCCAACGACCTGTCTGCCCAGGGCATTGGAAGTCCACCAAAATAAACAATTGGTCTGGGAGATGTGAGTAAACAGATAATGTAAAATTTATGTTCTTTCAGTTTCCTTGTATTTAATGAATGCAGTGACTCCACAAACAGGTTGTGTTGGACACGATGTCCAGCAGAACACGTCAGCTGAGCTGCTCTGACAAAAACCAGGTCACAAAGGGTGACCTGCTCAAAACTGCAAAGACACTCCTCTGTGCACCACCAGCACACGTGGTCCTGTGAGAGACTTGACATTGCAGCAGGAAGTTCTGCAGTTGCTTGGAAGGTGAATTGTGCTTTCCTCCTGAAATGGAGAGGGATCAGTGTGGCAGAGCACTGGGTTATGGAGCCTCAATCCTGCTGGGACAATGTGTGGTCACAGGGGTGATGTTCACCCTTGGAGGGACATAAATTTGTCACAGAGGAGTCCCAGTTCAGGTTTGCTTCACAACGACTCCATCCATGGGAAGTTTAGTCCAGTCCCAGGATTAGGCTTCTGATCTTTGGATTTAATCTACAAAGTAAAAGATATCTCTAGCCATGGCTTGGAAATGGGATGATTTTGAGGTCCCTTCCAACCCAAACCATTCTGTGATTCTATGAAAATAATGAAAACCCCGAATCCATGGGTTTTCATTAAAAACCAGGCTCGAGCAAAAAATTCCAAGTCTTTTTTAGAGCAGATTTCCCTGTGGTTTTTTTTGTGTTTTTTTTTTTTTTTAAACATTTCTCCTCAGGTGTGGCAAAATCCCACTGGCAACCACCAGCTCCATCCTCAGCCAGCCCATCCTCCCACGAAGGGGAGCCCAGCATCCCTCCCCGGTATCCATGACAACGGGACCGCACAGGACGGCGAGCGAGAAACCCTTTGGAAACCTCTGGAGCTCAAGAGGAATCCGAATAATTACCACCCCAGCCTCCTCGTGTCTCCAGGGACAACTGTGAAGGACCAGGGTGACGCAAGCTCTGATGTCACCCGGCGAGGCCACCGTCGGAATTCGGGCGGCTCGCGGCTGGCGGTGCCCACCGGTGTCGCGGGGAGAATGACAATGAGCCGGGAAAGGCTGGCTCCGCGGGAGGACCTGGAGTGCTAATGAATGTTAGCAGCTCCTGGAGAGCCCGTGCTCTGCATGGTAATGACGGGCCCCAGGCGGCGGGAGGTGATAATTGTGGCGTCGGAGGGAAAACAAATGGATCGCCTCCCGGGAAATGCGCCTCGCCTGCACTGCAGGGTTTCGTCTTTGTGTGGGAAGTGGCCAAAGGTGGGATGAGAGGGAAACGTGGAAGTGAAGGTGATCTGTCACCTGCGAGGATCAGTTCTGGGCTTTTGGCTGTTGGTATTTGGAATGGTTTTTTCCTTGGAAGATGGTGCAAAGCCACACTATTTTCCCCTAACGCCTCCAGGTGTTCTCACCTCACACCTTCTTCAGTGATTCCATAGAATCCCAGGATGGTTTGGGTTGGAAGGGACCTTAGAGATCACCTATTCCATCCTCTGCCACGGGCAGGGACACCTTCCACTATCCCAGGTTGCTCCAAGCCCCATCCAACCTGGCCTTGGGCAATTCCAGGGATGAGGCAGCCACAGCTTCTCTGGGAAATCCATTCCAGGCCCTCTGCACCTTCACAGGGAGGAATTTTCTGATATCTGATCTAAATCTGCTCTCCTTCAGCCTAAAATTATTTTCAGATCACATCTGCCCAGCTGCATGAGGAACAACTCACTGGGCACTGGGAGTGGCACACAGGAATCTTTTCCACTGTTTTTGTTTTTGTTTTTTAACTTTAATTCAAGTCTCAGATTTTCAGAGCAGAAAATTTTAATTGGAACAGTGGTCACGAGGGTCTCTCTACAGTGGTTTTGAGCATCAATAGCAATTAATTTGTAAAGCTTGTTATGTGGGTTATTTGTGTAATGGGCTCAGGCAGTGTTTGGAGTCACTGCAGCTATTCCAGGTGAGAGGAGCTGAATTTCAGGTGAGTGGTGATCTGTGCAGAAAATCAGACTCCTCACAACCTCAGTGAGGGGTCTGAGCCCTCAGCCCTCACCCAGGGGCTGCCGTGACACCACTGCACAGAGAATTTTAGGGAACATCACAGCTTGGCTCCCTGCAGGGAGAAAACAGCAAAGACCAGGAAAATCAGGGGAGCAGCCACTTCTAGGGGAATCCCAAACATGAGCAAAGGGCATTTTGGCCATGAGAGGGGATTTTTTGCCCAGCCTACCCTGAAGAATTTCAGCTGCTCCTCCAGAATCAGCAGCATCTGTGTTTTTTAAGCAAGCTAAAAAGTGCAGGCTGCTCTCTGCTCACTTCATAATGCTCAGCTGAGAAATCCCAAGGATGTGGAGCAGAAGTAATTGGATATAAAATGACAAAGTGGCATTATTATTATTATATATCATAGACTTTCTTCTGAATCAATACATGTCAGGAAGCATTTTGTTGCCCCCAGCTATCAGCAAAGAAAGTTCTCCGTGGCATTCTCCTAAGTTTAGTGTTTTCTTTCCTCCTGCACACTCTGCATCTGTGAAGGAGCCCGTGCCTGGGGCAGGGAGATCAGGGAAGGAGCAGTTTGTTACAGAGCCACCTCAGAGGAAGGCAGTAATCCCCTAACATGATTTGCCCTAATCAAATTCACCCTTCCTAACCATCCTATAAAATATTTACACAGCCTTTTTTTCCCCCCCACAGAAAGTCAAGAGGAAAGCTTCCAAGTGTTTGGGTGAATCAGCTGGGATTTTGAAATCCAGGAATTTTAACCCACATGATGAGGGTATTTTCTGAGCAGGCACCCAGGAAAGCACAGATATCAGTGCCCAGGTCCCCTCTCCTCAGCAGATTTTCACCCTGATTAACAAATGGCTTTCCTTGAAATAGCCTCATCCTTCCCCAGAGCTCTTCTCCACACTGTGGTTTTCCATCCAATCCCTCAGAGCAGGGCAGGGGCAGGTAAAGATCCTCTTGCACACGTGTAACACACTCAGGAACTCTGACAAACCCCCAGTATGAACATCCTCCACTCTGCTGACACTGATCTGGGGCAGAAATCCCTTTAATGACTGCCCCAAGCCCCAAAGCACAGCTCAGACCACGTGGGCACAGCTGGAATAAGGTGACAAAACATCCAAGCAGGCAAGCTGCTGCACAGCTCTCCAAAAATGCCCTCTCCCTGCTCCTGAACAACCCCCCTGGAGCAGCCTTGCCCTTTTCTCTGCTCATTATCTCCACAGTTACTTCCCACCACCAGCAACCCCCGGGACACAGCTCATTACAGCAGATAAAAAACCACCACAGCTTTATCAATGCCACAGTAAATAATACCAGAAATAACCTCTATTTTATTTTTTTTTTTTAGCAGGAGGCACTAGCTCAAACATAACCTCAGCTCCTGTGAGCAAAGGTCCTTCACTAAGTGAGGACAGGATGCCCAGAGCTGGAGTGCTCAGGGTGTTGCTCAACAGGTTCAGGTAACAAATGACCTGCCTGCTAATTAAAGCTAATTATGTCCTGACAGAAATTGCTACCAGGTGTTCTGGGTAAATAAAATGAGAGGCTGGGCTAGTCCTGTCCTTTCTCCCAGCCCTGGGAAGAGGAGCTCTTAAAAGGGTCTCTGGAAGTTCTTTGCCTCCAATTTTATGCAAACCATAATTATTTCATTCGAGTTTTTCTGTTTGTGCCTTGGGTGTAGTGTTGTCTCCTGGCTGGCTCTGCAGGCAAATGTCCTTTTCTGTTTTGCTCTGCCATTCTTTTATTTGAGTAAATCTAACTCGGGTGTTTCTGTCATCCTGAAAAATGAAACCAAGGAATCTGTAAAAAACTTTTGGGAATGCTTAATTCTTGTCCCTGGTTACCTGACAGGGGGATGAGGTTGGGAAAGGAAAGCCCCTGGAATCCCACCCCACCTGGGATGATAAAAACACCTCTGTGTTCCAGGTGTGGTTAAAATTCCAATTCCAGCTCTAAATGAGCAGAAATGATCCTTCTCCATAGGATGCAAACCTCTAAATCCTCTGAGCAGTCACAGCCCCCAAAACCTGGGCAGGGAAGCCATTTTTAGGGGCAACCAAAGGATGAAAGAAACAGCAAATACCTCTCAACTGATGAAGGAGACCCCAAATTATTCTTGTCTGGCAGAGGTGATCTGGGGTCATCACATGACCCTGGCAGCTCCTGTTTCCAGTGCCACATCCAGGCTGTCACCTGCGGGTCCCATCACTGGAAAAATAACTATTTCTGGCCAGCCAGAATTTGGCTGTTGTATTCAGTTGTGGATGTGGGGGTGTGTCTTCATTTTCCTGTTTGGGCACTGTGGAAATGGGACAGGTCTGAGCTATTCTGGGCTGAAAGGATGCAAATTCCCTTCAATACACACAATTCCTGTGTTGTCCCTCACTCCCCTGTGATGCAAGTCCACTGCACCCCTGTTATTTCCCCCTCAACACAAATAAATTTGTATGGCGAGTGCAGGATTTTCTCTTCATAAAAGGTGTGTGTTAACCCAGCTTTAAAAAGTTTGTAGGATTTGATGTTCCTGAAAATATGCAGCAGTGGGAAAGGAGGGACTAGGAAAAATCTCCCCGATGTTCATGGCTCTGGTGGCAGAGTTGGATTTAGCTGGGAGGAAAACCTTGGATGAACTCAGTGGGGCCAGAGGAGGAGGAGAGGTGGGAGAGGCCTCCTGGGTGCCATCCAGGATCCTTCCCTGTGTATTTTGCTGCCCACATCCCATTTAAATGCCAAAGCAGAGTCTCCAGAACCACATGCTGAGTCAAGGAGGACACATTTATCTGCCCCAACCCACCTGGAAATGTGACCTGGGATGACTCAGGGTCCTGAGGCACTGCAGACTTACCTTTTGCAGTGTTTTACATCCAGCAGGGATTATTCATTTAAATGCTTTGTCTCTGCTCCCATGATGTGCACAGCAATATCCCATTATTGTGTTCATTTATCAATATTACATTATTGTGTTCATTTATCTGTGACATTTCAGCAGAGCTCTTGCAGACACCTCTGAGCAGCCTTCACAATGATGATAGTTTAGTTTTCTCCTCTTCAGGGTGAATTGTTCCACACCTCATAGAGCTGGGAAGGCTCATTTTAGGAGAAATCTCATATTTTCTATCACCCAGCATAGTGAAAAGATTCATACTTTTCTTCAATCTCAAATCACCAGATTGTGGCAGCCTGGGCAGGGAGGAACCAGACCTGTGGAAACTCTCAGGGTTCTCTTCCAAGTTTGGCACCAGTTTATTTCCCTGTTTGAAGGGCCATGGTGAGATCCCAACGCCCACAGCAGCCAGGACCAGGTTTAATCATTAATGTGATACAGGGCCCTGCTTCCCACCCCCAAAAGTAATTCCTGTTGAGATTTCAAATGGATAATTGACTGGAGCTAGCAAATCTCTGCAAAACAAGCTGCAGGATTTAAATCAATATAATACAATTCCTCCTTTTTATCTCAACAAGGTGAGCCCCAAGGAGAGGGAAGGTAGCCATGGAGTGGATAGAAAAGGTGTTTCCTTGCCAAACCTTCCTGCCTTACCCAGTGGGTAAATTCAAATCCCAATAAAGCTGGTGGGGGAATATTGATTTCCTTGATCACACAGTTTTACTCCCTCCATATATGTTTGTATTGCCTTGGTCTAGCCAGGGGTTGGGTGAAGAGGTTTGTGTTGGTCACTGGAGTTCCTTTTCCAGGCATTTCTCCAGTCCCTGTGCTGTTAGAGCATGTTGTATTGGGCTCTGTTTTGGTGAATGGAGGATTTATGAAGGAAGGAATTACTCCCTGTGAGGGTGGGGAGGTCCTGGAATGGATTTCCCAGAGAAGCTGTGGCTGCCCCTGGATTCCTGGATGTGTCTCAGGCCAGGCTGGATGGGGCTTGGAGCAACCTGGGATAGGGGAAGGTGTCCCATGGCAGGAGGTGGAATGGGATGATCTTGACCATCCCTTCCCATCCAAACCATTCTGTGATCCCACAAAATACCTTTTATTTTGCACTGTGCACAAAACTACAACATTCAATTTTGCTTTGCAGGGAAACCACTCAGGCACTTCCAGCTCGTGGCACATCCCCCCTGGCTCAGACCACATTCCCCTCACACCTGCCACCAGCCTGAATCCCAGACAGCTCACCTGGAAATTTCCAGCTGGGATTTGTCCCTTCCCACCTCTCTAGGGATCCTCCAGCCCAGCAGCTCCTGCAGCAGCCCAGTTTTGCAAGGATTTCGTGGCCCTTTCCCTGCATGAGGCAAAGGCTGGGGAAGAGCAGGGGGTTCAAGCTCTGCCGAGAAGTGTTTCTATTTCTGGCTGGTGCTGCTGAGCCTCTGCCCTGCTCTGTGTGGGCTGGGGGGGAGAGAAAAACGCTGACACGGTGCCTGGAGTGATTTTGAATGGAGACGTGCAAAATCCCTGATTTTGGTAGGGATGGGATCAATGCTCTGCCCCTGAAAAGCGGGAGGAGGTGCTTGTGCCTCTTCCAAATGAGGAAAACCCCTGACTCATTCATGTCCCACCCACACACCACATCCCAGGTCCTAAATGGAATTCTCAGGATGCCTCAAAGTCCATTAAATCCAGCAGAGTTCTCCTGGTCAGGGAAAGCAGGCTGGAGTTTGTCTTTCCATGCATTAACATCACATGCCAGAAATGTGGAGCTGCGTGTCCTCGCCCGACCCTGAGATGGATCAAAAGATCAATAAGATTTCAGTTTACATCATTTATCTGTAATTCCAGATGCCTTTAAGCAGCAAGTTTACTAAATTCTTTATTATTCTGACTAAACCAGAAAGCAGCAATCATTTCTTCCCTCAGAGTGGCAGCATGGAGATATTTGCTCTTAAATTCAGTGCCCGGTGTGGGTTTGTTCCCAAACTCTGTTCTCGGTGGCTGAGCATCCCAAATATTTACCAAGCTACAGAGGACAAGGTGGGAAAGGCCAGCTTCATTTATTTAGTCTAAACCCCTGGGCTAATGCTGGGCTGCCCTGGTGCCATTTAAATATTTATATAGAGCCATCAGCTGCTTGACCTGTTCCCTTCTTTATTAAACAGATCCTCTGGATAAATGAACAAGGCTTCTGCCACTTCCATTGGGACTTTGAGCCAAATCCCACAGTTTGCTGTGACTTGGGGGTGAGATTCTCTTTTTCCATAAGTAATCCCCTCATGATGAACTTTTCTCCCAGCCTGATGGATCACTGTTCCAGCAAGTGTTTCCCTTCAGGATGAGAGCCCACACTCCTCCATTCCCTGCACAGATTTAACCAGACTTCTGGGAAAAGGAAAAGTCAGAATGTCTTAGCCTTCATTATATTTTAATTGATTTTTTAAATGGCTTTCCTGATTGGCTTTGAGTTGGTTTTTTTAACTACACTTCCCCTCAGTCATTTTTCACCTCTGTCTGTTGGAACCTGTCACGTTCTGCAGCCTCTGCCCTCACTCGTTTTTCACTCTGCTCCTGGAACTGGCTGTGGGATCTTTCCAATTCCGGGTTATTAATCACCTGCCAGGATCCGAGTTGGCATCTCCACAACAAACCCATAACAAACCTCCTGTCAGCAGAGCTCGCCATTCATGGCTGGGGTTATTTTTCTTTCATGTGCTCCATTATAAATGCATTTATTATGTTATATCCTCACACCCTGACAGGCAGTGGGTGTTGTTTTCCAGGGATGACGCAGGAAGGTTTTGTTCCCATGTGCTGCCTCCTGCTCTTGA
This sequence comes from Argya squamiceps, assembly GCA_037834095.1. NCBI lineage: Eukaryota > Metazoa > Chordata > Aves > Passeriformes > Leiothrichidae > Argya > Argya squamiceps. The sequence continues at coordinate 100,562,950 of JBBMKD010000145.1, read as the reverse complement.
CAAAGCCACTGGTGTGGATGTTCCCACAGAACCTCCTCTTCCATGAATCCATGAATCCTTGAATCCATTAATTGTGTGCTGGTCAGATTTTCACCCCTTGACACAACCTGTTTCAGCCTCAGCTCATCTTCCTCACCTCTTCAAGAGTTTTTCACCGTGTGTAGACCCTCGAAATCTTCCTTAGGTCAAGTTTTCCTTAATTTGTGAGGAAAAAGTCCTCAGCTCTTCACCTGAGGTTTTACAAATCCTTCTGGCCTTGTGTGGCTGTCCCTGGAGCTTTTGGTTGCAGTTGGTTTTATTTAAAAAGAAAAAAAAACAAACAAACTTTGGCTCATGTTTCAAAACCCAACCAAAAAATAATATCACACTTGCAAACTGTTTTAAATGCATTTGATGTAAAAGAATATTAAAATAAAAGAAAAGAAAGGAATGAGAAGAGCTGCTTTCCACATTCCCCCACAACCCACTGGGCAGGGACCACCTCCTCTTCCCTCACCCCAGCACTGGCAGCACCTTCTGCACTTTTGGGGTTGACCATGGGGAGCACTGGGACACCCCAAAGGTTTTGGTTTGGTAATTTTGGTTTAGCACTCCAAGATCCACCTGGATTTCAAGCATCGTCTCCTGGCTGGACAATGGACTGTACCCTGAAAATCCTCACAAAATTGCTGAGTGCCCACTCCTGTATTCATTATAGAGCCAGGAGATGAAAAAAAAAGCCACTTTGTAACCTTCCGAAGCAGGATTTGGGCAGAACCAAAAAAAGATACCTGTAATAAACCTGAGCTGGGCTGCAGCTCAGCCATGTCATCAGGAGAGGAAACAGTTCTATTCCATTAATTTTGCAGAAAATGTATGGTAGCTTCTACCTAATGAATACTAATAGACCCTTTAAAGCTCATTTACCAAATCCTTACAATTAAAGGACAATGGGAAGCATCACTTACAGAGCACATCCGAGCAGCCCCAAAATATTCTATTTGTTTATCCCAATAATTGCAAAATAAAATACATTGATTGCTCCATATTTATGAATTCAAGAGCTATTTAGGTCTGCACTCTGTTTAATGAATGTTATAAAAGCATCTTAATTCAGAATACAAGGAAAACTTGAAAACTGCATGAAATTTGGGAAATAAGACCTTGTGAGTCAGTCATTTACTCATGTTCTCTCCCACCAAAGCACAGGGAGAATGATGCAAACAGGATGTGGGAGGATTTGTGGATATTTATGAGCAGGTGCTCTTCAGCTGGAGTTAGGTTTGAGCTAATTGGCACCTGAGGCAGAGGCTGCCAGAGGATTTCAGTGGGAACAGGAGTTCTGCTGCAGTGTCCTTGGATTTGCAGCAGGATCTATGCCAGTCACTCCAGGCACAGCACTGAGCAGCACATGGAATCCCAGGATGGTTTGGGTTGGAAAGGACTTAAATCCCATCCCAACCCACCCCATCCCCTGCCGTGGGCAGGGACACCTTCCCCTATCCCAGGTTGCTCCAAGCCACATCCAACCCAGCCTTGGACACTCCCCGGGATCCAGGGGCAGCCACATTTTCTCTGGGAAGTCCATTCCAGAGCCTCCCCACCCTCACAGGGAGGAATTTCTTCCCAGTTCTATCCCACCTCACCCTGCCCTCTGGCAGTGGGAAGCCTTTCCTGCCCCATTCCCCTCTGCCCATGGAGAACAATGACAAGGAACAGGCTCTGCTGGTGTGTTGCAGCCCTTCACCCCCACCTTCCATGAGGCCTTCCCAGCAGGAATCTGGGAGAGGATCCCAAACCCACTTTGCTGATTGAGGCAGTGCCCAATCTCTGGTCCCAGTGCCTTTCCCAGACCCAGGGTGGAAAGGGATAGGGTGGGTACAGGAATTTGGGCCTTCCAGCCCAAACCTTTCCATAAAGGATTTCCAGTCACCTGCTTCCTTTCATTCCAGTATGGAGTCATTTCATTTTGGCATTGTTTCCTCTGCAAGGACACATAATTTTGCCCATTTTTTTCTGCTTTAGAGTAGAAAACAGCTGCAGCATAGAGCAGGCAGAGGATCCTCAAGAACTCCAGTGGGTGTAAAAAAATGTCAGAGGTGGGTGCATGGTTGGGTCCACAGATTTTCCATGTGGGGTGATGGGAACAAGGGATAAACACAAGCATCACCAAAAGGGGAAAAAACTCCCATTGCATTTACACTGTGGAGCTGAACCCCAGCAAAATAGTTCCCAACTCCACTATTTGTCTTTGCTGAAAAATATCCACCAGGCACTCGGGTTTATTCTCAGATCTGTGGGCACATTTCCAAACATCCATCTCCCTGTGGTTTCCATATTCCCTGGTTAAACCTGTGCCTCCAGCAGTGCTGGATCTGTTGGTTATCACTGCTAATGAAGCCATCCATCTGTCTCAGGTGAGGGGAACCAGACTCGTGTGGTTCTCAGTGGTTCTTTAGTGATTTTCATTATTTTTTAGCTGATTTCTCTAAATCCACAGGTGCTATTTTCGATTTTCAGCTTCAACGTGCCCATCCATCCCTCCTCTTATTTCCCCTTATTCAGAACCCATCATCTGCAGCTATGGGGAGGGATCAGCCTCTCAAAACACACTGATCACCCCCAAAACGCTGCCAGCCCCAGCCAGTCATGGTGGCAGCATCTCTGTGGAGCAGCTGGATGCTGATGATCAGCCCCAGACCCACCAGCCCATCCTTAAGGACTGTTCCTGGGGGGAAGCAACTCCACAAGGCTGCAGAGCCAACCTGTGCAGCCCTCAGGAGAAGGATTTAATAATTCAGTGGATTTTTTTCTTCCAAGCATCATTTATTAGCTCTTTACAGAGCTGTTTGGTGCTCAGTCAGAAACTAAAGCCAATATTCTTTGTGAGAGTGTGGCTCTAATGCTGTTAAACTCCACAAAACCTCATCAGCAGTGATTTTGCCCGAGGTATGAACAACTGAGGAGGTAAACAGCAGCGTTTTCCTGCTTGCCTGTGGATCTCAGGAGCCTGCCAGGCTCTTGTTGCAGCAGTTTTGCCTGGCTGGACATGGCTCTTGGATGTGGTCACATTCCCCATGGAACCCGTGGCTTGTGCCAGGCAATGGTTTGGACACACACCAAAATCTCCTCTGAGTCATTCTGAAACCTTAAAGTGCTGATCAGCATTGCTGGGGCTGATCAGGAAGCCCTGGGAAAGAGGGAGGACAGCTTTCACTTTGCCCCTTTATTATTTTTTTGTAATTATCTTTTATTGAATGAATTCTTTTGCTTCAGTGGATTCTGAGGTGGGAGCACTGCTGAAGTCCCACACACAGGGATGGCACCAGAAATGTTTCAGGCCAGAGCGCTCAGTAAATCAGACTGAATTCAGCAGCAGTTTCTTGCTCTCCAAATAGTCTTTTCCAGCCAATGCAGGACTGGGATTAGCCACCAAACCTGCCCTGGGATGAGTGGCAGAAAGCTGTGACACTTCACCCTGGTCCTGTCACCTCTCGGGCGTGTCCTCTCCGAGGTGTGGAGCCCCGGTCATTCCCATGGAAACTTCGACAGTGCCGGCCCAGGGATGTTTCATGGCCGTGGTTCAGTGGCCCTGACACTAATGATATAATTAGCTGCGTTAAAAGTCACCTCTGGGAGCAGCCACTTTGTTTCCAGGGTGACTGAAGTGCCATAAATGACGATGTCCGGTGGTGTTTCCATAGAGGCGCAGTCCCGGCAGAGCGGGACACAGGGGACACGGGGTCCTTTGTGGCCACCAGGCAGGACATGGACACAGCCAAAGGCTCCATTCTGCCTCCCAGACTGGCAAAGCTGAGCTCACCCAGCCTCACCCAGACCAAGGGAGCAGCTCCAGGCTGGATTCCTTCTTCCTTGGCTTCCCACACTCCTTGTTTTGTACATTCACAAAAGCACAGATTGGTTTTACCTAAACCACTCTCTCCCAGAGCTCTTCCTTAGTTTTTGTCCTAAACCTGTTTTCTTGTTATGACCTGACCTAGAAACCATGGGGAAAAGATCCCATTTCAGTTCAGGAAAGCACCTAAATGCACCCAGGGCCATTTCCCAGTGAAATAAGCACAGCACACACGCCTGGATCACACCTTGGATGGAAACACCTGTGCCACTTTGTTTTCCTGCAATAAGAGTCAACAATTCCATTCACTGGATACAGTACTTCAAGGTCTTTCCCAACCTAAATGATGGTAGTGTTCCACAGCTGTGTGTTTGGGATGGAATTTCGGGTTTAATCAATTTTAAGGAGGTGTAATGAGTTGTGGGTACTTTAACATGTGAAGGTCACGGCTCTTTCTCCTGATCTGGGGGTAAATCAGCCTCAAGGCTGGTGGTGAATCCAGATCCTTGCTTGGGAATGCCATTCCCTGTGAATGAACAGCCAGGGATTAGCAGCCAGTACAATATAAAAGGGATCTATTCCAACGTCCATTCGGATCCTTGAGACTGAACCACGAGCTGCAATTCTAGCCTGTTGTCTGGAAAATGGCAGGAGCTGAGAAAATGCTGGAGGAAGAAACTGTTGGCACAAACGGTGAGAGCACTGCGGGGTCACATCATCTCGAGCTGGGAGTTGTCATCCTCCTGCTGCTCCACGGGGAAAAATGGGAGGGCAAAGCCAGCCCTGGGAAGCTCCTGGGATGTGGAAACGCTGCTGGTTTTGTGTGTGCAGAAATCCAGGAACATATGGGCAGCATCCTGTCACTGTCTATCCCAGCAGCAAACCAGGAGTGAGAATAAACTCCTATCAGCAACAGGGTGGGAATATTGATAGGAAAATGAAATAGAGGATGGGGGGAAGGGGTTCCTATTGGAGGGTGGGCTTGGGATGGAGTGGGGCTGCATCGTGGAGGGGTTTGCTGTTCCCATGCACCCAGACATGAGGAAAATGAAATAAAATTGACATTAACCTGGGGATGTACAAGCACACACTGCCCATAAACATCCATGATCTGCATCCAGTTGTCCAGAGGACTTATTTTTACTTTTATTTTGTAATCCTAGGCAGAGCGAGCAGGCTTCGAGTGTATTTATTACGGTCTTAAATTCCTTTCCATGGTAACTAATTGTGATTTCTGAGACACAGGTTCTGCAATGGCACAGGATGAAATGGAGCTGAATATGGAGGCAGCTGGGAAGAAGAAAATTGCTTGCTTATGAAATAGTATTTAATGATGGGGATTGATGGAGCAGAAAAAATGGGGGTGGCAGGGACTAGAACACAAAGCAGCTCTCTCAGCTTCATGTATTTCCTCAGATTTTTAATTTCTCAGGAAAACATCTGGTGAATATTTAAGGAAGGGAAACTCCCCTATATGTGCTGCCTTCTCACTTTCCTACTTCCCATTTTATTGAGGCAAACTCTTAAAAATCCAACTGTGTTTAAAAAAACCAGTCAGGAAAGGAAATTATTATTGAATGGTGTTTGCTGGTTAAAATCATGGGAGGGCTTTTACAAAAATTTACCTGTTGTACAGTGAGAAAGAAGTGAAAAAAAAAGTGTTTTGAGCAATGTTGGATAAAATTGAGGAAAAAAGATTTCCTTGGGAGTGCAAGGGTTTCTCTGCCCTCTCACACCCAGAGCCTGGGATGGCTTAAGTGCCCAAGGAAGAGTTGAGTGTAGTTGGGGAAAACACTGAGGACCATTTTGATCCAGTTGGGAGTTTTCAAGCTCTCAGATGGGGTAAAAAGCTCTGGAATGTTCCTGCCCCTCTTCTGTAAGGCTCTGAGAGTCCATGGGATTTAACAGCTATGACACCTCCCCCAGAAAAAGAGCAATATTGTCTTGCCCTCTTTAAAAACTTTGAGTTAATGAGCAGTAGCACAAAACTCAGCCCACAAAAAAAAAAAAAACCCCCAAAAAAACCCCAAACAAACAAAAAAACCCACAAACCAACCAACCAAAAAACCCAAAAAACCACAAACGCCTAAAAGATCCCAAACCCACTCCCCAAACCCCAGAAAATCCAAGTAAACAACCAGAAGTGTAACTGTGATGAGTGTGGTTATGTTGCCCAGCTAAAACCCACAAGTTTGCAGGAGTTTCTCTGACCTTGCCCCAAACATCACCAGAAATCCTGGATAAATATGGGATCAGATTTATGGGGATGTGCATATGTAAAGTCCAATCCTTTGTCATTGAAGTATTCATTTTATTGACCCAGCAGACAGTGAGGTTTTCATTATATAGAGATGTAGGCACTTCAAATGTGAGTATTTGACACAAGCCTGGTGACAAGGAGCACAGAGCCATTCCAAGGGATGGGAGATCCACAGGAACCCTTCTGGAACTTTCCCTGTGGGTCTGCCAGGCTGAATCTGAGCCTGTGCTTCATACACCTGAAGAATTGTAACTAAATTTTCATCTCTCTTGCAGTTACCAAACTCCACTTTGGCTTCCTGGAGAAGCCTGCCTGCTCCTGCTGGAGCAATCAAGGGATTACAGGAAACCACATGTTAAATAAAATGTTCTTTTAATGATCACCCCCCAAATACCCAAAGGCACCAGTCAACACCGTGGACTAATGACCTACAAATTGGTGGGATTCTTACACATTTGTAGCATTACAATATTTTTTTTCCACAGCTTCAGATGGCACATTAAGAGGAATATTTAATCTGCAACAGCTTTGTCCTGAACGCCCTTCCACATGATTATTTTATAGAAAAAGAATCAAACCAAAACTCAGCTCGCTGCCCTCCTTTCTCCAGGTATTTCTGCAGCTCATCTTGAATCCACACCTGTATAACTCCAAATTTATTCCCAATTTATCACTGTAACTCCTCTAACACCACCCAAATCCCCTCACAGATGCTTAGGCTCCAGGTAACACACAGAGAAGGCAACATCTCCACTAAGGACAATTTGCATTTCTTTTAACCATTGCAAAAATCTCTGAAATATATCAAGTATAAAGCTCACAAAATACATTTTAAAGGAACTACCATAAAGTATTTGCTTCAAATAGACCTTTTACAACAAAACACAAAATTCAAAGGACATTTTCTTAGGAAAGCACTTAAAACTGTAACACTTAGGTCCTGACAACATTAGATTACTTTAAGCTGTAAACCCTAAGAAGTTTTGTGATTAAATAAAATCAGCATTACAATTTCCAGGCATTATAATCATTGAACAATTTGTAACAACAAGATATAATCATAATGCAAACATGAAGCTCAGGAGAGTGGCACTGAGAAAACTCTCAATTCTTTGTAGATTTAGATCTGCACATGATAAAATCAGTAACAACTGGAGAAGAGGCTCCAATATTTCATCCTACACACTGATATCAGTGTTTCACAAGCAGCAGTCAATACATGATCCCCTTTTCAGTATTATTTTACAAAGTCTTTATGACCTTGAACAAAAAAAAAAAAAACCTCCAGGTCAATTACTGCTGCCAGGTATCAATAGAACATCTGGAAGGAAATAATTAAAACCATCAGGTTTTGTTAATTGCCCCTGTAGGTGTAGATACACAAGATTTTATATATGTAAGGCTAAATGAATTACATATATATTTATATATATATATGCTTACATACACAAAATCACAACCTCAACCTTCAGAACTGAATTACCTCTAGGTAAGAAATATAAGACCTTTTTCCATAAATTTAAAGGGTTTATTTATACCTGAGAGATTTTTGCATATTGATGTCTTTGTACCTTTTCCTGTAGGTGATCCCCTAAGTCTTTATTCTTTCCTGGGGTACAAAGCCTGTTGCAGCCAGGTGAATTCTTCCCACCAGCTCCATGGACTTTGCCTGAGCCTTTCCTTACCTAACCTGGATCAACAGAGAGGTGACAGAATTGAATATATATTTAAATAAAGTTCTGTACAAGTGCACAGGCTGGTTTATATGAATTGACAGAGAGTTCATCACTCCTGATACCTCCACAGCATTTGATTTAAAAGGTATTTAAATCCTTTACCCAATGCATGTTTCTACTTGTTGGTTAGAGAACACCTTAGTGAAGAATTTTTCTGGGTATTGGATCACTGGCCATGCAAGACATGCTGAAAATTCTCCTCCCTGCCTGACCTGTTCCCTGTTTCTTGGGAAGATCAACCCATTTTTCCATCCAGCAACCACGGAAACCAGGAGTAATAAATCAATGTGGCAACACTACATTAAGGTCACAGGTCAGTGCAGATGGACCGAGACTTTCCAACAAATCTAAAGAGATTAGGAGCCCCATTCCTCCTGAAATTTAAGGCATTTGGATGCCCGATTCCTACAGATTCCCCAGACCAGCTCTCAGCTCCTCATCCCTGCAGATCCCCAGCAGTAGCAGGGACAGGACCCACGTAAGGCTCTTACAGAATTTCACAGTGCTATTTAACACGGCAAACACCAAACTAAATGGAAAGGTTCCCTTTGTCATCCCAATAGTTCAATTAAAACAGAAATAAAAGGAATCCATCATGTCTCACTCCATTTTGCTCCTGACAGGGAGAATTCTCTAGAAGTGCTTTCATGCAAATGTGGTGTTACCATAGCTGATCACAGAGCAATTAGAATTGACGGTTTTATTAAATACAGTTTAACCAATGGAAAGATCTTAGTGGAGGTGGAATAAAGTGTGCTTTCAGACACCAAATTGGACATACCTGAAAAATCAGCAGAAGTAACAGTACTCTTTTCATGAAAGACATCAGAAAATGAATCAACTTCATCAGCAAACCCTTCTTATGTTGCAGAAACACCAATTTTTTGCACTGTATTTTACAGAAAAAAGTTGACTTTAGTGATGATGGTCTTTGAACAATTCTTTTTTCAAATGCACAGGAATATAATGGGGAAAAGGGAAGATACATTTCACTGGCAATCGGACTTCATAGACCTTAGAAAATTTAGAAATGTTTGATTTAAAACACCACATTTGTGGATATTTCTCCACAAAATAAATCAAGCTCTTGTGCCCAAGAAAAGAAATTCCCAAGGCCTGATGCCTGTTGTAAATGGATGCAAGGCAGCCACTGCTCTGGAGCAGGAGGAGATGAGGATGAACAGTGACAGGGACAACAAGGTGACACACGAAGTCAATGTAAGAAACTCTACAGCTTGCATTTCCAGTTGGCTGTTCCCATTTTATACCCACACTCCTTCCAAACCTCATTTTCCCACTAGTCCTTCTTGTTCCGTATTCTTTTTCCCATGTTTGGTTTTGGTGACACCACCTTAGATCAATCTGTCCCAAACCTGCTCATCCTGGAACAAACTCTCCGCCCGTCACTGCTACAAACACTCTGCAACCCCAGGGCATGTTTCCCTTTCCATGTTTCCCTTTCCATAATTCAGGAGCTCTCTGGCACCATTTCCAACATTTCATGGAGCAACTGGCACAGGGAGGCACTTATGTGACATGTTTAAAACTTATCTTTGGTAAACACTCACACACACACGCACAAATGTGTAACTCATGTTTTGCTTCCTGATCGTAAATCCTCATTTGCTACTGGTGGATGTGTGCAGGTATCTAAACATAGATAGGACTCTACCAGTATAAAATAGTTTTTCAAATGCCACTGGCAAGGATTTGTTTTAATTCACCTAAAAATAGCACAGTCCTGGGCTTTTGAAGTTTTTTCCTGACTCTATTTGTTGTGCATTAAAGCAGTTCTAATCAATAACAAATTAGCAATAGAAAGTGAGCCCGTTCTGCTCAATTTTCACCTCTTTTTTCATTCTCTTGCCTTGGTTTTCATGACCAATTTAATCAGAATAGTTGTACCTCTTACAGCTTTTGTTATCTGTGAGGCAGATCCTGGGCTCTGACACTGACTTGAGCAGCCAAATCTTTCACTGGGAGCAGTGGAAATTTTGGATACAAAAAATGCTGAGTCTGCTTTTGGTAGGAGCATTTCCTGCTCACCAGTACAAACTAGTACTCTGGGGAGGGGAATTACCTCGAGTCTCTGACTGACCTGAGGAACAATCAGCAGAGCTCACACCACCAAGAGATGACCCATCAATGTGTGCTTTCAAAGGTGCTGCAAATAAATGTTGCTGGAACTGCATGGATAAAACCAAGGGATGATTGACTTAGACGTACCCAGAGCACTGTCCCCTCTAACATCAGGCATTTCTACAGAGAGGTATTTCATTGGCTTCAGTTTTCATTGACACCATTTAAATTTTGCTTAAGATTTTTTTTTTTCTTTTAGAACCCAGAACTCAGTGCATTTCATCTTTATAAAATTAGAATAATTTACATCCTTCTATTTTCATTGCAAAAAAATACAGCCCAAACACACGTCAAGGTATAAACACTTCACGAATGACAGACGCTTCACTTATTTCACCTGCTTAATGGTGAGTTTAGACACTGATCAACCAAACAACTTTGGCAACTTGCACAAAAATATGTCCTTAACTCAAAAGTGCTGATAAAACTCGCTTTAATGAGGCCTTTATTAAGGAGAGAACTGGAAAGAGAGGAGTGGTGAGTGCTTGGAGGTCAGAGAGTTCCTACACCATCCCACTCTGTAGCTGTATGTGGAAAGGGTACGGCTGGTAGAACACAGGGGGCTGTCCATGAGCAATGTAGTAGCTGCTGAAGTTTCTGTCACTGATATAGGGAGCGGGCTGGTAGTAGCACGTGACGTTGGCCGCGTTGGGGATGATGTTTTGCTCTCCCAGCACTTTCAAAGCCAGAATGGTGATCATGTTGAGGGTTTGCCTTCGCTCGTGCCCCATCAGGCAGACCGTGCTCTTGTTCACCACCCCGCGCAGGGTCATCAAGTAGTCGTACTTGCTCTTCTCCTCCCCGATGAAGTGGTTGCGCAGGTAGGACTCGATTTTCCTCTGCTGCTCAGCAACGTCGGGAAAATCAATGAAGAACCTGGAACACATGTAACGTTCGAGAGATTTAATTTCAGCCTCATCCGCCGGCTTAAAGTCACGGACCAGGAGGTTGCTGTACTTCAGGAGGCCTCCTCCCCTGATCTCCTCCGGGTTCCGGGTGGAGATCAGTCTGTATTTCAGGTGGTCCATGGCTTGGTTGAAGTCCCCGTACATGCTCTCGGCGATGATGGGGGGGTGGCAGTCCTGTGTCAGGGGCTGGTCTGAGGCTCTGTAGACGGCCAGGATGGAATCCAGGATGATCTGGAAGGAGTCCACGCTGAACTCGAACTGCCGCCGGAGCGAGCTGACGAACTTCAGCTCCACGTTCTTGCCGCTGTTGTTGGACAGTGAGATGAGGCTCCAGCGGTCGTGGTCGGTGGAGACTTTGACCATCTTCTGCACGTAGGCATCCTTCATGGTCTGAGCAGTGATTTTTTGTTTGTTAACGCATTTTGGCAAGAAGTCCAACAGGCAGTTGAGAACTGCTTCCTTAACGACCTGGAACTCCAGCTCACTGGGAAGCTCCACTCCAAAAATGATGTCCAGGTCCTTGTAACTGGTGCCATTGTGCTTCACCAGGATGTGACTGGCAGTGGAACCGTTCAGGCGGATGTCCCTGACATGGATCTGCTTCTCAATGAGCTGCTCCCTTACCATATGGATTATATCCTTCGGCTTTACTTCCAGGGTTGGAAAATTTCCTCTCCCATGAATAGGTATAGCCTCAGTTAAAACCTGATCCAGGATTTTAATCTGATCCCAGGTGAGATAACTGAATCTGTGGTCCAAGTCCTCAGTCATTGTGATATCAGTTGGCTAAACAGGGAGAAAGAGGAATTAAGAGACAAATGTTAAAACTTTCTGGAACACCAGAGAAGACATTTCACTTGGTTATACCAAACTTCTTCCCTCGGTGTAGTGACAGAGCTACTTCATTTTAGAGACACAACCCCAGTTAACGGTCTGAGTCAACCACTGCACTTGTCGCAGGCTTTTAATTGAATTTTAATGTACTCAGGTTTAAATCCTGCTGAGAAGCCATCACGATATTGTATAACCCATGACTCAAAGTAAATGCAGCAAACCATATAGACCCAATTTAAAACTACTCAAAGGTTAATAATATGAAATACTTGATGTTTCTAATGGAACTTCAAATAAATTTCACCGCAAAGAGCTAAAATTAGATAAATGAGCAAATTTGTTTTTTCTGTCCTGCCTAGACATCTCCCTTGATCTTCAGTGACTTGAATACTTAAAAGTACTAAAAGATCAGGAAGGTTTTTGTGAAAACCTGCTCCCTGTTTATCCAGCCATATGCCTTGGATGAACTTTGGTCTCTATGGATCATCTAAACATATGCATCCTTTAATATCACTTGTGGTTTAAGGACTGGATGTCTGATAATTGTCAAGCTGCTTCCATGATGTTTCTGAGGAAAATATTTCCCTTCTAAGCCATAAGCCATGTTTTACGTTAATGTATCAACAACTCTGAAAGTCGTGGTTTGCAGATCTGGTGACAAAACCCCTTCCAGTCTTGTGGAAAAAAGACCTCAAGAAAGCCTGTGAAGAAGAACCTACGGAATGCATGGGATAAAGCTCAGCTTTGGGAATTTCGCTGTTTAAAATGACATATGGACCTCATAGCATCACATTTAGCAAGGAGATGAGACTCTCAGGTGGTGGCCAGGTGGGATCTGAATGGGCTCAGTGTGCCACCAGCCAGGTGGAAGAAGTGCCTTTGGGAATCTGCCAGCACCCAGAACCTCCTTCCGAAACACCCCTGAGTGTTTCTGCAGCCAGATGGCTCAAATGTATTCTTTCAGCCAAAGCTCAGGAATAAAAATAAATACTAAGCAACAGCATTACTGAAAAGTCCCCACTGTTGTTTCTTAAACCAGTGGTGACTCCATATGTACGTTGTCATACATTCCCCTTCCCTTGCCTTCAGATTCCACATTCTGGAATAGTTTAGTAATTTCAAGTAACCTGTGAGCTGCCAAATGGCTTGGGAATATGGCACAACTCTATTTCACATACTTCTGCTGGAATTTCAGCTCCTATTAGGCTGATCAGGAGCATATGTAATTCCAAGCACCTTCCTGGCCTCATGACAAAGAATGGGACTAACCAGATGTTTGAAGTTGAAGGAATGTTTTAAAAGTTGGCTAAAGCAGGACTCAAGTTGGGAATTTAATTGACAGTGTGAAGCTCTTGGAATCAGTCCCATAGGTCTGGCACAACCACGTAGCTCCTGGCATTGTGTACATTGTGTATAATTCCACTCCCATAACAGGTATGTTTTCGGGTGTATTCAGAAATATCCATGTTTTTCCTGCAGGTGTTTCAGAGGACACAACATTTTGAATGAAAAGGAGAGAAACTGCCCTCCACAGCACTGCCAATTTTATATGCTAATGATTTCACCATTAATATTCATTAGAATTCCATGCTTATTCCTTTAAAATTAATATTCATTAGAATTCCATGCTTATTCCTTTAAAACTATAGCTATGCATCCTTCAGAGCCTTTAAGACAATTCAGTACAAGTCTATCCTAAAAACCAGCTTTTACAGAGAGCTACTGTTAATTCTGGAAGTGGGACAACCTTGAATGGAGGCAGGTTGGAAGGAGAGGGTTTTGTTCAAATGTTTTTGCTGCCATGTTGTTACCTGACTCATTCACAGAATCACAGAATTAAGGTTGGGAAAGGCTTTCCAAGATCATCAAGTCCAGCTTTTTATATGTCAGATTATGGCAGACCAGCCCAAATGATCCTCTAGCAAACTTAAAATTGTCAGAATTGTTGTCTAAGAGGTAGTTTTTATTATGGCATTTGTTTGATATTGCAAAACTTTGACCTTTCTGAGGCTGATGCTGTGATGTAAAAACAAAAGGGAGTGGAGAAGGGAATGTTGAAATTCAATCCCCTTTTTGCAGAGGGACCCTCTTCAAACACTTGGAAAGGCAGGAGATGGACATATCCCTAAATAAGCTTAGAAATCCTTCCTTTATTGCTACATATTTTTAGGTTTTTCAGATGTTATTGGAGTGTACTGAGGTTTGAAACTGAAAGGAGAAGGTAACATCAGTAAATCTCTCTTTTGTTGAAGAGGCGTCCCTCAAAATGTCATTTCTCTCAAGTGATTCCTGGAGACCCTGGGAAGGCTTTGGGAGCTCAGAACTTACCATTAATGTTTTAAGATAAATATTAAGGAATTCTGTGCTGAAATAACACCTTCGACTCCAACAAGTGAGCAAAATGTACTAGGAAAAAAACTCAGGAATTCTGCTTTCAAAAATATAATTAATTTGCAGGTAAGCCTAAATAAACATTAGTAGTAGAAGCAGTATTTTTTATTATTTATTAATTTGCTACCAGTTTGCAACCCAATACTTTAACCATCCACTGTCCTAGAAGGATTTTGTCTTGTTCTTTTCTTCAGCCTTGTCTGGCAACAAGAACAATTTTCAGGCACTTTTATAGTCATTAGGAACCTGATCTCTCAAAGGAAGGGCAAATTTATTTACTGAGGTGCTCAGGTTAATTCCAGGAGTTACTATTAATGTAATTAACCTCAGTTACAACACATCAGCAGCAACACTGAGGTTGTAATTAGTCAAAGTGTTGTGTAAAACAAGAGATCCTGGGATGAAGGGAAGGAAACTCCCTGCATGTGACCACAACACTTGGATCAAGCCAAACACAAGTAAGTACTGAGGTGGTTAATTGGAAAAAGGGCTGGAAAAGCACTTTATTCCTTGGAAACTGGTGCTGTTTGCAATGGAGGATGATCAATTTACATGGGAAGAGAGTGATAGGACAGGGGAATGGTTTTAAAGTAAAAGAGGGGAGGTTTAGATTAAGTTAGAGAGAAATTCCTCCCTGTGAGGGTGCTGAGGCCCTGGCACAAATTCCAGAGAAGCTGTGGCTGCCCCTGGATCCCTGGCAGTGTCCATGGCCAGGCTGGGATGGGGTTTGGAGCAGCCTGGGAGAGTGGAAGTGGAATTGTAGCAGAGGATGTTTAAGGTCTCTTACAACCAAACCATCCAGGGATTCTGTGATCCCTAGATGCAGACACATCTCACTGGCATTCCCTAATCCCAGCCATCCCTAAACCTTCCCTGCTGCATCCTGCCAAAGAATTCCCTTTGTGAAACTCCTTCCACACAAATACCCCAAAGCCTCTCATGGCTTCCACATTCCGGGTTTTCTTGTCCTAAAGTCTGCAGGTGGGCAAATGGAAGCTGCACAAACATCACCACCATGGCAATGGAATTCAAAAGAGGGTGTTTTTTCCACACGTCATCAATATTTTAATTTACTGAGATTCTCTCCTAGAGATTTTTCTGAAGTTTTTTGTTTATGGGATTTAAAATGTTACCATAAACTGCAATAGACTCTGAATCCCATCTGATTTAAGATCTTTGCCAGAAAAAAGTGATGAGGAAAAGCAGTTCTCAGGGTGTTTTCTTTTACATACACCAGCTAGAGAAGCACAGAATAAGATGGATCAGACCCAGTCAAGTTTTGTGATATATAATCCTCATTATAAGGTTAGAAAAATATTTCCCTTACTCAACCTCCAACTTCTCTTTGAGTGGTGACCTTCACCTGATAAAGCAGTCACAACGTGGAAAAATGTTTGGATACTGTTGGATCATTAAGCATAATATTGTTAAACTTTATTATTTATTTTCCCATTGAAATTAGAGGCTCTAATTTTCTTTTTGGAGCAAGCAGCTCTGAGTTGGGCTTACAATGATGCTAAAATGTTTCATTAACCACCTCTTGGCACTCCACAGTGCATGAGCTTCATCAAAAAAATCCAAGCAGATCTGGCTTTACATCTGAATGAAGCAAATCTGCCATGCTAATGACAGCTTTCATGTTCCCCACAACTTTCATAGAAAAAGATACTTGCAGTCTAGAGAACAGCCTCATCAAATTTAGCTCATATTTTACTGATAAACTGTTTAGATTATCTTTTTATATATTTCATAATGTTGATTCAGTGTGTTTTCAAAGGGTTTGCCATGTGCTGGCATTTTCAGGCAGGACACAGATGAAATAGTTTTTGTGCAGCTGTGGCAGCACCATCCTCTTCCTTTTTCTTCTATCTGCTCCCATGTTTTTCTGTTTACAATAAAGGCTGGAAACACTTAAATGCTCCAATTCTTTTTTACTTTTCACTTGAAATCGGTTGCACAGGGACCCTTTACATACCACAGAATTCCAGAATCATTGAGCTTGGAAAAGCCCTCCAAGACCATCAAGTCCAACCTGTGCCCAATCCCCACCTTGACACCAGCCCAGAGCACTGAGTGCCACCTCCAGTCCTTCCTTGGACACCTCCAGGGATGGGAAGTCCAGACCTCCCTGGGCAGCTCCTTCCAAGTCCTGACCACCCTTTCCAGGAAGAAATTCCTGCTGCTGTCCAACCTGAACCCATCCTGGCACAGCTTGAGGCTGTTTCCCCTCATCCTGTCCCTGTTCCCTGGGATAAGAGGCTAAAAAAGAGATGTAGCAAAATGTCTTGGGAGTTGCTGTGGTGGCCTTGTTTTGGGAAACTGCTCCAGAAACACCCACAGGAACTCTGCCATTCCTCTCCTCTCTGCACTGGCTTTCCTGCTTACACACTTTATACATCACTATAAACATCCATGATCTCCTGATAAAGCTTTATTTTAATTCAAAGATCCATTTCTCCATTAAGATGGACATTTGGAAGTATTTTGCTCACTTACTTCAGGACTGCAGCTGGCATAAGATCCAAAGGCAGCAAAATCAAAGGTGGAGGGACTTCCAGTCGTAATTTAAACCCAGAAGAGACAAGGAGAAGCAGTAAAGCATCTGGAGAACCTAAATGGGGACAATATTTAAACTGGTTTGACAGCGTTATCCATGAGTTTTTCCTTCCATTAATGTTAATGCAGGTGGTGAAGGCAGTGTTTATTTATCCTGTTATCAAGAGATAATGCATGAATTGCCATCAGTTTTCAGTCCAGTTACCATCGAGTTTCCCTGGGATAACAAATGATAGCTCAGCTCTCCCCTGGCAGAAAAGGGCTGCAGGGTGGGCAAAATGCACTGCAAAGCTGTGGGCTTGGGCTGTGCCACAGAATGGCACCTTCAAGGGCACAAAAAGTAAACACAGGATGAGATTGATCCATAAGAATGTGTCCTACTTCTTCCACCCAACAAAAGGAAGGTGGATGATGGCTTTAAGGGAAAGAGAGCAGGGTTAGATATTGGGAAGAAATTCTTTCCTTTAAGGCTGGGGAGGCCCTGGCACAGGGTGCCCAGAGAAGCTGTGGCTGCCCCATCCCTGGAAGTGTCCAAGGCCAGGCTGGACAGGGCTTGGAGTATCCCAGACTAGGATGTTTCCCTGCCCATGGAACGAGATGGGATGTAAGGTCCCTTCCAACCCAAACCATCCTGGGATTCTGTTTCTACTGGAATGTTCCAGGATACTGGCTTGATGAGCTGGGAGTTCTCAGGAGACACAAAATAAGGAGTTTAATTTAGACACCCAGTATGAAACCATAATCCATATTCTGTCATGCTGGATATTTGGGGTTTTTTTGGATGCCCCATTTTTTCCATCATGACTCATGCCAGACTCAGTCAGATGGGGATCCCCTCACAGGGCAGCATTTTCAAGGGCCAATTTATCATGACTTGATAATCAGTTCCTACAACACGTGAAGCTCCTTCTCACAGGGCTTCCAGTCCAAACCAATGAAGGCTTTAAAAAACATGAGGCCAGCAGTACCTCAATTTCTCCAAAACACTTCAACAACTCTTCAAAAATAGCTGTCATATGCAGTATTTGGTCTGTTTGGAGCTGTGGTCATTCCTGGGAAATTTCTGCTTTAGGAAAAGACCATTTGTACCACCAAACACATACTTACGGAGTAAATCCTGAATAATATTCCCAGCAAGGATGCAAAATCCCACGGACTCACCGTGGCAGGACGACTGGAAGCGTGTATTCCAGCAGAGTTAATAGGATGAGTCACTGCATCATTTGGTAGAAATATGAATTGTCATCTTGTCGCTGATACAAACATGAAGCTCCCCGGGAAAAGCTGCAGGAAATAAAAACCCAACAAACAATCACATTCATTTGGAGATCAGTGTTAACCACCAGTCACCTGCTGGACGTACTAAATGATGCATTACAGCCCGGCAGTCCTGCAGGTATAACAACAGACCTTGAAGTTGGGAATGGTAAGGTAAAAGTAGTGCAAAAAGCACCAAAGGGTTTATAAAGACTCTGGGTTTCAGGTCATGCTTAATCCTCTGCAAGGATATTAACAAAGTTGCCATTTTCCCTACAGGATTTTGAGTGGGAATTTAATATTAATAATAGATATGCAAATTAGCAGGGATGTGGTAGGATCATATAAAATTTAGAATGAATAATAACTCAGCAGAATGAAGTATTATGAATGTGTAGTGGCTTTAGATGCTTTCTATCAGAATGTGCAGCAGACAGGAAGGTCTTGTTTCCTGGCACATGAGGTTGTTGGTTCATTTAGAGTAAGCCCAGTTATCCTGTTGCTGGAATTTCCATCTTCATGGACTGGCTGGGCTGGAATGAAATATTTCTTTGAAATGAAATAAAAATATTCACCTGCTATCATAAAGGCACTCCCTTATATTTGTTTCTCATTTCAAACATGTGCTGACAGTCAGTATTCCCAGGCTTTCCTTGCAAGACCTCCCATTCCAGCACCCCATCCTGCAAAGTTCCCAACACCCATTCAAGCTCCCTGACTATCCCAAGCAGAGCCAGTCCACTGTATGGTTTGACATTCACAGGAATTT
Source organism: Argya squamiceps (assembly GCA_037834095.1). Lineage (NCBI taxonomy): Eukaryota > Metazoa > Chordata > Aves > Passeriformes > Leiothrichidae > Argya > Argya squamiceps. The sequence continues at coordinate 100,544,265 of JBBMKD010000145.1, read as the reverse complement.
ACTCCTTGTTGAGTTGTGTTCTACAATCTCAGCTTTTATGCTTAAAATACATATATGGTTCTTAGTAAAGATAATATTTAAAGTATGATTTAAATGTAAATATCTGCATAATCTGCAGGAAAAGCTGAAATTATAGCTCAAGGAGGTATGGACTGTGTTATAACTTTATTAGGAATATAATGGATTTTCCTCCCTGCTTACAGCCAGCAGATTTTTATCCCTGAAAATGCCATTTTTAGTGCTGCCAGAAGCACAGCACTTGCTTTGCTCCCCCTGTGACGACCTGTCTGTTGTGCCAGGGCCTGTCTGCAGCTTTCATTTGCTTTCCAACTCCTGATGGGGCACTAATTAGCTGAATGTATGTTCCTGACCTGCTCCCAAAGCTGTGCACTCACGGCTCACGTTGGCAGCTGGAATAAAGGGTTAAATCTGGCAAGAGCTGAGCTCTGCTCTGAGCAGCCAGTTAGGCCTTGATGGCAAAGGGAGGAGTTCTGGCCTGCTTAGATAAAAGACTCTCAGCATGTGGAGTCTGGAAAAGTCAGACAAATCAGTCACTTTGCAAAAAAAAAAAAAAAAGAAAACCAAAAAACAAACAACTTCTTTTCAACACTGAAACATTGTTATTTCTTTCTGTGCAAGGATGGAAGGTTTAATGGATATATGATATCCATTAATGGATATATCACTGTGATAGAACAGATTAACAGTGGAGCAGAATTTATGGCTTCCCCTGGTGATATTTAGGGGAAGAAGAGAGAGACCTTTATAGCTTCTTTTTTTTTTTTCTGGTAGAAGAAGAGGCATTATTATATAATATCTTCATAGAAGCAGCAGCTGAGATTGATGAGCTGCTTTGCCTACTGGGACATTATTCCCAACAGCTGCCTTTTATTGGCTCAGTCACCACAGGAAAAAGCACCATTTCCTTACTCTACGCTCAGGGTTCCCAGGATTTTTTTCAGCTGAAGGAAAAACAAAAATAAAAATGATGATGTCAACACTTACCCTCTGTTTCAAAAGAAAGTATTTCCCTGTTCCTGAACTGGGGATGTGAATTGTGGCAACATGGACCACCAAACCCATTCCCAAGCCTTTTCCCATGGTGTCTCTGTCCTTAAGGAGCACAGGACTATCCTGAGATCCAGCAGGGTCTGGGAGATGATGTGGGGCTCTCTGCCCTGGATTTCCCTCTGTGCCACAATTTCCCAGCTGGTCACTCCTTTGGGGTGTCCCTACTCCCAGGTCCCACCCTGAGGAATATTGACCCTCAAACCTTCCAGGTGGACCTCAGAGTTTTGGTGGATGTGGAAATTGCTCAGACACCTCATGAGCTCTCCCAGATCATTTCAAGGTGATGCCCCCTGAGCTGGCAGGAACAAGAGCCAAGGATCCCAGAGATTCCTTCCTCCCTCTGTGTGCTGCAGCCTCCTCTGACTGCTCTGCCCAGGTCGTCAGACTAATCCCAATATCTATTTACTCACTCGAGATCCCAGTGACTCAATCCAAAGCTCACTTATCAGAAACTCTCATTATTATGACTAAACTGCAGCACAAGCAGGCAAGGTAAAAATTGAAACAATCCTTCTTTTCCATCTATTAACCATCTTCATAACCATCTCTCCTCTTCAAATGCCAGAGGAAGAGGGATGAGAGGTGCCATGTGCCATTGCAGCCCTAAAGCTGGGCTGCTTTCAGGACAAAAAGGGCATTACAAAGTCAAGGCTCTCCTCAGGAAATCTCCAGAACCATCCTCTCCTCATCTACACCAAAGGACAACTATCAAATATCCCCACGGTCACTAAACCATGAGAGGACCCTCCAGGATCACATTTTCGTCTGTTTTGAGAGGGTTCCAACACAACCACATCCCCTGAATAGATTTCTCTTTTTTGACTGATCAACCCCCCAAAAACCTTTTCTGGAAGCTGCATTTAGTTCCTTCAGTCAATGCAGTGTGGGGGTTTCCCCCCTAAATCAGTACTGAGCCTTTTGGGGCATCGAGGGTGAGTTTTGATGCTTCATCCAGAGTGGATTTGGATTTTCCCTTGGGAAAAACCCCAAAGATGAAAGAAATGCGCCCTGAAGGCCTCTCTGCATCACCCCTGCTCTGCTCTGCGCAGGTTAGAGAAGATTCTGTTGAACAATTTTCCTGTTCCACTCCAGGAGTACTTTCATTTCATGGCAGAAGCCGTGAGCTCCAGCCCAGGCTCCAGGTTGATTTGTGAAGCAGTTTTAGGATCCCTCCAAATAAAGGTTCTTCCCAATTGCTACAGCAAGGGGGGGTTTAAATTCAATTGGGAAAATTTCTGTGTCCTGGAGCAGGCTGAGCTGGCACCTCCACAGGATTATGTCTCACAGGCTACTCAAAGATGACTGTCTTCCACTATTTAATTATGTAGCTATTTGTGTTTACAATGTTCATATGGAATTCATACTCCTATGAATTAATTTCCATACTTATATTAAAAAGTTACTCTCTGAATACAAAACACAGCAGTGGGATTTCATTTTAATGCCATTTTCCCAATTTTATGAGTTACACTGTAAAAGTGGGGAAAAAATAGATGAATTATTCATTATCTCCAAAGTATTTGCTGCACAGGAGTTTATGTTTAATTTTGCATCAGTAACAGCCAAGATTCCCAAAAAAATAGTTTTTTGATAAGTGAAATGTTTTCTAGAGTTTGCAGTTGAAAAATCTGCAGAACTCTGGTCAAACTACAACAGGAAAAAGGATTCTGGCTGCAGCTGCAGAGCAGTGAACTGTTCCTCTTTTGTGGTGAAGGCAGCACAAAATCTCTGTTGACATTATTACTAAAAGGCAGAGAGGAGATAAAGTGACGATTAAACCCAAGAAAAAGGCCCAGGCCCTGCAGCACAGCTGTGCATTCGTGACTTTTCCATCACTATCAATAATTCATAATGACCATCACGCACCTGACAACACCAAGTTGGGGAGACAGACTGAGTCAAGCTTTCACCAAATGTGCAAAAAACATCCAAACTGACATCAGATGTCAGGGCGACGGGACCTGCTGGATAAGCAAAGATCCAGTAGAAAGGGTAATGGAGAAGAAAAACAGCTGATGTGGACACAAATCAACATCTGCTGTACCCATTTGTGGCATTTTATGGAGGAAAACTCTCCTTTTGGTGATACACATTGAAAGAAAGGGTGTCTAGATCTTCCAAAATAATTTCTTCCAGAAAAGAACTGGAATGATGGTTTACCTGTGAGCAATTCTGCAACATGAAGGAATCATGCTCAATATTATGCTCAAGTTTTGCAGCTGGGTTCTCCCTTGCTGCACCACACTAACTCAGCACAGCCATAGGCAATGGCACATTCCTGATTCCCTGGGGCATGTTAGAGTCTCTGCCGATGCTTTGAACAATTATTTTTGCATGAAGATTATGGTGGCAAAGGCAAAAAAGCCAGACTGCAATTCGCAAAATAATTCAGGGTTTTTTTAATGTGTGGATCCAAATGGCATAAATTCATAGAATCATGGAATGGTTTGGGATGGAAGGGACCTTAAAGCCCATCCAGTTCCACCCCCTGCCATGGGCAGGGACACTTTCCACTATCCCAGGTTGCTCCAAGCCCTGTCCCAGCTGGCCTTGGACACTTCCAGGGATCCAGGGGCAGCCACATCTTCTCTGGGCACCCTGTGCCAGGGCCTCCCAAACCTCAAAGGGGGGAATTCCTTCCATATATTGAAGTGAAATCTCCCATCTTTCAGTTTGAAATTATTAATCCCCATCCCACCACTACAGTTCCTGATAAAGGAATTGACTGAATAACAATTCAATTCAGCAGGAACTGCTCTGGTGTAAGTGGGAGCAGAATTGGCCTGGTCTGTTCATGGCTGAGCATCGGAGTTCTGTAAGATAAACCCTGAGTTCACTTCCACTCCCCATGGACCATCCCTCACCCCCCATGTCACCCGTCCTTTGATGGTGAAATCTGACTTGGAATTTGCCTCCAAATCCTCTAACTGTTCATTGACTTTCATCCATTAAAACCAGTGAGTTAAACATAGGTACAAAAGAGATATATGACATGGAAAACATAACTATGTATTAAACCCATTAAAAAATATATCCATCCCCATATGCAGAGACTATCAAGGTACTGAGAATTCAACAAACAACCTCAGGACAACCCACCAGAGGCTTCTCAACATGGATGAGAGAGGCAAGGCAGAGCAAAAGGTACCAAGCTTTCCGCCCTGCCACGGCCAAGCAGGGGTGGCACAGCCCAAACCTCTCCTGCAGTCCGATCATCAGAGCCCAGAACCAGGAAACCACTCTGGATTAGGAGTGTTTTGAAACACGGGTAGAATTTAATTTCTTCAAGCACTGTTAATTAATGAATTAATTTCCACTGCCAGCCTAAACGCTGCTTAATTGACTCTCCAAAATAACTCAGTCTCAATGTGATCTTTCAAGGAACTTGGTCTTCTTCTGTCTCCCTGATTTACGGTTGATTCATAAATTATGGGACTCTACTGTGTCAGCAGTTACTCCTGAGCTTGAGCAGGAGCTCAAGCCCTGATCTGCAGGGCAGGAATTTAGGGTCAGGCTTTTGCTCACAAAGGTCAGTGTGTCTCTGTGTGGTAGCTGAATCATTCCAGAGCACACAGTCCTGTGTGTCTGCTGCCTAATGAGGCAACAAAACTAAATTTACTGTAAAGTTATGCCTGGGATGCACAACCGGGCAGGGAGGGTGTGCAGGCAGCACTGCCCTGAGGTCAAAGGTCTGCAGCACTGCAAATTAAAGGAATTATTGGTGTTCCCTTTGAACTAAGCTGTGGGAATGCCAGAGGGATAAGACATAAGGAATAGGAGGTATAATGCAGACAGCTATCCTCCCTCCACATATCAAGCCCATATTCCCGAGTCCTGGATGCTGCAGGCAGAGCACACAGAGGATTGAAAGGGCACAGGGATTGTTTTTTAACATTTCTGAATGGGACAGACACATCACATCTGCCTCTAGAGAAGTCAGAAGTCAGAAGCATGGGAGAGCCCCTGCTCTGGAGTCACTGTCATTTATTATTCATCCCTCGGCCTTTAGCGGAGAATTCGGCACATCCCCATTCATTCCCACCTGGCTGCTTTTCATGGGAGCCACGAACAGGCTGTTACTCTTAAGGCAGCACACGGAGCACAAGGTGTGAGCCTGCAGAGCCCACCCTCCTCTTTCCGAGGAAACAATTAATGCTATTACAGACTTGCAGCAGCTTACAGATGTATCAGAGATGCCTGCGGGAGAAGGCAGGGAGCGCACGAGAGTGATTCCTGGCTGGGAAGACGCTGAATTCCAGCCCCGAGTTGCTGGAAAGCAGTTTTGCTTTGCATGCAGGCACTTCCGAATAGTTTAGGGCACAGAACTGCAGCTTGCTGTCACTGTCGCTTCACTGTCACTGTCACCTCCAGGCTGTGACCTCCCCCAAAACACGGATGGTCCTTGCAGAATACACAGAAAAGGCCTCAGCTACCAGGGCTGTCATCATCTAAATGGGATGACAGAGCTTCCAACAGCGAGTAAGGAATGCCACGCTCCTACTACCGCTACTATGAGCGTGGCGAGGCAGGGCTTGCCCAAATCCAGGGAGCTTTCGGGATTCATGCAAAGGAACGCCCGTAGTGAGACGGAGCTCACGTGTAAGCCGCACACACACAGCCCCCCTCCAGCACCGCCGCGCCGCCAAACCGCCCTTTTCACAAGTTCACCCCTGAAGTTTCTAAGGAAAACGCCTTACGGAGAGAGAACGAAAAGGCCCGAGCCGAGCGCTCCGGGTTTCTCCAAGTTTTTTAACCGAGCCCAACCGCTCCCGCAACGGCCCCGCCCGGCCCAACCCCGCAGGCACCAGCGACCCGCCGCCCTGCGGGCTGGGCGCTCCGGGGACATCCACCCGCCATGCGGGGGACAGCCCTTCACCGAGCGGCCATGGGGGACATTCCACTCACCGAGCGGCTGCGGTGACACTCAGCTCCCGAGCGGCCGTGGGGGAACACGCTCCGCACGGCTGCGGGGGACACTCAGCCACGGCGCGGCTGCGGGGACTCTCACGCACCGAGCGGGTGTGGGGGAGACACTCACCCAGCAGGCAGTTCACGGTCCCCACGATCCCCACAGGCACAGTGCAGGGGCTGCTGGGAAGTCATGGTCGTCCTTGGGAGGACCCAGGACCGCGGAGCGTCCGTGTCCGGGGGTCCCCGCGCTAGTCCCCGCTCCCCGCAGGCCCGATGGACGCGGAGGCGCCCCGGGGGCTGCGGGGATGAGCAGGTGCCTCCGGGGAGGGTCTAAGGGATGGCCGCGCTGTTCCTGGGGGGCACATGGGGTCTCCGTGCGGCTATTGTCCCCCTGTGCCTTCGTGTCACTTCATTCCCACCTTGCTTGTGCCGCATGGAGTGCCCTGAAGTGCTTCTTGCTTACTGAACAATGTTTTTCGGGTTTTATTGTTGAGCTGACGCCAGCGAAACGGTGGTGAATGAAGTCCAGTCTCATCTCCAGAAACTGCTGTACAGACAGCTGTGCAATCTGTCCTGACAAAAATAGGACCTTCATTGAATTTATCTTGTGCGAGGAAAATTAGGTCCTCTCTGTGGACTCTTATATCGGTATAGTTGTGTCTGTATTTGCAGGAGTGGGGTAGAAGGGAAAAATATTTCACTTTGTGTCCACAAAGCACAGGAATGGATGCCAGCGCTTAAGAAATCATAAAACACTGGTTTGTACTGCAGGTTTTTAGTTATTTCTAGCTGTTCTTCTTTTCCCGGGCCATTGGAAAAGCTGAGAAGCTTTTTCATCTTTCCTTTTTCATGTTTTCCTCTGCAATGTGCTGAGCTTGCTGCCTCTGTGTCTGTTCTTGTCTGGCTTGGATATAGACGATGCAAGCAATGTTGTTTTATTTCTTTCTTGTAGTTGCTTTTAAGTCCACTGAAGTTTTAAATGCATTTCCCACTGGAAGTTGTTAATGGGAGCATTTTGATAAAGTTTTACGCTTTATGAGAACAACTGAACAGAAAAGATGTAAAAGCATCACAAGTGGAAGAATGTACCTGTTAAAAATTACTGCAACCGTGCTCAAAAAAATAGGTTTTCATTTATCAGAAAGATTTTTTGTTGTTGCTCTTGATCTGTTAGTCCTCAGTTGCAGCAAAAGGTGTTTGGAAAATACAATTGCAGTATTACCAACTACTAGCTTAATAGGTTATTTGTATAGATGAATTGATAGTTGGACCTGTTTTAATTTAACTGTGTTTTGAAAAAATGGTAAATAGTCATTGCTTTTAGTAACATATAGAAACAACTTTCTGTTTCAAACTATGAGGGCGACTTAGGTATGATGACACAGGACTGGTTTTTCTGCAACCATATTAAGAGGGCACATTTCTGACAAGTGTCTTTTCTACTGACATTAGTGTTCTTGAAGTTGTCTGGTAAGTTGATTAAAGAACTGATCAGTCTGAGAAACAATTGTGTTGTTTCATCTCCTTTTGTTAAGTGCTCCCTCTAGTACCCCTGTAGGTACCAGGGAGGCTGTGAATAGCGTGTCAGTGAGGTGACACCTCCCTTTAGGGGCAGCATGTGGGGATGCCAGTTTAAAGGGACTGTGTGACTGTAGTCTGAGGGTCCTCATGTCCTCTGGCAGTCAGAATTTCTAAGCATCATTGAATTCTGCTTGCCAGCTAAAGTAGATGGTGCTGGTTATTTTAAACTTGGTATTTCTTGCCTGTTTACTTTATTTTTAAGATAATACTTGTTTTCAATAGCAGAAGTTGGAAGGCTTGAAAATATTATGCTGTATGGCTTGCTTGGATTTACATTCTTCTTGGAAACTGTCGGTACTCGAGGGCACTTCTGAAAGTCTTTTTACCATTTTAGTGGGAAATTGATTTTACACTGACAATCATAGGCAAACAGATTATTTTGTCAGTATGAGTCAGTTTTTGCCTTAAGGTGCCTTAACAGTGATATTACTTAGGTGATTGTGACTTTTTCCCTTTGGAACATCTGTCTCTTTTAATCCTGTTTTTTTCACACTTTTCAGAAAAAAATCATACCCTACTTTCTTTTAGTACTGAATCTTTTGGAATAAGTGAGGTAAGGAATGGTAGAAAGCGAAAAGAAGTTGAGTGCTGCACTGGGAACCAAAATTAAATGTCTTCCTGTGTAGTAATCTAGGCTGCAAAGCTGGGCCTTAAACTTTGAAAGGTCTTTATTGACTTTATTCTTCTGTTATTTCATTTGGGATGATTAATTTTTAATTGCAGACTACTAGAACTTACAGCTCTATTTATTGGAAGATGAGTCTTATGATGAAGAGATAAAATCATGTTAAATTCAAGCTATTGATAAAACTGGCATGAATCTCTTAGGTTGAATGCCCAAATTTGCTTTAATTTTAGTTCTTTTCAGTATTGTCATTCACCTCTACTGAACTTTCCAGTTAAAATTTTTGGGGGGGAAGAAGAGAAAGAGCAGGGGGGTTATAGCAGTTATTTGTGAAGGAAACACACAAGGAATTGATGTACCAGAGAAGAGAGTGGTGTGGAAATCAAGCAGTCTGTATTCAGGATAGTGATGCCATTGTATATAATGCACTCTCTGAGAACATTGCTATTGCTGAAATAATAAGAAGATAATACAAAAAGTAAAATTCAGGTCATCAGGATATAATAGTAAAACAGTTTTGCAAAGAGTTTAAGATGTGTGGAATACCAACCTGTAGTTTAAGCTCAGGAGCAGATATTATAAAAAGTAAAATTCAGGTCTTCAGGTTATAATAGTAAATCAGCTTTGCAAAAAGTTTAAGATGTGTGGAATGGCAGCCTGTAGTTTAGGCTCAGGGGTAGACACTTAAAATGTTTTAAAAAAATTCTAAAGAGATGTAAGCAACTTCAGGAAATGTTTTTTACTGGGAACTTTCTCATAATGCAAAAACTTTTAACAAGCCCTGGTTTTAAGGTCCCTAGGAAATTGCAGTTCTCCCTGAGGTACTAGGGTAGCTGTAAGAAATAATTTATGTTCTCACTTATTTTACTGTAATGCCTTGTTGTTTCCTGGCTAATCAACCTGAATGTGGAATGTTATCTATTGGTACAGCTGTGTTTGCTTCTTACGTGCTGTGAGATGACAGCCTGCTTACTTGGAAGGCTGTTTATGGATTGCAAACTTTGCCTTGAAAACTAATCTTTACTTCAATAATTGAAATTTGGGAGGCCAAATATTATTTTTTAAGCACAGACATGTTCCAAAATTTGATAAATGTGTATGTCTTTCAGTGTTTACTGCATTGTAACATGGTGAGGTCTGAATATTTCAGATAAAGAGAAATTTGCTCTGTGTATTGTATATTGAATGGAAGAGAAAATTCAGTCATTGCCTACTCATGCTAAGTTTGTGATGCTCTAATTTTCCTTAGAAAGGTATAAGCATGATTGCTTTTTTTGAGAATCTGTTGGTGGATCCTTCCTTATTGGTTATCCTTGTTCTCTTCTCAGTTTTGTATCTTTTTTTTCTGCTTCTTACTCACAAATAATTTTATCTCCTCTTATCTATAAGAGTATACATCCTGTCTTCTTTTGTATTTCTTTTTCCTGTGTTCAGAGAGTGCTTTCATTTGTACAGTGACTGCTTTTGCTCCCTCTGCCTTCAGTAGAGCAGGGCAGGTGGAGAGGCTGCGTGACATGGTATGGAGTAGAGGTGGTTATCTGGGTGGCCATGTTACATAGTACAAATTGATGTAAAAACAGTGATTTTTTTTCCAGAAATTGTTTGTTTTTCTTGACGTTTCTGACACTTTCATGAGCAATCTTTAGCTAGCTTAGCACTTAGATATTAGCATAATATGTTGCACACCCAAGTACTTTGTAATGCCCAGCAGTCATTGTGGCATTTATTTGGCATGAAAAGAATGATTTATAATAGCTTACAGGAGAACATAATCAGAAGTCAATGTCTTTTGTTACTACCCAAAGATTGAGGCAAAGCTGAATCAATAGACAATCTGTAGCACATTTTGTTTATTGCATCTTGGCATTTAAATTATTTGGCCTTATAGCCTGTTTTAGCTTATGCAGTTAAAGCAGACATTGTATGAAGTAGTGAGTAATAGGAAATACACAAAGAACTTGACGGCTAGGAGCCAACTTAGGTTTAATCAGTGAATGTATGTATGAGTATTATGTTAAGTATTGTATTAAGTTAAAATATGTGACATGCTGTCTGATGATTATTATTGTAATTGCAGCCAAGAGGCAACAGAAAACATGGTGCATCATTTATCATCACTAGAGCAATTGCAGGTAAACATGACTTGTTCTTACATTCATGACTTCTAAGACTATGTGGATGACTTGTAAATTTTACAATTTCTGCCCTTTAGAGTGCCTAGTGTAATGGAAATAGAGTTCAGGATGTGTTTTCTGGTTGTGAACATGGCTGTGTTTTTTATGACGTTTTGACATTTTTATGTCAATTTTGTGAGCATTCTTCTTTAGTTTGTTGGGACAAACTAGTAAACCATACATCTTAGAAGTTAACAAGCTCTGTGTTTCGCAGACTGTAGTAGTTGAGTCTTTTTTTTTTTTTTTCTCTCTCTTAACATCTCTTGCACTGGGCTGTTTACTAGTTAGTTCTATAAGGAAGTTTTACATTCTGACGATATTACATTGCATAAACCAAGTGTTCAATAGCAGTGACTGAACTGTATTTTCATCCAGTAGGAATTTCTCTTAGAATTCCAAAAAATTCCAGTGGTTTGGGGTTTTGTTTGTTTTTTTAGTTTGTTTTTGATTTGCCATTTGCATAAAATAAGAATTCGTTGGCCAAGTATAAAGGATTTTTTCCTCAATATCTTTTTCTTTAATGAGAATTTGAGATTCCATGTGCAGTAAGCTGGAGGGTGTTTTAAGACTACTAGAGATATAATTTTTACCTCTTTCCATTGCAGGTCCTGCATTGTTTTTGCTTCGGTACATCTGGTACAGGTAGGTTTTATGAGAATACTGCTTAATTTTTTAATTTTTGGTCATATTTTTATAGCTTTTTGATTTGATGGAAGGTAATTCTTAATGGGACTAAAATTGAACAGTTGTTGAAATTGAACACAGAATATTGGCCAAGCAATGCTTAGAATAGCCTCTTTTAATAAATTGAGTTGTAGCTGCTTGAGTTGCATCTGAAGCCTAAATAGAAAAAGACTGTACTAGTTTGACTTTGTGCTTTTATCAGAGGCTGAGGTAACCTTGCAGTTGGAGCAGGTTTCTCCAAACACATATTTGTCCTCTCTACTCCCAGGTGAGATACTGCAGGGGAGGCTGTTGTGGGTTTTTTTCTTAAGCGTCAGTGACAGATATGATGGCATGACAGGGTTTGCTTCCTTTGGAGTAATTCAGACTCCTACAAAAAGCTTGATAACTTCTTGAGCAGCACTCATGCCATTTATAAATTTAAGTTTTGATTCAAAAAGTTTGATTAAATGGTCCCAGAAATATATTGGGGTAAGTAAAATGTTTCTGGAAAATTTCAGCTCTGTGCTTATACCATTTAGCAGGTTTGAAGATACAAGTTGACCCTTTTCTCGTGAGGGGGTGATGTTTATTGCACCATACTGTCATGTAAGGATTCAGTTCTAGACAGAATTCCCCTCCTCCCTCATATTTAAAAGTTAATTTCAAGCTTTTATAATTTATTCTGGTTTTTCGTGTGTTTGATAAAAGAGTTTTGGAGGGAACTTGGGAGGCCTCTAGTTTAAAGTCCCACTGAAAGCAGGAGAGCACTGAATTCCAGCTGGTTCCTTGGGGCTCTGTCCAGCTAGGTCTTGGAAAGGTTAGAGGATGGAGAACCCAGACTCTCTAGTCAGCCTGTTCAAGTGCCTGACAGTTTTCATGGTGAAAATAATCTCTTTTTAATGTCAGCTTGGAACCTCCTTGTAAATTCTCTTGGAATTACAGAGATGTTTAGGTTGGGTCGGACCTTTACAGTCATCAAGTCCAACTGTTACCCCAGCATTTCCAAGTCTTCCAAAGTGTTGATGTTAGTTTCTTGTGTTCTTTCCATGCACCTCTGTTGCTCCCATCTTCCTGGTAGTCTCCTTGGTATCAATCAGAATGCTGCTGTTTTGTCATCCTGAAGTCTTCTCTTCTTCAGGCTAAACAAGTACAATTCCACAGCATCTGATTCGTTGTAGGGCACATACTCCAGTCCCCTGATCATCTTGGTGCCCCTCCTGTTTACTGCTGTTCTTCTTTCTAATGGGTGTACCAAAACTGGTTGGTGACCAGAGTATAAAGAGTGATAAATAGATGATCAGTTCCCTTAGTATGCAGTTTTGTTCTCTTAGTGAAAACAAGGCTGTTGTTAGTGCTTGTCGTTGGCAGGGTGCAGTGTTGATTCATGTTCAGTTGCAAACCCTCTGAGGTAATTGATCATTGCCTTGAAGCTGATTGTCTGGTGTGTGTGTCTCAGGTGCTGCATTTGTTCACTGTGTGTTCTGATTGAGCCCAATGGTTTTGGTATTTCAGCCCTGCAAAGTTTTCTCTGCCCGCTGGACTGGTTCGCCTGGTCAGCAAGCAGATCAACTGGCACCTGGTACTTGCAAGGTAACAGCTCCCATGCTTTGCCATTCTGACAGGAGTGAATGTATTAACTCTTCCTCTGCTGCCCCCACCATCCCCACTGATACTCATGCTGAGCTGATACTGTGCTAAAGGTGTGTTATTCTTTCTGGTCAAGAGAAGTCCTGGAGGCCTCAGTGTGCTACCTCGGGGCTCCTGACTGCTTCCCTTCAGTCAGTGCACCTCTCACTCAAGGCTGAATGTCTGTCTACCTTTTGAGGCAAAGTGGTTTGCAGTGCAGTCATTTTCAAATTAAAGTCCTGAAATTGGTTGATTGAAGACTTATAACTTGGCAGGATATATAATTTTAAAATAAGCAATTTGTATTTGTGGAAAGTGAATTCATACCCTCAAGACTTGTCTGCTATTGCATACACAGAGAAATAAGAGTTCCAAGGCTGTTCTACAGGAATTTTAGCAACATCAGTGAGATCACTGGCTTTTAAAAGTAATCACAAGTATGCTCAGAAAAGTATTTCAGTGGCATGATTACTTGAAGGTAGTAGGGAAGGTTTTAGTTTATTTTGTATGCAAAGACACATAACTTACTGAATTATGATAGTTGTTTATACCAGATAAAGCAATACATAGTTTTGTATGTTGATGTTGTAAAATTATCTGTAAGCAACATCTGACTCCAACCTCCTATGCAGTGGGATTTTAGACATCTGTTTTCTTAGTGCTGCTGGAAAAGAGTGGCGGGTAGATTTCTGTGAAATGAAAGGAATATCATAGCACAGATATTTTATTTTTAATAAAAATGGGTATTTCCCATTTAATTTTTTTTTTCAATTTATGAATGGGGCAATTTATATCTGACCATGGAGAAAAGCACCCAGGACTCTGATGCATATTCTGTAAGGAGTGGACTTTAAATGAACTTTCACATCTGTTTTTTCTTTCAGCAATGGGAAATTGTTGGCAGTTGTTCAAGACCAATGTGTAGAAATCAGGTAACTTAGCATTATCTGTTACTTCAGCTGTGGAGTTCTGAGATAGTGTTTCTGATCATTTGCTAACAATACTTTTAAAGATATTTTGTTTTGTTTTGTGGTGTATATATATTGTGAAATTTACCCATGGAGTGATCAGAAAAGCAGAAATCTTCTGTTTCTTTTTAGTTCTCAGCCATCCCCCATTTAAAAAAAAAACCCAAACCGAACTTAAACTGTCCTTGACCCTCCCCCAGTTATAACAGATGTGTTTATATAAGTATATATCTGTATCTTTCTCTCTGTTTTCAAGATTTGAAAAAAAACCAATCAAGATCCTCAAAAATACTTGGCACAAATCATAGACTTTCTAATCTCTGCCTTTCTGCCCCCTCTAGAAATTCCCCCCTAATAAATGGGACGAGGAGCTGGTATCTAGTGTTCTTCTCTGTGGAGGAGCTAGCACGTATAATACTTCACCTTATTTTACAAGTGGTGTGGATTGCTGTAAAGACTGATGCTTTCCCTTTTCTTGTGCTCTCTTAACAACAAGCTCTCCTTTGCCGGTTCAAGAGCACATTTAGCTGTAGAACAGATCTTGATTGAGTGTGTTTACTTGCTTCACAAAAATCCATTTGCTAGAAGGTCAGACCTTCCATTTATATGTAAAAGAAGCAAGTGTATGAAAATTGTTCAATCAAAAGTGGTGTGAGCACCATAAACGTCAGTTTAAAGACTATAAAATAAATCTTGTGTTTCAACTGTATTAATGTAACTATGTTCTTGCATTGTTTCCAAAATTGTAACCTAGAGAATACTGACTAGGTTTTTTTTCTGAAGTTGTGTGAAGCACTGAAATGATGCTGTCCTGTTTTATACAGCATTACAAATAAGTGAGGGATGTTGGTATTCATGCAGTTGGAGGAGGGTCTCTGAAATACTATTGTTAGTTACTATAGCTGCCTAAGGCTGAAAGTTACTATCTGCTTTATTCCACAAGTACTTAGAGGGTTTGTATTGTGCACTTGTAATATTTTTCTAGTTCTGTTCCAGAAAATTGAGTAGTGGGGTTTTTTTCATATCTAAATTCATAGGAGTCTTTTTTCTGCAGGTCTGCAAAAGATGACTTTGTATCCATAGTTGGAAAATGTCAAGGTATGGCAACTTCATCATTACTTAGTGTCATCATTGTCTGTTATTCAAACATTGCTAAATGGTGGTGTTGGTTTACTTTAATGATGGTGATATAACTTTTTAAAATCATTGGAAAGAATCTCTTAATAGTTTTGCTTTGTGACTACCTCTGTCACCCTCTTTCTGCCACTTCTTTCTATGATGATTAATATATGAAACCTGAATCTGAAATTAAGTGATAGTTAGAATTAATGGCTCTGGGAGACAAATGTGGTTTTTCTTTTTTTACCCTTCTCTGGGATAAGCTTGTAATGCTGGAAGGCCTCCTGCATTTTTTTGATGTAGTTGACTTTTTGTTCTGTTTAAGGGATTATATTTATTTTTTGCTTTTGTTAGTAATTTTATTCCTTTTTCATAGTGCCAAAGGATCCTAACCCTCAGTGGAGGAGGGTGGCATGGAGTCATGATTGTACATTACTTGCTTATGCTGAAAGCAGTGGAACAGTCAGAGTGTTTGACCTGATGGGTAGTGAGCTTTTGGTCATTTCACCGGTATGTGCTCTCTTGGGTTAAATACAAATATAGCAGAACTTTTTTTAAGGATCATGGATAACTTCCACTCTTTGGCTTTTTTCAAATCATGGCTTAGTTTGCTGTAAATGCTTACACTATTAATACCACACAGAAATGGACCATAAAAAGTTCCACTATAATCCATCATACGATCAACAAAAGTCATGTTTTGTGAGTAGCCCTTACAACAGCACAAAGGGCATGTTTTACATCTGTCTTGGAATTGTGGTAGATCTGTAGGTGCACCAGACAGTGAAAGTATGGAATCACCACAATTTGTAGTAATAGATTATAAATCTGCACTTTGTATGCAGAGTCAAATTGTAAATCGAGAAATATTGAGTGCTTTCCTTGGTACAATATTAGATAATTGCTTTTGAAAGGCCCCACACAATATGTTTTTTAATTTGTATGTTCAAAAGGTGTATTGAACTGGTTTGTGAAGGCTCAAGTGTATTTCCTCAGAATATTGTCTTTGCAAACTTTATAGTAATAAGATTTTTTTAAAATCAAGATAAAATATATCTCGTTTGTAATGCAAATTATGAAACTTTCTTTTTTAAAATACAATATAATTAATTTAACTTTCTAGTTGTTTCAGTAACAAGGACACTTTTTTAAAATCCCCTTTCTCTCCCAATGTGTGCCTTCATTTTTGGGTAAAGACAGCAAGTTTTCCCGGCGATCTGAGTTACGCCATTGCTGGATTGATCTTTCTGGAATACAAAGCAAGTGCCCAGTGGTCAGCTGAGCTCCTTGTTGTTAACTATCGTGGAGAGCTGAGAAGTTACCTTGTAAGGTAAGCATAAATTTTGACTTGCTTTGAGGAGGCACAGTGAACTTAAAAGGAATTTTTTCTACTCTTTAAAGAAAATAAATCTGAACTAATGCATGTATTTTTTTCTCCTGGCATTCTTAGTGTTGGAACAAATCAAAGCTTTCAGGAAAGTCATAGCTTCAGCTTTAGCAGCCACTATGCCCACGGGATAACAACTGTCATTTATCATCCTGGTCACAGGTAAGCATTCTGTTTACTGCCTGACATTGGTGTATAAATGATGAACAAAAAGTGGCAAAATAAGCATTGAAGTGTGTCGGATAGGGAGGGGGAGAGAAATCTATTCTAAAATTGCTATTTAGTGCATCAGTAATAACAAGTCATGTCTCTTACTACTGTGAAAGAGGAACTATGAAGTTCATCTCACTTGACTTTCATTATTCCATTAGTAAAGTTGTGTCCCTTTCTGTTTGTGTACCTTGCATAAGCACCATGCATTTTTTAAAATGTCAGGAATAGCTTAAAAAGAGGTTTCTGAATGTGATGAAAGTAGGGCAAAGATTGAAGTATAAGAATTTTTGTTGTTGTTGTTTGTTTGTTTGTTTTTGTTTGTGGTTTTGTTTTTTGTTTTGGTTTGTTTTTGTTTTGTTTTGAATTTTATTTTCTCTAGCTGGGATTGATTGCTGGACTTGTTGGCCAGCCCTTTTTCCCCAGTGTTCTGACTGGAACTGCCAAGCTTTGGTATTTGGAGTTGTCTTGTGATGTGTTTTCTCTATGAGTAACTTGTTACGTACAGAAACTGGACTTGAAATGAGGGCTGACTGCCTGCTTGCTCTTGAACCCAGTGTTGGAATAGGTCCTGGTTAGCCTATTATTTATGCTAAAAATATGTCTACTTTTTTAGATTTGTTATGTAGCAAGATAACTCAGCAACTCTGTTTCTATTTCTCTTTGGGGAGAAGGAACTAAAGGAACTAAACTTTGTTCTAGCTATTTTTCTTCTATTAGATCTGCTACGATTGGATCTTTCAGTGCAATGTTCAGTGCACTGTATTGTTTTAAATGGAAATTAGGCTTCTTCTGGTAGAATACCAGAAGAAACTCACTGTTGAAAGAACTTGTTCTCATTCTTCAGTGTTAAGTGAGCTGTCGTAACTATCTTAGGAAAAAAAACATTATTAATGAGTTGTAATGTTCTTCTAGCTTATTATTTTGAGAGATTAATTTTGTATATGGCTTTTTCTTTCCACCTAATTAATATTTAGTGATTTCACATAATTAATACTCAGTATGCTACATTTAGAGTTTTGAGGTAATAGTTGTGGTTTATGAAGCTTTGGTAGCACTGCATGACCAGACAACAGAACCAACCCATTGTTTCCTTTGATCAGACCAGGGTTAATGGTTGTAGTGTTTTCTGCTATGTGCAGGGCCTCTGAGGTGCTGGAGAGCTGCTCCAGAGAGTGCTGGAGACTGAACCTGGCAGCACATCACTGTGGTTGTTTAGAACAGAGACAGGTGCTGGCTGTCATTTTCTGCAGAATGCTGCACTCTAGGCCTGGCATTTACATAGGTCTTTTTCTAGGACTTGTTGAAAGGGTTCCTGGCCCCTGTTAATCAGGTGTCCATCTGGAACAAAAGCTCAAAGAACCCTTTGATTAGGAGCAGCTGGGAGATCCTGCTCAAAGCTTCTAAACCTTGCTAGCTACCTCTTCCTGGCAATGACAGGCATTGTGAAGTTCCTCAAATGCTTCCCAGGAGTCCTCTGGTGGTCTCTGGAGTCCTCAGATGGTCCCAGAAATATGGAGATCTTTAAGGATCTAGAAATGAAGCCTGCAAACAGCTGCACAAACTGCTGCATGCTGGCTGTGCTTTGTGTAGAACACCTCTGCAAGAAAAAAAATTTTCCTTGTGTTCATATCTCCTATTGCAGTTTTTGGTGAAAGTGACTTCTGTTTTACTGCCTTAGGCCATTCTTTACACTGCAGAATAGCCAAAACTCGTAAGAACTTTAAGCATCACTCTCAAGAGAGATCATACTACCTTTCAGGTAGTTGTAGTCAGGTGGGAGTCAACCTCCTCTCCCAAGGAGCCAGGAAGACATAGAAGATGACACTTAAGCTGTGCCAGGGGAGTTTTAGGTCGGACATCATGAGGGATTTCTTCACATTAAGGGTGATTAGGCATTGGAATGGTGGTGGAGTCACCATCCCTTGAGCTGGTCTAGTTGACATGGTAGTGTTTGGTCATAGGTTAGGCTTGATGATCTCAGAGGTCTTTTTCCAGCCTAACTGATGATGTGATTGTCATTCATTCATGTTACAAAATCATCCTGCTGTACATTTGTGACTAGCAGGAGACCTGGAAATACTAAATAAATTTTACTGATGTCCTAAAAAGGACTAAAAGTGGAAGGAACTTTTTTTCCTTTATTCTTTCATTTGACTTTTGCAGGTGTAGTTTAGGCATCCCAGTGGCCGGAGCTGTGCCGTGTGAGCGGCAGCTGCTACTGGGGGCAGAGAACATTGGGAATGGTTCGGCTTTGGGAAAGGGATAATGGAGCATTCCCAGGCTGGAGCTTTGGGCTCCTACAGCTGTGCCTTTTTTTCTAGATACTTTTTTATCTTTTGATGGGTGATTCATTACAATGATGCTTCCAAACAAACACAGACACCTATTCTCCAAGTTTTCATCAAAGTAGTCATCAGTTAAATATAGAAGCACTTGTTACTAAGGTGAAAGGGCTTCAAGGTCAAATACTTTGATACAGTTCAGTGGTGATCAGCGCCATATATACATATATATACATATATATAAGTCTTTTATATAAGACTTATATAAAAGTTTATAGAATGCCACATATGGTGTGTAACAAAATTACAATATTATTACATGTAATCATTACAGTATTATTACATGCAATTATTACATTATTACATGTATGATTGGTGCAGTGGGTTTAGAAAACAGAATTGATGTCATTGTAGGACGCTAAAGAAAGATGAGAGACTCCAAATATTTCAGAAGGCAAAGAATAGAAAAAAGGTTTTACTGTCTTAATTCTTACTACCTTTTATAAGGTGTTCCGAAACAGACTTAACATGATTGGTAAATAGGAACAGCACCTCTATAATCTCATTGGTAAAACTAGAGAAACAGCAAAATGCCACCTGGAGAAAGATGGTTTTGAGAAAGGACAGTTGTTTGCCAAGATTGTTTTGAGAGGAAGTTTTCTTGCAAAATTTTTCCGTGGGAAAAAGTTAGCAGCTGCTAGCAGGCTAAAATGTCTCAGACCCAGAAATATCAGGCCTACAAACTGACAAACCTTAGTGTGTTCAGTTCTTCAGTGAAAAAGAAGTAGCTTTTGTACCACATCTGAATAAATGGCAATCTGATGCTTAAACAGAATGATCAGAACTTGTCATATGCTTAAGCAGTAATTTTTTATCATTTTTGAGGATAAGGGGGAAACTCAGACTTGTGGCCAGACTTATTTTATTTTATTTTAGATGTTGGGAATTATGACTTACCTGGAAAGCTAGAGATGAGAATGAATAGATATACGTACAAATAACAAATGCTACTTGACCAATATTGAAGTATTTTTAGATTTCAGGGTATTTATTCACAGACAAAGTTTATTGTGACTGTTAAGTGTCTTGGTATATTTAGCCTTTCGTTACTCTAAGCAAACTGCTGTAGACATAAAAAAAACTAAAAAAAAATATGTGGCGGTATATGAAATCATAATACATCTTTATATATTTTACAGACTTCTCCTTGTAGGAGGCTGTGAAACAGATGAAGATGGAGTATCTAAAGCAGCTGGTTGTGGGATATCTGCTTGGAGAATTCTGTCAGGCTCTCCCCATTACAAACAGGTCACTAGTTATGAAGATGATGTTAGAACAGTAAGTATGTGTCCTCTTGTCACTGGAAGCTCAATAAGTATCTCTTCATGAAAGATGAATTTAATGGGATGTTTTGCTATTTTCTAAGCTATGATATGTATGTCTAAACAGTTATCTTTTTCCTCACAGCATCTGTCTGTTTTTGTGTTTTCTGTAGTATGATTTAAACTATAAGTTCTTAATTATCACTTGTGGTTTTAAAACCAAAAACAAGAAGAAAGGAGTCTGTAAAATTTCCAAGCTACAATATTTTTTTACTCTTAGTTGTACATTGGGATATGTTACCTGTCTTTGTTGAAAAAAAATTACACTTTGTTCTTCTATTACTTCAGAACAAAAGGCAGCACACTTGAATATAAATGTTTCAGTTTAATTCTGGCTCTTGATTTCTTTTGCTTCTAGTAGAAGTAAATGTTTGATTTGGTAACAACTTGGTTATGCTGAAATCCATTTACAATATAAATTCCAGTGTTTACTTTTACATAGGTATTGCTTAGTATTACAAGCGAGTTGTTAATTTAATTGCAAATGAGAAATGCTTTTCTGTGACACGTTGCATACCTACTGAAGTGGACAGAATTAGACAAACTGGATTTTATTATGCTTGCACTATTTCAAAATAGGCAGTCTTATGGCAGTTTAAAAATAGTAATGTCATAGAATATGCTGAGTTGGAAGAGACCCACAAAGATCATCAGGTCCAACTCCTGTCCGTGCACAGGACACCCCGAGTCACACCATGTGCCCAAGAGCATTATCCAAACACTTCCTGAGCTCTGTCAGGCTGGTGCTGTGATCACTGCCCTGGGGAGCCTGTTCCAGTGCCCAGCCACCCTCTGGGTAAAGAACCTTTTCCTGATATCCAACCTAAACCTCCCCTGACACAACATCAGGCCATTCCCTCGGATCCTGTCCCTGGTCACCACAGAGCAGAGATCTGTGTCTGCCCCTTCTGTCCCCACACAAGGGAGTTGTAACTGCACTGAGATCTCCCCTCAGTCTCCTTCAGGCTGAACAGACCAAGTGATCTCAGTCACCCCTCATTCCACTTCCCCTCAAGGCTCTTCATCATCTTTGTGGCCTTCTTTGGACACACTAATCTAATCTTAATCCCTTTCATATATTGCAGCACTGCTGACTCATTCAACTTGCTGTCAGCCGGGATCCCCAAGTCCCTTTCCCCAGGGCTGCTCTCCAGCCTCTCATTCCCCAGTCTGTGCACACAGCCAGGGTTGCTCCAGATACACCATCTGGCACCTGGCCTTGCTAAACTTCGTATGGTTGGTGATTGCCCATCTCTCTAATTTGTCAAGGTCTTTCTGCAGATCTTCTAAAGAATCTTGCAGAGTTGTTTTAGTATTTTAAATATGACTTAATATTTGGTGCATAAAACAATGTATGAGATTGTTTTTCATTGTATAATTTGCTTCTGTTCTTACAGGCACAGAGAAGAGGATTATTAAGGATTATGAATTTAAGATTTTACAGCAGGCGAGGAGCAGAACAGGTATTAAGATCTAGGTCTACCTCAGAAATGTATTTTACTAACATAATTGTCCATTAATGACTACCTAAGAGACTGACTGAAAGTAGGTTTTAATTTATGCAACTTAGGAATTAACATTCTGTTAAATTAATCAAAAAGCTTTAGCATTAAATGGAGTAGCTTTCCACTTACTTAGCTTTCTTAAAAATCCAGTTAGTTCATTTTCTGAAGCTTGAATTGCTGGGTTTCAGGAACAGGTCTAGAGATGTAGAATTCAATATTAAATGTAAACCTTTATTCAAAAAAGAAGGTATAAGAAGCCACCTAATTATTTGTTAATGAATGTGATAATCAGACCATGTTAGATGTGTTATATATTCTACAAGAAGAAAGTAGATTGTGATGATGTTTCTCAAATATATGCCCAGGAAATAAAGAATAAGAACAAAACTCAGCCTTCTGCACTGCACCTATCCTACTGGAAAACAACAAAAAATCCTCAGCCCACAATTTTCACACCATGTGGGGAAGAAAAAATGGATGGATTCAAACTAATAATTCATGGCCTAAATAGGGCAGACAGAGGGACTTTATTTTTACAGTCTGAGATACTCTGGAAACATTTTGCTAAGTGGCTTCAAAAGTTTATTAGGGGTCAGACTTCTACTCCCAGGATGCATGTAAACCTAGTGAAACTGCTGATCAGAATCACTTTATCCTTAACAAACTCTGGGTATGGACCTTATGTTCTCCTCTGCCCTGAATGAGTGTTAAATCTTGAATGTCATGCTGAAGTGTAGGTGTGTGCTTTCTGTATTTCTAAGGTGTTGTACACAGTGCTCGTGGCTTTCTTCATGCCTTAGGAACTTCCCATGCAGTACTGCACTTCCTTTTCTTACCTCTTGCCTACTCACCGTGTGGTAGCCTTGGTTTGATTCCTTTTTCTATCCCCCTTTCCCTTCTTGTAGAAAAATTTGTTATCCTTTCTTTCGTTTTACAAGGAAAGAACAATAAAGAATCTGTCTACTACCTTCACTCTGTGTCCTCCTGAGAATAAAAATGGCTGATCTGAATTGGAAATGACCTTAATAGATTTTTGGGATGTTTTAGGTGACTGGTTAAAAGAAGTTGCCTGCTTGACTGGAAAAGGAAAACAAATCTTTCTGAATCTTTCTCAAGGGTGGAACGGGGAGAGGTTTTATTTCCTTCGCTGAAAATGCTAAAGCTGACTTAAGCTTTATTTGCTGAAAAGCTTGTACTGCATGTAGCTGTACTAAACTTCAACTTCATTGTACTTGCCAGTACTAAATTGAAGAAGAAATGTGGAAGCTTATTCAACCCTGAATGTTTTGATCCAATTTCAGAGACTATGGCTTAAATATGTAAGATACAGTTTTTATTCCTAGTGTGAGATTAACACCAGGGTTAAAACATGACAGACACAGCAGCTAGAGGACTTGTATATTAGTACTGGCTACACGGGGATTTGATTCTTAGTGTTGTTAAATGACACTTAAAAAATGTGAAGTGCCAGCCTGCTGAGTTTCTCAACATCTTGTTTTGCTGTTCCCTTAAGCTGATGAGCTGTTTATGGAGGCAGCATTGTCTGCTTTGGCAAAGGACTGATTAATTTTTATGGATAAGAGGGCTTGGGTGATAAATTTGAGTGTGTTAATGGCCACCCAATAGCTAAATCTCACAGCCAGAGAATTATTACTGACTGCTGAGTAAACATTTACCTCCTTTCAAGATCTGTGATGTATACCACTGATCAGTTATCTGAATGGGTTATTTATTTTAGCTCTGTGTTTCTAGGTCCTTTAACAATCTTTTGTTCTTTGTCCTTTGTGCATGCAAATTGACTTGAGAAAATTGCCTTTAGAAGGCATGTACAATTCCTGGGCAAACTACAGCTGAAAGTGCAATACTCAGCTGCCTAAGAATATAGTCAGAGAATATGAGTATTTTCTAATATAAATAATTCTTAATGGGCTTTAAAAGCCCCTTAATGCTCTCCTTTTCAATTAAAAACACATTTTAAGCTTGGAGTTAAGGAGTACTCTCAACAGCTGCAAACCGCTGTACAACACTAAACAGATTTCGTGATTGTTATTGCTTCTATGGCATACCTAGAATTTAAAAAAGCCTAAGAAATAAAATAAAAATAATAATTAAAAACCTCCAAGTCCAAACAAACATACTGACCTGAAAGGAATATTTTTATCTTCGAATAATACCTACCAGTAACATTCTGTAGAAAAGCCATTCAAACTTCTTAATTGATTGTTATCAACTAACCTTTCTGTGCTTCATTTATGTTGGGATATTTTCTGAGAGGGGAGGTGCTGGCCTAAAAATTGGTCAGCTGCAAACTTGGGCAATTTTAACTATGAATCATTATTAAAACATTTTTGAAAGTGAACAAAAGGGAACAAAATGGAATTTTATGAACAATGTAATTTTTGGGAATTTGCATCGTGATGTCTTTGAGGGAAGACAAGACACATTAAGAACTGAATGGTCTTTCTGAAATGTATTTTGTTGAGAGAGGGGTGAATAAATCTAAAAGATATTTTCAGAAATTGCCATTCATTGCCAGTGTCACTAAATTTGGCTTTAAAATGTGAGTGTGTATTTAGAGTGTCTTGTGGAAATAGCATAAAGATCCAGTTGTAAATGTGTAGGATTTTGTGAATCCTTAAGAATGTATTTTGTTAGAAATATGTTTTGCCTCTTAAGGTATCCAGAGCTGAAGGAGAACTTAATCCAGGAGAATTTTTGTAGCCTTGCTGGAAGTTAACTTAGAAATGTTGAATTATTTTATCTGTATGGACTTAATCTGATATTTGCTATGTTACTACTTGGTCTGTTGTCACTCAAGAGATTCTTGGATTCTGATTCAGTGTCCTGAAATGAGTCCTCCATGATTGTTGCAAGGGAACCCTGAATAATGGGAACTTTGGGCGAGAGCAAAAAACGCAGATCTGACCAATATGGTTAATGCTACATTCTCGGTTTATTCTGAAATGACAGGTTATATACACTTCTACATAGTTTACCTTACAGGTGGTTTTTCATTGGCACACAGCACAGAAAAGAATGCAAAAACTCATTGTTGAACAAACTCTTAAAGCAGCTACTGTGTCCACGCCAATCACTGCTCCTGCTAACTACCAGAAAACTCTCTGTCCCTTGCTAACACCTTAAGCTGTAGTTCTGTCTGCACCACAAACTCCTACAGGCCTCAACTATGAGGCCCAGTCTGGGTGATTCACTCACAGTCTAAATACGTATTATATCCATCTTCTCTAAGAAATTCTGCAACACATGATCTCTTAATGTTTGTGCTTCTTGTATCCTTTTTTTTTCCTTTTAATTTAAGAATTTGATTTGTAATAATGCTCCCCAGAAGTTTGCTCCCAGGGAGAAAGAGCTGTACTAAGCTGTGGTCTGGTAATTGTCTTCCTTGGGTGGACCAGAGTCAAGATAGTAGAAACTGAGGCTGCTGAATGGTTTTCTGTACAGAGAACGACCTGCAGTTTTCCCCTCAAATAGCTCTGCATTGCTATCAGGGCATTCTCTTAGGAATGCTGCACTTCCAGGTTTTATTTGCCATATAACAACTTGATACAGAAGTTAACATTCCTAAAGATTTGTTCGTGCTAAGATAGTGTTCTTCCTTTTTGCAGGTTGGTTTTACTCTTCCATACCACAACTGATCTCTTATCTTTTTCTTTTAGAATCAAGGGGTTTTTTTGTTTGTTTTTAATTTAAGACATGATAAGTTTTCAGAGTAGAAGATTGTACAATTTTTTGTTTCCTTTAAATGGAAAAAAGAATATATACATTTGGAGGTATTTTTTGGGGTATTCTTTGGTGTATATTTTTATAATGTTTGTATTTGCTTGGACGTCGTGTTTGGCAGGATGGAGTTTTCAAGATGAATCTTTCTCCTGATGGAGCTCTTTTGGCAGCTATTCATTTCTCAGGAAAACTGACGATCTGGTCTATTCCATCTCTCAGACAACAAGGAGAATGGGACCAAACTGCTCAGGTAAGAAGAATGTACATGTCTAGAAACTTGGGTTATATGTCTTACTCCTCTGGAAGTGTGTTTTGTAGGAGATGAGAGGAGTTCAGGTAACAGTGTGGAGCTTCCCAGTCAGCTCCGTGTTTTTCAAGAGCCCTTTACTTGCTTTTATAATAATCTTTCTATGTTATACCCATAAACTGTAAACTTCACAAATTAAGAAAAAGAACTAATTATGTTGCAATGAATTTTTCATGAGGCACTTTGGTGCCAAGTAGGTAGCACTGTTAGAATTAGACTACAATGCCACTAAACTGAAATGCCTTTATAGAAGAGAAGTAGAGGCTAACATGGGTAAATTTGTTTCAGTGGTTGAAACCAAATTCTCCTGGATGTCTCAATGTATTCTATTCCTCCCTCAAAATTTACTATATCTGGTTCCAGATGATGCTGTAGAATATTTTCTTAATCAAGTTGCTGTTAGGTCCTATGCTTTCTACAGGAATTGTTTCAAAATGAAGTAGGGGAACTTACATTAGGAATTGCTCAGTCACTGGTGAACTTTTATGTGACTTGGGGGAATTTAAACACTGCAAATTTAAAGCTAATTAGTTTTCAAAGAAAAATAATAAAACTTTATTTTGATGGGGAAATGCAATGTGAAAAGTGAAAAATCTGAAACGATGCACACTAGTATGTGAAGTGTTCTGATTTTCCTCCCATTAATTTCTTGACTAATAGATAAAGAAAGGCTTTTCACTTGAAGTGCTCTGTGTTATATTCAAAACTGATGAGACATAAACCAGTATCAGTTCCAAACAGGGTAAACAAATAGGATTGAAATATAATTTCAAGCTTAGTTAGAAAAGCATTTTTAAACAGCAACCAAAAGAAACAAAACAAAAAGTCAAAGAAATCCTGCTCTAGTGTTGGGATAAGTGTTGTGTGTCTAAATATGCATATCAATTTATCTCTATTTTTAATATACACATCAGGCAAGTTTGCTGAAGGATGCTTATAGTGAGTTGTATTTTTTCTTTCTTTTTAGCAATAATGAATATGTATTCTAAAGGAGCATTTGGGACTTTATAATTCAGGGAGGGTAATACAAAGGAATATTTAGTGCTTGACTGTGCTCAAAATTTTTTTTACAGGTGAAGCTGGTGTCCAAGTATAATGTGTATTTTCATAATATGTGTGAAATTAACTTTGAGTGGCCTCATGTTTACTTTCAATTAGTAGACGCTCCTCTTTCTACTGAATATTGAAGTCTGAAAAACACCTTCTGCTTGACCCAAATGTGCTTTAGTTGTTTCAGCTTCCTGTACTTCCACTGCATTGCACTTGGGGGCAGGATTTCTGTCGCTGCTAAATGACGTTTAAAATAGCAGCACTGCAAAATATTTCTAAACTTTGCAGTGCATCAATTAATAATGCTGCTTCTTTTCTTGCACTAGCCTTGAAAGGGGCTTTATAATTCTGAAAATTATATAGCTGGGGAAAATACTTACAGAACTGTGCTAGACTGTCACACAGAACCACTATACAGACTCTTTTGGAGATTATTTTATGTGCCTGCAGTCCTATGTATAGACATGAAAAACAAACACTTGGCTTTTGATTGCTGGAAAACTTTTATTTCAGAAATCATTAGGGTGTGATTACTGTTTAAATCTGGTCAGGCCATGACTTGTAGTTGTGGGTTTTTGTTTTTTGTACTGCAGCAGTTGTATGTTTATGCTTGAGAAGAGTTTGAATTTATAGGGAGAATTTTAATTGAAAAATGAGTGGGTCAGCAACCGAGTAAATAAATGGGTTCTTTGTTACAAAGATTTACTTGATTATAATTTTTTTTTTTAGCCAGGTTATGATGAGCTTAACCCAGACTGGAGACTCTCTAGTGAAAAAAGAAAGAAAATAAAAGGTATGCAGCACAGTTAGATAATTACTTTATGTCACTGTGTAGTTAAAAATAGTAATGCAAATATATGAAGGCTGAAATTGCTTAATTAAATCTCAGTCAGGTTGCCAAAATTGCATGATTTGAATTTGTAGCATGGCAGACCTAAATGAGTGTCATAATAGTTTTTTTTTTCAGATTCTCTCTTAGGAATGCTTTATAGCCACAAAAGAGTTAATATTTCAGTTAACACAGGATTTCATTTTTTCTTCCTGTGAATGTCTAATAGATCTTGAAAGCTACTCTAATTTAAAGATAACAGTTTTAAATTCTGAAAACAATT
The DNA here is from genome assembly GCA_037834095.1 of Argya squamiceps. Lineage (NCBI taxonomy): Eukaryota > Metazoa > Chordata > Aves > Passeriformes > Leiothrichidae > Argya > Argya squamiceps. Next base: position 100,516,545 of record JBBMKD010000145.1, on the reverse strand, counting down.
CTAAAACAATTTTCCTCTGACTGGATTTATCTCATCACTCTCTATTGTATTCTGAAGGTTCAGGCCAGTCTGTGCAGCCATTCAGCACCTGGTTGTTGCATAGCTGTTCCAAGAGTGCAGAGATCAATAGCTATTCCATGATCCATTTGCTGCTGCTCGTACATATTTATATTATTAAAAGAGTCCTGTTTCTATGTAATATTTTCCTTGGTGATTCTGTCTTTGGGTTAATTCATCTGACCTTCATAGGTAGGCTGCTGATTAAGCACTATTAAAAAAGGGATAATCTGACCTGTTTCTTAGTGCTGTTTGGGGAAAGGTTGTTTTCATCAGAGGAATGGAAAGTGACATGTGAGGGGCAAAACGAGCCCACTCTCTGGTGAACGTTTTATCCCAGAACCCAGTTACCATAATCAATACAGTGACTGGAAATGCCACGGCTTTCATCCTCAGACTTTTTTGTTTATTTGGTTTTTTTAGTTTAATAAACAACCTTCTCTTGAAATATGTTGATATGTTTACTTGTCCTCAAAAGCAGTGTAGCCTTTTCTGATTTTCATTAGTATTAGGTTTGCTATCATGTTGAGGATGGCTTGATAGATTTTTGATCTTTATCAAAGAGCTACTTCATTACCTGTCACTTTTTGTGCAAGTAAATCAGTTTACTGTGAAATTTGTCCAAATAATTTATGTATATTATAATTGTAATTAAGTGGCTTTTTTTTGTTCTCAAGGGCTTTAATACAAAAATGGTTTAGTAAAAGATAATTGATATAAAATACAACTTAATGAACCAAGGTTACAAATACAGCAGTAAGTATCTGTTAGATTAGACATATTTCTTCATAATGGAAGACTCCTCTATTCTTACCTGAGGTTTAACATTATCTTTCTTTATATGGTGCATTCTTATTTTAGATAAAGAATCCTATTACCCATTGATAGATGTAAATTGGTGGGCAGATAATTCTGTCATCCTTGCTCGCTGCTCTGGTGCATTGACTGTGTCATCAGTCAAGACGTTGAGAAACCTGCTGGGAAAGGCTTGTGAATGGTTTGAGAGTTCTCCTCAAGTCACTTCAGCTCATGATGGAGGATTTCTGAGTCTGGAGGTGAGCAGTGTGCACAAGCAGATATCCTTTTGGAATTCAGTGTAACAGTTTGCTTTTTTATATGTGATCCTAAGGTAGGGGGGTTAAAATAGAAGATGTAATTACTAATAGGAAAAGTGATTCTGCTTCCTTATCTGTGGATAGATATTGCAAGGAGTTTCTGAACTTTCTGCAACTTAACTATTCTAAGAAAAACTTGATAAAACAATAAATAACTTGTGGGGAGTAGAAGCAAAACTCCTGGAAGGTTGAGTCTCAATGAGAGGAAACTTTAACAGAAAAGAATTTGTGTTGATAGTAACCTTGCCTTGTATGTTAGTGTATGTGAAGAACACTGCAACTGTCCCTCTTCCACTTTGAAATACATGGCTCATAAAGAGTGAGCACATTTCAGTTAAATATGGGGAACACAATAAAGACAGAGCCTTGTAAGAGATACATCTTTTGGTTTTTTTTGTAGGATTCCAGAAGGGAGTAGAATATAGTAAAGTCAATGTGTAATTTTCTTTAAAACTGAGAAAATTACTCTTTTCTAAAGCTTATATTGAAATAGGTCCTTAATATCTTAATCAAAGGTTAACATTAGAATCAGAAAATCTCAGTACACACCAAAGCTTAGATGTGTGTTTTTGGAAAGTTGTTCTGGAAATAATATATACAGCCAGTGATTGGCCTAAGGATGTGATCTGGGATTGCATTGAACAGAAAACCTTGTTTGAATAGTTGAGAGTTGAAAACACTCTTATATGCTTCAATAAGTTATAGAAAGCGTGGGAAGATGTCTCCACTGTTCTGCCCTGTCTTGGCTGGTGCAGGAGGTGTAGTATAAAGGCAGGTGACTAACAAGCCTTCACTTCAGTAGGTAAGGGAGGAAGCCTCAGATCCAGGAGACAGATGCAGTCAGGGTTTGTGGAACACGTTAAGCAAACTGAGAAACAAAGGGCTTAAAGGAGAAAGAGAGCAAGGATGTTGATTCTGAAATTTGAAGTCCTGGAAGTGCAGATGTACTCAGTTCTTACTAACCTAGTTTACATGTAGTCGGTGGATGCTTCTTGTTTGTGTTACAGTGTGAGGTAAAACTTGTTCCAAAAAGACTGCGCTTGGAGAGCAGGCCTGGTGATGAAGATGAGGGGGAAGATGACTCGGACTCAGATGATGAAACTTCTGCTAAAGACAGATATTTCAGCTACCTGAAGCAAGGCCTGTACTTTGTGACAGAAATGGAACGATTTGCTCCTCCACGGAAACGACCACGTACTATTACAAAGAATTTCCGCCTTGTCAGCTTAAGATCCACGACTCCAGAGGAACTGTACCAGAGAAAAGTAAGTCTAGAAGGAAAATTCACGTCTCTCTTAATTAACTGTATTTAGAAAGGGCTTTTTCTTTTAATTCTTGCTGTGTTGACAGAAGGATTTAGGCACATATTTCTGAGATTCTCTCAACTGAGTGTTAAATGTGCTGTGTCCCCTGATCAAAGGGATCCTTTTTTAAAACTAGCATTATAATAACTGAAATGAGGTGATGTTTCCACTGGGAGACACTGTGCATCATTGGCTTGGCTGGACTTGGACATGTAGTCATGTGTTTGCATGTAGTGAAAGACTTGGCAAATATATTGAATGGAATCAGTTTAACTTGTTGTTGGCCCAGGAGTGAGTTAACTTATAGTCTTCTGTGAATGTTTTGCATGTGTTTTCAGATATATTCCAGTTGTTCTGATGGTAAACCAGCGCACTCTGTAACTGTTCAGTTCCCAGGGAATGCTGATGTCAGACTAAATATAATGTATAACTAATATGATGTTACCTAAATAACATCATCCTTTTGTTTGAGCGGGAAAATCTCTGATTTTCAGAGGTGTCTGTCATATCTAAGTCTTACTTGCCTGTATCTTGAACTACTCTGTTTCCTACCTGCTTATGCATACCCACAGTAATTATCCCTCTACATCTTTCAACATACAGAATTAACAATTCATTGTTCAATATGGAAATCAGATGAATTTCATTTTCATGTGTTTGCTTTTTTAGATTGATAATGAAGAATATGGGGAAGCTTTGTCTTTAGCTCAAACGTATGGTCTTGATTCTGATCTCGTGTACCAAAGACAGTGGAGGAAGTCGGCTGTTAATGTTGCTTCAATTCAAGACTACTTGGTGTGTTTGTGTTCTGTGATTTCTCTTTTTTTTTTTTAGTCTTTCTTATCAGACTGAATGTGTTATCGTTACAGAAATGGAATTCTTAATTGTGTTCTAATTTATGCAATGTGTATTGGTGGCAGTTTGAAGAATTGTCCTGCAAATTCCATTTCATGTCGGGTGTAAGAGAGCAATTTAACTGAAGGCCTGGCCTAGAAACCTTGGCAGTTAATGAAAGTCTTCCTTTTGGAATATCTTCTAACTCCTGTTAATAGCAACACACTTTCTGTGTGCAATCTCTTCCCCCACCTGCAGCAGTAGATTATTGCCTGGCAAATGAAGAATAATAATTAGAAATATCAACTGTTTAAACTTGCAGTTATTATAGAAAATGAATTGGGAAGGTGAAGTTGGTATCGGTAGCTATATCGCAAAGTTTGAATAACAAAATTTACAATGACTGTGACTGCAAACTGTAACTGAGCTTTTCAGTAGAATTCCAACATGGGGGTTTTTTGTCTTGGAAAAAAGACTAAGTAGAAAAATGGTGTTGAAGTTGTACAACCTCATGACTGTGGTAAAGTATTAGTAATAAAAATATACTGTTAGTATAGAATAGTAACATATAGTTTAGTATTAGTATAGTAGAGTACAGTATTAGTAACATAGGTATATTATTGTGTATATATAGTAGTATAGATAGGTATGTTAGTCTAGGCTAAAGTATTACAAGAGATCAAGAGAACTGTAATCTATTTTTTTTCAAGTCAGATATAGACTGAATGTCAAAATTCAGCCATTCCATGTGTGATCTGTAATGTCAACCAAAAATCAGCAGATAAGGCAAATACAGTTTGTAATTCTGGTGCCTTTTCTGTCACAGAATCTTACTGGCATGTGAAGAGGACTATATTGAAAATGACCCTAGTGCTACTGTGGAATATATACACTTGGTTTATTAAACATGTATTTTACCCCCAAACCATCACATTTTATTTAGTATAAAAAGGAGCGGCATTAATTAGAAAGTACAAATAATAAATTCTGTTACAGTTGTCGAAGTTCTGCTAAATCATTTGGTATTTCTGTGTTCTTTTCTGCTCCTATACTCCAATGGCATTGTGTTTGTGTTCTCATCTCTTTTGTTGGTTTGCATTGTCAGTCACCAGAGGAGCTTGATTTCTTAAGTGGAAGAAATACATGAGGAAACTTTGACTTCATTAAATTTATCTCTGGTTCCATTGCTTTGGATTGGACCATGTAACATGTGTCTGTGTTCTTGTTCTTGGACAGAGCAAAATCAAGAAACGTGCATGGGTTCTTCATGAGTGCTTGGAAAGAGTTCCAGAAAATGCAAATGCTGCTAAGAAGCTGCTTCAGTATGGCTTGAAAGGCACAGACTTGGAGGCTCTTGTGGCCATAGGAAAAGGAGAAGATGGTGGCAGGTTTGGGAAAAGCATTTTTTGTTTGTTTGTTTTCTTTTTAAAGAATGGTGTATAAAGTATTTTAGAGTAATTCGGTAAAATTCTTTTCTTATCACTATTGAAAATATTGAGAAGCTTTTGCAGGACACAAAGAAAGGTCATGTTTTGACTCAGACTATTCTATAGATGCCCATAATATACCTGAACGTTTTACCTCTGTATGTATATAAAATACAGTGTTTATTGTAAATATATGGCCTGTAATTTCTTCATCAGAGGGAATTTATGATGTCAATATTTTACTATGAGAATCTGTTTCTCTTGTTGCTTCTGAAAGCTGCAACTAACCCTATAAATGTGTTTTGTTATATGTCTTAATTGAATTGATCAAGCAGAAGCAAGACACAGTAGAGACAATTCTCCTCAGTGTTCTGTTTCTGGTGGTAGAAATAGAAGGTGGCTGTTCTTTCTTTGTGCAGTCTTCTATTACTACTATGTGCTGTAGAGCTGCTGTCAATCCCACTGCTGGCTGTGGAATTCAGAAACTTTTATGAAGTTTGGTTTTGGTTTTTCTTTAGGGGAGGGAATGGAAACAAGAGTTAATGTCTCTTGTTGGCTTGGGAAGAATCCCTGCTTGTTTACAACACAAAAATCCAGGTTGTTTTTTATAAATGTGCAGATTTTTAGTCAAAACATAGACAGAAACCCATTTTAATATGTCTCTTCAAAAATAAGTTCACTTTTTTTTTCTCTTCATTGCTTAGATTGTTGATTTTGTCTTCCAGATTTATCTTACCAGGGGAAGTAGACATTGAAATTCCCTATGAAGACCTTTTGTCACCAGATGAGGAAATGGATACTAGAAAGGAAAAAGAGGCCAAGAAGCGTCGAGAACTGCTATTATCAGTAAACTTCTCCAAGTAAATGAATTTAGGCCATGTTTTATTCAGAATTACAGGTTTACAATAACTACACAGTTGCAAAAACATCATTAATGACTCATATATATTAATCCTACTAGAAAAGTGGTTTAAATTTTCATTGGCATACTGTGTCAAAGTTCTCGTTTTACTTAATTTCTTGCTATATCCCAGTGCAAAAAGTCATTAAAATGTGTAACCTTGGCTTCATATGCACGTGACATAAAATATTAATGGCAAATGTGAAAATTCCTGTTCTGAGCACAGGCTGACACTGGAACAGAAGGAGCTCTGCCGTAGCAGGCTGAAGCTGTTAACTTACCTCGATCGCCTGGAGACCTATGAGGTGAGTCCTGAGTTCTCACACCACAGCTGTTCCTGCAACTTCTCCCTCACATCATCTTATCCTTTTTTGTTATTTATTGTGGTATTAATGTTTATAGCCTTGTGGAAAGGATACAGTCTGTCAGTGGAGAAAAGTAAGATGCCTTCTGTTCAAGTACCTGTGTTTCTCCTGTTCACTGTTTCAAAAGGGTGGCTTCCAGTCCTGAGAGGTGCAGTTGGGCAAAAGCCTGCTTTGAACATCCTGTGTCTGCAGGGAATTGAATTATGCGACAGCATGAGATGTAGAGTTCAGGCAGGATTATTGTGATTTCCCTGTCAGTCAAATTGGCAAGTTCTGTGCAGGTTCTCTGACAGATCTTTTTTTTCTATAAGCTTACCAATGTGAAAGTTTTTAGAACGTCAAACTCTATTTTACTAAGTTTTTAAATTTTAAATTTGCAGTTGGCAATGCGCACACTCCCATTATGGCTTTTACCACAGTTCTGTAACTAATGATGTCTAAACCTTAATTAAAATAAGGCAGAAAATTGTCTTAGCTTATCAACCAAAAATGCATCTGTTTTTTTTCATACTGAAACAAAAAACCCAGCATACATTTCAGCATATATCTCATACTTACTCATCCTAGGATAAAAAGATGTGTAGACTTTTTGATGCTTTTGTAAATCTTGCATAAAAAGCAGTCTCACTTTCTCTTTAAAGGAAATCCTTGGAGGGCCTCATGCAGCTGAGCAACATTATGATGGAGAATTCTTTAAGAAGTTCAGAAATCAGAATATTGTACTTTCAGCAAGAACTTATGCTCGGGTATTAATATTTATGTTGATAAAATACAATGTTGTTTTGGTATTGCTCTTTGCACTTAAGTGCTTTTTCCTCTTCCCTTTGAACTTGTTTGAATCTCAATGGAAATTTAGGAGGTGGCGTCTTTGTTTGATTTTAAATAAATAAATGCTGTGACCCTGACCTTGTTTTCTTTGTTGCTAAAGAAAATTTTAAAATTAACTTTTTTTTGTATTGTGTGACCTAAGCTTTCTTGCTCATTTTTAGTCTAAATCAGTCTTAAGCTCTGCAATTTACTGTTCTGTTCTTTAGGAAAGCAATGTCAGAGCCCTGGAAATTTTGTTCACTTTTCATGGATCAGCTTTACTACCACACAGACAGGCAATTCTCTCCAATTTTCCAGAGACTACTTCACCACATGAGTATGCCTTGCTGTTACCTGAAGCTTGGTAAGGATGCATCAATAGATACTAACTCAAAGAGAGATGATTTTTAGATTAATACATAAATCGGTTTCCATGTATGGCAGTCTGCTGTTGGTTATTATTAGGAGTGGAGAGCAGGTTTGTCTGTATGGTCTTGACTTGACCAGTCATCATTTTTTGCTTTGCTTTGTGCCATTTGTGGAATCTTTTTGGTCTTTGATAGAACAGCAGGGATTTCAGAGCTTCTTGGCTCCATTACATACATAAGAGGGAACGTGGACTTTTCTTACCTGACACTGCCCAGATTTTCAGATCTTTGTGATAACAGCCAGCGTTAGGAAATGAATAAATACAAGTGTTTAGGGCCCTGGAAGAAAATACATTTTTCCGGATTTATTTTGTAAAGTAATTTAACACTTAAGCAGTCAGTAACTTCAGAGTCATCAACATACTTGCTACTGATTCTTGATCAACTTGCTAAGGTAGAATTATAAAAAGCTGTAAATACAGACTTTCCTACTGTTTCTTTTCAGCATAAAAGGTTATTTTACTGTAAATTTAATCTAAATTTTTATAAGAGTTTTCCTTGAACATCATATTTATGATCTGTATATTAATTAGGAGAGTCTTTTGCTTTTAGAGTGTTTGTTTTAGACACTTCAATTCTGAAATTAGGTTTGAAGCATACTGTTCAATGCTCATAAAGACATGGACAGATTTCATTGTTTGGTATTTTACAATAGGACTTACTTCAGAGGGAAAGTTTTTGGAGGAGCTAATAGAAATTTTTTTGTAGTCTTCCATTATTATAGTTAAGCTTTTCACTTCAAGGTTTTACCAGTCCCATTTGGGCAATTCTCCTTTTAGAATACGGGTTTTCAATTCATCAAGTTATTCTCCTAAACTTCTCCTAACTTAAAATATTTACCAGTTTGGTTGTCTGTGAAGAGAAAGAACAGTCTTTATTTCATGATAGTTAATGCTTTCCTTTTTATTTTTTGGTAGTATTGGGAACACATTTAATGATTTAGTTAAGGTGTGAAAACACTTGTTTCATCCTTTTCTATAAGGTAAAAGGACCATGAAGAGAAATTATTGCAGTGTTTATAAAATTGGTAAAACGTATTCCAATCTTTCTCTTTTGGTAAAGTTTAGAATGTGAGACATAGGGAAGAATAAACATGGTTATGATCTATTGTTGGTCATAAATAAGCTCCTCGTGTTTCTGAAGGGTTATTTGTTCTTGGGTTTTGTTTTTATTTTATTCTGTCATTTGGTCTGTTTACAAAGCTGACTTATGTGCCAAGAGGCAAGATGACAGCTAAAATAAAGCATTTCACTAGTGATCTAGTAGTAAAGATGTGAAGTTATGGGGTAAGAACTTAGTTTTGTCTGCTACTAAAAAATGAAAGTATATATTTTGAATCTTTATTCTCATAGTAGAGAGAACTTTCCAGTGCTAGGATCAGGTATGTGCAGGTTCATGCGTTTTATCCCCCAAATTGCAGAACAGACAATACTGTGTGTCTTTTGAAGTTTTTGTGTTTGGACAACTACAAAATGAGGATGAGATCAACCCCTGCATACACATATCCCATATAAAAACACAGAAATTTACTGTATATTTGATGCAACCTTTTTCTAAAACTGTTTCTGTTACAAAAGCTATTGCTCACATAATAATTCCTAAAACAGTATTTTATTAATGTAATTAAATTAAATATGTATTAATGAAATAGATTTAAGTTGTATAAAGTAAAATTTTCTTACTATTTTAAGAAGGCTTCTGGCAATTCTTGGTTCGTGTGAATCAGAGAGAATTGAAGTTCTTAGTTCTCATTTTTTGTGAGTTTATTGTCCTTTTGGCTCTGGCATTTGTTTTTTAGGGAGTTTATTAGTATGGATAAAATTACTGACATTCTGTAGATATGTTATCATTGTTACGAAATGTCATTTAAGGAAGTGTGCTGTCTAATTTTCTTCGTATTAGAAGACAGTAAGTAGACATAATTAGCTGTAAATTAACTGGTTGAGCAAGATTATAGTAACATTTATTCATTCCCACAGAACTTTAAAATGTTGTAAGTAGTGACTGTAATTAATACACTTTTGAACAAAAGAAAAACATTACAAAAGTATAAATCCCCGTGTTTTAAGTAGTAGAAAAAACATTGCAGCATTACCACAAGGTCTCTTTAGCTTATGTAGCTTGTAATTACTGGGGTCTCAGGACAAGCAGTGAGACTGAATCAATCTGTATTGATAAACTTTGACATCAGGCAGATAGATTCTGAATCAGGAAAGGACTGTCTGGTTCTCCTTTTGAAATTTCACACTGTTGCAGTTGGGGAATAGGGTGTATCCTTCAGAAGGGTGTGGTTTTTTGGTTTTTTTTTTTTCTTTCAGTTGCAGAAAAGGCTGATTTCTCATGATTTCTTTTAGATCCTTGTTTTTCCTGAAAATTCTTGGTTGCAATGTTTGTACCTGCAGATTTCAATAAGGTATTTGGTTGCTGTGGTACGTGTGATGAGACCACTGACACAGATCAGCTGATAGCATTGCCCCTGTAAGAGTGCAGCCTGGTCCAGTGGCCTTGCTTAAAGAACACCTTGTTCATGCCTTGTTCATGCCTTGTTGATGCCTTTGTTGCTCAGTTTCCTGCTGCTCAGACCCCCTGCTGATCAGAAACTATCTTGGTGGAGGTGTCTTCTACATCTCCATGTATGTCTGTATGTGTGTGTAGGGTGAAGTACTGTTTTGAATTGACCATTTTGTGTCTGTATACACTGCACACTTTGAACAATAAGGGACTTGATTCCCAGCTGGAACTCTGTGAGGTGACACTCATCCCTATGGGAATTCACTACAGTGCTCTATGCTTACTTAGTTCTTCCATGTCTAGGGCATTTTGGAAGAGGAAAAACACGAGATTGTATAACAGGTGCTGCCCTCTTTGTGCATGGAAGGAGTGAGGTGTGTGAATAGTCACCTCCATCTACAGCCAGGGTAAGAGCACTGAAACAGTTGCTGTGCACCCCCTCCAGCATGAATACACATACAAGTGCTATATATGAAGAATTTCCTAACCTATACGAAATGTTTTGTAAAGGTTGTGTTATACCTGTTCAACTGCATCCTCCAGTTCTGCTGGTGATAGTAAATTCTAAGTACCTAGTGAAAAAAAACCCCTTTGGTTAGTGCATTCTGTAGGCATAAAACAGATGTTTTTCTTGTACTTGCACATGTCATTTACATTAGGATGGCATTTAAAGGGCAGTGTCACAAAAATTTGAGGTCTTGTCAGTCAAGGAAGAACTGACGTAACAAATGGAGAAAAAAGTAGATTATTTTTTTCCCTTTTGGGACAGCTTATTAGGAAATACATATATTTTTTTCCTGTATCTGCTTGTAAAAAGTCTCAAATGGTAGATATCCTTTTGCTCAATTTTGGTACCTATTTTATAGCTTAGCATCCTTTGGGGTTACTCAGAATAGTTCAGGAGTTCTCTGTCTAAGCAGGGAATTTATGTATTCATGAGATTCTTGCAAGAGTCTGTGATTTAAGTAAGCTAAACACCTCCCTATTTGAGAAGGAATCTGAAATACTAAGACACTTGGTGGCTGTAAATGGTGTTGGCTTCAAATTGGTATTGCGATAGGTGAACATTACTAAGTAATGTGTTTTTGCAGAACTGGGATTTTAATGTTTTCCTACTTCTTTCCATATTATTTCTCAGCTTCTTTTATAACGATGGCTCCTGTGTCTCTGCTATCTCTTATCGGGATTCATGCTCCTCAAAAATCCATCAGATGTACACACTGCATCTGTTAGGACAACTAGAATGAAGGTGGTAGGAGTTTAGGTGTTCAAAGTAGATGATAGCTCCTGATAAACTCTGTTTTAATAGCTATAGCTAGTGTTCTCAATCTATAGTTAAGACTGTTGCCCTGAGGTTTTTAATTGTGATCTAGGAAAATAGTGTTTTACCACCATTATAAATACACATCCAGAGTATTTTTCCATTTTTAAAGGTTTCTTATCCTTTGTACTAGGCTTAACTGCTGTATTGTAACATTACTGCTCACATTTTCCACTCACAAAAGTCTGGAACTTCAAATGTAGGTTCGTCAGCAGCTATAAGTCTGCTATATTGCACATTATGCTATAGTAAAAGTCTTCCTTGTAAGACAGCAACTTTTTATAGTGTTGTTGCTTCTTAACTTTCTCAAATACTGGTATTCAGTTGTGACACGAAGTGAATTTTTACTGGAGAGTTGTGGATGACTCCATTTGGCCTGATGAACTGGGATGGGAATGTGGAAGTATCTACTAAAAACTTACTGGAGGTTTTAAAACCTGAAAATTTCTGTGTAGTTGACTTTCTCTGTGAATGAGTAAGTATTACTAAGAGTTCATAAGCAGTTAGCTTTGCCTCTCCATAATGATGCCTTCTTCTCAACTAGGTTTTTAGTTATTGCCTGTGGCACTGCAGTTTCAATAAAGCTCTTAGAGCTTCATCTCTTCCCTTCCTTGTATGTGCGTGTAAATAGGTTTGATAACGGAGCATCTGCAGAGCTAATATATAGTCCCCTCTTTTTCACATTCTTTTTTTTCTTGTGAAGCTGAACTGCCTCTGTTTTTAGTGTAATTCAGTGGTGTTCACATTAAAATAATTAATCACATGGTCAGTTCTTTTTTGAATTTGCTTGAATTCATTTGTGTAGTGCTACAGTAAAAATAGTAAGGGTGTGTGTTTTATATGCATTTTTTTCTTTGCATTAAGAGAAAGAGGAAAAACAGTTTAGAGGGAGAACTGTAGTTAATATTATTTCAAGGATGTGTTTGGTAGAAAAAAAATAGCAGATCTTACCTTCTACCATGAAGTAGAAAAAATAATTTTTGAGGAAAGGATTAACTTGTCATGATGACATTCATGTTCTTGTCTGGATTGACTTCTTGTAGGAGCAGGGATAGTTCTTGTCCATGTAAAAAATAAAGTTGTGGTTTGGAGGAAGAGAGAGAGTCTTCTGCAACTGCTGATGTGCGAATCTGTGGTAACAGCAGAAATAGCTCATTATTAGCCAGAGGCTGCTGAAGACAGTGGGCTGGCAAAAGTACCATAGATGTTGGTTGTGAGGAGTTTTTGAAGAAGAGAATGAGAGCTTGAAGCCATGAGGGAGCTGTGGAGAACATGAACTGTCAGAGAGGAAGGAGGGAAGTTTCATAGAACCTGCTGTGCTGGAGCTGAGCTGTCATTCAGCTGAGGGAGCTGAGCGTGTTCAGTGTGGAGGAGGTTTCAGACAGGCCTGTAGAAGCTGTCACATAACTTCCTGTAGCATGTGAGCTAAACTATGGCTGTGCTGTTTATCCACAGGACATCAACAGGATTTCCTTTGTATTTCTGGCTACTTAATGCTGGATTTGTCCTGACTTCATCTACCATGTGTGTCTTTTTGCCTGTGTAGTCCTGAACTAGAGTTTGGTTTGCTTTGTCCAGTCTTCCAATGAAGTGTACCACTGCCATTGTCTCATCTGTTTGTTGTTCTTTTACCGAGTTTAGAATAAAATTTCTCCCAGGAACATCCATTATGCTTTATAAATACACACTTCTGAAGTAGTATTTTCATGATTTTGTGGCAGACAGCTTTGATCTTACTTGGAGTTCAGCTTTGTCTTTAAAATAGCTTTCACAAAATCAAAAAAGGCTATTGCCTCACAATTTTAATTGTATACACAAAGAAAAAAAACCACAGTGAGCTTCTGAACTGTGCGTGTGTAGTGTTAGCTGACTTTTCTGATGTTTAGATTACTTGTTCTAGGTTGTTTAGGAGGGAAGAAAGTTTCTCTCTCCCCAAATTTTAGTAGAGGTTTTAACCACATCATTAAAACATAGCTTGATTTGTTTATATGAAATCAGTTATAACTTTCTCCTCTGGTGGCAGAGCTGCTTCGTAAGACCTGTTGTTGCAGTGTGCACAGCAGGGATCCTGAAGGTTAGTTAACTGTGGCAGCCAAAAGCAGTGGGATACCTTTTCGAGTGGTTTATGCAGATCAGTTTTCCTGAAATGCATGGGGTTTTAGGCAGCAGCTGTACTTCAGTCTTGATAAATTTGTCACATCCTGTGGATATTTCTGGAAAATGAAGCATTTCTCTCTCTGCCCACCACTTCTGTATCCTGTAGTATATTGAACAATCGGAAACCTAAAAATACGTGTAAGCAGTTCTGTAGTTGCATTTACTAATTCACTGTTCAGATACTGTAATGAAAGAAAAGAATGTTTTTGTGCAATATGAACAATGCAATACGTGTCACAGCTGTTTGAGACTGTGTATCTGGGATGCATTTCTTATATTTCATCCTCAGCTATGGAATAATTGTGACATAACAAAACTGTTGCAGAGACATAAGACTTGTGGAGCAGCACAAAGTGGCAGTCATTTCCCTGTTTCTCTCTGAGAAGATACAGACTTTCGACAAATGAGTTTCTAAATTAAATAAAAAGAGGATATTTTAGTTATTTTACGTATGTAACACACAGTCTTCCAAATGAAGAGGTAGTGAATGTTTCTAACAATATTTTTCAGACATGGAGATGTGATTAAAAAAGACAAAGTAAAATGCCCCAGACATACTTGTAAGAACATCAATGTCTTTCCCCAGAAAGATACTGTTTCATAAATGTGTTGGGGCAATTGCACTTTCCATTCAATGTGGATGAATTTCCAAGGGAAAAGATTTAAAGAAAAAATATTCTGAATTTTCAACTTGAAGAGTCCTGGAGACAGGCCTTTTGTATGAAATGCTTAAAAGGGTAAAAAAAGCAAACCCACACAGTTGATATTGGTAATGGAGAGAATTGGTATCTGACCTTAAAACTGAGTTAGACCTTCCTCTTTTGAAAGCCTGTCCTTGGAGAGAAAAATAAATCTGCAGGTTTCAATAAATGCTGTTGGTAGGATACAGAAACTGCAATAACATGGACTTCTTTTGTCAAAGAAAAGAATAGGAAGAATTGCTAGGCCAACATAAACAATAGAGGGAAAAGAGCAATACAGGAAAAGTCAGCTCTTTTTGAAGAAATAGAGTTGAATATCTCATAATCAGTCAATTTACTGGATTCCAGTCATATTTATTCTACTGCCAGAAAAGGCAGAAAAGAAAAGAGGGAAGGGTAAAGGGTGGGGGAGAAACAGTGGCTCAGGAAAAAATAAAAAATACCTCAAAGCCATGCTAATATTTGCACACAGTTACAGTATGGCACAGCTGAGTTTCTTTAGCTGGGAAAGAAAGCCACCTGCCTTAGTGAGTACAGTGATCTGTCACTGCTGGCCGTGCCTGGAATTCCAGGTGCATGGGAATGCAGAGTTAACCTGCACGTGTCTCTGACCTCTGTGGGATTTCAGTTACAAGAACAAACCTGCAGAGTTGTGTAGCACAAGGAGAGTGAGCTCTGGATCCAGTAGCACAGTGTACACTGCATATACAACAGGCTCCCTCTGCATGCTGAATTCACCACTTCAGCCCTGCTAAATCTCTGCCTGGTGCACAGGACATGTGTGGAGGTTCTGATGTGCCCCCATTCAGCTGGATTTGTTGTAAACAAAAGCATGGTATAAAAATGGGAGTTCTGCCTCTTTTCAGATGTGAGTTCACGTCTGTATCTCTGTCTCATCTGGATGTGTGTTTTTGAACTTTCCGACTGCAGTGGTATTTTGACACCTGAAGTCTTTCTCAGCTGACTTGCTTCCATTTTAACAACTACTGTTCCAGAGTTTTGTTGTTCTCTCTTTCTGCATGAGTCACTGAAATTACTGACAATAGAAATCTGAGGGAAAAAAATAGTCTGTGCTAAAGCATAAGTATCAGTTAAGAACAAGCCTTCTGATAAATGTTGTGATAAATACAGTGTTTTAATCTTTGCCTTTATAAAGGACTTGGGTGCAGGGATGTCTCATCCTTTGCTTGTGTCAAGACTGGTTTATTCCAGTCCTTGTACTTAGTTTCAAATAAAAGAGTTTTTATTAACTCTTCAGAATGAGGAGAGATAGCAAGGACAGTTGGATACAGTCATGTAGGGGGCAAGAGAGAGTTATATATTTTATTAGTGTTGTTGAGAGGGTGAATGGACTTTTAGGAGTCAGCTCTGAGTGTTGTGGGTTCTGCTAGGGTTTTGTTGTGTGTGTGTTCTGAGCTCACCAAGAAACTTGCCTGTTAAGAGCTGACTTTACATAAATGCTGATTTCTACTTGGATAAAAAATCTTGCAGCTGTATCTTTTTTGATGGTGTTTTCTTTCAGCATTTAGAGAAGAAGGTTTCTGAATGCTGCTTGACTCTTGGTGAGAATTTAAAAATCTAAAATTCCTTTCTCAATTTATTCCAGTGGTGAACCGGAATACTTTTAAAAAGGCAAATGGAGCCAGAGCAGAAAATACTTCAAAAAGTATTTTCCATGGGTTATCCATACACCTGACTTAAAATACTTAACTTTTTCTGCTGTGAGAAGGGAAAAAAGATAGAGGTAGACATTTTGCAGTCAAGATTTGCACTGCATGACAGTTCTTTCCCATGAAATGAAAAATACATTCCTCTCTAGTGTTTCACGGTGCAGTCTGTTAATAAGCTTTTCTGAAAGACTTCTGAAGTACTTCAGGAATTGAGGTGTCTGGACAACTGTCAGTTTCAGTGCTGCAGAACCTTGTGCTGAAATGTGAGATTGATCTTGGTACGTTTGGCCAGAGGGCAAATGGCCAAAAATGGTTTTCAGGAGAGGAAAATAGGTACAGGCAAGCACACTGCAACATTTACTTGAAGTTTGTCAAGTGAGAAATAACATACATCTTTAATATATGGCTCAAATATCCTCAACTAGGTATTTTCTAGATGTAGTAAACTTCCATGGGACTTTATTCCAGAAATTCATTCTATTTTTGAACCCAAGTACATGGTGGTTTATCTTCTATGCCATGCAGAAGGTAGTTTACAGCTTAGTTAAATATTCTGTAAAACAGGATCTGCTGTTTATTGTAAACGAGGTCCAGTCTTATCAGTATTCACACTGTTGTAGGAAGTAAGAACAGTGAAATACTGTTCCCTATTTAAGTGAAATGATAACATGAACAACGTGGTATCAGTCTTGAAATATTGTTTCTTTCTTCTAGGATTCTTCAATCTGCTCTGGCATTTAGAAAAGGGAGATCATACACTTCTTGCCTCTAGTCATTCATATTGTTTGTCTTTGTACTTTTCACCTTTATTTTTATTGTACCCTTTTGAAAAAACAGGCAGAGAGAGGCAGAGTTGTACATTGCTTCATCCCTTGATGGATTTTGGAGTTGCAGGGAAAGGGGGAAGGAAAGAAACTTTCATAGAGAGCAAAGCCTGGGAACTTGAATTCAGTGAGATCTGTCTTAACCATTACTTTTTTAAGCAATAAACTTTCAGCTTCAGCTGACATTATAAGCCTGGGATGTTAGGGAAATTATTTTTAATGTAGTCTGTATGTAATTCATGACTTCTGATATTTAGAAAGGATTCTGTTTTAAAGTGTATTTAAAAAACAAATATTTGAAGCAGTTGGAATTTAAGGGCAAACCCAAGTGGCTTTTGTGTTATAGGAATAGGGAAGAAAGTATCAATTTTTAGATGGAAAGAGGGAAATGCAAATTATTTCCTGACAATAGTTAGGGATATGGGGTGATTGCATGGCTGCAAAAAGAAGTGTTTACAACTGGCTGTTGACTTTAGGCCAGGGTGAATAATGCTTGCATAAAAATTTAACTTTTTAGTCTCTAATAATGGTTTATCAGAGTCAGTAAAATAACTCAACTGTGTTAAGAATAATTGCAGGTTAGAAACACATATTTTGTATTGTTACATAAGCTAGTTAAAAATGTGCAAGTTTTGCCAACTTTAATTGTAAACTTTTTGTGCTACTGAATCTGTAAAGAAATGGTTTCTCTGTAGGAACTATATGTCCTGGATGTAACTTCACCATACCTATGGCAAGTGTGACAGCAAAATTATCAATGTCTTCAGTGTGGTGTTCGGTAGTGCAGGCTTGGGTCAGTAGATTTTTCTTTAACTTTTTTTTTTTCCTTCTATTTTTTCCCTTCCAATCTCATATGGAGGGATCATAGCTTTAGGATTGTGTGTGTGTGTTTTGAGATGTTTTAGTTCCTTGTCACTCAGATCTCATTCATGCAGGGATGGTTTTAAATTTGCATTCTAAACATCTGTATTTGTTTCTTTGTAGCAATCTTCTCTTTTAATAATTTGTTAGTCTAAAGAGGAGACTGTTGAAGTTTAAATATCAGTTAAATGTGTGCACTTCTTTCCTTATTATTTTGCATGACTTCTTCCTCTCAATAACAACCAAAGCAACCGCTGGAGGAACAGCCAAACCAAAGAAAATTTCCCCAAATTTTCTTCTGGGCTGCTGAGATTAGATTTATTTAGCAAGATTTATTCAGGTGGGAAGCTCTTACTTAACAGAGTCCTGGAAATGCAGATAACTACTGGGAACAAGACTTTGCTGTCAGAGTAAATACAATAAGTGACATGTGCTGCAATTTTCTTAAGGGTTCATGCTGTAATTATTTAGTTACCATGTGTCTCCCCTATTGCTCCACTTTCAGGTAGATGCAGCAGAGACTCTTGCAAAAGGCAGATTTTGAAAGAGAGGGGTAGGGGCACAGTTTGTGTTCTCTTTAGTAGAGTAGTGGAATAGTTTATGTTGAAAAAGACCCTTAAGATCAAGTCCAGCTTCAAACCTAACAGTGCTAAGTTCACCTCTGAACCCTGTCTTTAAGTGCCACACCTCCCTGTCTTTTAAATGCCTTCTGGGGATGGAGACTCAGCCAAGAGGTGAGTGAGAGAAACTGACAGAGGGTCAGATCTTGTTTTACAGGTGCCTTGGTACTCTTTGGGCTGTTCTTAGTGGAGCTGTGGGGAGGAACGAGACTAAGGGAAGGGCAGGATCTAGTGCACATTCTTTGCTTTCTGATTCTTCGGCCTCTGAAACTGCTCAGGCCCTCAAGCTGCTTTTGGAGCTTCTATTGCCAGCTGGTCCTTGCCAGCAACTGAATATCTTCTTGCTTCTGTTTATGAAAAAGCAATTGTTATTTTATTTTACTAACAAAGAAAATATCAAATGGGCCTGTAGGACTTGACTACATCAAATAATTTTAACAAAATGCATTACAAATTTTGGAGACAGAATAATAAAGACATTAGTATGTGAGCTAATGTTGGAGGAAAAAGCTATCTGTAATGTGAAATTGGAGTTGTTACCTGAAAATCTTCTCTTAATGTAATTCTGTCGTAGTAGTTCTGCTACAGTTTTGCAGACATTTGAAACAGCTTCTGAAATTAAACCCTTGTCTGTCCTTTGCTGTATAAAAGCTGCTTTTTTCCCATTAAGAAGATGGGTTCATATATAAAAACCTCACCTAATTCCTCCCAAAAGAGCTTCAACACAAAAACCCCAAACCCAACCAACCAGCTGAAAAACCAAACAAGCCCCCTGTCACATGAAAATGGGAGGGTCTCCTCAAACCTTGTATTAGTCTGTGGCCCTCGTGCCAGACCAGTCTGTCAGTGTCCCATTATGGGGACCCTTTATGGAGTGGTGCTAGGTCAGAGGGCAGTCCTGCACCAAACAGTGACCCCTCCTGGGTCCCCACACCTTTATTCATATTCCCCACTGCCAGTGGCTGCCAGCCCCCCTGAAGGACTCAGGCTTACAGTTTATGGAATAAGACTCTTAGTTAATAAAATTGTGACAGATTAAGGTTCAAGGATTGCTGGTGATAGTATTTGACTGCAAAAACGTATTCAAAGCAATTTGTATTACATAATGTAACAAGCTCTACTCCCTAACAAAAGTTAGCTTTGAGGTACTCATTCAGTGTGCATGGAACATGGTTCTTACCCAATGGACCCCCCTGTGGGGGAGAAGACAGGTTCAGGCCATCAGCTGATCCCAGAAGTTATGACTGAATCTTTCCTGACTTCTCCCCATTCTTAACTTTTATACAGTTTCTTCACACTGAAGTGAAGAAATTAGTATAAAAGTGTATACTTTTGTACCTGTTCAGTGAGAGTTGGAGGTGCCTTGGAGGCAGGGAACATTGGTGTAGTATCTGATAAAATGTTGGGATGGGAATATTCACCAGTCCAAAGAGAGTCTTTTTGCCATGGCTGACAATTCAACAGCAAGACATCTTCCTTTATCTCCTTTGTGTTTTAGCTGCTCTGTGATTTACTAGCTAAAAAGTAATGCTGAATTCCCTCCTCTGCAAGGATTTCAGCAGAGCCTGGCCATGGTGTCTCTGGTCTGCTCCACCCTTCATTTAGTCCCCCTTGGCATGTATTGTGGGGGGGAAATCAAGGCACACTGACCTCATTCCATGCAGGGAGGAGCAACTGCATTTTCCTCTGTAATTTCCCTGCTGTTACAGCTGTGTCTATAACTTTACACTTTTTTTTAATTTTGCCTCCAATCTTTTCCCCTCTTTCACGCCCTCCTGCTTCCCCAAATAAAATAACTAGCCAACCAACATCCTCTTGAAACATCTTCTTAAGCCTACTGGGAAATTAATGGGAAAAATTGGCTAAGAGATGAAGTTGTCTTACACAAATTTTGTTCTTTCTTTTCTGTTAAATAGAACACAGAACAGGAGAGCGTTATCAATTGAAATATCAAGTCCTGCTTGTACTGTCTTGATTTTGTATTTTGGAAGACAGTATTAATCACACTTTGGCTTTTCTGGTATTTGACATTTCAGCTGATAAAGAGAGTTTTTTCACTACAAACTGGGCCTTCCATAATAACATTCTCATGTATGACATTTGAAATACGAGTATATAAATTTAGTGTATGAAGTAAATTTTAAACATTAAATGATTGGTAAATTACTATTTAAGATTTAAATAATGCTAGCACCCTTATCCTCAAAATGTATGGGCTGATGATGAATCTTTCAAAAATAAGGAAGTGATTTTATACCTGTTTATACCACAAATGTTAGTTTGGAGTTTTCTTTATGAATTATTTTTTAATGATGTTGCTACATGCTGCATAATTATAAAGACAGCCATGGAACTGTTCAGGTGAACTAGAATTGAAAGCAGGTGTTGGTATAGCTCGGACACAGGAATTAGCAGCTTTCCACCCTCACCCCTTCATTTGTTTGACATCTATAATCTGCAGACTTGTCTCTACCATTTTACTGCGGGATTACTACAGCATGTATAATTTGGAGGGTTGGAATGACTGTCTTAAAACACAAGGTATTGCTTGCTAATGCACAGAGGAGGGAAAGAACAGAGTGACCAACCTTCTGGGTGAGATGTGTATGGGGCAGGGCAGTTCATAAGCATGCCTTGCTCAGTGAGTTTAATGGCTGCTGCTAAATGAGGTGGAGTTAGTGATTTTTAGCTTATAGTTTCGACTCTTACTGTATTGGGAAATTGATCTGTTGTGTTTACTTTTAAGCTACTGAGTTACAGTGCTGCTCTTGAAGGGATGAGAAGATTGTGTCAGTTGTTAGTTTATAAATAGGGATTGTCTATGTAGTATTGCTGTCACTGTTTATTTTCAGGGTCAGGAGACAATGAATTAAATTTAAAATAGCTTATTGTTCCGGTATGCTGCAACTCTAATGTCTCTACTTCGTACATGCTTTGTTTCTTATTTCTACAAGTGCCAGAACCTATAAAGCTCTTCTCTTTGCCATTGATTATGTTCAGCATAGCTTGACATGGTCTTTCAGTGTTTTATGCTGTGTAAACAACTAGCCTTCCACACCAAGCCATAACTAATAATTCTAGTAATAATCCATGATGTTCTTAACCTGCATCTTAAACAGGTACTTTTTTTCTTCGACCTCTCATTGTAGAAGTTTGTAGTCAGAAACTCACATTAAACTTGAGGAGATCAGCAGAACAGGGCATATGTAGTTTGCATTTGTAGTTTGTATGAGGATTTGTGCTAAAATTTGCACAGTTATTGGTTGGTTTTTTTTTCAAGTTGTGAGTATCATAGGCTTTTAGTAATTTCAGGCTTTTGTGACAGCATATGAAGTCAGAATACTTATTGTGAAATGGTAAAAACTCTGAAAGCATATACTGAGTTTTTCCTTTGTTTAAAGCACGGTCAGTAAGAAAATTAATCTTTTTTATTTGCCGTTTAATGGTATAGGTAGAATATGGGTTTGTATGGATAACATACAGGCAAAACCACACTTGTAAAGCTGCACAAAAAAGTAATGAATCTTAAATAATTGATACTGTAATTGACTGACATGCTTATGATGAATTCACTGAAATATTTTTGTATGATTTGTATTCCATTAATTGAGTGCCATAACAAATTAAAAACACATAACATTATGTAAAGCTTCTCTTTTTTGTCGTACCAGCTACAAGAAGGGGACATTGAAAATTCTTCCTTGGAATGAGCAGAAACATCGTGAAGAAGACTGGTGTGAAAAACCAGAATGCAGGTAAGTATATATAAAAGCAAAAATACAAAGAATTTGTTTACTGATTCTTAAAATGTGAGAATTGACCCAGTAAGACTCACTTGTTTTTGTACACCCTAACTTGTGTTTTCAGCTTAGGGAGATTGACTGAGCAAATGGAAAGTAGAGGTTGTGCAAACCCAGATCTTCAGTAGAGAGTGTTCTTTCTTTCATGATCTGTCACATGTTTGAAATCTCTTACTAGTTCAGTAGAGAGGATTCTTTCTTTCATGATCTATCTTCTGTTCAGAATCTCTTAGTAGTTCCTTTGCTGACAAAAACTAACATTCACAGTGGTAGGTTGATCGTATCATTTTCTTTCAGAAGTTTTAGGAAAAAGACTGCTGTTAAAAAACTATAGGTAAACAAATATATACATAAACATATCCTTACTTTTTTTTAAAGGATGGTTATTGAACCAACTTTGCAAGATGAAGGCCAGTTTCTGTATGAAACACAACCTGAGTTACTGAAGTACAGGACTACTGACCTTTCTGTAGATCTCGTCACTGATTGGTATTTGAGCAGAGCACAGGAAATTGAAGAATATGCAATGCAGGTGAGAATAGCAGTGAGGAAATGATGGCTGAGCAGCCTTCTTCAACAGAATCCTTAACAGTCTTAATGCATGTTAATAGGACATTTTTCTCTCAGTAATGTACAGTCTGTCTCAACTTCATTACGGCTTTTGGAATACTTGTTTATTGTTTTGCAGTGTACTTAGGCTTGCTCTAAAGTTTACTCAGCCAAATAATTAATCCATAGAAATGAATAATGAAGCCAGTAAATTCTGTTTCATTTGGTTTGCCATAGCA
This sequence comes from Argya squamiceps, assembly GCA_037834095.1. Lineage (NCBI taxonomy): Eukaryota > Metazoa > Chordata > Aves > Passeriformes > Leiothrichidae > Argya > Argya squamiceps. Next base: position 100,494,054 of record JBBMKD010000145.1, on the reverse strand, counting down.
GACCGTATCTCTTTTGTAGTCCATGAAAAGTGTTTGCCATTGCATTTTGTGTTTGTAACTAAGGGAGGGAGAGCTGTGCAGGGCATGCTGGAAGCTGTTTTTGTTACCTGTGGCATGCTGCTGTGTTGTGTGTATTGATGTGTGTCAGTCACACGTGTCACTGTCATGTCAATAAACGGTGTCATCGTGATTTCTTCCTGGCAGTTCTACTGTGTGTCAGTGGGACTGCCATGCAGCTTATTTCTGCCTGATTTTCTGTATATGTTAAAAGTGTTTGAAGCTCTATGAGATAAAGATAAGCATAGCACATAAGAACAGAGCTCATCACTTGTGTCCTCTGGTATTTTATTGCTTCTCAAGGCAATTTAGCTGCATGAAAAGAAGGGTGACTGGAAGTATCACTATAGGTTAGTTCTGATGAGTGAGTTCTTCTATTCTAAAATCTTGCCAGGGCTCTTTTTAATCATAGTTGCCTGTGATCTTAACAACCAATCAGTAGGTATGGAAATAAAAGCAACTTCCAGGGATCAGTTAAATTATGTAACATATAATTAAGTTGTATCCTGCTCTTCAAGATTTATGTCTGCCTTGCTGAATATTTACAGCCAGTATTGTGTTCTTTGAAATCAAAACAGAACCTTTTGTATAAAGGTAGTATCAGTCACTAGGGAAAAAAAAAAGCCCTGTCACTGGTTTTTGTGACATAAAATGCAAAACTTAAAATTATTAAATCATGGTCAGCTAGAAAAGTCATATTGCATGTCAGTTACCTGACTGTCTTAGTTTAAAGCAATGCTTCATATTCCATATACTGAGATGAACTGTGTTTGATCTCCAGGAGGACTAATATTCTAATTTATATGCATTTTAGTTAAAGGCATATAACAATATCATCCCCTAAGATTAAACATTTTATGTGGTTTTCATAAAGCTGAGAAGGGCAATCCATTTCAAAATATACAGTCCACAAAAACTTCTAGGAACTTCAAATTGCCTGTTAAGCAACAGGGGAATAAAATAGGTATACGCACAGGACACAGATTGAAGTTGGTGTTTGGCAAACAGTTGTACAGCAGTGTTTTTTGAATTTGTTTTTCAGGTTGACTGTGCTCTGTCCCTTGTTCGTCTTGGCATGGAGAGGAACATTCCTGGTCTGCAGGTGCTTTGTGACAATCTGATCACTCTTGAGACTGTGGTTTATGAGACTGATGGTGATCGAACTCTGACTTTGAAGGAGCTTTTAGAGATGAAGGACATTGAGAAGCTGAGACTATTGATGAAGAATGTAAGTACTTTGAATAAATCAATAACTATACCTTCAAATCCAGTAACAGGTTACCCTGGATCCATATAAAGACACTGCCATTTTTCTGATGAACCTTCATCTTTAATTCAATAAAAATTCTACATTTTCACTGTTCCATTTTTGTTATTGTAGAGCTTATTTGTTTTTCTTTCTTTCTAACAAAAACTAAATTTGCTTTGTTTTCTCAAACACCCACTTTATCCCTGGCTGAGGACTCAAGGTTAATAAATCTTATTTAGAAAGTTGTGAATTGCTTTTCTATTGGCCTTTTTAAAGGATCTTCAGTATAGCTTTTGATGATGCTGCAGATACAGTATTGAATGTGTTCCTTGGATGTTTTTTGTTGTCTTTAAATATTGTCAAGCAATTTTAATATTTGCCTCTGCACCAGATGTGTGTTTTTATCTCTGTATTGAGCTTGAGCATGGCATTTCAGAATAGAAAAAAACCTCTTGGAAGGGTTGAAAAATAGGTAGAGATGGAACTAGCTATGAATCTGAAATTCAGTTGAAAAACACATAAGCACCAGAGGAAAACAGGAAAATTTGGGTTCTGTTTGTTTGGTTTTGGTTTTGGATTTATGTAGCCACCCATCACTCATTTTTTATCTTGCATTCCTCCTGAATTACTGAACATAATGCTACTCTGACATGCTTGCATGGTCTTTCACTCATTCTGAAACTGCAGGAGGAAACCAGGCTTTCCTCACTTTATGGGCTTTACTCCTGTTCTGCTCAGTTTCCCCAAGCCATTGGGTAGCAGAGAGATTATTTCAGTGCTTCATGATGTAGTGATCTGCTGGTGATAGGTGAAGATAACTGTTTCAGTTATATTGTTCAAAAAAGGTTCTATTTGTTCTTTGCTTTTCCTGCTTGTTTTGGGCAATGAAGCTGAACCTGTTCTTGTATTTCCTTTCTGTAACTCTTTGTGCTTTCCAGTCCTCAGATGAAAAATACGTGAAGAATGTTTATCAGTGGATGATCCCTTTTCTCCACCGCTGTGAAAACCAGTCCCCTGGTCTTGCAAATGCCCTTTTTAAAGAATATTTAGTAACACTGGCAAAGGAAGACTTGACTCTACCTCTGAAGATATTTCAGAATTCAAAACCTGCTGTGAGTAAAGAGCTCTGTTGATTCCACTGGAAATTCTTGTCCTGAAGAGATTAATTCAGAAACAGAGTTAGTTCTTCGAGGTCAGATCATCCTTCTGATCTTTCCCATTTTCTTGGAGCCAGGATTTTTTATTTTTTAGAAAACATTAATTAGTTTTTTACCATAAATTATAATGCAGCTAAACTGTCCTTGATGAGACTATCAAACTAATGTAATAATGATTCTAGCCTGGTAGAATAAAAATTATTGAATGGATTCTTCTTGGAAGTAATTTCCTGGTGACCTATTTCAAGTAAATTCCTGGCATATTTCCTTTATTAAAAAATGGGTATGAAAGAGTTTAATGATCTCACTATTTTTTTTCTTGAGGAATTTTACTAGGAGTAAATTTCAAGTTACTTCTGCCTCTCCTGCCTTCCACAGCAAATGTAAAGAATAAAGTGGGGGCCATTAGGATTGAGGTGAGAGTTCAATGAGTAAGGGTTGAAGTTGCCTTCTGTGTGAGTGTTTCATGCTGCTTCTATGGCTTAAATAATTATTCCAGAGCACACAGGCACATACTTGCATGCTACTGGATGTTCTGAGTTTATGGTAAGAAATCAACCAACGACACACAACCACAGCTCTTTTATGTATGTTGATGCTGTTGTACATGTTAAATAAGTCTGACAAATGTTTGCAGCAGTTGCCTTCCTCTGTCCTGCACCCTCTCCACTTCTCAAATGCAGAAAGGGTATAATGGCATACCACTGTCCTTTCAAGTGCCTGCATTGCAGAAAACTAGCCAGGGTAAGTTTTGGGTTGTGACTTTACCAGGTTGTTAGCAAGAGACATTCTAATTGCAGCTGAAGACACTTTATTTACTTGGAGTACACATTTTTTTACATTCAAAAGAAAATTAACTGTTGAATCACAAACAAGAAATAAAAACCAGTCTACTTTCTTTTCTTGTTAGTGTCAGCAAAAAATTATTCCTGATCAGGACCAGCTTATGATCACGGCGTTGGAGTGTATTTATAGCTGTGAGCGAGATGACCAGCTCTCTCTCTGTTATGACATTTTGGAATGCCTTCCACAAAGAGGATATGGGTAAACATTTTCAGTTGGTTATTTGTAAATATTTTAGAAATAATAAATATAGTTGTGAATTAACGTCTTAAAAAGGGTTGTTAAGTTATTAAAGGGCAGAGAGTTACTGGAATATTCTATTCGCCTCTGAGCTCCCTTGACTGTATTGTGTGTGCCTAACTTCTGATGCTGTGTATATACTGTACCAGTTAATGCAGCAAAACAAGAGTGAAAGTAGCAGCCTAGACCAAGGTTTCTGTATTGTTTCTTACACTTTTATAGTCTGATGAATTGAGACCAAGTGTTAGTGCTGTCTTGTTGGTTTTGTTACAATTGTGGCATCTTGCACTTAACTTAAAAGCAGCAATATGTCCCTGTGAGAGAGGGGAAATAGAAAACCTATTGAGGGACAAGTAATGCTCAAGAAAGTGAAAGCTTGAAGAGGAGATATCCTGTGATCTGTGAGGTGCAAACTATTCTTCCAGTATCTTTTACATGAAGGAGAGAGCTTGAGAAAAGTCTAAGGAAGAAGGAAGACCTCTGCTCTTGGGAAACTGAGGGATCCTCTAAGTTTTAACTGTCTTTACAGCAAGAACCCCAACAGTTTTAATATTTCCAACTAAACATATATTTGGTTTTAGTCAAGGAGTGTGTCAGACTGCTTATCTTCATATCTATGTAATACGAATTAAAAGAGGAAATTACAAGGAGTATGTGTGAATGTATATATTTAATTGTGTGATATCATTGCAGGCCTGAAACAGATAAAACTAACACTCTTCATGATGAAGTAGATGAACTGGAACGAATTCTTAGGTATTTAATTTTTCTAAAATAAATAGTGTATTACAGAAATTACTAGGCAGAGCCAAGAACTTTTTATGATAAGAAACCAGCAAGAATATTTATCTTTGTTTATTTTAATGCTGTCAACAAGATTATCTGTATGTTTTTTTATTCAGAATATAGAAATTTTGAATGGTTTTATCTATTTGAATATTATAGGTCTCTGGAGATTTTTTTTTCTTGGAATAAAAGTCTGGGGGTTTGTTGTTCTTTTTTTCTTTTTTCTTTTGGTTTTTTTTGTTTTTCTTTTTTTTTTTAATTTATTTGGTTGTGGATTTTTTTGGTTTTTTTGTTTTATTTTTGGTTGGGTTTTTTTGGGGAGAGGGATGAGGGTTAACCTGAGGAATTTGTTTTGATCTGGATACTCTATAATGCATTGAGTGATCAAAGACTAAAACTGTGAAGGTATGTCATCAGGTATTGGTAGTATGTGTCTACCCTACAGTGTTACCAATATACATATATTTAAAAAAAAGGTAGGTGATGTTACTCTGACTAGTCTGTCGTGTAAGAGATTTTATGGAGACTGTTTGCCTTTGCAATGCATGTTTTGAGAGTGCTTTAGGAGTCCTGCTCTAGTGTTAGGGTTGTACAGGACTCCAGAGCGCTGCCTCTGTTTGCAGCGTGTCGGAGCTGCTGGAGAAGCACGGCCTGCAGAAGCCGGTTTCCTTTGTGAAACACACCAAGGACGACGCCGAGGAGGCACGGAGGCTGATGATCAGGCTGACAAGGCACACAGGTCGCAAGTCAGTATTCCAAGGGGAGTGGGGGAGAAGAGGGGAAGGGCAGTGAAGTGAAAGAGCCTGCCTGCCTGCTTTGTGGTGTTCACCCTGCAGACAGTGTACATAAACACTTTTGTTGAACTGATGATTAACGTGATTAGTGTTTTGGCTGCATTCCCCGCAGTCAGAAATCTCTGCCTGCCTTCAAACCTTCTTTAGTGTGTTCGTGTTCAAGTAAACAAGCTTAAAATGCATACTGCCTGCAAAATACTGTGGGATGATGAACTGTGAAAGTTAACAGATTGTAAAAGAGGTCCTTTAAGACCTATTCAATTTTATCGAGAGTGTAGGATTTGTAAAATAATTATTTGGTTTTTTTGGTGTGTTTTCTTGGAACCTTTGTAATAGGGTAATTTATTGATTTTAGGTATTGATTCTACCACTTACATTCCCAGTATAATTTTTCGATTTTTCTAGTTTAACTCATCTTTCATTTAACTCATCTTTCAACTATATATGAATTATTAAATAGCTCTTGTATAAGCAGATAAAAATTTTGAATACTGGGAAAAGCAGCCATAATTGTGGGTGATTTTTTCTTTCTTGTTTAAGCAAGTATGCTCAGCAGTTTATCCAGGGTGGTAGAGTGGTATTTATATTTTTAGTAGTCTGAAAGCTTTTTAAGACTTTTAGAAACTTCTCTTTAGAAAGATCAAGGCAATGCCTCGATAGGAAAAATGTTGATTTTTCCACTTGTATTGGAGAGCCTTTGTTTTGCCAAAGTAAAAGCTAATGCCACATGAGAAAATCACTATTAGTTGGAACTAGCTCATGTAGTTTAAAAAGGTCTTTTTTTAATCTGAAAAGCTCAAGGCAATGTCAAAAAACATTCATTATGTTTTTACTAGTGAAAGTTTTGGTAGAGCACAAGAAGTCGAAACTTTGTGGATTAACAGAGATCTGTAGATCCAGAGGGTCAAGAATCTGAATACCACTCAAATTTAAGAAACAAAATAAAATTGCAGCTTTATTTTCCTGTGATTGAATGCCATTGATTAGTCCTTTGAGATTGCCTACAATGAACAGCACTTTAATGATCCTCAGTTGCTGTTACAGACTTGGTTTTTGCCCTGCAGTTCCCAAATCAGCAGGAAGATCACACTTCTGATATATTATGGAAAATTATCAAAACCCAAATGGAGGATCTTGGGAAACATTGCTTGAATCCTTGTCTTATCCCACAGAAAACAGAAAAAACATTTTGGGTACTGCATTGTTGTCAAACCATTTTGTACCACAGACACTGTTTTTAATATTAATTAATCTTAAAAGCCTTAAAAGTCTTTGAATCACTTCTGGTTAAAAGTCTAATTAAATATTGAAATAGCATTTGAGAAAACTCACCTTTTTAGTTATGGAATCTACTTCTTTTCTTTAAAATTGTTGGGGAAGAGAATATTTAATTTTACAAAATGTTTTCTAGGCAACCATCCGTTGGTGAGGCGCAGTGGAAGGAATTGCTCCAGGATATGTTGGACATGCAGCAGAAAGTGTATAGGTGCTTACATTCAGATACTTGCTATGAGGTGAGTTTTATGTCTTCTTACTGACTCCCAAGTAAGCTACACATTTTTATTTCATATTGTTGCTCACAGGTGTAAATACATTTTTCTGTGTTGTTACTTGGTTGGCTACTGCCTTTTTTTATAATATTTTATTCAAGTAAAAATTTTCTCATGTTTATTCACTTTATCTAAAGATCCTCTAATAAATACCTTTTATATCTTATATATACCTAAATATCTTTTATTAAAATTCAACTTTTTAGAAATTGAGTCAGCTTTGTGAGGTTTTCTTACATAGCCTATAATTCTGTGTACTAACGTGTTTAGCAATAAAGGCTCCAGGGTAATGAAAATAAAACGTTATCTTCACTCAAGCATTTCTTAAACATGGAGTTCTGGTTTGATAATATTATCCAAGATCATTATAGGATTATGGACTTTCTACTGCTTGCAATTGGAGTAAAATTATGTGAGATGAGAAATCTAATTTCATTGAAGGTAAAAACCCTTGCATGTGCATAAAGTCCAAATCCATGTCATTAGTATTTGCAAAAGACAGCTATTAGACAGATGTAGAATTTGCTGTGACATACATTGTTTATTTACATTTTCACTTCAATGTATTGCAATTTATTACAGATGCATTACTGTGTCCCCTACAATTAGTGTTTATATCTATACAGAAGCAGGTTTTATTGCAGTTTAAAGAATTAATTGCTTATGGCTGCCCCTCTGATCAGCTCTTAGGAGAAGTTTTAAAAGCAAATTAGAAAAAGAAGGAAAAAGACAGTGCTGTTGAACTTATACATGAGAAAAACCACTCTTTCTCTGTAGTTGTACAGCTTGAAAGCTGCAACATGTTTAACAGTCATGGTTTTGTGGTGGGCTACAACTTAGAGTACTTGAAATTTATTTTAAGAACATGTTAAGAAATTGTAATACTAGAGCACTCTGCAAATAAGGCATTTGCTTTACTCAGATCTTAATGTAAGTTTTCTATTAACATTAAATTATTTTTTTAAACTCTGAACCATATGATTAAAAGAGAAACACAACAAAGGATTTTGGGAAAAATATGTAGGAGTGCTGAAAATGCTTTGAAATGTAGTGGTGTCATATGCAATTATACTTTGTTAACTTCAAAATTGATAAATTATGAGGCAGTAAGGATTTGCAATCCCATGTGAGGTTTGGGTATTTTTTAGCATGATGCTTGCTCTCTTCTTCTTTCATGCATAGTGAATTCTGTCCTCTTGACTTGATAAATTCTGAGAGAATTAAATGTTCTGTGTGTGGTCTTTGAAGAGGAAGGGTCAGCTATGAAATTTTGCACCTCTGGGTGTTCCTTGAGGTTTAATATGTTGTGAAATGGAAGATGATCTAATTGTGTGATGTCCTTTAAGAAGCACTGAACTGTTTTCCTTTCCAGAGCATGAGATGATTTGGAGAGGTTCTTCCTAGAAAAGAAACATCTTGAAATAAAGTATGATTGGATAGAGTGCTAAATAATCTCATTTATCCCCTTTTTCCCATGAAAGGTTGGACCAGATGATCTTTTGACATCTCTTCCAGCCTGGGCTCTTCTGTGATTCATTGATCCTCTTGAATTTGTTACAAACTTTTGAAACCTTTGATAAAGGCCATATTGTTGCAGCTGTGATAGTTCTGAAATGATTAAATTTTTATATTCCTTTTCATTAGGACAGTAGTGACTATGCTTAAAAAAAAAAGCAAATTATTTTTATAAGGAGTTGAGGTTATTTTGAGTGTCTTAAATTGGGCAAAACTTTTACCTTGAAATAAATTAGATGTTCTGTGGCAGATGCAACATTATATGAATTTGCATTCTTTGAAGATAGTCTTGATTGAAATTTAAAGAACATCTTATACACTCAGTTCTAAATATTTTTAGTTGCTTTACGAATACAAACTTTCTTCTCTCACACTGTTGGTTTTAAGGTCTTAATACTGAACTGCGCTTTCAGATTCTTACAGTGTATTAACACCTCAGAATGTAGGTATATTTTGGTGTCTTAAGTCATACTGTAAAAAAGACAGTTAATATGCTTTTTTTTTTTTTTTTACTTCCAGTAAATGGAGATTAGCTACTAGTTAATTTTAGCTTTACTTAAGTGCGTTGTAGAAATACTTCCCTTGGTAGAAATTAGATTTTCTGCTTGGACTGAATATGTTCTTTCGACTTCAGACATCCTTGTGTTCAGAGGGGTTAATGCCATACAATGCAGATAAGCTTATTTGAAGCTGCTGCTCCTGCAGGTTATTAAATTACTGTTCTTTCTTTTAGATATTCACCGAAAGTCTTTTATGCTCAAGCAGTATAGACAATATCCACCTGGCTGGGCAGATGATGCATTGCAGTGTTTGGTCAGTGGATCTACCCAGCTCATCAAAAGGGAGGGCGCAGTACCGGGTCAGCTATGCCAGAAGCATTGAACTCGTGTTGGCTGCTGGGAGAGAATATTTCAATTCTTCAGCCAGTCTGACTGATAGCTGTATGGAATTGGCCAGGTACATTTACAACTGTCATATACAGAAACACAGCTGATTTAATGATGTCATAGCATTAGCATTTATCTGTTAGTATTGCCCCCCTCAGTCTGCTCTTGGGAGTCTTTTTTCTTTGTTTAACATGTATTAGTAAAACTACATATGTCATTTATCTAAAATTATCTAAAAGCTTATTACAATAATAGACTATTCATGTAATTAAAAAATATATTTAGAGTATTGTGCTCTTAATAATTGCATGCATTAATTAATCTTCAGAGGAATTTAGGGGGTTTTCTTGTTGTTTTTTCAATGAGCTTTGTTTTATTTACTGTGCCTAGTTGAGGAAACTGAATTTGTGATAATGACTCTTAGTGTTTCACTTCAAGTCAACTTTTTACAGTGTTTTGCTTTTATCTTCTACTATTTGGAAATACCAAAACACAGTAGTGGTAGGAGAAATATTTCCCAAAATAATTATGTATTTAAGTACATATATTTGCAACATCATCTGTTAAATTCATTGCAGATCTAAATTCAGGAGGGTTTAGGTGATATAACAACCAGTTGAAGGCAATGAAAAAATAGAAATTTGTTAAAATACTTAGCCAGCTGTGAGAGAGACTGTGCCAAACACCTCCCATGTGCATTATAAAAATACTGAGTATTCTGACATTTCATGAGGACAGTAAATTACTGCTGGTGGTTGTTTCGTTTTGTTTTACTCACCAGTGAACTTTTCCTACAAGTTTAATTTTGAATGTTTCATCAGACTTCAGAAATATGTGTTTTGTTCTTATTTAGGTGCTGTCTACAACTTATTGAAGACAGTCCAAGTGCTGTTCAGGAGGAGTTGGACCTCATTCGTGCTCTGGGTTACCTGGAAGAGTTTGGTGTGAAAATATTACCACTGCAAGGTACTGCATCGTTCCATTCTTTATGTGATTACTTGAATCATAGGCATAAATATTCATGAGAAACAGTTACTATTTTGTAAGTGTGATATGATTAAATTAAAGAGTCCATATACTGCCCCCAAGCAGTTTACAGTGACATAGAAAATGCAATTTTTAATAGACTTTTTTAGCTTGTGAAGTAAGAACGATATTTGCATATGGTGTCAATGTTTTTTGACTTTTAGCAGGACTTTAAAATGGAGTATCAAGTGAATGAAACTTCTTGTGCCTTGAACACAAATTGAGTTCATCTTTTATTTGCCAAATAATCTGCACTTGCCTGTGTGCTTTAAAATAGCAGATAGGAGAAAGGTACTTCATGCAGAGGCAGTTTCATGTCTCCACTGGACTGTTTTATTGTGAGGTATATAAAGCCCAATGACAGTGGAAGTGAACTTCTGCAAGGCATTTCTTCTGATGAGATGCTTAAAACTAAATCTTTTGGAGCTCTGACTCCCGTGGAACAGAAAGTTATTGGATAAAAGTTGGAAAGAAGATATGATTATGTACAATGAAATTGCATGAACGCTACTCATGGAACTGGCTGAGATGAGCACTGAGCCATGAGATGATAATGTTTCACTTCTGGCATTGTGCAGAGAAATACTGGGATTTATGGAAAGCACTTCTGGTGCTTTCCACTTCATGTAAAATGAAGTAGATGTTCTCTGTTGTTACTGTTGTTACAAAGCACCTATTGTTACTTTACTTTGGTGTTCTCTTTTTGTTCTCTTTTTTTCTAAGTATTTATTCAAGTGAATTGGTGCTCCAAATCTTAGATTCAGAAATCTTAAAATTTCTGGACTGAGACTACCTGATTTCTAGATCTTGAAGTACTGGCCTGTTGATATCTCGAGTAAAATTATTTTTCAGTCTGTTTGTTCAGCTTGTAAAAGAGTGCATGTATTTTCTTCAACTTTTTTTGATTTGGAAATGGAGGCATCATTTTTAAAAAATAGTGACATAATACTGCATTAACAGTATGTGTAATACAACTGATCTAGATTAATTAGAATATGTGAAATCATGCATGTAATTTCATTAATGATCCTGACTTATCTTTGCTTCAGTATCTTTCATGTAAATCAGATTAATGTAGTAAGATTAAAATCATGTTTTCTAGTTTTAATGAAAACCTTTAAATGATCTGTTACTTTGATAGAATGTCATTGAGGTAGCACTACAGATCACCTATTCCCACTGCAACAGTCTTTTAGCAATAGACTTTTATTTGCAGTTCTGTGTTTAGTTTTCTGTAGATCTTTCCCCACTTCTGTTTTTAGCAAACTTGACAGTTTAGGTTTATGAACTACTATGATGCTATATTGTAACAAAATCTGGTTTGAAGACTCCTTATTAAAATAAAATGTGAAGACAAGTCCATCCTTAAGTGTTTGACCCATGGTATTATATCAGATTACTTTTAGTTATGTTATGTATTAAAAATTCTTGCTTAAATAATCAGTGACTGAAAACATTTTATTGTTGTATACCAATATATGCCTGTGATAGAATATTAAAAATTAAACTAAAAATATGACCTCTTCCTGCTCTTCCATTCTTATTAATTTTAATTTCCAGAATTAATTTTTTTCATTATACTAATATGTATTTGCTCTTATTGAGAGGCCTGATACCCTGTTTTAAGCCAAATATGCTAATGCAGAGTTTATCCCCATGCAGCCATTCACTCTTACTGAGTGTTAAGTGGAATATCTGCATGCTGTTCTCTGTGTTCTGAGAACTTGCATAGTATGAAAGCATTACCTTTTAAAGCAGCAGCCTGAAGTTAGCCACCCGCTAATTAGCTAAATAGAGCACTGAAATCAGTTCATGATATTAAATTATGCAATTAAAATAATTGTCTAATTCTGGTAAAATTGTTTTTGAAACACAGTACTAATTATAAGCTGCTCAGGATATGGTTGACAGAACTTGGTGATTTGCAGACTATCCTTCCACTTCCTCAGGAAATTTTAAAGTAAATTAAAACAAGCTGAAGCATTTGCTAATGATAGTTCTTTCAGTCTGTGTGATGTATCTTGTCCATGCTAAATAAATGACATCTCAGTTACAACATTCTAAACAAAAGTTAATGCCTGTGTTAGCAGTCTTACGGGAAGCTGCAAAAATTACAGTTAAAAAATTTGTATAAAAGTATATCAGTTAATTTTACACATTTAAAAAGAGTGAATGTGAAAACATGAAACAAAAGAGAGTTTTCTTTCAGGTCAGTTTTCCTCTTTTTGCTCCCTTCACAGCCTACCTTGCTAATGATTGGAGCTGGATATCCTGTGGTGTTATTCTAACTTTTTGTTTATAGGTATAATTGAGGATCTGCATGCAAGCAGCTTTGAGCTGGTTTTCAGATTGTGTTTGCATTCTTACATTCCCCAGCACTCCTCCTGTCCTCTGTTGTTTAAGCAGGAGCACAGCAGTGGAGTTCATTTGTGCAGTCTCTAAACCAGTTCTGCTTTCAACAGTGCGTTTGTGTTCCGATCGACTCAGTCTCATCAAGGACTGTCTGGCTCAGATGTCAACAAACTATAAACAGTCTGCCAAGCTCCTGGGACTGGCAAACCTGCTAAGGGTTGCAGGTAAGCTGTGTTAATAAGACACTGAACTGCAGTGCAAGGAGCATTTATGTAATGCTTTAGGATGTGTAGGTTGATCGTTCGAATGTGCATTCAAAGATACCACTAAAAAGTCACCTGGAAGAGCAGTCACTGGGAGGAATAAAGCATTTCACATGAGTGGAATATTTCATGTGTAAAACAGCTGAAATGGTCAGCTGCTATGTTCTGCTACTAGCTTAAATAAAAAAATGCCTTGTCCAATCTAGAGTTGGAATATAGGGCGATTTCAGATTGGAGGAGTTGTGGCTGAGAGTATCTAGTTTTACAGTTAATTGGTAATACTGAAATTACTGTGAATGTTATTACCTCTGTCAATTAAGGTAGTCTGATTTAATAATAGTTGCATTTTCCCCCTGCATACAGGGGAAAAAATAATCTGTAAAGCATGAATTTCAGCTGTTAGACTTCGGTCTAGGCTGCATGTATCTCCTTTGGGCACTAAAAATAATGCATTAAGTTGAGTATTCATTTGAGGAGCTGAACATCTTCAAAGATAGAATCCTGAGGATATTAGGGGGATTTTTAAGTGGGTTTTTTTATAGCCTACCTAAAGTAGCTGCTTTTTGGGTTTTTTTTTTTATTTTTGAAAAATGCTTAATCAATGCAGCTGTAAACACAATACTGCTGTATTTTTATGATGTAGAAATAGAGTACAGAAATATAAAATACCTACATTTTATGCAGCATGGCATATAAAATCAATGCAATCCAGCTTTGTCACTAAAACATGACTGGCCAATTCTTTTCTCCATCTCTATTTGTTAAATCATTTGAGATTTTTTTCTAATGTTTTTAGGAGGCTTAGTACTGGCATTTTTTTGCATAATATTACAAATAGGGAGGGAGATACTTGAGACAGTTGTGCGAGGTTGAGAAAAGAGGTATGAAAATTAGGCTGTTGACCTCCCAAGACACTTTGGTCCCAAGGAAAGGAGTCACAGGAAACATCCTTACTCTGGTCAGCACAGTGCTGCTGCATGAAAGGTGGAAGAGGGGACAGGATGGTACCATGTTGGGTAGCTGGATCCAATCTACATATTTAATACATAATTCATTGAAAATTTTGAATGACAGTTGTAACTTCTTTTTATTTGCTTGTAAGGCTTTTGGGGGAAAAGAGTCTCCCTTATTGGTTCATAAGACAAGATTACTGTACAGCTCTTTCCTTCTCTTCTCTGCTTTGTCCCACTCACATCAAGTTAAAATCTGTGATTTTTTCTTAATATTCTGGGTTCTTTGGGCAAATGCTGCATTTTTTTTTTTTTTTGACTTCTTTTTGAATCTGTGATTCTCTTTCCTTTTGAAAGAAGGAAAACCAAGATCTAGAGAGATTATATAAAGCTTTGTCTACTAGTGTTATTCTAGTGCCTTAGCTGTAGGATTTACAGTGCCCTGGAATGTACCTTTGAAAAGGGATCAGACTTGTGGCTCCCATCTCCAGAGACTGAAAGATGACAGTTGCTGCATAGTATGTAGAGAACTTTAGGGAATTTGTGTAGAGGTCACTGATACAGTAGTGTCTGTGTTAGTGTTATAATCACAGAGAGACTTACCGAGTCACCACTGAGAAGAGAGATTTAAGAGACACTTAAAGCCAGATGATGAAATGGCTCCCCAGTTCTTCTCTTCCATGTACTTACCAGGCTAGAGAAAACCAGGCCAGAAGATGAATGTGTGAGAATGTTCATTTTTAAACAGGTGAATGATTTAAAAACTACTACTTACTCTACTGGTGACATATTTATCTTGTGAGTGTTGGGCTCTCTGACTTCAGTGGTTAACCTTGGGAGTAATGCTGATGGTTGCTCCTATGGTAACTAGGGAATTTTGATAGTAAAATTATATTTCAAGAGTGAGTCTACTACTTAGACCCTTTTCTCTTACGCTAAATGCGCAAGTAATTTGGTCACTTTCAAAGTAATCTTTTGGTTATAGAATAATATTTATCTGAAAGGAAAATACAGCAAGACAACATTTTCAGTAGTGACTTTCTGTGGCGGGAGATGTAACGGGGTGGGTTTTAAATTTTGTTTTACATAAGTAGTTCTAAGCTTTTGTGATTAAAAACCATTTTGTTGTCACTGAAGGATAACTAGTTGTATTGCGTATATTGGAAAGCTATTATCTGTAGAGAACATTCATTTATGAGTAAGATATAGATTTGGTATGAGAATGTCATAGTTGTGAATTTTATCTAAACTTAATTGTTGTAGGAGATGGTGTGTTGAAAAGAGGTTTATTTAATTTTAAGAAACTCAATATTTTTACAATGTTCTTGTTTGCTTGTTTTTTTGGATTTGGAAGCTGTAAACGGCATACCGCTATTACTGCAAATTTTTTATGCCTGACTCTCTAGCCCACTGACAAGTATCCAGAAGATTATCCAGTAGCATACAAAGGAAACATGATTGTCATAGTTTCAAATCGTGCATGTAAATACAATATTTTTCCAAATTATTTAAGAAAGGCTGTAGAGCAGTACTCTTGGGTCCTCTGTGTACCTCCGATGAGTGATAGAATAGGTAAACTTACACTGAATTTAAAGAGTCTTAGAATCTGAATAGCTAGGTTATTAATACCTTTGAAAACAGATTTTAAGTGTAATGCTGGTATAGCCCTAATCACAGTCTGTAATGAGGAGCACTGTGTAATTTGATGGTAGAGATTAAAAACATAAATCGAAACAGACACATAGAAATGGTATTTATGTACCTGTCAGCTTGTAATTTCAGTTTCTAAGTTGCAATTAATTATTAACATTTATATTACTAATACTATTTTTAATATGATGAAGAGTTATATTAGGACTTTGTAGCCCTATCCTGTGATAACAAACACTAGTATTATTCCACAAATTAATTTATAGACAAAAGGGCAGATCATGCATACAGATTCAAGATTTTTGAATTATTTTATTTTAAACTTAATATTAGAAAAGGAAAACTTCCTCTGCAGTTTTAGTACAGACAGTCTTTGTCTGCAGATGTAAAACTACTGGGGAAGGGTATTGTGATTTCTAACCACTTACGATGAAAGCAGAAGGTTTTACTGAGATATTTTGAGATGGGTGTGGTGGATATATTGAAAAAGGGAATTGAACTTTATGGATTCGATGTAGTGTTAGATAAAATGCTGCCAGGAGAAAGGTTTGAATTTTGTCCTTAACTGGTTTTCACTGCTTACACAATTACCCTGATCTGTGAGCCCCCTTTGCTGTGTAAGAAATTCTGATTTTGTCCTCTGGAACATACATACTGGTTGTGCATGTTTGAAGTTGTGGTTCCTTCTGTTCCAAATCCACTTTGTAGAACATTGTTTTGTGTTTTGTCTGCTCAGTGGAGGAATTTTAGTATTTTCCCTTCTTTGCTTCCCCTGCCACTTCACCCTGTATAATTACTGACTATTATTAGTAGGGAAAGACCTGCTTGCTACATCTGTCCATGTCTGTATAAATTTTTTATGTCTGTGTCTATATAGAGCATAAAGCATATGCTGTGTTATATTGTATGTAATAGCCTCTAAAATCCTATGAACATACATATTTTAATTTAAATTTTAAAAGAATGCATTTATTGTGGATGCAAGGGTAGATTGCACAGAGTCATTAGTAAGGAGCTTTGTGAACTATGTACTCTGAATACACTTTGCTTAGAGAGAAGCACTGAAAGTGAGTAATAGAACTTGTATTCATACTTATCAAAGTTAAAATCTTGCCTAGGTAAGGATGTATCAGCTAGCTTCTTAATTGCTTTAAAGTACTTGATTAATTACAGTGAACTCTACTTAAGCCTCATGTCACTACCTCTGTAAAGTAAGCCCACAACTGTTATCTTAATTTCACAGATGGGTAAAGTGAGTGAGGGAGAATGTGCTCAGCATGACAGCCGGAAAATCTGCACCTGCTCAGGGGGCTGGAGCTGCTCTGTCTTGCAATCCTCCCTTAATTTGTGCTCTTTGTTGAGAACGGGTGTAAAGAATCCACTTTATGCAATTACTTGAGTAGATGTGTGCAAAAACAAGTAGGACAAAAAGCTTCTGTATCGGAAATCACAAGCATCTTCTCTACTCTTACTGAATATCAAAAAGATCTCCTGAGTGTTGATCATTTCCTTTGTCAGGCTCTCTAGAAATGTTTCCATTATTCTCTTTTCTCACAACTTTCTATGGTAATTTATTTAATTTTAATATCCATAAGTGAATCTCGTAGCTTTAAACTTTGCTCAGATTCCTTAGTTAAAGCTTATTTTTGAAATCCATCCTTCTTAGCACTGACTTTCTTGCATTTGGAATTAACCATGTAGATGTCTTCTGATCTCCTAGATCTCCTAAATCTAGGTGACATGGAATTTCTGAAGTGTATGTACAATGTTGATGTTATTGATTTCTAAGTTTTAATGGCATGATTTCATTCAGGATAATGTTATTTTATCCACTCACAAATAGCATGCTTTTTACCCAAGGTATTTCAATAAGGTTTTTTCTTTATATAATCCAATTTGGATCCAAGCTTTTAAAAAGTATTTGAATATCCTTTATTTCTCAAGCAAAAAAATTCTATTATTTCTGAGCTTTCCTGTTTTTTCTCTTGTCACTTTTATTAGAGCCTCGGAATCATTTAGGTTATCCCTTTCCACTTTACAGTTTCTGAATTTGATTTGAGTCTGTATGTCAGGTGTTATCATTAAGGCTTGAAGCAGAATTACTATGTAATATAATCAGGTCACCATTTGAAGAATTTTGTCATTCCCATCTTGGTTTTAAGTCGTGGATAGTTGTCAAAATGGCAAGGAAGGCAATTAAGAATTCAAAACTTTTCATTTTATAAGACTTTATTATTAAAGTATGATCAAATAATGTGTTACAAAGCTGAAGCAGTGAGTTTTTCCTATGTCTGAGTAGAAGACTATGCCTAAACTGCAGCAGTGAGCATTATCAGTCACTGCATGGTTAATGAAAGGTTTGTTAAAAAGGGCTTCACTCAGGGATTCACTGGGTACCCCTGCAGCCGGTTCAGTGAGTGCCAAGGTAATGGAAGTGTCAGTGAGTGGACATAAGATGAGCAAGTGTAGCTATGGACTGGAAGGAGAGTTATCCTTTTATTTTATACTTGTGCTTTTGTACAACATGCAGAGATGTATCCTGCTGCACCAAAAGTTCTTGGCTGAAACAATGGGGATGGGGGACTTGATGCCATACAGATGCTCAAGCACCGTTAAAGACCTTTGTCCAAGTGTTCCTCCCTTCTTGCCTTCAATCCCAGTGATTTTTAAGTGGGCATAAATAGCAGTGATTATTTTGTCTGAAATCTGAGGGATAACAGTTTGATTGTTTCTCTTGACTTTTCTTTTGTGTCTGGTGCTTAGTCAGATGTCTCTGTAAGAAGTCAAGCTGTCAGGGTGAAGTGAGCTTCAGGAGGTGAGTGGCAAGTACGTGTCCCTGGCTCAGAGAAATGACAGTTCCCATTTAGCTTGTGAGGATAGAAGCACCTCTTTGTCATCTGTAATTGCTTTTGCCCGAATGAGAGGTTCCCAGGTTCCAGAGGGCAAAATTTTGCAACAGGAGAGCCTTGAATGTGATTAATTTGCACCATTGAGTGCTGGCAGTATATTGAGCAGGAGGCTGGGAGATAAAATGATGGGGAGCTAACCTGTTCTCCCAGCTGAGTTGGTCGTGATGTGCAGGGATTAGGGGAGGCTTGATTGAGTTCAGTAATTAGGGTAACTTCACTTGCCTGAATGTCATTGTAGTGCAACTGCTACAGCTTTTCCTTTTGAGAAAGCTTTAAAAAGAAATTTTGCTTTGTCTGTGGTGATGGATCTGCAAAGTGGAGCTAAAAATAACAGCTATGCAATTTAAGAACATGTACTCTTTAAATGGTTTTCAGAGCTGGATCTGTTTAACCTTCTGAAATATTTGCATTTCACAAGTTGTAGTAATACAGTTTCATAAACCAGTGCCCTTTTCAAATGACTGTAACAACACTGCATAAAATTGCTTTTAATAATAGAGGAGAAGCATGAGCAAGAAGCTTGCATTCAAAAAATCCACTTGCTTTTATTCTAAAAATTCTTGCCTGAATTAATAGATTATTTTTCCTGTGTATGTTTTGTCACCTTCTCATACAGTGCCTGGACATACATAGTATTTGAACACAAGACTGGACAAACTAGTGCCAGCAAATTGTTCACTCTAAATTGAAAAAAGCTTTAAAAAATATAGATGACTAGTGACAGGTATAAATGTTATTTGTATTAACTATAACTGGCTTTGAAAAGGAGATGAGCTGTCTCATTAGATTTTCATCTGTGAATGCTGATGTATTAAAATTGAGGTCAGGACGTTTTTCTACAAAGATTCTTGATGAAACTTCAGTCAGAAGGCTTCCACAGTATCTAAAGTGTAACTTCTGATTCATAAGAGGCATTGTCCAGAAAGTCTGGTGACTGAGACAGATGTATGGTGTGAAAAAATTAGTTTCCATTCTACTCACTCAATTTATGAGGTGAGAGATTTTTAAACGCTTACATTTTCTGCATCTTGTGCATTATTTGGAGCCCCGAAGTGGCAGTTTAAAATGTGTGTTTGTATATTATAAGAAAACAAGCATTTCCATTTTTTTCTTCTATTACAGTACATAGACTTTATTTTTTTCAGTGTCAGGATTTTGATTTATATGTCCCTTAGCTTAAATATCAGTTTTGACCTATGCTTTGGCCATCACGTAAATATAATTTTCAAAACCTCAGTTTTTTTTAACCTTGACATAATATACTAATTGGTTTGGGGTTTTTTGCAAGTTACTCCTTTCATTATTTCCTTCAGGAAAAAACAGATGATTTTATTTCTGTTTCAGTTTCAAGAGGAGCTTTTCATGTTGTGGTATATATTTAGTATTTAAGAAATAAGGTAGCAAGCTTAAATTGACCATTAATTCCAATAACTAATAAAAAGTTTGATTTTTTTTTTCTTACAGGAGATGATCAGATGGAGAGAAAAGGACAAGTTTTAATCCTTTTAGTGGAACAGGCTCTCAGTTTCCAGGACTACAAAGCAGCTAGTATGCATTGCCAGGAGCTCATGGCCACAGGTGAAGTGAATAAATAGAGACTTCTTGAGGTGATGATGGTGGAAATCTGAGTCTGACTTTTGTCTGACTCTCATATGTGGTACTTCAGAATGTTCCATTTCATTGAAATAGCAGTTACATCTTGTTAGTGGAAGTACAGTGACATTGAATAGAGACACATAAAGCAAATACTGCATGGAATAAATGTGTACTGAACTATCAGATGTGTAACCTCAGGGAGCTTTTCTGTGTGCCTCTGGGAACCACAATTTCTACTTCTTTCTATGCTGTAGCCCTCTCAGACAGGTAAAACCATGTGACTGCAGCTAGCAAGAAAGTGTGGGTCTTTTGGAAGTCTATTTAAGATACTTGTATATTTGTGCTATTTATATAATCTGTGTATGTGACAGTATGAGTGGAGGTGAATGAAATACATGTGTCAAGATACTAAGAAAGATGGGGGTTTTGTTTCTTTGGGTCTTTTTTTCTGCTTTGAAAATGAGGGGGGAAAATTCAAGATTTATTGAAATTTTTTAATATATCAAGTGATATATTTTATACTTTTTTCAGTCACTCCACATCATGCTCTGAAATAAATGATTATTTTCTTCTTGTAATGTGTAAAAATACAGAATGTAAGCTTACAGATGGCTATTTTACTGTTATTTACAATATGATAAACAGTAGTCTTTTATGTATTTGGTCAGTCTAAAGTTGAGGTGCATCTCTGTTTTATGGAGCCTTTATGGTTCCTTTTTCAGGGGATGTTAAGCCTTGACACAAATACCACATGCCCTCTATCTCATCTGGTAAGAACTGGGCAGCATCCTCCTTTCACTTGTCACAGGAAGTGTGTTTTGTGTTCCCTTGCAGGTTATTCCAAAAGCTGGGAAGTGTGCAGTCAGCTTGGGCAGTCAGAAGGCTTCCAGGACCTGGGGATGCGCCAGGAGCTCATGGCCTTTGCTCTGACACACTGTCCCCCCAGCGCCATCGAGGCGCTGCTGGCAGTCAGCAGCTCACTGCAAACCCAGGTACCTGTTTCTGGAGCTTCTTTCATGAAAGTTCAACGCCTGCCAAAGAAAAGGAGACTTGGACTCGTTTTCAAGTTTGTTCCCTTAAGTTCTACCCTCCAGTATATCTGTATTTGTTCTGCTCTACTCTTCTACTTTCATTGTTGTATTTCAGCAAATGAGGTCTCTTTCTAAGCAGTTTTTTGTGATGAATTGGTTTCTCAAGTAGAAGTGCAATTGTGTTCTCTATCTTGTAATTTCTTTAAAATGTCTTTAAAGATAATTTCTTTAAATTGTCTTTTAATTTCTTCATTGATTGCCTGATTTAAACATTTTATTTGCAAATGCAATGATGAAATTTTAAAATATTTTCCAGATATTTATACTTTTTAATGAAACTTCATTAAACGCCCACATAAATGTCTATTAAGAGTTTATTCTATGATTTTTTATGATCTTTACCCAATATGCAGTGAAGTTATTTTCTCAGAGATTTCAGATGATGTAATGACTTCAACAACTACAGTAGGCTTTGTGTCTGAGCAATCTTTATTAACTCTGCAATGACTGACTTGATAGAATCACATCTTAGGTGTTGAACTGGTCGCAGTATATTTGTGAAGAACACCTAACTGTGGCACTTAAATGCAACTTATGTCGAGGTGACATAGCAAAAATTTTATTTGAAACTGAGAGGCAGTAATTTAGGTTTTCAAAATGTTAAATTTCTGTTCACTGTAATTGGGGCTTGGCCTACATACTATGACTTGT
Source organism: Argya squamiceps (assembly GCA_037834095.1). NCBI lineage: Eukaryota > Metazoa > Chordata > Aves > Passeriformes > Leiothrichidae > Argya > Argya squamiceps. The sequence continues at coordinate 100,472,488 of JBBMKD010000145.1, read as the reverse complement.
TTGAGTTCATAATTGTCTTACTTGTCTAAGAGTTCACAATGTTCTTAGATTTATAATTGTGTAATAAAAACATCTTAGAGGTCTTTGGATGCAGAATGTAAGAATGAGGGAGAAGGGAGTCATAGCTACAGCACATGTGCAGCCTGTTTAAGGCAACTGCTAGTGTGTAACCTTTTCCTTAAGAAATCCCCTGAACAGGAGTGTCTGTGGGAATACAGGCAAGATGTGAAGGTGAAAGCTCTGTGCAGAACTGCTGCTCACAGAGCTGCTGTCCTGTGGAACACTTCTCTTTGTGGAGTTGCCCAATGCCTTTGAGTCTCAGTTCAGCTCATGGATGTTTTCATGACATTTCTTTACCTTGTACACCATGGTACATAAAATTTAAAAAAACCCCATTAGATTGTGGGAAAAATACTGCACAAAATTCATGGAGAAGGGAAAGTAATTTTGTCTAGTGACTGGAACAGTGAGAGGATGTCAGAGATGCTGTGTTTTCTTCTTTGCATCTTCTCCTGCAATCTTTTCTGTCATGGAAGCCTTTATGGCACAGTTTCTTGGGTTTCCTGTGAAATCAGTCATAATTCTTTCATTGGCTTATTTGACTGGCAAAAGATAATATTTATTTCATGTTTATAGATTCTTTATCAGACTGTGAATTACCAGTTTCTTCCTTCTGAAGGAGGTGAGAATTCAAATATCTCTGGGCCTTCTTTGTTGATCAATAAGAATACAGAGGTAAGTTTTAATGTGAATTTTAAAAGTAATAATGACTTTGTTCTGCATTACTGTGAAGAACCAAATTTGAGTTATTAGCAACATCTGTCTGCTTACTAAATGAAATGAGCAACATTAGACACATGCTACTTTCTGTTGTTAGATTAAGTTCAAGGTTTTGCTTATATATTTTTACTTTGTTCTGATTTTTAGTTGTTTCTTCCTACATGGTCTTAGCACCATTGAAAAATTATAAACCCAGAGGCAGGAAAAGTGCAACAAAGCTTACATTAAAATAGATATTTATATATGTATTTTTAAATCTGTCCCAGTTGCCAAACAAAATATTTTAAACCTGAAGTACATATTTAACAAAAAACCAGTTTTGAATTAAACTTATTTTTCCCATTAGTTCTGTGCATCATGAAGTTTATAACTTGTTATTTTATAATGTTGATATACTGTATATGAATTTTTTTTTTTCTGTGTAAGATCAGAAGGAACATTTTGTGTTGCACAGGCAGGACAACAGGAAACAAGTCTTCTATTATTCTTTCTGGTTTTATGTCTACTGTTTCATGTTTGTATGTGCACAATTGCAAGGTTTTTTCTCTCTTTAAAGAAGATTTAATTATTTACCTATTTAAGAAAACAGGAATGTTTTTCACACTCTTTGAAGTGGAAAATTCTATATTTAATTAATTCTTTTCTCTGTTTTTTATTTAATTGAATAGATGAGTGATAAATAAATCTAGGGGTGAGGGGAGGGGGTCAAAAACTTTAAAGAAGTACAGGAAAGAAGAGATGAAAAGGGAATGGCGAAAGAGGGAAGGAAAGAAAGGAAGAGAAGGTTCATGTTGCATAGGGTGGCTTTTTGAGAAATTATGTGAGTTCCAGCCTCCTTGGAGAATATATCCATATTTTGTGTATGGTTTTTATGTATGTACATATGTATATGTGTATATAAATACATATGTGTATGTATATATATGTACATACATGGATATGTAGACATACGTGTACATGTATGTATTTGCATATATAGAAAATAAATGTCAGGAAGGTAAAACAGCACTGTAAACAGTATTTAGAGGGAGAGGGCCAAACATTTTGTGTCTGCCAGAATCATCAATATGAAGAACAGGTTTGTTTCACTGGCACAAATGCTTTTTATTTTCTGGAAATCAGTGATTGCATCTGTCTGAGCAGGAGGTTATTAAGTAGAAGTTTATAAAATTGATATGGGTGTGGATGCACATGTTTACAATATTTTAATGTCTATAAAAAGTTGTTATGCATCACCTTTCCTGTTCTGTAGCACTATATTGTGGCAGAACAATTAGATATGCATATAAGTGATTCAGAAATTTATTCAAAGGTTTATCAGAGTTGAGTAAACTCACTAATTAACTTCCCTATCATTTCAGTTTGCATATTGGAAGCAATTTTCATTATGCTGGAGAATTGACATTCAAAAATTTCTCCAGTAAAGCTTTCATTCCCCCCCACCCCCCTTAGTTGTGGTTGATTGTCTCTTCAGAATTAGAAGTAGGTAGACAATTGACCTGGCAAGTTTGTATTTTGCTGCACTGAGGTGTATTTTCCTTTTGTTTAATATGGCTCCTTGGCATGTTGTGTTTCAGGCTGTTACACTAGGAAATGAAGTTCTTTATATTTGCTAATTCTTTCATTTTGTTCTCTCCCAGTTGACTTAATAGGGATTTATAGCTTTTTTCATTTCTTGGAATGACACTGGAGGAAACATAGCCAAAAATTTACTCACTGTATGACTTTTCCTTTGTTACAGACATCTGCAGTGTCTGAAAAGCAATATATTCAATAACTCAGCTTCTCTGACTTCCCTGATCCCATAACTGCAGTCCCTGTAGTTACACTTCATCTGATTCCATGTGCTTCACCTTCATTGTCTTGCACTGAATTTTAGTTTCTCTTAAAAAAAATAAACAAATTGGAAGACTTTTCTCTCTTTTCTTGTACTCCTTTCATTTTCACTTCCATCCTGATTAACTTATAGAATCCTTACTTCAGGGAATTGACAAATGTTGTTCTTTCTCACGGATACCTTTTCAAATTGGTGCTCTAAGCATAAGTTTTCTTATCTTGACTTGATTAAGGTCTGGCATACATGTGTTTGGGCATCCCTTTTTCTATTTCATTCAAAATACCGATCTATAAGTGTGTCAGATTTGCTTTTTAAAAAAGTGACCTTTTTATATACCTCTTACTTTTTTCCAGCATTGAATTATTAGTCTCCACTACCATTTCTTCCTTCATGTCAACCAACATCACCAGCTGATCATACTTTTTCATCAGCTTTTTCTTGGTGAACTCTTCTCTAGAAAATTCTAATATAATTTCATTTTTATTCAATTTTTCCTCCAAATTTTTTCCCCTAAAACGTCTAGAAATCTTGATAAGAGCTGGCTATATATATGTATATGTATATATATATATGTATACATACACACATACATAGACTGTTTAGAAATGGTTCATTTAATATTGCTGTCATGTTGACTTCAGCATAACTTTTGTCCAAGTTTTTGGTTTTTGGTGGTCCTACTCCAAAAGAAGTTTATGAATGCTGTGATAAAGATGCATCTCATTATCCTATAGGAGCTAATGCATCTGCACAAGCTTTGTGTCAGCTTGTCACTCTTGTCTGAACTCATGGAATCAATTTGAGGAGTTATCCTTTGGAAGCTATGATGATTCCAATGTACCAGGTTGTTTTTAAGCAAAATGTGAAGTTTCACCAATCCTCATCTTTTTTACCTCCTCATCCTTTTTACTTGTGTGTGCTACAAATGCCTACACAACTAATCTTGTATTTCTCAACCAAAATATCTTGGTGAGAAGATTAAAGTCTTGATTAATGAAAAGCCTTTCAGAATACTGTGGTAAAATTATTATATTCAAATAAAATGCTTAGTCATGAGATGCACAAAACAGGATTAATCAGTTGCCTTGTAAGTGAGCTCTGACTTTGTTTAATCTGCATAATACTTAAAATATGTTTACACTTTTTATAAATCATTATTCTTTACATAGCTGAATATGAAAGCGTAATTACTGTAAAGTGGCACATCAACCCAAGAGAAATTAAGTTTAAGTTTTTCTGAAAATGAGCTCTTGATAGAAAAGCAGATGTATTTTCTAGGGGAGAATATGTTCAAATTATAAGAATGATTTTCTTAAAGGCTTCTCAAAGAAAAGAAAACTTCTGATTAACAGAGCATTAGTGTATTTGCTTTTCCAGTTTTCCAAGCACTATAGCTGGGAAAAGACAGGATCTCTTAGAACATTTGTTTACATTAAATTGGTAGGTCACACATTTTTATCACAGCTGGTTAGAAATTATTAGAAAATCATGATCAGTTATGCTCTTGTCCTTTAGCTGCAGCCCCAAAACATCTCGTCCTCTGTCAGATCTTGCAGATGTTAAGCAGCTGTCTCAATTACTGCTGTGTGTCTCAGGCAGTCATTAAAGCCTGTGTTTCAGCAGCTGAATCAAATGCATTGTGTCTGCTTAAGGCTGGGTTACTTGTTTCCAGTGATGTTATCACCGTAATAAGAGCCTAGACATTCAGTGACTCCTGGATATTAGTGTTGTCATCTTGAGCTGAATCTTTTCCATAGTCTCTCATTTAGGCTCTGGTTTATCATTGCAGGACTGGAGTTTTCACTTCAGCTGGTTCATAGCTGTAACAGACATTGGGAAAAAAAAATTTAAATCCCCAATATAAAACCCTCCAAGGCACAAAAAAACCACATGTAGATTCTACATGAACACTTATGTAAATAGACTATTTTAAATTCCTTTTTGGCAATGGAAGTACCAAAAAGGTAAAAGGAAGGCATTTCATTTCCTTCACAATCTTGACGTATAATGACTCTTAGAATATAAAGTGTATGCAGTGCATGGTTTTTGTATGTTTTAATCCTTGCACCTCGACTAATTGTCCTTAAAGACCAAAACCAATCCTAAAACCCATGCTGTTTTTCTAATTTATTACTCTCTTGTGTGGCTTGTCTCAAAAACAGTTGGCTTTGTTATTTGTCCTCCATTAGACTGTTTGGAATTATGTAAGTGTATGTAGGAGCAAAGGTATATGTATATAAACATATGCTGTATATATATTTATATATAAAAATATTTTAGCTGTTATTTTAGAGTAACTTGATAATTCAGAATTTGTTGGTTGTCTTTTTTATACCATTTAGATTCAAGCAGATTTTCAATCTGCTAATTTCGCTGCTATTTAATAACTTGTTGTTGCTGTTATTATTTTGATTTTAATCAGAAGTGCTTGCTTTTTCAAGGATGTTAGGAAGAGCTAATAGAAGAAAATAATTTCCCCCAAACACCTCTCAGAACCCCCAAAATACAACTTCTCCCTAAAGATACAATTAAAGTTGCTTTCTTGAGATCTCCAACCTTATTTAAGGAATAGCTTCTTTTGTGAGAGATTGATTTGGGATAGCAAAAAGTTGTAACCTGAAGTGTTGCTGCTCCAGGTACAGAGTAAATTGGCTTCTCAGAATACAGAATTTCTGTTTGTACTGAAAAACTGTAATTACTTGTAAGAGTTGAAATTCTTTTTAAACAAAAGTCAGTAGAGTTTATCTGATAGCAGTAGTGCCATAAGCATTCACACCTGGATACAAGTTGGCTCATTAGTTTTCACACTGCTGAAAGAGGTTGATTTAAAGAAAGGTGTTTTGCTCAAAAGCACTTGACAACTTGGATGGGTGTTTTTTTTGTTTTTTTTTTTTCTCGTTCTGGTTTGGTTTGGTTTATTTTTCTTCCATGAAAAATCAGCTAGATGTCTCACAGCATCTACTTGAGAATGGTGGCAGAGAGGAATTAGTATTCTCTATGTGACATTTAAAATAAATTACAAAAAGTTGTCTTACTAAATACTTAAAAGTGATTTATTTAAAAAACACATGAACAAGAAATTCCCCCCCCCAAGCCACCAGACCTAGGATTTTCAGTTGGTTTTAATTTTTCAGAATAGCAAAAATTCTGACAGGTGCTTGGCATGCACTTTCTTCATTTGGTGAAGCAAGAACCGAAATTCCCAGTTTAGCCAGTTGGTTCATTAGTGGTGCATCTGTGAAATGCACAATATGATTTCAGAAAAGATTAATACAAATGCTGAAGGACATAAGATGAACCTGCTACTTCAGTGGTCAGCTTGAGGCAGTAACGTACCGTATATTATAGTAAAAGCTACTAAAAATAAAGTTTTCTACATGAAATTCTACCTTATTGAAACTGGTACGTTTTTCCTCTGAGGTTACAGTGGGATGTATTTCTCTTCAGCATGACTTGGCATCCTTTGGCTTTCATGTTTGATATTTTGTCATGAGTTAGTAAGTTACTAATACTTCCCATGAAGTTATACAGGTAGAATTTTTCTATTTCAATATACTTCAGTGTATGGGGAAATTAATAGTTGAGTTGTTAGGGATAAACATATGGCTGTTGAAGTTTGCTGTATGGAGGAAAATACTAATTTTTTGCAAAAACTGTGTTTACCTCAGTACTCTAATTATATGCTTATGAGTAATGTGCACGCATTGTAAAGCATACAATTAACACAAACCTTTGAGCACTGGAATAGCACAGATCAGACAACATATGTTCTGGGTATTATTTAAATGCTTTACATGAGGAAGAGCTGGTATAGAGCGCCCCATTTGTGGAACATATCTCTGCTTTCAAGAATGCAGTTTTGTTTGAGGTCATACTAAGAGAAGGTATATGTGCATGTATTGCTGAAGCAGTTTTTGACTGAGAAAAGGTTGGGGTTCTTGTAGTCTTTTAGACTGGCTGTTTTCAGTATTTTGTGTGCCAGCTGCAGAATTTCACAGCTTGATACTTTATTACTTGGTCTAAAGACGTGTATTTACATCTCTACCATTTCCCCTGTTGGGAATTCAACTTAATTAATGCTACCTCTGTAAAAATATAAGATTGTGCCTAGTATCAACTTTCTTGAATTATCGAAGATTAACTTTAGTATACTTGATCCTCACATTTGTAGAGAGGTAATTACTTCAGTGGGGAGATTCACCATTTATGTAGAACATTGTCATTGTAAACTTCAGAATTAAAACCAGGGCTTTCTGTGGAAACAAGGGGTGATAACTGAGTGAGGGGCCAAATGTTCTGCTGATCACGCCACTTACTTCACAGTGAAACTCCCAAATTACTTTTAGTTTGTCTTGTGTTTATTTTTGGCAGCTGCTTCCTGAATTAATGACCATTCAAATGTGTTATTAATATAGTGTGCCTGAACTCTAATGCATTCGTTTGGCTTTAGGTAATTAACCTAATTATAGCAGAGTCTAACCCTTGCATTGTGTGTTGGATGTGTCACAGGATGAAACCAACATCTCCTCTGGCCAGTCTGCCGATTTGTTGTACTGGACGACATCCAAAACCATGAAGGTGTTGTCCAACACAACCCTGACTACCAAAGCCATGCTGCATGCTGTCAGTGATGGGCAGTGGTGGAAGAGATCATTAACTTACCTGCGGCCATTGCATGTAAGGGATTGCTGATGTGTCTCCAGATGTTTACACATTTGTCATTAGTATAAAAACTCAGCTCCTTTGTAGGACCTAATATCTGAAGGCCTCAAATCAATAAATGAACTACAGAATTCATGGGACTGTTTGCAAGGAAATCCCAATGAGGAAAGGGGTCTAAAACTGTTTTCTAGTCTGTTTTCTCCTATTTTCTTAGTATAGTGTAAGAAGGCCTAATTGAAATTTGGCAGAACTTTAAAACATTGGGGAACAAAGCACAGTAAAGCCCACTCTTTAAATACTGTCGTCTTGTGTTCAAAGCTGTTCCTTTTCAGTTTCTCTTTTCTACTTTTTGTATTTCAATTAATTTTTTATAATGTTTGTGGTACTATTTTTTCTGATACTACTTTTGAACATGATTTTCTTTCCTTTTTTAAGAATACTGGACTTCATTCAGAGCTGGTTTATGTATGATGACTCTTTTCTTGCTCCCCACTGAATTCAATGATCTTTTCATTTACAGTTGTTTCCCTTCTGCACAGTGTTTACAGAATTTTTATGAGCTTTTTTACAACTAGGCTCAACTATACTTATTTTTCCCAGGGCCAAGAATTCGGAGATGTATTAAAAAGTGGGTCTGGAGAAAATGCTACTGTGGAAAAACAAGGCTGTCATCCGTTTTATGAGTCTCTAATTGATGATCCATATGTTGCAGAAGTAAGTGGCAGTTACAGAACTCTGCAAGGTTTTTTTGAGATCTTATAATCAAGTGAAAATACAGAGTTTTTGATTTTATGTGGGACTTGAGATTCTGTGCCATAATAGGAAAAAATCCAGAATTAAACAAAGGAAAGCAAATGGAGGAACTGAGGTAGGCAACTGCATGTGATGCAAGTGATCCAAATAAAAGTGCGGGTGTAGAGTGCATATGTCAGTTGTCTTTTTACTTCCAGTCTGAAGTCAGCTATGGAACATACCAGAACAATTCTTTGGAAAGCTTTGCTGAAGTGTTGCTGAGAACAGGGAAACTTGCAGAAACAAAGAGCGAAGGAAAAGACCTACTTCCAACTACAGAAGGTATGGACATGTTGCAGATACTCACTCCATATATAGTAAATGCAGAAGTATCTGTGGGTGGGCTTAAGTGTACATAATTGCACGGAATGATCTGAAGTATTGTCTGGGTGTTTTGCATGAATTGTGATCTGGTTCCACAGCTCTCATTGGTAAGAAGTCTTGTTAGAAGTAGCTGCAGAGTTTTCAAGGGAAGTGGTGATTTTCAGAGGAGTTGCTCAGCAAAGACTACAAAAATGGAAGTTGTCTTTAAATAAACAGAAAGTGTTATTTGTGGGTTGGCAATGATAGGAGGAATTGTTGAATTCAGGGAATTGTTCCCTGAATATTACCCTGTACAGGTAATGGGAATTTGCAAGCCAGTGTGAGTTATTTCTCTCTATGCCTGGACAGTTAATTGGTAAGATTCTGTGCCACTGTGTATCCAGGGTTCAGTATTGCAGGTTCATTGTAGTGTTGTATTTGCCAATTAATGCTTAACTACAGCTTCTTGAAATCATCAGAACTTTTTGTCTTCTTCTGAAATGTCTTCACAATATAGGTTATATTTAATAATTTCCTAAGTGAAACAATTTCACTTTTAAAAAAAAAGACAAACTACAAAAAAACCACCTGTGGTTGTTTATCTTTCCTTTTGGATGCCTCCTGCTGGTTTGAGAAATTAACTGTTTAAATATTTACATACTTTTAGTGTCTTTTAAAGGAAGATATATGTATTACCTGTGGTAAATTCTGTCATGAAAAATGAGTATATTAAATCACCTGCTATATGAGAAGTTTCAAGACAGGTTTTCTTCATAAGCCACACATATACTCAAACTGTTTCATGAAAACCAACATATTTGTCTTACAAGTACATGATTCAGTTGTTTGAGATATGTGGTATTTGTACAGATAACCTGTGTAGTTCCAATATAACAACATTGTGAATCAGAAAAGCTTAGCAACAGCTTGTATAAATCAGGTGTATGCATGTTTTGTTCTTTACATGCTTTCTTAATGCCAAAAAATCTTTTAAAGTCAGTACCTAAAATCTCATGTGTTGCATGCTGAATGCTCATAGGCCTTCGGCTTTGATTCCTATGTGTTAAAGGGGGCGGAGGGCAAGGATTAAAAAGTATTTATTGCTTTCTTAGGGAAAATTAGTTAATTGGCAGGTCTGTGGTAATAGTTCCTGCTCGAACTTGAGTAATTGGAACTGACTGTTTACAATTCAGTGGCTGCTTTTGAGATGGAAATTTCAGTGTTGGGGACTTCTGCTTGAAGAAGTAAAGAAATTTTAGATTCTAGCTTTAGTTTTTGAGCATCTGTCTCCTTCCTCTTAAGTGTACGGCATAATATTTTTGCCATTTAATACTTCCCTTCCACCACTTTTATTCTATAGTCAGAGTTTCACTTAGGAGTCCCTCCAACTGCGCTCTGAAACGGAGTTCTGTGTTTTCCTCTGGAAAAATGGGCTGTGGATTCATCAGTCCTGCTGAATATTACACCTTTTGGTAGTCAGTAAACTGTTCTTAAGCATAAGTGTAGCATAGCTTTCTGTAATTGGATTAATAATTTACTATTTGTGGTGCTTTTAGCCCTGGATTAATAGTATTAGATCCCACCTCTTCCCCCTTCTTAAAGCTTTGCTTTGTCAATTCTCATGATGGTCCTTATGATGAGTCAACACATTCAGGAATGTGCAGCTTGAAAATGTACATATTGATAGCACCCTGCTGAAGTTTAAGAAATCACACAGATATGAATCCCACTTATTCTGCATTTTTATAATTTTCAAGCTTCCTGTGCATTTTTGGGAGGATTTTGCCGTAGAAAACTTGAATGCTAGTATGAGATGTCAGCTACTGCACTGGTCTAGTAACTGCAAATGTAGCAGATTTCAGTTGATTTTGCTGACAAGTTTGAATCCCAGCTGTTTGCTTCTAGCTGTCTTCTAGGACAGCTACAGCAGCAGGTTTCAACTCCATCAAAAGAACTGGAGAACCTGGAGGGAGATGCAGTTTAGCAAAGAAATCTTCATTGTACTTGGCACTTTGTCTTAGGAGAGATTGGAGTAGGCATCAAACTCTGTTTATTATGACAGTGACATGGGCAGTGTGAGAGACTGCCTAACACTTCCCCCACTGACAGTGTGCATCATTGCCAAATTACAGAATGGTTTGGGTTGGAATGAACCTTAAAAATCATCTTGTTTCAACCCCCTGCCATGGGCAGGGATGCCTTCCACTAGACCAGGTTACTCAGAGCCCCATCCAGTCTGACCTTGAAAACCTGTGTAATAAAACTCAGTATACTTTGCTGCTTTTATGGATTTGGTAGTGTTACAAGCCTTGGACCTTGATTTTTCTTGTCCTTGCTATCTGGATGTAGGTGGCAAACTGAGTATTTCCAAGTGAAATGGTAACACTTGCCTCTGTGGGTCCAGTAAAGCACTCCTTCCTCAGCTGTGGGCTGATAGTGCACCCAGACTTGGTGTGGCTGAGTGTGGGAGGGCATGTTGTGCATCTCTGTTTAACGGGGGTTTTCTTTCTCCACAGGCCTTAGGGATTGATCAGGAGGTTGAAGATGTGATTTTAAATGATGGCTGTATAACCTTGTAACCAGTTGAGGCTCTAAACTTAGAGGAAACCCAAGACAGTCGGTCATACCTATTAATCCTCTGGGGTTTTAGAGCAAATAATATCTTAATGTTCCCCATTATTTTGTAGTTACTTGTAGACATGTTTAACTGTATATATACTGTTTAACTGCAGTATATACTGCTAAGTTTACTGAGATTTTGTCATGGGCTAAATGAACATTTGAAGACTCAAAGCAGTTTCTGCATTTTTTCCAGAAGAAAATCCATGGAAAGTGAATTGAAACTTTATAGGTATTGAGAAATTCTAGTTTTCACAAATAAACCATTTTTTCAATAGTTAGCCTCTCAAACAAGCTTGTGGCATAAAGACCTGCACAGCAATTGGAAATATTTGTAAAATCTAAATAGTTTTGTGTTTTCCTGAGAGAGCTGTGCTTCTGGGACAGCAGGGGGACAGCGGCACTGGCATTTTGCTTTTCACTGCCTGCCCTCCCTTGGTTTGCCAACCCTGTAATGTCTAATCCCTTTGGCAGATTCCAGATTTGGCGATGGTCTGACATGACATTAAGTTCCTGTAAATTTTGTGAAGATACATGACAGGACAGAATGGCATCCTGCTAATACCTGGAGCCTGTGCTTTGAACTGAGCCCTGTTAGACTGCAGAGGATTCTTGTAGGGCTTCACTGGGAGACAGAAAGTGCAGGAAATAATTGGTGTATACACGTATTTGTGTGTATGTAAAGTGGACCTCTAAGTATGGGTACATGAAAAGCTATCATGAACACACTAGCATGCAGAAAATATATTGAATCAGTACAGAGGAATTTGGCTTTTTTTCTCAGAAGGTATGGCAGTAGAGGCAGTTCTTCCTTCTTACATACATTCTGGCAGTTGGGATGCCATTGTGTCACACTTTATGCAAAAGTGTGAAGAAAATAATCTTGTTTTCTAGCCCTGTATTGCTGCTGTGTTCTTTGTAATTATTTCTATCCTAATGGTGAAGATCAGTTTTTGCAAGTGTGCCAGTTGTCTTGCTGGGGTTGTTAAGTGGAAGACAACTCATAATTTATTGTGTATTCAAGAGGTTTTACCAACATTAATTCTCCAAAGAAAGGGAAAAGAGAGTAGAGCTGAAACTCTTTCTTTCTTCCTCCCTTTTTTTTTTCTTGTTTTAACTAGAGGTGGTTGTAAGAATACATAAAATAACTGCTTGTGATCAGAGGAGGAACCAGCAATTTTCATCAAGATTTTAATATTAGATATTTCTGGAGTTCTTACTATCTTTACTTGGACAGCATACAGGCTATTTAGAGTGTAGCAAAAACAATCTGTCAGCAGCAAGAAGCTGTTTGAAGCACAGTAAAAGCCATTTGAAGCATAAAGGAGAGGTGCTGTTGGACAGGCTTTTATGTAGCAGCCTCTGTGATGACTTGTCACACAGAAATTTAGTGTTTGTATCTGGCTGAGGGCCAGCATGTAAATCCACTTCAGGCTGATGGCAAATTAATGATAATCTGAAAATTGTAATTGGTCATTCAAGCCTTTTGTAAGTCATTCTTTGGTACAAAGAATTCACTGGGGGAGTGTGTGTAAAGTAATCAGGTTTTTACCAACATGCCCTGCAGAGGAGTTAGTGTAATGTGGGAATACAGGTGTTTGAGACTTCCTTGAAATAAACAAAGAGCTATGTTGCTGGAAGTAATAATGTAATCTGTAACAATGGAAACACCCCCCTCCCCCCAAAGTTTGGTGTCTATGATGTAGGAAAAGGAGGTGATTTTTCTGTCAGTTTTACCAGAAGTGTATGTGTTTATAGTCAGAATACTTATCTTTGATGAATTTATTTCAGTTGTTGTAGTACTGATGTTTGTTTTCAGTATGTGGCAGAACCTGGTTTCGGTATTTCTTACGACGCTTAAAACTTTTTGTTTTTAATTAAGGCAGATGTTTTTAATGTGGTTTTTTGTGTTCAGTGATAAGGGAATTTGAGCTCAGGCCTGAAGAGAAGACATTTTGTACCATTCCTCTTCTTGGAATCTTCAAACCCTTACAACATTACATTACTTCCTTGATTTTACAAGCAAAATATTTACTTCTTGGAAATCAGTACAGGTGGCTTTGTTTAGCATCTGCTGCTGCATAGTCTTATTCTTCTTTGGTTAATACATCAAACACTTTGCCTGGAAGTTAAGGTAAAGCTGTGCTGCAGTTTAATTATATAGTATCTCTTTCTGGATTGTGCTGATAAGTGTTTAATTAAGTATGTCTGGAGTACTTCAAGCTAGTGTCCAATAAAATATAGTTGCCCTGAAAACATTTCATTTGATAGCTCTCAAGGCCAAGTGGGTCAGTAATCCAAACTTTGTGTCTGCTCCCTGTGTGTTGCAGTTCTGCTACAACTGGCAAGTGATGCTTTACCAAAGGATGCAGCCTTGTCTCTTGCCTATCTACTTGCACTGCCACAGGTATGTTCATAGGGACTTTGTATGTTTTTGCCAGGAAAGACTACTCAATGCATTTCAGAATTCCATTAGAAAATTTCATTTCCTTAAGATTTTAAAATCTTAAGTATTTGAATTCATTTTAATACACATTTTGACATTTTTACATTACTGGGCTGGTGCATATTAAGGAAACTGAACAAATGCAATTGGACAGTCTGTTGAGCATGGCACTGGTGAAAAGACACATTTTCTTACTTAGAATAGAAGTTGGGCCACCAGACTGACAATTCTCATGTAACTCAGAAATGTGGATAATAACCTTGTGGTATAGAAGCAGCAATAGTGTAGTTGGAAAAACATTTTGGTTAGGTGTTTGTGCAAAGGGGAAAAAAACCACCATAATGTGGAATTGGCTTTATGTGTGGAGGTTACTGATTTACTTCTGTGCCAGAAAAACACAGTCAGAGCTATTTCTAAATGACAGCAAGTAGCTTTTTAGAAAGTTTGTACACTTAATGTTGTGTGCTTGCTAATTCTTTCATGTAAATTAATGTTCTCTTTCTTCTAGGTGGTAGATGCCAACAAATGCTTTGAAAAGCAATTACATTCTGCGTTATCTCTCCAGCTGGCAAGTTATTACTATAGCCTGCAGATCTATGCTCGTTTGGCACCATGTTTCAAGGACAAATGCCACCCTCTCTACAGGGTTAGTACTCTTTTCTTTTTAAAGCCACATTCATTAATGTTCAACATAAAGCTATTCCAAAAAGCCACTACATGAGTTAAGCCTGTTTAAGGAGCTGATCTGACTTACACTGTGAGCAGCCTGTTGGGTTACACGTAATTATTCTTCTACAGTGCTGTAAACAAACAAGTACTTCACAATTTGTGGAAGAGTTTTTGAAGCACATTATCAAGTGTCATTTTTAGGTGACAGCACTATCAGTCTTCAAAGTAGCTTATGAGCGCTGAGCAGTAATGAGTATAGCTCTTGTATTTCCCTGGGGAATGGTTTTTCCCCAGGACCCCTGAAGCCTGTAACCATGTAGTTTGACCCTTCCTTTCTTTCTTGACCTAATTGGCTGAGATCTTTTCCTTTTTGAGTCTTTTCCTGAGCAGGAGAGTAGATAAAGCCCTGTTCTTCCGTGTTCATTCTCTTTCCTCCCTGGAAACCTTCAAGAATAAACACCTTGGACTAATCCCGGGGGAAAAGCCTCTTTTGGAATCTTTTGCCTTGTCCCTGAGATATTCCTCCGAAGCCAAAGAGCTAGCCAAAGAGCTGTGGGGGGATATTTCATATAGCCTCTGCTGTTACCTTGCAATACTGTGTACAAGGCTTCTAGTGCTTCCCAGGAAAAGTGAAGAGTCCATTTCAGCAATGACAGTGCCTTTCAGAAGGTTTCCATAGCCTCCCCTAGGGTGTGTTGGATTGTATTTTTAAGTTACATACGGTGTTTTGAAAATTCATCCTCATTCATTGAGGAATTTCTTTTTATTTCCTTTGACAAGTTTCTGTTTTTGGAGTGGCAGTACTTTGCCCATTCTCCATTGCCAGTGGTTAAAGCAGTTTCATGGTGAAGTCCATACTAAATGGAAGACATAACATACAGAAGTTTAATAAGGCACCAGTTGCCATTGTTACTCAGGTACCTGCACAAAAACTTTTGTTTGCTCCAAGAGAGCCTTTCTGAATTTATACCAGTTCTTTCCTTCTGTGCACCAGGTCTCTGGACTATTTGGGTTTCAGCTCGTCTCTCAGCTGTAGCTAAAAGAACACTTCTGGTCACAAGTTTTCTGAAAATGAAGTAATCACCACTGTGGCATGAGGGAATTGTTTTTTTCTGTGTTAAGAATGACTCCTGATTTACAGCAGAAAGCCTGTTTTGATATTCGCCCAATTCTGCAATTAGGAAGCCTTTCATGTTCCTGCTGAGATGTTCATTTTACTGTCTTCTCCTCAGATGCTAAAGGAAAACGTAGCCCACAACTGCAAGGCTTGCAAAGTATGTTGGTTGTGAAGAATTGATTCATGTTTGTTAGAAAGCTTTCTTTGAGCCTGTAAATCTTCCTGCTGCAAGACAACTTTGCTGAAAAAAGTTTGCAGGTTTTTGTGGGGTTTTTTTCTTACTTTAGCTTTTTTAAACAGTCCTATTTTACAGGAAAACCTAAGAAGCCTTTGGAAAGTGTAAGTCATAAGAGTGAGGACAGAGATGTTAGATTGAACTATTTGTACTCCCATTGCCATTTAATAAGCAAAGTCTTATCAATGGCACCATGCAGTTTATCTCTCAACTGTGATTTGATCTTTGGCTAATCTTAAGTTCCGTCTTGGTAAAATGCTGTATGTGACTGTGATAAATACTGGGTTCTAAGTTATTTGCCAGAAAGAGTAGGTTCTATTTTTAAGCTACTCTTAAACAGTAGTTCTTGAAAACAATTGTATAAGATGATTGAGTGAAGAGCACACCAAAAAAACAGGAAAAAAGCCCGCCAAAACTGGCCTGGATGCCAGTAAGAAAACAACATATGCAAATACTAATTTATAATTCATTGTTACTAATTCCAAGAGTATTGAGAGAAGAAATGTCACTGAAGTAGAAAACAGGAAATAGAAACAGATACTTTTGACCAAATTAAATACACTTTTTTTTCCTGAAAACCCAAACCAAAGCCCCTAAACACTAGACTTAAATGCCCAATTTATATTGTGAAACAGACATTTGTTTAAATTTACATCTTAGATGCTGGTAGTAAAAAATGGGTCCACCTCCAAGTTGGTTTTATCAATGCCATTCTAGTTTCTGTCCATGGGAATAGATCTAGCCATGGGCTTTGGGTTTGGGTTTTTGTGTGTGTTTCTTAAGAGTTCTGTAGGAGGAAAAGAAAATTGATCTCAAACTTGTATGAACATGTTACACTCAGCTGGAGATGTCATTCCATAGTAGACTGTCTTCTGACTCACCTCACTTGTGGCTTGTATCACCTTTATCTTGTGGCTGTTTGTGAAAGCAGAAGGGCATCCCTAGGTCCTTTACCTGCCTCAAAGCTGTACCTTATTTTTTGAAGGTATCAGAGTGCATTTTTGTGGGTGAAGGTGTATAGCCAATCCTTGTTTTCCCCCATTCTCACTCCTTACATGGTCAGTAATGATGTAAATCTGGCACTTCAGCTACATGCTCAGGAGGTGAATCCTCAACACCACAGAGCATTTGTTTTTGTGTACTAGCATCTGAGCCACAGTAGCTGTGATTTTTCTAATCCAGTGAATCAAGTATACTGTTGGAAAACTATCTGAATTTAAAGGAAACTATATAGGAGCGTGGAAAAGTCTACACATCCTATGTTTCTCATTTTAAAATGACATTTTTTGAAAAGAGTTCATGAGTACCTCTGGCAGAACAGGAGAAATCTTGGTAGAATGGAAATGATGGAGCACAAGGATAATGGAGAGTGGGAGGAGAGCTCCTCTTCCATTGGCTAGGACAGACTTCCAAGACTTGCCAGTTAGTCAAGAAAGATATTTTGAAGGAATGATTTGGTCTATTGCATGAAGGCTTGTGTCTTTGTTTGTTTGTTTTGTGATGTGAAATTCTGATAGCTAATACCTATGTATCAAACCAGAATCATAAATTGTCAGAAATTCTTACTATCGTTTTTGATCATCCTGTTGGTGCCCAAAAGGAAATTATCATGATAATTTCAGTTTCTGGTGAAGTTATTCCTTTGCTTTAAGGACAAACAAAGGGATTTGGCTGTAAAGGATTGCTTTAATTTTGTGCCCAGAACAGTTTCAAATTTTAGTTGTTATGATAACATAAACATACCAGTCACAGTTGAGGGCATCTGAGCTATATTACTTTGTTGTCCTGAGGAATATGGTAAAGGAGCTCTCTAACCTAAGAAAACTGCAGATAAAGGTCAGAAGAATAGAACAAAATTTCCAGAAATGGACTCTCTGTGGAATGTACTGGTATAAGAAGACTAACTACTCTTTGAGGACCTATATTTATTTTTGGTTTAGGTCTGTAACAGGATGGGATTGACTTTCCATTGCAGCCCCTGTGGTGCTGTGCTTTTGCATTTGTGTCTAGAAGGGTTGGTAACATGCCTGATTCAGCTGTTGCTGAACCTTGCTTGCACAGTATCAAGGCTGCTGCCTCACAGCCACTCCAATTCACCTCTCACTAATTCCCAGTCTTGATGAACAAGGAGAAAAGCTGTACCACTGACCAAGAAATTTGCTGGGTAATTCTTGTTTTTAGCAGCTTATCTCCTCATTTGTCCAATCCTGGTGATCTGATAATTGACCAGAATAAATTGTTTACTTAGAAGGGAGTGAAAAGGCTTAATTATCCTGAGGTTAATTAGTATGTTACGTTCCTGTCCTCATGCTAATACTCTTGCTGAGGTGTTTCTGTTGTTTTGAAGAAGATTGTTTTACTGATCTCAGCTGAGGGGGCAAGCTTTTTCTTGGAGCATCAAACATCAAACAACAGCTATAAAAAATACTGTTAAGATGCAGAGGGCAACAAGAATTTTGCACTTAATAGCAGATGAGAAAAGTTGCTGTTAGCAGAAAATTCTTGATTTTTTGTTTTCTTCCCTTATATTTTTCATTCAAGAGGGTGAGTTTAATTAGTGTCCTTTTGTGCATTGCAGCTGATAGTATTTTGAATTGATAAGCTCAGAGATTCTCCTTAGCGGCGCTTCTCCTGTTGTGGCCTGGAATTGGTGAAGAAGCTGTGAGTTCAGGTCCCACAGAGTTAAACAGCCTGATATATATATTTAGCCACTATATGACAGAGTACATTTAGGCAATGAACTTGTGCTCTGTGCACTTAATCTGCTTCCCTTTTCTGTTGCTTGCTGCTTTGGAAAGCCTCTATCAACACCTCTAAGAGGCAGAATTAGGTCAAAAGATGAGGGCTTTGAACTTGGGACGGAATGTGTAGAAATTTCTGTTGGTTGTCAGGATTTCATTCTGCCAGCTTAACCTGGCTCCCAAGGTGGTTTTGTTGTTTGCTTGTATAAGGTTGGTATAAATTATCAATATGAATCCAGAGAAGCAGAACTCCCAGCCATGGTCCATATACTACAACTTTATGTAATATTCCAAATGCAGGATGTTGAAAATAAAGACTTAATTTCAAATGGAAATAGATATTATATAAGAAGGCTGCATACAGGAAAAAGGGAGGGAGGCAGATTTGATGCATCTGAAAATAGCTGTATTGCCCATACTAGATGAGGTCTTAATGACTTTTACCTGGCATGCTGGTGCAGCTAAAGGTTGAGTCTCTACACGAGGTAATCTCTAAATCTCTAATTGGAATGCTCATTAAATGGTCGCATATTGGTTTACATATCCTGTCACATTCCTAAATAACAACTTCAGCTTACTAGAGATAATATATACGTTTTTAATCTCAACTTGGATCTATGTACGTGATGTTTTACATCATCAACAAAACTAACATGTAAAACTGACAAACTGCATTAGGTAGTCTTGCTTTGTTTTGTCTGGCCATTCAGCTTTCCAATCATATGTGTAATTGCTGGCACTAAGGCTGCTGTAGATGGTAAAACAATACTGTTCCTTATTTTTGGCCTATGATGGACTTAAAACTTGGGGCTTTTTAAGTCCTGATTCAAGCCCTCATCTCCAGCCCCTCTTTCTGTTTTGTTTGTGATGCTGAAAACTAGCAAGTTTCATTTTGCAGTATAATTTTTCCCTGTTGTTTCACTGTTGGAAATTTCTGTTATATGTTCTGCATCAAGTTCAAGTTTCTTTGCTGGTCTTTGGGTTGCTCCACTTCTCTTTCATACTGCTGTTTTGTCTAATACTTCTTATTGTTTTATATCCTACACTGCTTGCTTATACATGTTCAGGTACTGGTACTCATTAACACTTGGCAGGTGAATCTATTTAATTTGATGTATGCTTCTGTTTCCAAGTCAAGTGTGTACCTGATAGTTAGAAAAGCAAAACTGGGAGAGATGAGTGTCTAATTCCTTGAATTTATGTTGTGCTATTCTCTCTCCCATTGGTCTTCATTCATGTATGTAGAGTCTGTGATGGAGAGGAGTATCAGGGAAAAGGAGGGCAGTGGCAGAAGGCACTATGAATGAGACTACCAGGCAGAATAACAACTGATTTGGGGAGAATTCAAAGACCCTAGTATCATCAGAATCCTTGTCTAGGTCATCAGTAATGGTTCTCAATAAAAGTGGACTCAAAATGTGCCTCTGCAGGACTTGCTGTTGACTCTTTCCTCTCTGAAAAGTGATCTCCAAGCTTCTACCTCTTATTTCACCAGATTTCAGTTACTGACAGGACAATTACTCCAATCCATTAATAACCTTTCTGGCTGGACTTGGGTGTGAAAACTTGTGAAAGTATTCTGCAAGATTTCTGTGTATTTGATTCCCTTTTGTCTGTGTGCTCTTTGATACCCTCACAGCCCTCCAGCCAGTGAACAGAGCCCATGCTGATCTTTTCCCAGCAGTCTCTTAATTCTCAGTGGTCTTACTGGTTGTTATGTAGTCTGCCATCGTATTGGGGATGGAACATTTGATTTGCTGGGCTACAATCCCTATGAAGATCCCTTTTACATCCTATTTTTTTTCAGATGGAACTTGTACTCTGGCACATCATTTTTAAAAATGTTTGTGATGCACCTTGGCTTGCCATTTAACATAATTTCATGTTTGTTTTCCTTCAGTACTGAGGGATGAATGCCAGCTGGTCATGATGTGCAAGCACATAATTGACACCTTCCAGATTAATCTCGTGGCTCCCTCTGAGCTCTCCCCCCACACCTTCAGCAGTGAGGGCTGACACAAAGATCTTATGATTTCTACTGCTATGGGCTTACCCATCAGTGCTCTTTCCACACCTTTTCTCCATGGGATCCTGCCACTTCTCTAGCTGGCTTCCTGATTTTGAGCAATTTTCAGAACTTCTTCTGTCAGCTGTACTATTCTTTATAAAACGTGTTCCAGGCGCTTTTTCTAGCACTTTTAATTTCCTTTCTAGCTTGTCATATTTTGTGAGTTTTCCTCATTGATTTGCTTATTGTTCAGTGATGTCTCAACACATAATCACACATTTTCCAAATGAGTGAATATCTAAGCTAACAAAAATGGAGAACTCACCAAACTGTGATGTGTCCAATGGCTTAAAGCTCAAGTAAGCTCTCCTGATCTACCAGCCATTGTGGTTAGTTTGAACATCTTCTGGTATGATCCCTGAAAAACTAATCCAGCAATTAGGGACGTTGCAGCCAGATTATGACAAAGTGCATTCTTTTGGTTGCAATGTGTTTTGATATAGATAAGCCAGTGTTTCACAGATCCTCATCTTTCTTTGTTAAGCACACAGCATGAGAAAATATTGCCATTCTTAGTTGGGAACAGATAATATTTAGGTGACTCAGAAAAGACCTATTAGTAAATAGTTGTTGGGTGTTTCCCCCATCCCTCTGTTTCATTTCTTCAAGATAAAGTGTATTTATGAAATGGCATACTTACAGTGTTGCTTATTCTGTTTCTCAAGGGTTATATGAGTTATTCTGTCAAATCCTGCTTCTGAAAGCAGGGCAAGTGTTTTTTAGATAGCTGTTCAGAAATCTTCTTTTAGAAAAGAGGATCTTCAAACTAGTCTTTCATTTAAGCAGAGGGTTGAGATTTAGCTTGCCCATGTTTCTCTGGAGACATAGTTGTGATTTTTCATGCGTGGGAGATAGCTGCTATAAGTGCTAATGCTTCTTCTTGTGGAGGGTTTTGTTCCTCTCTGGGAAACAGTACAAAGGTGACCAACAGCTTTTTGAAGCAGTCTTACCCTAGTCAAGCCACTTTATCTTCTCTTTTACATTCCTTTTCCAAGCTTCTGTAGCTGTTTTCTCCAGTCAGTGAGCATCATGGATTTTGCTGGCAGCCTGCTTGAAATTTGCTGATCATGTAATAATAAAGAACACTGTAGCAAAACTTTATTCATCTGAGTTGGCAATATAGGTTACTTTTCAACTACTGAATTTCCATTGAGTGAGAGAGTAGGCTTCTCCATCCCTTTGTTTTTCAGTTGTTTGACTCCTTGCTTGTGAGGTTTGTTGGTTGTTTGAGTTAGGTGGGTTTTGTTGGTTGGTTGGTTTATTTTTTGGTTTTTTTACATCTTGGAGAATTGAGGCTAAATGCCAGATTTTAAATGCTAGCCTCTGTATTTAGCTGAGGAAGCTACTAATGAAAATGTACATCCCAATAACATAAGGTGATCACTGAGAAACCTGTACTTCTGAGAAATCCTAGAAGTGCTCTTGGATTAGGATGAAAAATATCTGACTTCTGGCATTTTAATAGCTGTCAGGGAAGAGGAAGTTAAGTGTATTTGTAGCTCATGGGATATATATTTGCATGTATCCAGGCAAGTAACTGTATAAATTAAAAATAAACAATATTGTACTTAAACTGAAATTGCATAATACTGCAGTAAAATTTTACAGTAAGTGTGTGCTTGTCCCAAAGTCTGTATATCACTACAGCTGCTACCATATACGTCAAGATTAAAGACATATTCTGAAAGAATAGCCAATAACATAATTTATTCAAAAAGAAAGCACAATGATTTTTTTTTAGACAAAAGGGAGATAGACAGAAGGTTAAGATAATTACCAGAAACATGGCACTTACTGAGTGTAATGCTGACTGCAAATGGGAAATGAATTATATGCTATGAATTTGGTAGGCACTTCACTCAAAACCATGTAGTAATTTTCTATTTTCAGAGATGTTATTTCTGTTGACACTTTAACCTTTTATATATCGTGTTATTTTCACTAAAAGAGCTGTCAGATAAAACGCTGAGATTTTTCTAGCTAAACCTGACTTATCAATCAGAAAAGCTGTAAGAGAGCACAAGCATAAAAAAACCAAAAACTCCGAAAATATTTACTCTTGGGTCAAATTATTCCTCATTCTTGTTGGAATAGCTGATAGAAATCAAAGCAAAAAGTGTTTCTCTGAGTTCTCTGACGGGAAACTCAACATGAGCCGGTGACACGTGCTCGCAGCTGAGAAGGTGTTGTAGTTTCACGTTTGCCAAATCAAGTGTAGTGGTTTACTCTCTGGGAGATAGGATTTTCGGGAGAAAAAGGCACCAACAGGCCCAACTTAAAGTAAACAAACAGTTTTATTAACACACACTAGAAAAAAAAAAACCCAAATGAAAAAAAATGAAAACTAACCCCTTGTCATACTACAAACTGTTCACTTTCCCACTCAACACTGAGAGAAAACAATGATCTTTGGTCAGCTGTAACCTTGAAACACAATCCTGCATCACAGGGAGAGAAGTGCCTTTAGAGAGTTTTATGGAGACAAATGCCACAAGAAAGGCCTGGTGGCTCTCACTTATATACTATTTCTCATGCTGCTTATGGGCCTCCACATGTTTGGGGTATTCATTTTAAGAATGTCTTTCTAGGACAAAACAAGGGTTCTCATCTATTTCTAAAATCGTCTCTATTTCAAAAGAAACAGAAACCTCTTTATTCTTTCCCAGGAGCTGGGGACATACTTTATTCAAAACAATCCTTCAGCTAGAAACTTGCATCCCCCCAAATAGCATTATGATAGTCTATTTCTCCATAATTGGCATCTAGAGGAGTTCGGTCAGAAATGTCCACTTCCTCAATCCCATCTTCCAAGAATCTTTA
>JBBMKD010000145.1:100374891-100435411 GCA_037834095.1 Argya squamiceps | reverse complement strand
GGATTTAGGGGGAACATACCAACATGAAATAAATAAAATACATATAAAACTCTGAAAGGCTTAATCATGCATTGCAATATTCCTTTACACATATCTTGGATGTATTTTTCCTTTTACTTATAGCTGTAGTCACAGATGTGAAATCCTGCTTTGAATTCCACTTCAGTATTCATAACCCTTAATCCGCATGTCCAAGGTAACAGGATCGGGAAATACAAGAGTTACTTAGCTTTTGTTCATAGAGTGTACAATTATCTAAATGTTTGAGTGAGACCCTAAAGAGAGGAAAGGATTGTCCTGTCTCCTGGGTGTACAGCTGGTGTGAGTCTTTCATGGCACATCCAGGCCTTTAAACAAAAGTTATTTCTAAACACAGGTTATCGACACTGGAAATAGAAGAAAGAGCACAAAGTCTTGGTCTGTTTGAGACTTTGAAAACCAGTCCTGAAACCTTTCATGAACACATGGCTAAATATGTTTACCCAAGTATTGAAGGCCAAGATCACCAGCGGCTGCTTTACTATTTTACACTCCTGGAAAACTGTGGCTGCTCAGAAGTGGTGAACCATGCTCTTAAACCTGAAACTCACATCCGACTCCTGAAAAAATTCAAAGCAGTTGCACCAGGTAGGAGAGTACCTGTTTGTTTTCTTCATATTTATATTTATTATTTTGTTATGTAAGTATTGGCATGATTATGCTTGGAAAACATAAACTAATGTTTTCCAGGCAATTGGTTTTTTCTTTGAGCAAAGGAGATGAATAAAATTAATATAGCCTAAGTTCCTTCTGCTTGTTTTACTGGAAATTTGTTTGATCACAGCAAGAAAAAACTAGTTAAGAACAGGTTTCTGTTAGTGATGCAAGTTAAAATTATTGGTGATATTTCTTAGTGAAATTTTAAATGAAAAATATCGAGTTCCTAGAGTATAATTTTTAATGCTACAAGTTTAACATGAATATTCTGAAAGGACTTAACAAAGTTTACCTTTCAAGAGTCTGAATTACAGAATATATTAGGGACTTTATGCATTTTGTGTTTGTTTGTCTGAAAGAGGATAATTTGTTGTTATGTTTTACCCTTGATAACCTCCTGTGAGGATGAATTAATTGTTCAGTATTGGAACCTAATGTGTATTGGACACTAACTGTGCTGCAGAGTTTGAAGAGATGGTACATATGAATTCATGTATTGCAGCAAGAAAAGAGTCAATAATTTTTTGGAGAGGAGGGATAACCTTCAGTTCTTCTTGATGTTACTCTACACTCAAGTGCTGTGATGCTTGCTAAAGAAAAATCTGCCAAGAAATTATTGTTTACCTTCAAAGCTGTTAAAAACAAACAAACAAACAAAACCCCAAACCAACAACAACAAAAACAAAAAAACCCCAAAAACCAAACAAAAAAACCCCATCCTGGGACATAAAATAGTCAGTTTGTGTGGTAAAATTGAAATCTTGGTATTACATTCCTAATCAAAATTCTCAGTGTTCAGCATAGTTTAGAGATACAAGCCAAGGAACAGCACCTAAGTGTTTACAGAGGTTGCAGGCCCAAAGCACATGAATAAAAATATGGCAATAAGAGTCAGTTATCTTCAAAATTACATGCAAAGAAAATAAAACAGTATCATTGCTAAAAATACTTCTGTTGTTGATAAATTAATTTGCAAGGATGTTCTTCCTCTAGGAAGCAGAGTAGTAACATGACTATGGATTATATAAATATTGATGTAAATGGATCTACATGTCCTATCTCTAGCTGACCTTATTTAGTTTATTTGTAGTTAGCGCCTTGCAGTTTTTGCTAAGTGGTAACTACCAGTTGTTACATGATCAGAATACATGTTTTAAATCAATGAAGACTTATGCCTTGACTTACATGAGGTTTTCTAGGGTTTATATTTAAGTTCTAGCATGATTCTATATATTACATATAGGTTCTTGCTTCTTTGAGAAAATGCTTTTTTCAGGTTGTGTGGTAGAATCTCAGAATGACTGGGATTGGAAGGAACCCTAGAGGTCATCCAGTTCCAGCACCCCTGCCAGGGGCAGGGACACATTCCACTCGACCAGGTTGCTCAGAGCCCCACCCAACCTGGCCTTGAACACTTCCAGGGATGGAGCATCCCTGGGCTGCCTGTTCCAGTGCCTCACCACCTACACAGTGAAGGATTTCTTCCACATAACTAATATAAATCTACCATCTTTCAGTTTGAACCCAGTGCTCTTGTTGGAGCGATATATAATGTTTAAATATGTTCCATGGGTTGAGAAATTTCACATGCACCAGGACGTGATAAAATCTGTCAGTGTATGTTTGTAAAAGGGGATGGGCTAGAGTCTTCTTAGTTCTGCAGATACTAGCGTATTCATTGTTTTACATGGAATTGTGAAGTGTGAGCAGATGTAATTATGAATAACTTTTACCTCTTTCTCCTTCTGTCACTAGGTCTAAATTACAAAAAACTAACAGATGAAAATGAAAACCCTCTGGAAATACTGGAGCCCATCCTTACAAGTCAAAATACCTTATCTATTTCCAAACTGGCTCCCAAAATTCCTAAAAAAGATGGCAGCATGTTGTCACCAAGTTCTGTTTATGCTGTGTGGTTACAAAAACTTTTTTGGAATGGTGATCACCATCTCATTAAAAAAATACCAGAAACCATGGATGAGTGGCTACATGCATATGATATGTGTTCAAAATACTTCGATAGACTTGATCCAGACGACATTGTTACCTTCATTGATGAAATTACTTTTTCTTCCAAAGCTGTCACAAAGGTAAGCAGATATTTTTAAAGAATTTTAGTCCTCAGGTGAAGCATATATATAGAGTTCAATATAGTATCAGGAAGAAAGTCTCAGTAAATGTTACAGTTTTCATTATGCAGTATTTGAAGATAAAGTTGTAAACCTGCTTGCTCTGCCTACCTTTTCTTTTTATGCCTGCCAGTATGAAAAGAATGGATTTTTACTTAGTTAAGGGAGTTAGATCTGTGGATATGAGAGTTTTGATGGAACCCCAAAGTCCCTGTGTGCTCATTCAACAGACAATAAGATACTGTGTATTTCATAGTCACTGAGTGGTTTGGGTTGGAAGAGGCCTTAAAGACCATCTAGTTCCAACCTCTTTGCCATGGAGAATTTCTGCATTTCTTCTATATATTTAATGTAATATAAACCTGCCCTCTTTCATTAAAGCCATCCCCCTTGTCCTATCACTACAGGCCCTTTGGAAAGCTCTCATGCAGCCTCCTTCAGGTGCTTGAGGGCTGCTCTGACGTCTTCCCAGAGCCTTCTCCTCTTCTTACTAAACAGCCCCAACTCTCTCAGCCTGTCCTCACAGGAAAGGTGCTCCACCCCTGTGAGCATCTTTGTGGCCTCCTCTGTGCTCAGTCAGTCCCAGTGTCCCTGTCTTTGACATGGGTGTTAAACAGTGCCAGTCTCAATACTGACCCCTGAGGAGTGCCACTTGTCAGTGCTCTCCATTTGGACATTGAGCCCTTAATGCCAACCCAGCCATGTCTTTATCCACCAGGTGGTCCATCTGTCATATCCATCTCTCCAGTTTGTATGTCATGCAGAACAGTGTCAAATGCTTTTGCACCAGTCCAGGTGGATGATGCCAGTTGCAGTTCCTCTTTCTTCATCCAGTAACTGTAACCCTGTCAGAGAATGCCACCAGATTTGCCAGCACAATATGCCCTTAGTGAAGCTGTGTCGGCTGTCACCAGCCCCCTCCTTTATTCCTGATTTTCTGAACCTTACCATAGTTTCCAGGAGGATCTGCACCATGATCTTGCCAGGCATCAAGGTGAAACTAACCAATCTACAGCTGCCTAGGTTGTCCTTTTTGTCCTTTTTTAAAAATGGCGGCTATGTTTCCCCTTTTCCAGTCAGTGGGAATTTCACCAGACTGCTACAGCTGTCTCAAATGGGTGGACAGTGGCCTAGCAAATTCATGCACCAGCTCCCTCAGAACCCACACAAGCATCTCATAAGGATGCAGGAGTTCTGCACCTTGTGGTTCCTTAGATGGCCTTGAGCATGATCTTTTTCTGCAAGGGGGTGTTCTTCACTCTGCCAGTCCGTGCATTTGCCTTCTGCTACTTGGGTAGCGTGGCTGGAACACTTGCTGGTGAAGACTGATGCAAAACTGTTACTGAGTGACTCTATTTTCTCTATGTCTCAGGTAACCACGTTTTTTTATTCCTTCCAGAGAGGACCCACATTTTCCCTGGTCTTTCTTTTATCACCAGTATACCTGCAGAAGATTTTCTCGTAGCCCTTGGTGTCCTCGGCAAGATTTAGTTCTAACAATGCTTTAGCTTTCCTAACCTGATCCCTGGCTGCTGGGACAATTCCTCTGTATGCCTCACAGGGTACCTGTCCTTGCTTCCACCCTCTGTAGGCTTTCTTTTTGGTGTTTAAAGTACTTTATTTTCCAAGAGCTCCTTGTGCATTACTGCAGGCATCCTAATGTTTTTGCCTGATGACTTCTTTGTTGCAATGCACTGCTCCTGCAGTTGGAGGAGACTACCCTTCAGTATCAACCAGCCTTTTTGTGTCCTCCTTTTTTTTTATCCCATGGTACTCTACCAGGCAGATCCCTGAAGTCCAGAGTAGTGGACTTTCTGTACACCCTCCTCATTGCACTAAGGATCTTTGTGGCTACTGCAGCCAGGCTCTTCTTGAATGTCACATTCCCCCCCAGTCCTTCTTTGTTGGTGAAAACAAGTTCCAGCATAGTTCTCCTAGTTGTTTCCTGTATGACTTGGAGAAGAATGTTGTCATCAATGCATTCCAGGAACCTTCTGGATTGCTGGTGCCCTGTTGGGTTGTTACTCCACCAGATATTGGGGTGGTTTTATTTATTTACTTGTGCTCATCCTAAAATTCGTTGTGCCACAGGCTTGTGCTTAGTACCATCCTTTTGCATTCAGAACAAGATGTTCCACAGGAAAAAGTATTCTGGCCCAATGCATGTGGTTTCTAAGCATTGTAATAATGTAAATTATAAACTGTTGTAATTTCCATCTGGCTGAAAGCCTGGCTTTGAAAGAATGTACTTTTATGTGTGTAACAAATATTACCAGATGTGAAGTTCCTTTTTGCCCAGTGAAACCTACTTGCAAGGATATTTCTAGCATAAAGTTTTACTCATACTTTCTTACATATCTTTACTGTGATGCATAAAAGAGAAATGAGATTTTTTTAGATTTTACCTTATTAAAAGATCTAGAGATGTCTTCACTAACTTTATCTGAAATGAAAAGGTGATGAAAGTGTCCAGGGTTTTTTTGTGTGTATCTTGTGTGTATCTTTTTTATTTTGGTTTGTGACAATTTTTCTGAGGTATTTATATACCATGTTTAATAAGGTGAACTTCAGTTTGTTCCATCTTTGAATACTGTTTTAATGTTCCCACAATATTAGCATAGAATATTAGAACCCATCTAACCTTTATCTATATCAGAATTTGGTGGAAAAAATTACTAGCTGAGATAATAAGAAACTTTGTCAGCACAGAATTTGTGCTGTGATCTGACTGTCATGGCAGACCAGCACATTTTATCACTATTTCCATCAGCTGTCTCTGAAGCCTTTTTAGCAGAACTACTGTCTTGGCTTAGGTGTTTTGATCCCTTTTATCTCATAAAGGTACTTTTTCATGCTTATGAGCAATGGTTCAGACTCATCCTGAGATCTTAATTGCCAGACTTGACCCTGAACTGAGGAAGCAAGGGCATGGCTTTCCTAATGAGAAGGAAATACTGCCTTTACATGTGGTTACTGCAACTAACTACTTGATACTCTTGCTTTTAATGTTTCTTGAGCATTTCAAGGTTATTTTTCATTTATTCCAGATGAATGGTGCAGGGAGAGAATGGATATCCTCCACTGTGTGTCTGTTTTGAAACACATAGATTATTTTTCTTTGTTTCTTCTCAGGATTCTGATACATTTTCTCTACTCTCTTGAGAGTAGAGAGTAGGAATAGCATGAAAGAAGCACTAAAGGCAAGATGATTGCTGTTCGTGGTCAGGCAGGATTTTTTAATAGAGACCTGTTAGCTTTTTAGCCATGAAAGATGCTCAAGAAGTGCTTGAAACAGTTGGTCAGATCATCTAATGTGCCATGCACTGAGTTTGGGATTGAAACAGCTGTTCAACCAGCTTGCAGCTAGTTTTGCTCAGGATCCTGTTCAGTTCTCAAGTAGAATTGTACAATTGTTGTAGAGAAACTATCGTTGTAGACCCTGGAAACTTATCTCTGAGGTCTCTTCCCTCTACCTTCCATCTGAAAAATGCTTCGTACATAAAAGCAGCCTTTCGGCTTGCATCTGTTACTTTAAAATTTATGTGTTTTGAGGCTGCCCTGGTCATGTGCTCACTCTTTTAATCTCTAATTCAGCACTTTTTTTCCAGTCTAGTTCTGTGGCCAAATACTTTACTATATCAGTTTCCTATTCCCACAACAGATGCACATTGAGGTATTTCAGGGAAATGCTGATACTTACTCAAAAGGCAAAAAAACATGGTCATTATCATGAAATAACCTGTACTGTCATGAGACAACTGAGCTTTGTCTCACAGAAGAAATTTGAGAGGAAGCTTACAGTGAGATAGTGAAGTGGGTGTTTTAGGAGTACTGAGAGATGAATTGGCAAAAAAAGCCAAAAACCAAACATTGCATACCCTCTCAGCTCTCTCCCATTCCTTCAAAATGCCAGAAGGGGAAGGTGGGAAAAGAGAGGGAACAACTATTCCAGGGAGATGATGAGATGCACTCCACTGTTACTCTTGTGGAACAAGGAAAATCTCCATGAAAAAAAAACCTTTTGGTCAAAAACAGTCGAGAAAAGTCTCAAGTGCTAAGGGGTTACACAGCAGTGCAGCCTACATGAGTTCAACTTCTGAAATAGCACTGCTGTTGTCACCATGTGGGAACTTAGGAAACAGACATCAGAATATCTCCCGTTGTTCCAGTAGGTCAGCAGAAGTAAGGAGAGGCAGTGGTGGACCAGCAAAGCAATAGGCATTTGCTTCTTACTCGTGTGTCACTTGGATATGGCAGAAAACGTGGGAGCAGAATTTGTAATTATGCAAAAGGGAATGAAAACACAGGAGTTTAGTGCTGACTTCTGCAACTCATTGTTCTTCCTGACAAAGACAGGAATTTGATGCGCTTTGACAGGGGCCCTTTTATTCACCTGTTCCCTTACACAAACTCTTTGTTTTAGCATGGATTGGGCCAGCAGTGACTGGATGAGCAGTGCTTGACTGGGCAAAGGGATTGAGAAAATGTGTAAATTGGAAAAACAGAGTTTGCATTTATGAAAAGGCAACTAATATTGTTATACTGCCTAGTTTAGGATGTGACACAGTTTTTAGGTACTTCTAGCTCTAAGAGGGCAGAGATTCTTTTCTCCCATGTTTCCTGCAATCAGTAGAAATGAGTTACCACCCGGAAGATGAGATTCAGTTCCCAGGCCTTAAGGGTTCATGAAGTGGTGACATTGTGTGGTGGGAGCTGTGTGGGCAGAGATAGTGGGACTTCAGTGAACCACAAAGCTAAAGTAACATGGTTAATGTAGTTGAAAAAGGTAAAGATTGATGCAGTATTTTTTTGTATTAATGGTAAATGAAACAAGCAAGGACCTTAACGCTTTGTCAGTACCTTCCTCACGCATTGAAGGACAGAGGAAGTATTGATCCATTGACCACAGAAGCTCACTGCTGTAAGCAGTTGAGAACATTCCTGCATGTGGCATTTTCACTCAGATATGCTTTTAACTCTGTATAACTATTTAAGTCTTTCTGACTAAATAATAAATCATTTGATCTCTGTAATGTTAAGAATAGGCTATTTGCGTGTATGGAACAGATTTTTTCCTAAATGGGAGATATTCCAAGTACTCATTGGAATGGCTGCTTATATTTTTGCATGCATTTTGAATCTGACATCTTTTTTTCCAGCAGTTCTGTTTGCTTTTAAAATAATACTGATGTCATAGTTTCTTAATTATAGCAATGATCATATCAACTTCTTATCATGATGATTTCCCATTTGTTCCTGTTTCTGTGATCTTTGTGAAGCATTTTAGATAGTTTGGGGATTTTTTTTATTTAATTACTTCACTGCCAGCATTTTGTTCATTGTGCTAGAGAGTTGGTTATGTCTTCAAAGAGCCATCTGTTTCAGAGCTCATAGGTCATTGCCCTGATGGTGTTTTGATTAACAGTACTGTGGAAAAAAAGCCTAGCACAACAAAAACACAACTGAAAACAATCTTTTTTAATCACTGTATATTCATTATTGAACACACTACAAATGGAAATTGGCACAATATGTTGATTAGGAAGAAAAGGCTTCAGCTTTAGATAGGAAAAGCAGAATAAAAAGCAGTGGTATCATCAGTCAGGTCTTCTGTAGAGAAAAGGAAGCTGAAATTTTCTTTACATGTGATGGGTAGTCTCTCATAGCCTTCCATAGATTCAGCCACATTCTTTCAGAATACAGCTGTTGATGTTTTTCTTTAACATTCCGTCTTTTATAAGTTCTTTCTCAAATTCTGATTTAAAAGATTAAAAGAACTTTTCTTTCAACTTAGTGTTTTATTCGAAAGGTTGACTTATTTTCTCTGAGTCAGTAATACTCTTTTGACCATTTTCTTTTCTTTTTTGTTTCCTCAAGCAGGAATACAATGTCCACATTTTCACCACATACCAAACAGTTGTGGAATGGGAACCTCTTACAAGTGAATATTAACCTGCATCGTTTTCTTGACTTTAAAGACACTAAATACTGTTTAAAATAACTGTATAAAAAAAGCTAAGTTTAAGTAAAAAAAAAAAAAAGCCCAGAATATTGTTCACTATTTTTTGCCTGGCTGATTGACTTAATGCTATATAAAACACTAAGGAAAAAGACAGGGCATGACATTGCCTGAAGGTGTACAAGAAATGTTCTTACATAGTGGCTGCATTCAGATGTTACTTTTTGAATTACTTGGCTTCATTTTATCACTTTTTATCACAATGCTCCAGTTCAGTCTGTTTGCCTTGCCTGACCTTGTTTTATTCATGGATATTGACAGTATTTCTTTTTCTAGTATCAGTGCAAGGTACTTTCTTGTGCCTTTCATTTATATAGTTATTTTAATTAAATCTGCTTTGAGAGTGTGTAATAGGAAACTTCACTAATAGCTTTCCTTTAACTGGTTCCTTACGTACATTTAAACTTTTTCCAGGTGAATTTTACAGGGTCTGATAGGAATGAAGTTATCTTTTATCATAGCAGCCTCGATGGGGCTGTGCTTTGGATTTGTGACTGGAACAGTGTTGATACCACACTGAGATTTTGACTTGCTGAGCACTGCTTGTATGGTGTCCAGGCTTAATTTTTATCTCAACATCTCAGCCCTGAGTAGGTTGCAGATAGGCAAGAAGTGGTTAAAGGACACATCCAGGGCTGGCCAAAGGTGTGTTCTGTGCCGTCTAATGTCACGTTCAGTGGTAGCAAACAAAGAGTTGGGTAAGATTAGAGGAATGGAGCACCTCTTCTATGAGGAGAGACTGAAAAAATTGACATTGTTCAGCCTGGAAGAGAGAAGGTTTTGGGGTGACCTAATTGTAGCCTTCCAGTACCTGAAGGGAACCCACAAGAAAGATGGAGACAGACAAGAGCATGTACTGAACAAGACAAGGGGGAATGATCAGACATTAGGAAAAATGGTTGCCCTGAAAAGCTGTGGATATCTCATCCCTGGAAGTATTCGAGGTCAGGCTGGGCAGGGCTTTGACTGATCTGGTCTGGTTGGAAGGTGTCCTTGTCCAAGGAAAGGGGGTTGGAATTAGGTGATCTCTAAGGTCCCTTCCAACCCAAACCATTCTATGATTCTGTGATTTGGCAGCAGATACAGGAACTGGACCCAGCTGTTCCGTCTGAACATCAAAACCCATTTTTCATTTTGAGGGTAAGTGAACAGTGGCAGAAGTTACACAGGGGGATTGTTGAGTCCTCCCACATTGGAGATATTCAAGAGCCACCTGAACATGGTCTTTGGCCGTTGGCTGTAGGTATCTTTGTTTAAGCAGATGCCCTTCCAGCCATTCTGTGTTTCAGTGTTGCTGGGATCCCAGGTTCCTGTGCCATTAAAAGGAGTGGAGCTGTTTCCATAACCTCACACTTGCATGTTAGTCAGTGACAGTAAAAGTAGCAGGGTCAACATTTTCACATAAAGTAAATGTTACTCATACTATACTTTATTAAGAAGTACTTATACACTCTGAGGAGAATAGGCTTATGAGATGAGTTTTTACCCTGAGGAGTAAAATCTGTTGAGGTGAAATAGTATGTGATGTTCTGTGGTTTGAAAAGAGGTTTTTAGGATTTTTTTATTACACATTATAGCCTATAGATTTAAAAATCTTCTTAAACCGTAAAAGCTTTTCAAATATAAAACTTCACATGCAAACAAAGCTTGAACTAGCCCCTAAGCTACATTTTTATCACTGGCTCTGATACCAAATCTCATTACTGAAGTTGACTAGACGTACGGAGGAGAGCTATTCATGGTTTGGAATAAAATAACCAGAGAAATTATATGTTCATAGCACTGCATTTTGGCACTATGCAAATGTGAATGCAGAATTAAAACAGGCTTGGGAAAACTGTATTTTCTTCCTTCATTCTTTTTTTTTTTTAATCGGAATGCTTTATTCTGCATGTGCTTATGGCAACATGACTTCTAAACTGGCAGTATATTGACTCTAGGATATAAGTTAGAATACTTCAATTGTTTGCCTTTTGCATCTCTCTTAATTGCATTTTGAACATTAGAATGTACACTAGAAGAGGAAAAAATGAAATATGTAGCTGTTTTCTTCTTTTATCATGTTTACAAAATGGATATATAAATCCAGCTGTGGTTGTTGGATTTTAATGTGATGTGGAGACTATGAATTTTTCCTTGCTTAGAGTAAAACCTGATATTGAGGCCTTGTTCACAGTAACAAACTCAGTTACTTTGAGTGGGAGTGGGACTCAGTTGCATTCGAAACTGTGTGGTAAAATTCCCTTTATATTATGTTAAAACTGGCAAACTTTATTAGCTCTAACAATAACGTGCACTTGTTTTGCTTTCATCCTTAAAAATATCCAGTAGACCATTAGTGTGGTTCACAGTAACAGCACAAAAAGCCAGAAGTAAATTCTAGATCTTTCACTTGTGACTTTTTATCTAGGGGAGGGGGGTGGAAAGTATGTAAACTGTAAAACTTTCCACTAAATAATCCTTATCAAACTTTTTATGGCTTTACTAGTAGCTAGTTTAATTCATGATGTAAATATCTCTTGGACTTGGTCTGAATAACATTGTGGCAGTTTATTTGTCCTCTCTTATGATAATTCATTTTATTTCCTATTCACTGTGTCATACAGGTTCAAGCTTTTTGTTCTATTTCTCGTGTATTTGAACATGAAAGTTAAAATTGTGTTTGTCTTTGTTCAGTATTCTAGTAAATAAAACACCTGACTGTAAAAGTACCTCATGCTTTAAGTTTAGAGTTCAGGCAGAGGACATACCTATCCATTAGAAAGTATATTGCAAGCATTGTTAAAACTGTACTTGAAGTTACAAATGAACAAATCGTACGTGAATGCCTAAAATCATCCTTCAGACTTTTTTTTTGTTGTTGTGGCAGGTGGAGGTAGAGGAGTGCTGCAACCTCCAAGAAGCGTCCCCAGCTGGGGAGTCACCTGGGGGGCACAGGCACACACACTCACATGCACTCACACACACACCATCAGTTGTAATCTGCTCAGCAGGAAAGGGAAGGGTCTTTGTTTGGAATTCCATGTAGAGGCTTTAATCCAGCTGCACCTGAAGGGGTCCGGGGACAAAGGGCACAGGTGAGGGACCAGGGTTTATATACGGGGTAGTAGGGGCGGAGTTGAGAACACGGTCCAATGGGTGAGGGAGAAAGTGGTGCAGAGGCGGGGTGAGAGGCAAGGACAGCCAATGGGAGAACAGGGGCAGAGGATTGCACCAAACAAGGACCAATAGGGTGTCGAGGAAGGGAGAACATTCTAGAGAAGGGACGCAGAAGGGAGAAAAGAGGCAGGGAGGCCAGTGGGCCAACTGGGGAACTAGAACTGGGGTATATCTGCATGACAGCCAAAGAACCCTGGGAGGAGATTCCTTTTCCTCACCCTGACCTAAGGGACTTGTCTGATCTAGGGAACGTCCCTCCCATCCTGTGTTCTGGTTTAAGAGCTGCACTGGCCTCCACAGTTTTGGACTTTCAGCTGAAGCTGTGTCTTTCCTGAAACAGGAAGATCAGACTTTGTTTCAGTTTAATGCCTTGATACAGCAAGTTGTGCAGATCTTGAAAAATACTGTATAGTTACTATTTTGTATAACTTGGGCTTTAAATAGATTGATTTAAAAATTGTCCATCCTTCTGGGATTTTGGCTTATGGTTATAGTCTTAGAGATATATTTTAAACAGTAGTCTAAATCTGAAAAAACTAACCTTAACTGAGTTATCAGTCAGTCTTGTAAAGCAATTTGCAGACATCTCAATAAAGAATTAAAAATCAAAGATTATAAGGTGGCAGTCTACAAAAATAATAAATATTATTAGGAAAAGAACTTCATATAGTTTAAAATAAACATGACTCAGTAAAAGGATCAGTAAAAAGAAGGACAGCAGAAAAAAGTAATGGAATTACTTGTTATTACTTTTTAATAAATGACAAGTTAGGAACAAAGTTGTTTCCCATGAAATACTTCATTTAATTTTATGCTGTGTTGT
Organism: Argya squamiceps; assembly: GCA_037834095.1. NCBI lineage: Eukaryota > Metazoa > Chordata > Aves > Passeriformes > Leiothrichidae > Argya > Argya squamiceps. The sequence goes on along the minus strand of JBBMKD010000145.1, from coordinate 100,422,585 downwards.
GGAGCCACCTGACCTCTTGCCACTGCTGTAATACAAATAGTAATGCACAGGTAATGAATGAATAAATAATTGAGCAATCTTTTTCAGCTGCCAGTAGAAGCCAGGATAGAAGTGACTAAGAAGGCTATTAAGGCAGTCAAACATCTTTCTGAGAAATCAAGAAAAAAAAATTCAGATAATGACATGAAAGATGCTGAAAACCCATCTGCTGCTTATGAAGAAACTCTGAATCATTTGCAACAATCTCTTGCTCATCTGGAAACACTCACTCACAGTTTCATCACTTATTTGAAAAGCAGTGAACAGGTAATGATTACTGATCAAGTGCTTGCTTTGAGTGTCACCATGACTAGCAGTGATAGACATCAGTCTTCTGTCATATTTTATTAATGTTTTCTATCTTTCCTTTTGTTGACCTGGGTTTTGAAAATTCAATTCCATCAATCTTTTTTTTCCTCAGTATATGTTAATTCCCAGCAGAAAGGAAGACTGATGGAGCCCTGTAAATAAGGAGTACACTGATTAGTGTTCCAAAATCTGTCTGTTCACAGGATACACTACAGAAGTATGGCCATTTATATGATCTGTCAAGGTCGGAGAAGGAAAAGATCCATGAGCAAGCAGTAGCCATGTGTATAGATGGTCAGCCCCTGCACATGGTGCAGCAGTTGTTACAAGTGGCTGTTGGAGATCTAGGCCTTTCTCCCCAAGATATTGTCCAATGTGCTATTAAGAAAATTGTAGGTATATTAAGGTAAGCACACTTCCTTAATTCAGCACAAAAATCTTCTGGATTTTTGGAAGGTTTTTTTTGGATGGTTGAGTTGGTGTGTTGGTTTGTTGTGGTTTTTGATTGGTTGGTTTGTTTTGTTTATTTGCAGTGAATACTTGTTTGCTTTTAATGTCTGGATCTTGCAGTAACAAGAGAGTTCTTTGATTTTATGTTTTTGTTTACCTATAATTTAATATTTAGTTATATTTTTATGAGTAGGGGAAGCCTCAGCAATTTGAACAAAGTAAGACAGAGCTTATCCTGTTCACTGATGCTTTTTAGTTAAAAGCATTGGCTTTACAGCATTTTTCCATTATGTGTATGTGCCCTTGTGAATTTTTGTAACTTTTACAACAGCATGTAATTCTTCCTTCTTAAACAGAGCATGTTTACTGGAAAATGGTAACTCAGGCAGGCATTTGGGCAGCAGAGGCCCAGTTACAGCTTCTGCATCATGTCCAAGAAGTCGTGCAATTTCCATCTTTGGAAACAATCGCTGAGCCGTTTCTGGGAGCTGGGGGGTTATTTGTGCTGGTTGGTTTGGTTCATTAGAAATACTTTATTCTGCCTCATTTTTTTAAGGGAAGCAGGAAGGATAATTTTGTATCATCCTTTATAAATTGAACAGATAGTTCTCATTTAACTGTTCACACAAAACTGTCTTCTGAAGTATTTCTGTTTCAAAGCAATATATGCAACAAGTATGACAGAGTGTTCTGTTGTTAGATGTCTGGCAAACACTGCTTAGCACTTCTAAGACCAGTTTAGGGAGAGAAAACTTTGAGAATTTATCCTGTTGTTCTGCATGCAGAAAAATTATATGGGCAGGATAATCTGAATGCACACACCAGGAATTGGAAAACAAGTCTAGCATGGAAAATTTTCTATGGCTCTACCTTTTTTTCAGCATGTGTGTATATATTACAGCAGATTGAAGTGCCACAGATGAAAAGAAGGCAGCCTGTCAAATTGTTTGCAGTTCTCTTTTGCAGAAAATTGATTTCTCCTGTCACTCAGTTTAAGAGTCTTCACAGCAGCCTCAATGATGATAGAGTTTTTGCACAGCAACATAAGTAATGCAGTCTTTCTTGTCTGGATTTGTCCATTTGAAGAAGAATAATTTAGCTTTTGATAATAACTGTCCTGCTGTTCCTGACTAGAAATGTGATGTATCTGGATACAAAGCTCACAAAGTCCAGTTATTTGGACTATAATGAGTCTCGTTAACATGCAGAGGATGAGAAACCTATCAAAATTCTCCTTTCTACTCTGCTTCTTATCAACACTTTTCTGTGAATTGAATTACTTGTTCTTTATATGCATTGCAAGCCTGGAATGGCTGCAAGTTGATTTAAAGTCCTGGGACAGTCCCATCTCCAGTAACTCCTGTGCAGCAGTTCACTGGAAAGAGGGGAATGACTGTCTCATAGAGAAAACTGTAGTGGCAAAGATGGGCAAATGGGTTAGAAGTTTCAATTAAAATGGTTTGGTGTGTGTTGGGACCTGATGTGGCCAGTAGAAATATTCCACTCCCACTCCGTTGCTCTTCTGGGAAAAGGAGAAAAAGATAATTTCATGTCGTTCTGAACTATAGAAAGTTCGTCTACTACAATGATAAAGAGCATGAAGTGAAAACCTAACATAAAATAGAATAGAAAACACTTGAGATAATATCCTCCTTATAATGAAATTCAGAAAGGGTTAATGTTATAAAGCACTAAATATAATCTAAATATAGGGAGGAATTAAAAGAAAGTTGGTTGCTTGGCATCTCTTAAGCCTGCTGGTATTCATGTTGATGTAAATAGAATTGGATTCATTCATCTCTATCCTATGCTCAGATGTTCACTTTCAAGATACAACACAAATTACAACATTTTGTTCAATACTTGCATTTCTACAATTAAAGAAGCAATCCTGCCAGTGTAGCTGGAAAAGCAGACATCTACGCAATAAATGCAACATTTCAAGGGAAAACCTTTTTTATGTTTATTGGAGCTTTAATATGTTACACAGTGTAGTATTTTATACAGTAGTTTTGAAAGAGATTGTGTTGGAACATTTCTTTGACAATTAACCTTCAGAGTAGCAGTTTTCAGGCTGTAACACTGAACATGGATTTTCTATAGCTATGGTGACAAGGAATGTAATTGAGGTATTGCAAACACAAGTGAAAGAGGCCTGTATGGATGTGAAAAATGCTGGTAGTGTCAGTGACTTGCCTGGAAATCAAGCAACAGTCCACCACTTCTGTACTGAAAATACACATCCTTTCTTTCAGTTGCATTAACTACAACCACCCCTGAAACACAGTAAAATATCTTTTGTTATTAACATATATAGTCATTCTTGCAGTAGAACCTTCTTCAGAAAGTAATGTCTTCATGAATGCTTCATTACTTTTTGGCTTCATTTTACAGCAGTGTATGATAAGACAGGCTTAACAACTTTGATACCTTCTGAGGAACAGACTTTTTGTTAAATAAAACATAGTTATTTGCCTAATTCAGGATTTTTGTAATTTCTAAATCATTAGATTGCAATTTTGAGACCAGTATTATTCTCCAGTTCTTTTAACTACTTTTTTCTCCCTTAACCTCTCTAGTTCTGGCACACAAAATTCAAAATAGAAACTCTTGCATTTGTATGTGTAAAAGTTCTCTGAAGTAAAGCATATTTTCATACTTTACATGACTTATGTATTGTGCACTTTCTTGTTTGCCTGTAGAAACAGATACTATAAATAAAAAACAAATGCCTCTTCAGTAGGAACCGTGAACTTGTGGAAAACAAAACAAAATATTTCAGCAACTATGGTCACCTGATCAATCTTACCTGAGACCCAATTTAATTCCTTGCCTAAGATCACTCACATGATGGATGGGAAACATTCAATGATCCATGACTGCAGGCATGTCCATGGTTGATCAGTCAGGAAAGACAATTTGTGTGTTGAAGACTTTATGGTCTCCTTCACCTGCTGCTCCTAGAGTTCTTCTCTTAGATGTCCACAGTGATACAGTGTTTTGTGAAATTTTGAAAGCATTCACCAGGCAGCGAGCAGGAAAGGTTTGGTGAAATTTTGAGTTCCTTGTTTAATGCCCAGTGTTTTCTGAAGAAGGTAAATCCAGCTTTGTTAGAGTAGCTACATTAACAGGGGGAAAAAAATCAGATTTTTTATTACCTTATCTCATGTGAGCAGGGGTCGTACAGAGCAATTTTGTAACTTGTATATAATGATTTTATGGTATTCCAGATGGAAATGATCGTTTGCCATTAAGACATGTTTCCCCAGCTTGGAATGGTCACACCATCAGTATGTTATTTCCTTATTTTCCTCATATTTAAATATGACAAAGCACAATCAGAAAGAGGAAAATAAAGCTAGAGTATTTTCAATGAATGGAGTAATTAGGTTTAAAAATCTAGATGAAGTTAATTTATTCTTCCAAATGTTCTTTGTACTTTATTCTGTTTGAGGAATGTGATGAAATATGCATCACTTTTTCTGACACTGAACTGAAATCAAAATAAACCTTTATCAGTGTAATTACACCAAGCTCATACCTAGGAGTTTTGAGGTGAACACTGAATCATGTTCTGTTGTTTAAAGCATGCATAAAATAGCATTTAATCTGTGTGGAAGCCTAAACCTTCATTAATTATATTTGTTTCTGTTAGTAGCTGCTTATTTTTAATCATTAATTATTAAGAAAAGAACAAGGCAGCAATCTGTGGAAATTTGACAGGATTATTTGTCTCATGAGCTGTCATCTCTTTTTAGTTCCTCTAATCATTAGGCAGTAAAGGCAGTATTAAGCTTAAAAAATTACTAGCTTTCAGTCTGTCTAGGTTTTTAAAACATTTCCTTGTTCTAGCTAACTGTAGCTTACTGCTTAGATTAACCTTTTTTCTCCTTTCCTTGTGCTAAGTAAAAGACATCTGTCTGTGTCTGACAAACTTGAAGCTTCCTGTTCATACATCTGTTGTTCTTGAAAATTGACTTCACAGATGTATTGTCAGAAACTGTGATTGATTTTTTGTTTTCAGGAATGCCCATTGGCTTTTGCAGATACATTTCATTTGACCCATTTTGGTTTGGGTTGGATTTGTTTGGGTTTTTTGTTTGTTTTTGGGGGGTTTGTTTTGTTTCAGGATTTTTTTGAGGAGCTCGGAGTCTGCTTGTGACAGGAGCTAGCAACTTCCATTTCTAATTAGAGAGAGTAAGGTTTTTTGAAGAGCAAGGGCTGGGACTGTCCAGAATTGATCTCTAAATTGAGGATACCCAAAATATAAGGTTTGCTGGTTGGTCTCCTTTGATATGGTAGTTGTTCATGTACACTAAACATAAGTAAGTGCAAGCAGAGCAGTCAGAACTCACTTTCTGTGCACTGTACGATCATATAATAGTTTGGGTTGGAAGGAACCTTTAAAGGTTGTCTTGTGCAACACCCCCTACAATGAGCAGGGACGTCTTCACCTAGATCAGGTCACCCAGAGCCCGTCCAGTCTGGCCTTGAATGTTTCCAGCAAAGGGGCATCCACCACCTCTCCAGACAACCTGTGCCAGTGTCTCGCCAGCCTCACTGTAAAAAACTCCTTCCTTTCATGGAATCTGAATTGACTCTCTCATCTATCACCATTTTTCTCATAATGCCCCTTTAAGTATTGAAGGGCTGCAAATGTCCTGTTTATTTCTGTTTCAATACTCATTCTCTTTTTAGTGTGCAAGTTTTATAAGTATTCCGGTTTCCTTTTGATATGCCATGTTAATGCCCTTTGTAGATGTATTTTTATTACAAACTTAATTGAAAAAAAAGGCACAAAAAATGGAAAATTTAAATTTGGCCTGTAAACAAATCACTAACAAAGTGGCTTATAAAAAGAGCTTTGATGAAGTGCCTTATATCTGTCTTCATTTTAGGGACATATATTTTTTTTTTAGCTTTTTATGTTTTTACAGGAAATCGAAACCATCTCCTAATGTATGTAGCCAATTGCATAAATAGATTATTTGAATACTGCTCTGCTTTTTACTATTTCTACACCATTTCCCATTTACTGCCCTAAAGATGTATTTTTTTTTCTTATTCCTAAACAGTGTGCTTGGTTCTATAATGTCTCTTTTCTGTGAGTTTTTTTTTTCCCCCTTCAGAATGAATTTTTGTGTGTTTCGGTAAAAGTGGATTTTATCTTTTGGAGACATATCATGTCTCTGAGAGTTTAAAACCCTAAATATTTTTGTATATTCTGTAGTATAAATTATAATTTGATTGCTTCCAGATATTCTGAAGATGTTTAGAAAAATAGCTAGATTTAAGCTTCACTCTTAAAAAAAGTTATTTAGCTACCATATGGTAATACTGGTACTAAGAACACCACTTCTGTTGGTCATATGTACAGTATCTTTTGAGAAAAAAAACAGTGTCAACAGCCTTCTACTCCTATTTCAAACTTTAGGAGTGCAGCATAATAATATAAAATAAGTATGTTAAAATTTCTTCATGCAACAAATCATCTTGCATCTGTTTGGAATAGAGTCATATTGATTTTTAATCCAGTGTTGTTCACTGGAGTGCTGGCCATTGACTAAGATAAAAATAGGAAAGATGGAAATTCTGAATGCAGAAGACATTAAAGGTTATAAAGATTTAAGTCTCTCTGCTGTATGATATAATCATTGTCTAGGAAATAGATTTATCTTACCAATGTAATAAATGACAAAATTGTAAATATTCTCTAACTCTTGACAAAAAATATTTTGGAATATCACTGTTATTTTTGCACGTTACTATCAGCTATGTAGTATTCTGACTTTAGGTAGAACAAAGTAGTCTGGGCATGTGTTTGCTTCTGGTAAGAGCAGATGTAGGAAGAGGCTGACATTTTTAGTAGCAGAAGAGCTTTGATATGATGATGAACTATAGGGAAAATACACCTTTTCTCTGGGTTTGTTGAATCATCTGCCATCAAACAACTTGGTAACCATTTGCCATTTTTCTCTTTCATTAATGCACTTTGACAAACTAAGACTGGCAAAGTTGTCTTTCTAGTTCCCACGCTGGTTTCCGTGGGGAGACACTCTGTGTTCTGTTGGAGTACCAGGGCAAAATCTCTCCCTCTTTCAGCGCCACATCTGTTTAATGGAACCTTAGCTGAAAATGTCACTTTCATACAGATAGGAGCAAAGCTTGCTTTCCTACCAGAGTGGCTTTGGGTCGTTTGTTTCTTTTTTCACCCAATTTTTACCACCTTTTAACTTCCAGAAGAAAACTGTATTTTAACTGAAACATCTAGTGGGAGTTGTGGACATTTCTCTATTCCACACGTGCACTGAGGCTGCTGTTCCCTGGTGGCTTGACCCCAGAGAAATCAGCAGATAGGATACTACTGACTCAGGTCACAGTTGAGCTAATTTAAGCCAACAGAGATACTGCAAGAGGATTTGGACAGAAAAGACGGTGACATTTATGTATAACTTTAGGTTTGTTGAGTTCATATGGATCTTTGTGGTAGTGAGATTACAAGTGAATATTCTGCTGACCTAATTGATCCATGTTAGAAGCATTAAACTTTAACTATGCTTTTCCTTTCAAGTTTCATATAAGAGTTTTAGTATTTTTTCCCACTCTTGTTGCTTTTTTCCATTACTCTGACATAAAAATAAAGGTACTGGTTAAGAAGCGAAAATGGAAAATTCTTATAATTATTGAGCAACTCATATAAATGCTAGAGACACATAAAATGAAATACAAATATTAAGGACCATTTTAATGGTAACTTTGTCTTCCCTTAACAGTGGAAATGGTGACTCATCTACAACAGAGAAAGATCCACTTGGAATCCTCGAAGGTATAATTTCTGCAGTGCATGCAAGCGTTGAAAAAGGGTAAGAGCTTCCTGTATGGATTCTTTGGGTTAGACTTTGAAAGATGCTTCTCATGAAAGCTTTGAAGGTGCAGTACTGAATATGGATGACTTTTCTTCATGGATATATGTAATGGGTTTGCACTTAATTTTCTAAGACTTTATTCTGGAACGAGCGATCATTTTTCATGTTCAAAATCTGAACCCTGAAAGGAGCCTTTACTTGATCATTTGGAAGAAAGCACTGAACCTAAAATTTAGATAACTGTGTATTATACTGAAATGAGAAAATGGTATTTCAGCTATGACTCCTGCAGATTGTATATCTACCAGGAGCATGTCACTGCTTTGGTTTCAATTTAGTTGATAAATTGCAAATAATAATGATTCACTTTCAGATATATGAATTTAGATATCTAAGTTTGTCCATATTTGTAAGGTATAGTGCAGAAACATTCCCCAATGCTATATGATGCTTCACCACGTTTTTTCTCCTCTTTTGGGAATGTCCTTACTTCCAATCACATAATGCCCTGTATGTCTCACTGACATTTTCCATTTCACTCCCTGTAAAGACAAGGAAGAAACAAACAAGCAAAAAAAAAATCAGGTTTTTTTTCCTCAGATGTACAAATAAAGAATTTATGTATAATAATGATAGTAAAATCCCATACTTTATGGTAGCCACACAAAAACAGTTACACTATTTTTTTGAGGTTTCTCCAATGAAATTAACTTAGTTGAATGTTGGATACTGAAGTAGACTGAATTGATGTAAAAATTTGCAGTAAATACAATTTGCAGTATTCTAAGGTATAATGGACAAGCCACTACTGTTTTGTTCTGAGGTGCACTTTCTGGAGTCTTTTATTTGTATGCTTCACCAACATTTAACTGCTGAAACAATAAGGCTGGAGTGAAAGTAATTATGATTGCAAAAGATTGTTTATATTCCTGTAAATACTAATTGATTACCTTAAAACGCAGCTACTCAATTTACAAAACAGAAATATTTTCCTCAAGAAAACATGTATACCCCACAGGTGCAAGCTCTACAAACTCTTGAAGTATTCCAGCAAGTTCCATTAATTCCCAAACTTCCAATTTACAGTTTGAATGCCACCTGTTCAACAAAGGAATGTCTAATTCAGCTGGAGTTCTGAGCTAACAGCATCAGTCAGACAATATAAAGCTTAAGTAAAATTGAAATCCTTGTAATATGAAAACCTCAGATGTCAATCTTTATTATTTCATAGCTGCAAGACAGGTTAACTTGCTATTTTCTGTCTCATATTACTTTCCCATCTGTCTTGTTACGGCAAATAAGGGAACATTAGTGACAAATCACACTCTACCAGGAGCCACTTGCTTGGCTGCTTTTTTTTTTTTAAGAAAAAAGTTTGCTTGAGTTTAAAAAATTACTGAAAGTTAAAACAGCATTTACTGATTTGGTACCTCTTAGTTTACAGCCTCCAAGAGACATCACAGATTATTGTCTCCAGCTGTGATCTGGTTGGTCAGTTCATGGTGATCTGTGAATGGTTCCACACAGTTAGAATATATTTGATATAATTCAGTTTCTGAATCAAATTACATACTTAAGACTTTTATAGTTAACAATGTCTGCCCCCAAAGTTTGGGGGTTTTAGCATCTCTCTTCTTTCTAAGGATGTTGGGCATTTTGCAGTCATTATCATGGTAAGAATTTAGAATGATCAAGCTGACTAGAGATGGTCCAGGAAAAAAATAGATAGGGCTAGAGCTGCAACTGGGAGAAAATAATTTCTGTGTGTTTAATGGAAAAGAAAGGGCTTGTAAAGGAAGAAAAAGAGTGCAGAGTGACAGTATGAATAAGCCTTCAGAGATAAAAATGTCATACTAAAAATGTAAGCATTCAAGCTGGTTTTCCATAAAGTCAGATGATGTGATAGTGCAGGCATCAGTCAGGCCCAGACACCATGAGAAGACTTGATTTCCACATGCTGAAACCCAGCACCATTGTATGCTACCAGGGTAGTCTGTGGGAGAATATGTAAGTCTGCAGATGTATTCCTGTGGTATTGTATGGTTATTTGAAGTCCAGAGAAAGTTCTTAGAGCACACAGCTTTGGGCTCCTGATTTACAAGGGCTGGTTTCCCTGCAGCCTCACAGAGGTCAGATCTTCCATTTCCTGGTGTTATGTATTTCTTACATATTGAATGTGCTTGTTATGTTGTAAAAATGCATGTAGTATTTTCATTGGGATTATTACCTGAGACTGTTTAACACAGTATGGTTTAATTACAGGGAGAAAATAGTTTCTTCAGATGACCTTCTGGAGTGGTTGAGACCTTTCTGTGGTGATGACTCCCTAGCAGTGAAGCCTCGCATCAGGGTATTGCAGGTTCTGGAGCAAGCCTTCCATCTCAGTGATGAGGATAGCAAGCTGCTTGTGTACTTCAGGACACAAGCTGTTCTCAGAGCTTGCTGGCCTGAAACAAAGGTATTGACACTGATTGCTGAAAATTACAAATTGTTTTTATGCGAGGTTTACATAATGAAAATCTGGTCTGCAGTATGTGCTTGTGATGCATCCTGTTGTCTGGAAACTAATCCTACTTTCCTTTTTGAATCAAGTTTCTGATACATTCTGATTCTTTGAAAAACAAAGTTACATAAAGGTAAGGGACTTCTCTGGTTTTTGCTTAGGATCAGGAGTACATAGTACTGATCTCGATTGAACACTGGTGATTTTTGTCCATGAGAGACATTGACTTTGATGTTTTTGTACCTTCTTTCTTTTCTGACCATTTTTTTCTGTCAATTTTATCTTCCCTCTTTATCTTCCACTTGGTGTCACATTTTACTCAGAATTAGAATGATAGTTACTGGTCACTGATTCTTTTTTCTTGAGCTTTTAAATATTATTGCATGAATGTTTAGCAGTTTTGAAATCATATGAATAGCTCTTGCTGCATGCAGAATTGTTCAGAAACAAAGTTACTTTTTGTTCATTTTCTAAGTGCCTCCCCCCATTTCAAGACATTACAGAACAAAAATAGAATATTTCTAATAGTTCCCAAAAAATCTATGAACAAACCCACTTTATATTCATATAAAACAAAAGCAATATCTCAGTTTTGACTTGCTGAGCTAAATTCATCCAAGGGAACAATCCTAATAAAAATCTTGAAAAGAAAGTACTTATCTCTTGGTTTCTTTGGAAATTACTTTTTCTCTTGTATTTACAGTAATACCAGCATTTAACTCCTCAACTACTATTCAGGTGTCTGTGGTTGTATTCTTCATCTTCAGTTCAATCCTTTGTCAGTATTTGTGTTACCTGTGACCTGCTTTCCAATTCAAAATCATTTCCATTTATAAAATGTTCAACTAGAGTATGTCTTAGGAAAGAAGTTACAGGTAGATAATAGCTTCCAGCTTTCATATTTGTAGAAGACAGAAAAAGAACCTGTATTTGACAGAAACCTTACGAGACTCGTTACACTTGTGATTTTACCTTAAATACTTATCAAACTTCTATTTTTTTCCATAATCTTGTAAGTCAGAATGTATTTTAACTTTGCAAAAATAAACACCCATCCATTTGGTTACAAAAGCAAATTTTAGGACTTAATTGAATGCATTTCATAGGCTGCTGGCTCATGTGTAGCTTACTGCCCACCAGAACCCCCAGGGCCCCCTTAGCAGAGCTGAGACAGCCACACCTGTGCTGTTCTCACCTGTGCTGTTCCAGGTGCAGCACAGCTCTTAAACCTTGTGCAGATTTTGCTGGCTTAGTCTTCCAGCCTGTTTAGGCCTCTCCATCTAATCAGTTACTTTCTGTTTCCTGAAGGGATTTTTAGGATACTCCGAGTTTCAAGTAGGAAAACCTGGTTTTCTTTTTGTGGGGGAAGAAGGTTTTACTGACTGAGCAACAGTTCATCTGCTCATAACACAGAGTTGCTGATCACTTGAGTGCTTTACACTTTTGCTGATGAGTAAGCAAGTAGTACAAGAAGACATGTAATAAAGCTTGAATAATGCACTAGATAAGCTCAAACCTTTCCGAGATAACTGTATGAAAATATGTGCACAACACTGTAATACTGATTTCTCTGTATATACTATTTATTATTTAGCTAAGTGTACAAATAGCTTTCATGCTTAACAATAGTTAAAGTGGTGCTTAAATGTAAATACATTAAAATCACTCTTTTTGCACCCCAATTTCTGCTATGGAGTGCAATTATGAGTCCTATTGGAATATATTAAAAATTATTCTCATTTTCATGTCAGCTGAAGCTCAGTGAGGTTGATAAGAACCCTGTCTTTTCTTGAAGTATTTTATGCTAGGTAAACTAATGTGTTATTTAGACAGAAGTCATGTTGGTTTATCCATTAGATACCTGTCACTGAAATTCAGAGTTCTTCACAAATGTCCAAAAAAACAAAGTAAGTGGTCTTAGATATTTATTTTGGATTTTTTTCCTCTTTTAGTCAGCTGATGTCAAATGCTCGCCTACAAACTGATACTAGAAAAGCAAGTGATGGCCTTGTTTGAGTGTTGAGTTTGCACATTTTGTGAATTAACAAACAAGGAAAATATCATCATAAAATAGCAGATTGAAAACTATACATTTCCCAGTCCTTCAGGTATGTTAGTGGAACAAGAACACTGCAGAAGTCAGTGTTTCCATGGCTGCTGAAAGGCAAAGAGAGAGATTTCTCTATGTGCTTTGGTGGGGCATTATGGTTAAGATGCAATTTGCTTGTGCAAGTTCATGCTTCAGGTGCAAAGACTTTTAAAAGCAACCCTGTTTTACAGGAGGGAGTATTGAAGGACAACTTAAAAGTTTAATCATGTTGCTGAGTAATCCTGGATGAAGAAGTAGACAGGAGGAATCTCCTCTTTCAAACTGTGTCAGTCTCCCTGCCTTGTCTGTAGACATCACTTTCTCTATCATCACTACACCTTAATTAATTTGGTCATCCTTTTTCATCCAGCAAAATAATTAAAAAGAAACAACCCATATTTATAATGAATAGGGAAGGAAGGGGCTATGGATTGAATGCTGGTTTTAGATTTCGCAGGAACGTGTTTAAAAGTTGTTGGTTTTCAGGGTTTTTTTAATGAACTTTAAATTGCAAATAGGTCAAAAATGTATTCATTGTCTTGCTTCCAGATTGTTGTGTTATTACTTGTTTGGCATTTTTTACATGCTTTTAGGGGATCTCTCTTTTCCTATACCATTCCTTGGCACAAAAAGGGACAGCAGATATTATAAAGTGTGAATGTGGATTTCTATTTAATAAAGATAATTTTAATGATATTGCAGTGTTCAATTACCAGAAAACGTGTAAAAGCCACCCTCAGTGTGTCTGCTAATCCTCTTAGACAGACTTTGCATACATCAGGGAGGGACTTAATATTTAATTATGCTCTAGGTGCTATAAGTAGTGGCCCCACAAATCAATGTGCTGGGAAACAGGCCAGCTCTTACAAAATTAAAAATGTACTTTATGGAAGCAGCTACCTATCAAACACTCAGAAACACAGTGATTTCCCGTTCTCTAATGATTAGTTAACAAAATTAAATATTCAGGGGTCCTCATTTTTCAAAGGCTTGAGAGTCTTTAATTCACATTCCAGTAGCATCCCACGCCATGGAGGAGGAGGAGGAGGCATGCCTTGTTTTAATCCCCTTGATGAATTTTATCTGAGCTCTTCAGGTTCTGTAATTTTCTAGTTAACTGGTGCATGAAAAATATGAGTCAAAATACTGACATTTTATATATATTAAAAAATATTGGGGGGGGGGGAAGACATTGTTTAGAATGTTGGTATCAAAATTTATCTTTATTCATCTAAGATGGGAAACCCATTTCTTTTCAAATAATATATGAAATATAGTCTGTAATGACTCAGTAGTGTCTAACAAGCCTGAAGTGTCAGCTAACAGGTTACATATTGTGTGTGTGTACTTAGCTGTTCAGCTCAGTGATCAGTTACAAGGCATAGGTTACAGAAATGAGTTGGGGTTTGCCCCAGGAAGTTATAGTAGCACTAGAAAAGCTTCTGTAAGTAAACCAAGGCTTTAAGATTCAAAGTTATTCATTGTGAAGCTTCTACAAGACACACCTTTTCTTAAAAGGATTGTTTCATTATTATGCAAATGCAAAATGTAATTACTACTTGCATGCCACTTAAATGCAAATAGCTTTGTCATTTAGAGAAGGTAATCTCATTTAGCCTTCCCCCTCATATTGTTACATTATGGGTTTTTACATCATCTTGGGGTATAGAGAGCTGCTGAGGGCTAAATGTTTTTGAAAATTGAAAGGGATGTCTATTAAGGATTTAAAATTGTAACTTGGGGCACTTCTCTTATTTATTTTTTTTTCTAAAGTTTAGCTTTGAAAAATTGACAGATTAATTGGTGTTGTGTGTGTGGGATGTACAGAACATACATATTTTCCTTCCTTCCTGCCTGTGTGGCAGTTGATGTACGGCATATGCAAACTTGTATCTCAGCAACCTTAGTAATGTCTGTGTTGTCTTTCTGAGAACTTAGGGAGTGACTGTTGAGACTCCATTGCTGCTGTGTTCCTCTTTTCCCTGTTAATGAAAAACGTGTATGTGGTGTTTCTTCATACCAGGTTGTTAAGAATGGTCTTAATGAGAATGTCAATGTCCAGTGATTTTTGGCTTTTTCCCATTCCTCTTCTCATGTCAGAGATTTAAACATGAGAAGTCATTTTGCTGAAGCCATTTATCAGGTAACAATGACCTGTATTTAGCTTGATCTGGCAAAATACAATTGAAGGAGCTGTATGTGTTTCATCCTCAGCCATCTTTTATTTGTGAAAAAGCTTAATTAGAAGAAAGATTTATGTTCCTATCAACTCTGAGTAAATTTGTTATGATGTTGTTTATAATTCTAGAGACATTGTTTCTCCACTGGTAATGCATAAAAATTAAGCTTAAGAAATTTAATTTAAGTTTTAATTAATATTTTAAAACACTCATTTCCATTCCTTGGAGATGCAATTTATCCATATGAAAGCATGTGAAAATTTTTTTCAGGGAACATAAATTGTAGCGTGTATGATTAATTAAATACTTTTAGATGCAAATGAAATATTTTCCATTAACTACATGAGTATAGCAGATAAGACAAAGTGGAGAGAAAAGCAGTGTAGCATGAGTCCACACAAATTTTGAATTGAGCCCTGGGCACTGCAAGGCTCTGTGACCGCTAGCAGTTGCTTCAGAGGAAGACAAGAATGCTCTGGAGTGTATTCATGGGGCATCATTCACCTTCTCTAATAGATCTTTTGTAATGAAGGTAAAAGTGCAGAATGGTTGAAACTGGTTTTGATCCCAGTTTCAGAAAAATTAAGAGCTTATTAGCAATATTATCAGACTTCTGTTATTAGGTTTCAAAGAAATCAGTGGCTAAGCTGAGATTCAATCTTGGGTATCTCTTGCTAAATTTTCAGCATTAGTACACACTGTGCATCACTGAGCACAAAGCATACTGAAACTTTGTGAAGGAGGGATGCCATCCAGAGGGACTGGGACAAGCTCAAAAAGTGGGCCCATGGAACCTCGTGGGTTTCAACAAGACCAAGTGCTGGTGCTGCACCTGGATCTGGGCAATGCCTGGTGTTGTACTGCACTAATTAGTTAGTTCATTTTGCACTGGGTGTTTCTTGGTTGCACTTTCCCATGAACCTTTGCATCCCCTTCACCTGATATCCCCTAACTTTCCCCTCCCCCTGGTTCAGTCCCCACTGGTCAACAGACCCTCTTCCCCTCCCCTCTTTTTCCCTAGGGGTTAAAACTCCCTGCACGGGGAGTCTCTCCCTCTTTCCCCTCATCTCCCTCTTTTCCCCTCCAAGGTCTGGGTTCTGCATTAAAAGTTGTAGGACCGTGTCCCGTGAGGTTTAAGAGTGCCTTTTTGTCTTCTGTCTTCACCCTAGCCCAGATTTCCCCCCGTGGTCTATAGCTAGCCTGGGTTGGACCACAGGGGAGAGGGAATCTAGGGCACCCCGGTATCAATCCAGACTGGGGGAGGAACAGATTTTTCTGGCTGAGAAGGACTTGGATGTGCTGTGGGTGAGAGGCTGGACATGACCCAGCCGTGTGCCCTTGCAGCCCAGAAAGCCAAACGTGTCCTGGGCTGCATCCAAAGCTCCGTGGGCAGCAGGTGAGGGAGGGGATTCTGCCCCTCTGCTCTGCTGAGACCCCACCTGCAGGGCTGCATCAGCTCTGAGTCTCCATGAGCAGAAGGCTGTCAGCCTATTGGAGTGAGTCCAGAAGAGGCCAAAGATGATTTGAAGGACGGAGCACCTCTCTGTGAGGAAAGGCTGAGAGAGTTGGGATTGCTCAGCTTGAAAAAGAGAAGGGTCTGGGATGACCGAAATGTGGCCTTCCAGCACCTGAAGGGAGTCACCAAAATAGATGGAGAAGGACTTTTTAGAAGAGCCTGAAGGACAGGGGGAATGGCTTCAAACTGGAAGAGAGTAGGTTTAAAGTAGGTGGTAGAAAAATAGTCTTTACTGTGAGGGTGGTGAAGCACTGGAACAGGTTGCCCATAGAAGTTGTGGATGCCCCATCCCTGGCAGTGTTTCAAGGCCAGGTTGGAAGGGACTTTGAGTAACCTGGTCTAGTGGAAGGTGTCGCTGCCCCTGGCAGGGGTGTTGGAACTGGCTGATCTCTAAGGTCCATTCCAGCCCAAACCGTTCTGTATTTCTATGACTTTTTAATGTGATTTTAACTTTTTTATGTGATGTGTTATGTTCTGTGGATTTTTAGGATATTAAAATCCAGAAAGTCAAATTCTCTATTCATTACACTTTTTTCCGTTATTCTGTTGTTTACTCTCAGTGACCAATTCCAGTCACACCACCTCCTCCTCAGCTTTTTCTCTCTGTAAGTATCCTCTCCTCTATCTCAGAGCCCACTATGAGATGTAGTGCACCTCCTGAGAAGGCTAATTGGAGAAGTGAATATGCTGTCCTCGTAGAAATTAGCAGTCCATGGTTATGCATCCCAACACCTTGATTGCTCTTTTGACTTCATCTGTACATCAACCAGAGGTCTCTGGGTTTCATTCAGTGAGGCTCAGGTTACTGTTTTGACTTGGTTAGGCTAATTTACCATATTTTAAAATGCAGTAGTTTTACCATTGTTACATTTTATTTGCCATCATGTATTCATTTACTTACCCTAGATTTTTTTTTAGTCTATTGGAAGTTTCTTTTGACATAAACTAGCTTTGATAATCACGTGTCTGCATTTTTATCGGTTCAATGCTTGCAATCTCCCCAAAACATAATTTATATAAACAAAGAAGCAGCCATAAACCCATGAGAGATTCTACTTTTTTCTTTTACTATTTGATTATAAAATGGGGTGAATTTTTCTAGATTTTTTTGGTTTTTTCTTAGTTGATCAAGTTCTTTAGTGGTTTCTAGTCAGGAATGTTGTTCTAAACCTCTTGAAAATATAAGTAAATTGTAAAACTGGTTTTCTTTAGGTATTATTGTGTTAGTGTCTTAAATGTGTATTTTTTTATTAACAACTGTGAAAGTAGATGCTGTCTTTTTTTCCAAACAGTTTTCTTATTCCATCAGCCATCATGCTAGCTTGCAATTCTTATTTAGAGGTCTGCAAACTCTGTATCATCAGAGGGGCCTCATTCAGGTATTCTTAAAATAGTTCTTACTTTATAGAAATTTGTGATATTTTATGTTGATTGAGAGAGTGAGGGGGTCTTTTTCTACAATGCTGCTATTGTTACCCAGGGACCCAGCTATCAAGACTGTGACTGCTGGGACATCAACTACACCAAATCAGAAAGAAAACCACCAACTGCAGTGCTTCTGTAACACCATTTGGTGTGACAGGTGCATGATGCTGCCTACCCTATTGGGATTATTTTTATGGCTGCAACAGACCTACTTGCATATTTCAGTTTTTACAACTTAAATAATTTTGCAATAACCACCCACCTGGTATTTTAATTGCTCCTGGCCTAGGTCATAAATATGGATAAACAATGAAGGAATTTTTCATTAAAAATCTGCATTTTCTTTTTTTAACTGAAAAGAGTAATACTGAAATATTACTTAAAATTGGAGTTGACATCAACAACCTCTTGTTCCTGTAAGACAGTATCTTAGTTTAGTGTGAGTCTTTCTTTTTAGAAATATATCTTTGACTTTGTTAGTCTTCTCTATCTGCAGAAAGATATTTTGCAAGTATTAATTTTGACAACGTTTCATTGACTTGTAAACAGCTTTTAAAGGAATTTTGCTTTATTAGCAAGAATTGCAGACTTTGGTTATCAAGACAGCTGTTATACATAGGGCTGAATAGTGTGAGCTTGTGGATGCACTGCTGCTTGATGGTTTTAATTTACCCTTCTAATCATTACTGCCATTTGTGTATGGTATAGAGGGAAATGGCTGATGCTGAGTTAACAGCTTAAAAGAAATATTTAAAGATTAAAATCTTGTCATTTCTAAGCTGTGTCTTCCAATGCTGTTTTCTGCTCTATGTAAGAGTATTTATATAATACATAAATTCTGAATTACAAAACAGTGATTAGTGGTTGGTGCATACACAGAAGATTACTTAACATGTTTGTGAGTCCCTCATGTTGCACAGGTGTTAGTTTTAGCCGTACATGCATCCAAATTTTTATGTATTAATGCACACCTAGTCAATATACAATTCAAATAATTTTTTTAATTTAGTCTGTTAGTCCTGTCTCTTTCAGTTCCAGCTAACTAGCTATAGCAGTCTTTCAAATGCTTTTTTTTTTTTTTCATTTTTTGCCTTTATTCTTCCTACCAATATCTACGTACAGTCCTCAGAGGTTTTCTCTGTGCTGACATGTATTTGCAGATTAGGACATAGTCTCCTGCAGAATACAAATGAATGGATTTTATTTTCTGCACGAGTTGTTCATTTTTATGCATTAGGCAACACATTTGTGTTTATTGAATCTATATGCAGTTCTTACTGAGCTGCATATGAAGCAGATAAGGAATTAAACAATATATAAATCACTTCAGAAGAAAAAAGTTCTTGGGTTTTTCTATAAGAACTCAACATGTGGCTGAGCCTTAGTATGAATCATCACCAGTAGGCTTCTTGTTGATTTGTTTTTTAACTTGAATCCCATAACTTGCTTGCTTATCTTGTACACTGGCTTTAATTTGGGCAGGATTTTGCCTGTGCTATTATGTGCATCTCTTTAGTTTCTGCATGCTGCAGACTTGCATATGTGCTCAGAATTCAGTAATAGTTTTAATATGTGAAGCCCAGCTCTTGGGAAAATGCAAGAAAGCCTGACTTCAGAGTTCTTCCTCCTCTGGGGTATAAGGCAATCACGGGTTGTGAACACTGAGTTTGTTCATGCAAAACCCTTGACTTCAGTTTTAATTTTGAATTGGTTGCTCTAAGATTGTAGTTTTGATAGCAGACACTTCCTTCTGGTCTGTCAGACTGTATTTGTCTCTTCCAGTCTAGGTCAGAGCAGCCCCTGATCGTTGAGTCCAACTCCTGGCCCTACACAGGACATCCCAAGGGTCACACCCTGTGCCTGAGAGTGTTGTCAAACACTGCTTGAGCTCTGTCAGGCTAGTGCTGTGGCCACTGCTGTGGGGGGCCTGTTCAGTGCCCAACCACCCTCTGGATGAAGAACCTTTTCCTAATATCCAACCTAAACCTCCCCAGCACAATCCTTGGAATGTGGTTGGGGAATTTTATTTTTTGTTGATTTTGGTGTGTTGTTTCTAAGTGACTATTCCTTAATAAAGTTGCTTTGCATTAGCTGGCATAACTCCATAAGCATAGCTTCAAAAAAGCTGCTTTCAAGCAAGGGAGTTTAACCTGCAGCAAACTGGATCATGTTTTAGCTGTTGTGTTTTTTCATTAAACAAGAGCTAAATCTTACTGTTACTATACAGGAGCATTTTGTGAGGCCATGGAACTGTTTTTTAAAATTATTAGTAAGTCCCAGTTACGACTTACTACCACTTAAGTTTCCATTTACCAAAATGGGTTGAAAGTAGACTTATCAAAATGTGAACTAGGGTAGATGGAGAAAGTAATATCAAAACAGCCTGTATAAAGCTGACAGATGCCTTTGCCCTTGGCTTACTCCATGCTGTGTGCCCTTGCCCATATGCTGGTGGACCAGTGGCTGAATGAATTGTGGTTTGTTCTTCCAAGCCTGTTACTACTCTCCTCAGCCTGACCCTGTTGTGTGCTGGAGGATTTTCACCTCAATCACCACCTACAAGTTGTTTAATTTGGATTTTTTTAAAAGAAACTCTAGTTTAGAAATAATGGGATGTCAGTAGTGTGTTGCTGATTATAGCACTTGTGGTTTTGCCTTTAAAAAGGGTTTACTGTTGCTCTGGCATGTGAAGATCTTGAATAAGATTAATATGTGCTTGCGGTTTTGCATTGTTTCACAAGTGTATAATGTGTCTAACATCAAGGCTGATAGGATTTCTAGCATCTTGAAACAGTTTGAAGAGAATGTAATAAATAATAGCTTTTAAAAGCTCCTAATCTTACATGTGCAGAGTCAGTAGCTATGCAATTTCAGGAACAATTTCAGTTGCACAGTGTTGCAGATTGTGTTTAGGGTTTTTTGACTGATTTTTGATGTTTGTATTCATATTGAGAATAATTGACTTTAAAATTTCTGTTTAACTTGTAGTTTTATATGTCCTTTGTAACAAGCTTTTAACTTTGCAGCCTTGTACTGGAGGTAGGTTTCAGTGACATTTGTGGAGACTTTCAGTAGTTCTGCAGGTACCAGCAGAACAGGGAATGACAGATTACAGCCTGACCTGCAAAGTGGAAAGACTGCTTTCTTCAGTGACCAACCCCTACTGGCCTGTTGTATAGGAATGACAGTATTTTCTTTGCTGATTTATTTAATTAGATTGTAAACTCCTTGGGGCAAGGCTGTTGTATTTTTGAGCCATGAACAGCACGCCAAGATGGCAATTACAGGAATGCAGTCAAATTGCTACCAGTCCTTTTAGTTATTGTTTACAAACAATGTTAAGCCCTGTCTAATGACTGGAAGAAAGTTTTAGCATCAGTGTTCCCTATCTCAAAGCTGAATAAAGTCTTTTATTTTATTCACATCTGCCTATTATTTTGCCTAGGTCACTTCTGCCTATTATTTTGAGAGGCAGCACAGATGAACTCTCTACCACTACTGCTTGGGCAGGGGCATGGGAAGATACGTAAAACCAATGAATTTTACAGGGAAGTTCTGACAAATTGAAAGTCTATTGTAGCAATAAGGGCCAGTCAAATGCTTGCTTAGTGTTTCTATTTTCAATGCCATATTAATTCAAATTTATGCTGCAGTGTCAAACATGAACACATTTTGAAATACTTACATTTGCCATCTGGTAGATGTAATAAAATTAATTCTGTAATCATGTAAACCAGTAGGTTTTTGGTTGCGTTCCTTGGTAACGGCACATTTTTCTGCCTCTAGTACAGGGAGTTGTTTTTAAGCATGGATGTAGCTTTCCTCAATAAACAAGCAATTATTGTGAAGGAAAATATTTTTCTGGTTTCATTTATAAGCATCCTTATCATTTATTTCTTTTGTAGTCAGTAAAACCTGTTGATGAAAGTTGTGGCTCTGTCACGCTAACATAGAGTAAAAATGGAATTTGCAAAATAGATACCAATGGGCAGAGGGAGGTTGAGGTCTGTCTGCATTAGTTTTCCTGCTCACCATTCTCATACAAAAATAGCATTTTTCTTTTATCTCAGAGGTAGGAGAGAGTTGAATCGGCTGGATCTTTTTATTGGCATTTCCATTTTTTTTCAAACAAAAGGCACTCTCATCAGCCAAGTCAGTCAGTACCAGATTGTCACATTAAATGGCTTTAGCAATAAAGCACTTACAAGTTTATTAGATGTGTCTGTCCTGTAGGAGCAGGAGACCACTACATTAGTGGATATCTGTAACAAAGATGCAATTCAGATACAGCAGCATTCCACAGTTGTTGTAAATACTCATTTTAAACTAACTTTGATTTCAGGAGTGAGATAATGTACCAAATGAAACCACTGATTCTACAGTCTGCCATGCCAAAGGCTTTTTTTAACAGTCATGTATGATTTCCAGAGTTTTATTTAACTTCATCATTCTTCAAGTGTGTCATTTTACAGTTTTTGTAAAACTGTAGGTTTCCAGAAGTTCAGGAACTTCTGAGGCAATTTTTCCTATTTGGACTCCTTCATTCATATCTCATGTGATGAGTATGAAGCAATAACAGATCTATAGAACAACGTGATGAGTCAAAACTTTGGGCACTGAAAGTTGATAAACTGAGTGCTTTCAACATTTTGCGCATCTAGTCGGATCTAATCTGTGAGGAAAGAGTCTTATAATAATAACATTTAAGGGTAAATCAGGAAGATGTAATCATAAGGCAGAAAAATTGGATTTATTTGAGGAGAAATTTTAAGTGCACAGAGCTTTTAATTAAACACTGAATTTCTCGTGGGCTGTGACAAGCTCATGCTGTTTGTGTAGCCAGTATTTTGCTTTGTGCATTTCCTGTATGATCTTTTGAAGGAATATTAACATTATGCAGATGTTTGTATATTCTTGATTCTGAACATATTTAGTCCCTCAGTAATGAAATTGTGTGTTTTAACAGTTTAACATAAGGTTTGGCTTTTCTTAATTTCTGTTTTGTTTTTTAATCTATCATGAGTGTAATTTCTAAAATTAATTCCCCAAATTGGCTTTCCCATTGTGGTAAATACTTGTGCAGGCTTTTAATGAGAAACATTATGCCAACTGTGTTCTAGTGCCAAAGAGACTGCCTGAAACTGAGGAGAATCAAGTCAGAACTGAGCAAATCTGTTGTTAAAACTGAAAGCCCTTGCTTTCCTTTTTCTTGCTTTTGTTGTTTTGTCGTTCGTTCGGGGTTATTTTTTTCCACTTGTTTTTCGTATTTCTTTGGGGTCATCTGAAGTTCATGGCTGGCAATGGGCCTCATTATTCTTTTTATTGACAGGTTCTTTACAGGCAGTTGTGTTCAGGGGCCTCTGAGCAATTCATAACGGGTTATCTTTGCATGGTTAACCTCAGAGTGGTTTAGAAGGATGTTTTGGGGTTTTGTTTTAAAAAGAAAGGAAGGGGAAGCAGAGTGATACTGTCCCATTACCCTGTGTTACAACATTCAGTCAGGGTCATCTGAATATATCATCCAAAATTGCTACGAAGAGAGTGTTCAATTAAAAATGGATTTTTTAAAAAAAATCTGTTATTGCAACAAAACAAGAGGCTTGACGAACCGCAGCAACTCATCTCGGCTAGCTTTCACTTTGTAAAGGTGAAATTTCTACCTTTTTACACAGAGCATGCTCTGTTTCTGCTGTGGGAGGTGTCTGCTTCCTCACTGTGCCCTCCCTCAGACTCAGAAAGCAAAGGCAGTAATACAAAGCAAAACTTAAGTTCTGTCTGTGTGTTTTATATAGATCGATATATCTAGATAGATAGGTACACACACATAGAAAATATAAATTAAAACCTCATTCCTATGTGCTGTTTCAAGGTTTTGCTTCCTTCTAGCAAAGAACTATCACTTGAAATCTCGTTTCATGTCCAATGGAAGTAACATGCATCTAAAATGCCATACAAAGAGTGAATTTTCACTAGTCTTCTTAAAAACCACAAATCATTAACACTGTAGAAAGTTCACTTTATTACTCTTAGTGAGAAAAATAGGTGACTTGAAAAAAAGCTATTGTAGAGAGAAATGCTCTCTGAATTTGAGAACAGAAAGGTAATTCTTCTGATTGACTTCAATTGAATTAGTATGTTATGTCATGACCAATCATGTTGCAAGGATCCAGCTGTCCAAAACACAAAATTATGATGCTAGATTAATTAAGCTCATAAAAAAATGTAAACCCAAGTCTGCAAAGATGCATTATTAGGCAGAATTTTTGGAATTCAGTTCATGTTAAGTAGAATGTCTGATCTATTCTCTGCTGCTAATAGGGAACCTTCTCTGACAGCTTTTCTCATGTATTGATATTGTCTTTGCCATTTATTGCCATTTTTATGGTTATCATTAGAAAGATCTTAACATTTAGACAATAAAACAGACAATTTAGACAATATTTTTGTGTTTTGAAGTAACGTGCTATTTGTGAAGATCAACTAAAATGTACTTAGTGGGCCATCCAGAATGGTATGTACGTCATTTCAATATATAAAGAGCTAGTTTTATGGAAAAGGGATTTGGGGATGGGTGCAGTGAGAGAGCTTCTGTTGTCTAGCTAGTACTTAAGTTGCTAAGATGATAAATATATTGGAACCTTAGAGGTTAACATCTTCTGTCTCTTTTTTCCTTTCTTGTTTATCTCCATTCTCTTTTCAGCCTTGTCATTTCAATATCTAGTATTGCGATATTATGTATTACCAAGTATATATATTACAAGTGGGTAACTGATGTCTGCAGTAAAGAAAAATATTTCAAGTGGACAGATCTAGGAAACATTTTTTCACTATCAGAAATGTTTTAGTATATGGTGCTTTCAGATATACTCTGGAGGCAGAAGAAAACAGTTTTTCAACACTAAATATTTTAAAGTCACAAATTATGTAGGCAACTCAATAAATGCATCAGTAATGTTTGTTTTCCAGCCTCTTTTGAAAATTTGCCCTTGATGTATCAGAGCCACTTTGAAGAGATTGGGATGTGATCTTTAATCTTTCAGAGTAGCTGTAGAGCTAAGGAAAACTTTGTCCGTGTTTGATGTCTTAGAACTACTTGGACTGAAACAGAAAAGTTAACATTTAATGCTGCGTATCTTCAGCAGAATTATAAGATGAAACGGAAGTGTTTGATATTCTGTAAGTTTCTGGACTCCAGAAGAAAAATTCAGTGTTAGAATGTGTTAATAATATAGAGGGAGCTACTTTGTTATTGTAAGAAATAATTGTTAAACTCCAAAAACTTGTGTATGTCACGTAGGCAGTGAATTGCTATTCGATTTGTGAAAGCCCTCCTGGTGTGATATCCAAACTTTTTAAGAGAAGTTACCTCTCATTTAGTAGCAAATTGATTCTCATTTACAGCAACCTTCCTTTGGCAGTCAGACCTTTTACCTTGCACATTTTTACCATGAAACTGCAGGCAGTAATTATTTTTAAAAGAGCCTGTCATCAACTGGAGCGAATTCAAGTTCAGGCAAAAGCTGCAGGTTTTCAACAGAGATAGGCACTTGTCCCAAGACAAAATTGTCTGGGAGCCAATAGGACAGTGGGGTTTTGTTTTTCTTAGGTTCAAACACCTATGCAGAGAAATACTGTATTACTTATTAGAAAATGTTCTTTTCTGGGTAGATTAATTGAGAAGCATCTTTCAGGAGATGAGAAAAGATGAGGTGCTGTAAATTCAGATCAAACTATTGATTTTCTTGGGTGAGTGAGATTAGTACATATTGGGAAAGCACTGGACATAGTCATTCTTTGAAAATGTGTGTATATGTCTGTACATTGAGAAAAAGAAATTTAAGGAATTTTTGGTTGTTTGAAGAAGACAGAGATCTGATCCTCTGAACTAATCAAAGCATGTACTGGTGTGGGATTACATTGTTCTAGCAATGTCCGCCTAACTCATTCCGCATCATCTGTGCTCTCCCATTTTATCTGCAGGTAGTTGAAAATGAGAGATAAGAAAATGGGTTTCTGGGAAAATTATGTTCACTGTGTTTCCTGCATTGTTTTGGAACAGTGGAGTTCTTCACAGATAGTTTGTCGATTGCTTTTAAATCATTGATTTCTGGGGGGGAAAAAAAACTGGTTTAGTTAGTTTGTTTGGTTGGTTTTTGTCTCCTTCAGGTAGAGATAACAGATATTGAAAATGAAGAAAAAAGATACCATCTCTTCCTGGGACTTCTGGAGTCCAGTCAGAGTCTGTCTGAGTTTCAGCACTTGGTCTTGCTGCTTCAGGCTTGGCCACCAATGGACAGGAGCCATGGGTGAGTGTTCCTTCAAACAACCATGTAACAAAAGAGTTCAAAGTCTTCTTGCTTGATATCATGTTGTTTTCAGTCAGATAATTCAAACATGGCTGGTAGGAGTGTGCCTTTTGAAAAGGGTCATACTGGGAGGAACAAATGGTTTATCTAAAGAAGAATTGAATCAGTTTCTTGTAAAACCTGTATATACACATATGTAGTATGTGTCATGGAGAAAGGTATTGCCTGTACTCTTGCACAGGACAGTGTTCTGCCTACTTAAATTTCAAGCTAGGTATTTTACTCTTGTTTTTAACAGTATAAACAGAGTCCAGGAAAAAAGAACAGAAAGTTCTGACTGTTCTTTGTATTCAAAGTTACACTTTGCAGAAAGGCCTTTGAAAGGTGATGTGTAGATGGATTGTAGCAGACAGTCTGGGAGGGGAATGGTACCACAAAATGGCTCTTCTCTTGTCTAGATCCACTACCTATTATTTCTGTGTCTGAATAAAGCATCCTAACCAATTTAAGATTAAAATAATTATAAGATTTCAGAATTGCACCCATCAAAGTGGATATTAACTGGAAGTAGTAATTTGGAACATTCAGATTATATTTTATCAGTTCTTTGGGTTTTGTCTGTGACTTTCTGAATACATTTGAAAGTTAAAAATTTAGCTGTTGTATTCTATAACTGCTAATCACTTCTAAGGTATAAGGATTCAAATAAATTCATGTGGAGAGGCAAGGGTCACATACCTTTCAGAGAGCAGTAATATTAATAAATTTTTGGCTAGCCATGTGTGACAGTAATTAGGTTAGAGTCATTAAATGGTGTTTATTTTGGATTACTTAAGGGTATTGATTACAATGTGTTTTAACTTGGGGACTGCATTCACACACAAAGTGCTTATGTGCATTGATTTTTCAGAAAAGTTAAGGCTTATCTTTTTCTGAAAAGTAACTATCTTATGTGTATGTAGAGAACTGATGGGTTACAAGGTAATCTGTAAAGGTTTTTCACATTCAAGCTTGCAGTTTGTTTGGAATTTCTGCATAAGCATTAACCTAAATTCTTCAGTGACAGTTTTACAAGCCAAAAATTGTCTTCAGTATATTAAGAATTAAAAGGTCTGCTGTGGGATCTGTCACAAATTCGTTTCAGCTTTCATTTTAAGTTCTGGTTTTGATTGTAATTGAAAATTGGATGCCTCACAGTGTGTTGGAACTGTCAAACTTTTTAAACACAAAAAAAAAAAAAAAAACCAACTTAAAGAACAAAAGGTCAAATAAAATACTGCTGCATTTAGCAAAATCAGTTTTCTTTGTGTTGAACAGAAAGACTAAAGAGTTTCTGAAAGGAGAACCCTTCTTGTATATCGGCATTTCTTGTCTACTGTTCTGTTACAGACAACATAAAAAATTAAGTAATTGTATCTCCATCTTGTAATGTAATGTAATGTTCCTTCAGTCTGACTTCCTAAAGTGAGGAACAGAAAAATAAAAATGTGTATTCACAAGTAACTGCGGATCAGATTTCAGAGGTAGGATACTTCAGCAATCTTGGAAGTAAAAATTTCTGCAAATACTTGGGTCACCTGTATCAAAGCTCTTTTAGAGTCTGAAGTAGTTATTATGGCTCCTATGCAATTACATTGTCACAATTCTTTCCTCTTTTCCCCTTTCCATAATTCCACGTTAACAGCATTCAGCTATGCTTAGCAGCCTAGGGGGTTATGTATGTGTGTGTATATGTGTTCCTGAAAAGCCTATCTTTAGGATGATTGGGAGTAAAGAACAGGAACTGTTTTGTTACTGGTATTTTCAACAATTTCATTTTAAAGCAAGTTGTATTAACAGATTTTTGAGCTGAGAGGAAAACATCCAGAGACTAAAACAATATGTATTAACATGTTTGTTTACTCTTTTTTTTCCTCCTCTCCTTCAGAAGAGGGTCATTATTGCTTATTGTTTACAGCCAACGTAATGATCCTTACAGGAACTGGGGAATTTAAGTCTGAGTCATGTGAATACTTAGAACTTGGGTTTTCAATCTAGCAGTAAATATGTAATACTTACAAATGAATATAAAGCTGAAAAACACAATTTAAATTCTGTGAAGGTTTAAAAGGCAGGAGAAATAAAAGAGCTAAGATTTGAGGGGGGTTTTGGTAGGCTTTTAATTTTTGTAACCTATATGTTAGTAAGTACATACCTAATGCTTTTTTTAAGTTATTGTTTTCTAAAACACTGTAGTTAAAATAATACTTACTTATCACAAGTATGATTCTCTTCTTGTCATAATATGCTGTGTTTACTGTGAGAAGACAAAGGTAGCTTGGTTGTTTCAGTCAGCACTCAAAGCCATACACTTCTTAAAATTTTATTTTCATACCCTTGTTATGCATGCATGCTTTTTCACCCAGATGGCTCATTGTCAGATGTCATTTTAAACATTTCATAAAGGTGTTTCTTAAAAAAATTATTGACAGTACCTGAAGCTCTGCAGTCCTTTGGAACTTGGTGCCTATATTCAAAAGGCATTTTTTATATTTATTATAAATATTGATAAGGTGTTTTGGAACTGAAATAACCCCAGTGTTAGAGACCCAGTACTCTAGTTCACTTTTTTTTAATCCTAATCCCAGATTTTCATCTTTTGGCTTTGGGAAAAAAAATTCAAGGTGTTTCTGCTGTGGTTTTGAAGTAATTGCTTTTTTTCATGATGAAAATATTTTTTTGTAACCGCAGTTGAACTAAAGCAAAATTCAGGAGAGAAGAAAACTGAATTCTGCCTGTAGGTGTCATATTTTGGTAACTTAATTTTGGTTTTAATTAGAGATAGCAGGTAGTTGTTAATAGTGCACAGGAATACTTGAAATAGTTTTAAGGAATTATGATGAGAAAAGCTTTATGTATGTAAACTACATAATCTGATACTTTACTTAAATAAATTTGCATATGGCAAGCCTTGATGGCCTTGCATCTTTCTGGTTATTTTTGTGTTTTGTAGTGTGATTTTTGTTTTCTTTTTCTAATGGAAAATTCTTAGAGATTTTCTTAATGTACTCTGGGGGCAGCAGCTATAGAAATGGAAATTCATTTTGACTCTGTGCCTCTAAGCGAGAAATGGATCACAGAGCAGGAGCTGCCCCTTTAACCAGTGGCAAATGTGGAGTTGCAGGGATTTTTTGCTTCTCCTGCCCTTACTGGGGATTCACACATTCAGTGGCTCACATTCTGTTTATTGAATAACCTGGCATCTTGGGGTTCAGCCCATCACATTGAAAGGAGCAGAGAGGAGGAGCTCTGCTGTTCCCAGCCAGACTTCTGACAGCTCTGTGCTCAGTGACTGTCACTGATGGAAAGGCTCAATTAAGTTGTCAGAAGGAAGAAAGACAATGATTTCTATTTAATTTGCATTCAGAGTTACTCACTTCTAGCTTCTCTGTCTGGTTTTCGTGTTGGACTGTAATGATAGCTGTGTGGGGAGCTGCTTTTACTTGTTTACAGTGTTTCCTTCTGAAAGTAGACAATAAGCAGGAGAGAGCTTTTATGTATGAAATAGTGGATATTGGTGGTTGTCCTCTTCCAAGCTATCAGACACTTGGTATGTCAATCCAGCAGACTCTCAACAGACTCCATTTACAATTATATTAATGTGTTGCTTTAACAATTGCTGTAAAATAATAACTTTGAAAAGCAGCACTTTGACAGCACTTGACTGCTTCTTGTCACATGTACTAAATGAGTTTCTTAATTTTCACTAAATTGTAATACCAAACTGCCGCTTTTGGTCCTGCTGTGAGTTGTTTTTTTGTTCTTGTTTTTGTTTTATTTAAGCTTAAGTGGAAAGTTTACCATGTCTTTGGGATGCTGATTACTCACCAGAGAAATTGGTGGGGTGATATGCACAGATGAACATAGAGTTTGTGTTATTGTAGCTTAATACAATCATTATATAAGCTGTTATTGTGCATTATTTTAGCCCATTGTAGGTGGGAATTGAAATGCATCAACTTAGTTTACATTAGAAAAATGGCAGTGTAGGTGTGTTCCAGTCTTGTGCTTTCAGTTAAAAATGATCTGTTACCCATTTCTGTCACTACATCCACTGCTAGCCAGTCTGCCTATTCTAACAAAAGTATCCAAAATATCTCCATGATCTACCAAATAATGGCTATAGGTGAAAAAATGTTGCAGCAGCAAAAAAAAACTTCAGAGTAAACACTGCCTTTGCCATCCTGCATGGTGAAAATTACTTGTATCTACTGACTGCCATTTGTTTATGTCTGATTTTGTCATGATGACAATAGCATGAGGTTCTGTGGAATTAAAAGAACATTTTAAATATGTAAAACAAGTATAACTGTTTCCATATCTACTAGCAGAGTTCAGATGCATGCAATTTCATTTTCTTACCCTTTTTGGATGGGCTGTGAAGAAAAGTTTATTTTTGTTTGTACTCATTGGACCTGAAAATTAAAATGTGAATCTGGCTATATATTTTCCTCTCAGAAGCAAGAGACAGACACTTGAGAAACAGAAGCTGTTAGAATGTGATCAAAGCAAACAAAATTAGGAATGCTGGATTCCTGTCACCCTTCCCTCGATACCACTCTGCTTGGGAAATCAGCTGGTGCAAAGCCAGGAGAAGATCCTGTGCTATTCCAATTTGATCAGTCTTTGTCTGGTGTCTAATTCCTCAGGGTTTGTAATAAGCATGTCATAATTCCAAGTAATTTAAACTTCCTTGTTGCATTGAAAGAGTGATGGCATTATGGACAGTAACTTGAATCAAAACTTTCTTTCATGAGATAGTACTTTTAAGTCACACATGAGAAACAACTTACAGAAAATGGTAAATGTATATTTATGTTCTATAGCAATCTCTTTTTTTTTACTGGGCAGGTCGTGCACAGATGATAATCCCTGGGTGAAACTGGGGATTTTTATGCTGCAGAGGTGCCCACCTGAGGAAAAGGAGAACACAGGAAATGAAATTTTGAAAATCTGCCGTTCTTTGTATGAGACAAAGCACATGCTCCCTGTCAAGGTGAGGTTTTTCTTTGTATATCATGTTTATGAGTTCTGTTTCAAGGTCCCAGCTACAAGTAAGATGTTGCCATACTGGATCTAGTCCAGTGGAAAGCTACAGAGAGGCTGAGAACTGTGTTCAGTCTGTCTTGAGAAGAGATGACTACAGGGGATCATGTCTTTACTAAGTAGTCAAAAGAGGAAACCCAAGAGAGGAATTAGAGTCAGGCTCTTTTCAGACATGCTCAGTTATAGGACAAGAGGCAATAGAGACATGTTACATCATCAAAAGCTCTCATTGCACCCAAGCAAAACATTTTTCATCTTTGAAGTAGTAAAACACTAGAACAGGTGGGTGCCTAGAAGAGACAAGGTGAATCTGTCTTTGTAGGTATTTAGAACTTGACTGGATCATGTCACAGGCAGTTTGATGTTGTTGGACTTGCTTCAAGTTGGAGGCTGGTTGGATTAGCTGATCTTTGTAAGTCTGTTCCAGTATAAATTATTCTTTAATGTATTTGTAGAAAGGCTTTAATAATATATTATCATTTAAATCAGTGTTGCAAAAACTGCTGCTGAAATTATCGGTAATTCCCTTACTAATTAATGCATAAAGATTTCGTGAGGAACCCCTGAAAAACATGATGATTGAAAAAAGCCTTAATATACAAGTAATTGCTAAGTAGTAACTGATATTCTTACTTGTCTTCCCTAACTATGTATGCCTACTTCAATACAAATATCTCTTAAGTATAAAATTATTTGAAGTGTTTTGTATGTAAACACTGTATTAATGAAGACAGACTGGAGAAGTTCTTAATAAACTTCACACAATTTCAGAGTAGTCGTGCATATTTTTAGTAGGCTGATTAATCTCTTATCTTTATGCAGTCACTATCTGTTACAGAAAACAGCTGATGTTAGGAAGAGAAGCAGAATAAAAACAACACATTCTGTTTAAAACACAGACAGGTGGGTGTGTGGGTTTTTGTTGTTTTCTTTTTCCCTAGTCCAACACACAGGTCTGAGTCAAGTTTAGAAATTTATGTGAAACATGATTCCAGGAGGTGGCAGTAAGCTGAAATGATAAGTACATTTATTAATTTATTCATCCCACCAAAACTCTGGTGGAAGGCAGGTTCTGTATCCATGGGACCTGTATAATTATATGATGCTTTTTTTTGTAAGTTGCTGAAATGACGCATTATATAGCTTGTAAACTCACAATCTTAGTGTGCATAGGAATAGCTGAACTTGATCAAAGTAAAATGTTCTTACCTCACCTCGGTGATCCAGGGGACAAATCCCTCTGAGTGTGGCTGTCAGACAACAGTCAGTTTGCCAAGAGTTCTGCTAAAGAAGGGTCACGGTTTGCATTTCTCTTAGTTGAGTAAACTTTTCCATGATCTCCATGACAAGTCATTGTTTACACACAGTTTTGGTACTGGTAGACAGCTTTGGTTGGAGATGCCTTCCTTTGGTTTTTTTTCATGGTGCAGGATGTTGAAAGAGCCCACCAAGTATGACTATACAGTTTACAGATATGAAGGTACAGATATGAAGTTACTCTGATCTTCAAGGTTTCAACAGCCTTACTGATGTAAAATACATTTTTTATAGCTAGAATGCTGTGCAGTAACAAGGAGTTGCACTAAAATGTGTAGCTGTACAGTTACCTACAAACACAGGCTGTGTATTCCTGTAAGTCACTACTTGGGAAGAGGGGGAATGGCATGTATGAATTTAAGTAATTTGTCTGTATGTATGGCTACAGTGCTTAAGTGCTCAAATGACAGATTTGCAGTCATGTGGCTGTATAAGATTAAAATTTGATCACTGAAAATTAACCTGTTCAGATGATTTCACATATCAGTAAATACACTGATGAAGATGACAAATCTGGAATGATGGAATTCTAAAACTGAAACGGGTTAATTATAATGAAAAACATTTGCCATTCAAGTTCTCTCCCATTACAACCTTGCCAAGTTCAAAGGTTGTAATGGAAAACACATGTAACTTTGGTCATGTGGTCTAGAAGTTAGAAAAACTGTCTTTGGATATAGTCATGAAGAATTTAACTCTTTTTTTTCATTCCATATCCTACTGGTCTATCTAGTTTTTTAAGCCAAGTACTTTTTAAATGCCTTTTGGATAGTTATGTAGCTTTAATCTCTGTGTCTGTGTTTGCTTTTGGGGGGTTATTTTTGTGGGGTTGTTTGTTTGTTTAGTGTTTTAATTAGCATTATTCAATGGATAGATACCTCCATTTCTTTTAGTGGAAGAAAGCATTGTTTTATTTGCCTGGAAGACACACGCTTGGATTGTCCAACATCTGTGCTGCCTGATTAATCTCTTTAGAAAGGAATAAATCCTTCTCCCCCTGGTAATTGTTCAAAATGTGACTTCTCTGAATCATTCTCATGATTCATTCTTCTCTCAGCCTATAGGTCATGTGTCAGTTAACATAGGAGAATGCATCTAGTCCCTTATCTGTATCACCCTGGGATCCTACTGGCTATGAGATACCTCCTAGAATAATACAGCACACAGTTGGTCTCTTTTTTCTAATTTTTGTAGCTAGTTTTTCCTGGGGTTTATATATGATTTTAGATTGTGTGATTTTGTTCATACACAGTTGTGTCTGCTCATTTTCTTCAGATAATGTTGAATTTAAATGCTGCTTTTCAGTCTGTTTGTGGCCTCTCCAGACATAATGCTGTTTGTATTCATTATCCAGCCCTTCAAGCCATCCATGAAAATACTGAAATAATACTGGACCCAAAACAGACTCCTATGGCATATGGTTTATTTGCTTTGCTGATGTCACAGTGAACCACTGATAGCTGCATAACTAGATAGAAGACAAAAGTTGTCTTACAAAAGTTTCAACTAAATCATGGTAATTCAGATTTTGAATTGGGCCTTCCCTTGACCCTCTCACAGGTAACATCAAAACCCCTTATGGCAGGCAGCAGACACCTGAATGCTTTCAAGTACTCACTGCAGAACAGAAATCCTCTTACGTTGCTCTTGAGGAGTGCTATGGGTGATGACTTCCTTCCTGGCCCTGGGTTTTCAATTCCTGTCCAGGGCATCATTAGTGGCAGTGATATAAGTTGATACTTGTACTATTTGGACAGTCAGGGGCTGGCAAGCTGTCCAGTCCCTTCCTGTGGAAAAAGAAATGCACGTGTTGGAATGAGTGTTTCTTCTTCACAAGAGATTATGACTTCTTCTGTACTTGGGTATGGTAGTTAAGACTGAGTATGTCTGCTAGACAGGCTACCATCAGGCAGAAAGTTATTCAACTTGCCCAGCAGGTTTTGAGAGGGAAATGTTACCAAGCATGGTAAAATTTCTGGTTTTGCTCAGATTACGTATTTTATGACTCTCAGAATTTATTTTTCTGAATATAAGTTGCATCTATTACTGTGAATACACATTTTCAAGAAAAGAAGACATGTAGAGTGAATCCATGACTTTTCATTCAGTAAGTTTGCTGGAATGGCAGGTATGCAGCTCAAAAGAAATCCATTGGAATATGAAATTACCAGAAGTTTAATAAGCAAATGAATGATCAGACAAAGCTTAATATATTTATTTAGTTTTCTTATTCCTTGATCCATGTCGTATCATTCAGAACAAACATGCCCATGCCACTAAATTGGGAGGAGCTGTTGACTCCCTCAAGGATAGAGAGACCAGGACAAATCACAGGGATGGGCAATCACCAACCGTATGGAAGGGGAAGTGCTGGGTTCTGCACCTGGGATGAGGCAACCCTGACTGTGTGCACAGACTGGGGAATGAGAGGGTGGAGAGCAGTGCCATGGAAGGGGACCTGGGGGTCCTGGGAGATGGTAAATTGAACATGAACCAGCAGTGCCCTGGCAGCCAGGAGGGCCAACCCTGTCCTGGGGGGCATCAGGCCCAGCATGGCCAGACAGGCAAGGGAGGGATTGTCCTGCTCTGCTCTGCACTGGGTAGTTTGGATGCCACAATATAAAAAGACATTAAACTGTTACAGAGAGTCCAAGGGAGGGCCACAAGGATGGTGAAAGGCACTGAGGGGAAGCCCTGTGAGGAGTGACTGAGGTCACTTGGTCTGTTCAGCTTGGAGGAGACTGAGGGGAGCCCTCACTGCAGTTACAACTTCCTCATGAAGGGAAGAGAGGGGGCAGGCACTGATCTCTGCTCTGGGGTACCCAGTGACAGGACCTGAGGGAATGGCCTGAAGTTACGTCAGGGGAGGTTTAGGTTGGACATTAGGAAAAGTGTCTTCACCCGGAGGGTGATTGGGCACTGGAACAGAATCCCCAGGGCAGTGGTCACAGCACCAAGATTGGCAGAGTTTGTGAAGCATTTGGACAACACTCCCAGGCACATGGTGTGACTCTGGGGCATTGTCCTGTGCAGGGCCAGGAGTTGGACTCGATGATCCTTGTGGGTCCCTTCCAACTCAGCATATTCTGTGATTCTAAGCACTGACAATCATTGGCAGTACTGAATACAAGTGTAAAGAGCAAGTCTGAATAAGAGAACAAGGATTGCCTTAGTGACTCAGAGCTTAATGTGATGGTGTATATTCTTAAAAGCTGTTTTTCTTTAAGGTGTAAATTTAGAAAAGGCTTACCAAGTACAGCCAGAGAGGTCCCCATCCCAAGCAAAGCCAGGTTTCTGTGCACTAGATTACATTTGGAGTATTTAATATCTCCTCGTCTTCAAATAATTGGGCTTTTAGGCTCACAGCCACTGAAACTATGCTACTAAATGTGTGGATCATCTTGGTCCTGAAATTGTTACAGTTATTAAAGTTCAAAAGACAAAAAATACATGACTTGCATTCTCTCAGCTTAATATTTGGCTGATGAGCTCCTTTGACAATTGCTCTCAAATTGTTGGAGAGAAACAGAGAGAATGTCTTAAGAGATGGATACCATTTTCAGTGTAACTACCATACAATATCCAGAGTGTAAATTGCCTTGGAAAATGGGACATCTCTGGTGAGCCTCATTGGAAAGTGGTTGTGACAAGCAAACTATATTCTCAGAAGTGACAGAAAGGAAAAGGGAAGTTATAATTTGGTTTATAATATAATTTGTAAGTTGAAGTATATTTTGATGTATAAATGAGCAAATCACTACAATATTGAGGGAAATAAAACAGCTCACATGTAGGACACGTTGTTTGGTTGTTTAACTAAGGGATAAGGTAAAGGTTTGGAAGTGCACAGTAGATTTGTTGAGGGATGTTTTTGTTTTTATTTTAGATGCTGTTTTCTGGCCAATTTTGTCTTGAAGTTGTGTGATGCTAAATTTATGCTGTATTATCAAACACAGGAAACTAGATAAATGACAGAAAGTTAATTTGCTAAACTTTAATTGTGTATAAAATATTGTATAAAATTTTGAAGCTTTTCACAACAGAAGCATTATTGAGCTCTGGTATGTACTGTTTTTTTCCTCTTTATTTTGTTCTACTTTTCTGATTGCATAATTGAGTTACAGAATTGTCATAGGTGTCTGTCATTGTTTCCTTCTGTGTTTTGCAGTATTTCAATAAGCACAAATATATTAGTCCTACTGAGAGCTGTGATTGCTCTGTTATTTTTTCAGTAAAACTCCTGGTTGTAATGGTGATTCAGTACCTGCCTTGTCTTAATCTAAAAAAATGTTGTACTTTAACCAGTATTCCACATTTTTAAAATCTGTTCTTTCAAGTTTCTGAGGAGGTGTTTCCAACAGGGAATTCATTTGTTGTGGAAGTGTGGTTTTCATTTTGCATTTGACATAAAATTTTCATAAATTTTACTCTGAATGATGATGTTAGTATCTTCAGAGATCACACTGAGAGAATTTACTTTTTATTTCAGTGTATAAAAGAATTATGTTTGCTGCTGCTTAACCAGTCCCTCCTGCTGCCATCCCTGAAACTGCTGGTGGAAAGCAAAGACCAAGACCTTCATGCTGTGGCACTGGAGCAGATAACAGCTGTTGCTAAGGTATGAACAGTTGAATGAACCACCTTTCAGAGGCTGAGGTAATAAGTTAGCTCTTTTATATTCATGTAGTAAGCAGAGACTGCTGAGACACTTACCATTATTAAGGTTTTCCACAGCTATTGTGTCCACAGTGAGCAGTAACACAGGGCTGGTAAGAGCTTTTATACATACTTGAGGTCATTAAACCTCATAGCACTTCCTTTAAATTACTTAGTATGCTGTTTTAAGTCAGTGTAGCAGAACAGAAACTATTTTGATATATGAAGTAGATTTTTACCTCTGTGTTTCCCTCACTTTGGGTTTTTTCAGTTATAATAGTATGTCAGATGACTTAGCTTGTTTCTGGCAAATGTGGCATCTGTTTATATACACTTGGGAGCTGTTATGTCACTGGTTTTATTGTGATGGTATGTTGGGGGACTTCCATGCCATTCTAAACAGACTTGATTCCATACTGTAGCAAAGTTTCTGGAGAAAAAACCTAAATACTGTCTTCTTCTTTGGACAAGAACTGAAAGACATTAATGTATATTTGTCAGTTGCTATATAACATTACATTACTGTCTTCCCTGTGTATTTGCTTTACAGCAAATAAGAAGGAACATCTAAAAAGATGAAAGCTAGTCTCCTAGGCAAAAGCATTATATAATTTTTTATCTTTTATCTGAAAACTGAGCTGAGTTTAAAATTTTTTGAAGCTCTTAACTGAACTTGTGCACGTGCAGCCTAACTTTCTTGGGTTTTATATTAGCTATGCTCTGCACTCTAGCATTCTGCTGCAAAAGAGAAGGAGCCAATTGTCTCTGACCTGTTCATGAAAGAGAATGGCTTTCTCCTCTGACTGAATTAACTGCACTGATAATTTCCAGAATTACAATATTTAGGTAGGAAAGCCTCATTTGTAATATTTCTGAATTCTGCAGCATATCTTAGGGAGCCTTTGGTTGTGTATTACAATACAAAATAATAATTTATGTTATATTTTCCATGTGGTACTTAACAATGAAACTTCCCACATGGAAACAAATGAAACCATGTGTCATTTTAAATAAATGTCCCCCAAACACAAAAACTTTAAAAATGTGATTTGTGTGAATTCAGAATGAAATTATAATTTATAACTTCCTTCTAGGGATACCCTGTGTTCGAGTTATACTGATTGCCACAAAGCTTTCATGTTCCTTGGTTGTAACAAAATGAGCAAATCCTATCCCCTTCTTTTGCACCATTCTCTCTTACCTAGGGAAGATATTCTCCATCCTGCACTTCCCAGAATTCTCATTTAAGTCTCTCTTCCTCATGAGCTCTGTTTTTCTTTCTTACTCATGTTGTATTCCAGAAGCTTTCTCTTTTTGCATCCTTTGAAAAGAGAAATGATCTGTCTCCTTTCCAGAACTGGTGACGACTAGCCAGAGAAGCAATGGATCTGGAAGCATAGGCTCCGTTTCACATATTGCTGATTTTCCTTCAAAAGGACTTTGTTACCAAAATGGAAGAAGCACCAGCTTTTTTAATGTGTTCTCCCTGAAAATTTGAAACAGTAGAATGGAAGGTAGCAGAACATATTATATGTAACATATACCTGCTTCTAGCAAAATCCTAATGCCACTGTTAGCACCCAGTTTGAATTTGGAGTGTTTGCTACTTGAGTTTGGTATCTAAGCTAAGAACGTGTAGGTGTTCCTGTTCCCTTTTTTTTTACTGATAAACCACAAATTTTGAGGTTTTTACAAAACAGTTGTATAAATATTAACCATCAGAACACTAGTACATTGATTGTTTTCTTTTACCACCTGCAATTTTAGATTTTATTTCTACGAAACAAGTATTTTTGGTAACTTTTAAACAAGATGATCTCATTGAAAAGCAAGCCCAAATCTGATAATCTAATATATGCATCCACTTTCTCATCTCTGTGTTCTTGTTAGCCTTTTAAAATTGACTTTTTTTGTTAACAGATGAAAGCTGCTGTATAAGTGACTAATTCTGAAGCTTGTCAGCAGGAATAAGTGTCCGAGTACATTATATTTAACTGTTTTTAAGGCATAATGCTGTGCAGTAGCACTTTCTGAATGGTTACTAATTGTATTGTGCTTTAAACTGGCCATTCCTTTCTAGTGTTCAAACTGAAAGCTCCAGCTTTCAGTTTCCTACACTGTAGGCTGATTACATTATATTGGAGTTTTAGGGCCAGGAACCTCATTAGCTTCCTGCTAGTATAAAGCACTTTGTATACCTGTACTTGCCCAAAATAATTTGCTTTTTGATTTCTTATACAGGAGGCAGCTTGATAAGCTGTTTCTAATTTTTCCTTATAAATTGAATATTAATTTGAACACATAGTTCCAAAGAACCTAGAATTTTCAAAGCAGTTAGCTTTGGTCTAATATTTTACTCTTAAGTCAATGAAGATTTAACTGTTGTCTTTATTACATCAGGCGTAGAGTTTAGCCAGTACCTTGAATGTGACAGTGTTAGAAAAGCAGCTAGTACAGAAGAGTATTGTGCTAGATGTAAAAGCTGTTCTTATATTGTATAAAAAGTACCTCTTATTCCTTGTTTTATATGCATCTCTTATGGTTACAGTATTTGCTGTTGTACTGAAAGTGCATATATTACTTAGCTATGGCAATGTCGTTCATTCGGTATAATTTTCTATGCCTACTTTTTGTATTTTAAAAAACAGTATTCAGACTGTTAATGCTTTTTGTTAAATTCTGAATTAATTTTTCATAGGAAGGCCATCTCTGCTTACATTAAACAGGAAACAGACAAATAACATCTGGCAGAGGGGAATCATAGCTATTGATTCCCTGATCCAGTGCTAACACAGCTCACAAACATGGCTGCAAGAAAAATACAGCACTTGCTTGCTGATAGGATGTATTAGTTAGCCATTTGTTGTATGTTGCTGACAGCTTTATGGATGTTTACAGTTAAGGATGATGCTGAAGTGCTGATACTAGAAATTGTACAGCTTTTGCCTGTAATAAACCAACCAAGTTTTTGTGTAAGCTTTTTTGAAATTGCAGACCCCCTCTTTTTATTGTGCATCTTTTAATGAACTGCTGCTTGTCTTTTCTGAGTAACAGAAATAACTGTTCTTCCCCTATGTTGTGCACTGTGTCAGTAATTTGAAGAAAACAGTTTACCTAAATAACCTTACTACTGCTAATAGAGCCCTTAAAAGTCAGATTGGTTTTGAGAGGGATTTCAGTGTTGTCTGTATACTGGGTTCTCTTTCAGAGATGAAAACTGATTTTTATTCATCTGAGAGAGCAAGTAAATATTCTATTGCCTGTTGGTACTGATAATGTTAAAACAACTAACAAGTGGCAGTTAATATAAGCAGTGCAAATACTTGTTCAATCAATACTTTAATAGAAACTGGAACAAGAAAAATGTAGTCTGAAAAAATACCTTGGCTCCATTTGCATACAATAATTTCAGTGATGAAGTACTAGATCTACCTTCATAGCTTGTTTTACTGAAAAATTTAATAGGAAAAATCACAAATTTTCTGTGCAATAATGGAATTTCTAGTGTTCTCTGGTGTATGCCATTTATGGCAACTCACTTAATGGGGCTTAATCTTTAAAATAAATAGTTAAATTGTAAGCTAATGGTGATTGTGATAAATCACCAGTTTAAACAGGATAAATCCAGTTTATTTTTCCAGGATTTTTTATGTCACTGGTTTCCTTTCTCCTTATTTATTTGTTCTATAGATATATACTCCAGGAAGGAATAAAATGAAAAGCATTTTTATCTTGAATAGTATTGGAAAAAGGAATACTCTGGGAAACAGCAGTTTCAGTTCTTTACTGCTGTTGGGTCATCAGAAGCTCTTACCATTCATAACTTGTGGATTTTCTAATGCAGAGGTTATGGTTGAAATATTGCCTGTTGGTAATATGAGAACCTCTGGATACCTGTGCAAACAATGCTGATGGGGAATTGGATCATCTAATTCCAAACCCTGCATGGGAAAACACTTTCCACTAGACCAGGCTGCTCAAAGCCTATCCTGGCCTTGAACACTTCTAGGGTTGGGGCATCCACAACTTTTCTGGACATCCTGTTCCACCCTCACAGTGAAAAATTTCTTCCTAATGTCCAATCTAAACCATTTAAATTAGGAGAGACTGGATATTTCCTCTTGTCCTATCACTCCATACTCTTGTAAAACATCCCTCTCCAGCTCTCTTGTACCAAAAGGCTGTTGCGTGGTCTCCCCAGAGCCTTTTCTTCTCCAGGCTGAAAACCCCAACTCTATCAGCTGGTCTTCATAGGAGAGGTGCTCCAACCCTCCTAAGGTTGTCTTCATGACCTTCTCTGGACCCATTCCATCTAGTCCATGTCTTTCTTATGCTGGAGGCTCCACACCTGGATGCTCTCATAAGAGCAAAGGTTATGCCTACACTTCAATGCTTGAAAGCAGATATTACCCAATATCTAAATAGGAAAGCCAAAGAAGAAAGTCAGTTCTCCTTAATGTAATTATCCCCATTAGAACTTTTACTCATAACCTTGGACATTGTGTGTGGGCATCATGCTAAATCTACCCTGTCAAATTCTGCTGAAGGAGAGATGGATATGAAAAATGAAAGCTGCTCCCATTTAAACCCTCCAGATTTTACTCTAATGAAAAATTTATCACCCTTACCATGGAGTTCTAGGTAGGCGTAATGACTTTTCTCTAACATATACACTCTGATTCTGTCATTATTGTGGGTCATAGTTTATTCACACAATATGGAAAGTGGTTGGGTGTTAATTTGTGCAGAATATACTGCACCTCTGAGACCTGCTTAAACTGCAGTCAGCTGCATTCCGTATCACTGGAACAGTGATTCTGGGATTAGCAGTAGTCTTAGTTTTATGGCCTAGTTAGGGTCTTGGGATGGCAAGGGCTCTGCATCTGCAGGCAGATCAGAAGTGATTCATTAGTAAGATCTTGACTGAGCTGTCTGCCCAGTAAAAACAGCTCCTTAAAACTGGGA
The DNA here is from genome assembly GCA_037834095.1 of Argya squamiceps. Taxonomy (NCBI): domain Eukaryota; kingdom Metazoa; phylum Chordata; class Aves; order Passeriformes; family Leiothrichidae; genus Argya; species Argya squamiceps. The sequence goes on along the minus strand of JBBMKD010000145.1, from coordinate 100,380,879 downwards.
TAGTGAGGTGGTTGTTTTTTACTTGCTGGGTTTTACTGTCTTACAGACTGAAAAGAGTGATTTTGAAAATGAAAATGTAGTGTGTGCATCTACTGTAGTGTCTGTATCTACTGTAGGCGAATATTTGGTATGTATGGCAAGCAAAAATAACTCTGGAGGTTGACTTCCATTAATGTTTTTTAAAATGTAAAATTCTGAGGATCAGAATTCCATCTGGAACAGCAAGCATCCTGACTCAAACAGATGGAAGACTTAAAAGTCTAGTGAGGAGTAAGAATAGGGCAGATGTACAGGCTCTTTCTCTCAAATATTACTTTCCAAATTTCTGGTTATTTTCAGCTGTATGTATCTGCTAAGTAATTGCCAGTGGTTTTCTTTTTTTTTTTTTCCTTTAACTTGGATGAGCTTTTACATCTTGCAGTATCATTTCACAGAGAATTCAACATTGAAAAAAAATATACTTTTTTATTTTCTTGTAATCTGATCTGACTCGATTAATTTGATGCCTCATATTTTTTTACTTTCTTAATGAGATAATGCTTTTAATTAATCCCTTTGTGATGTTGCTACCTGCCCTATGCCCTCTAAGCTGTCTCTTTTTTAGATGGGAGAATCACAATTTTGCTGAGCAATTTCCCGCATAAAAAACTTACTATACTCTCTATGGCGTATTTTTTTAAAAATACATGCTTTGTCTGCTTGCCTTTTATGTTGTTTCAGTTGTTTCTTTTTTTTTTTACTTTAATGCTTGTTCTTCTGATTTAAAATCCATTTTAAATAAACACAGTCTTTAAGCTACATTTACATTGATTTAATTTTAAAAAATCTTAGTTCTGTTTAAACAGAGCTGTCTTAATTAAGGTTTGTAAACATGTATCAATTCATTGTCAGTCTCTGTAGGTTGTTATTTTTTATTGAAACTAATGACTAGAAATATCCCTACATGCGCAATTGATACCCAAAAAATTGACATGATCTGGAGCTGTAAAACTGATAAATAGTCAAGTGAGCTTTCTTTGCTCCCTTTAAATGCAAATTCTCATTAAACTTTGGTGTGTTCTTCCCACACCTGACAGACTCTACACAGATTGATCAAAAAATGGAGTAATAGACAGTGCCTTTAACGACATGAAATGCATTCACAGGGTCTGGTTGCCATCATGTGTCTCCATCCAGTTGCCTGGAGACAAATTACAAAAGTTTCCTCTTCCTTACCAGGTCTTCAGACAGTTTGCAAGTCAGAAAATGGGAAATGTTAATCACTTTAAACCTACTGATCTATTTGGGCCTAAGGATGAGCTCTGGGGTACAACCCAAGAGCCTTTTTGTGAGATGTTTTGTTATGTGTGAAATCACACTAACCTCATTTCTTTGTGAGTGCAGACAGGTTTCTCTGCTTGTGTGTTGCATGGACATCTTCATCCCTGTAGTATAGCTCCGATGTTTAATGGTTTATGCTAGGAAAGGTCTTCTTTCAGATTTGTCTCTCTCAATTTTGTAGGTTATTGGTATTTGAAATCACACTAATCTATAGCACTTTTCCTTAACTGAATAGTAGCCTAAAAAAATTAAATTAAACCTTGCATCTGCTGTCAATCTCACTACTATAATTACTGCTTGCATTTTATGTTCATAAAATCAAACAGTGAAGCCCTGTGTAAAGTTCCATCCTACATACAAGTTAAGAATAGAGCACACAGAGCTTCGAGGTAGGAGAGAATATCCCTTCAGTCCCATTTCAGAAGAGATGGCAGCTGTTTGGATAATGGCTTAGTATGCTGCATGGTGTGCTGCAAGATGCCAACACTGGAAATTCTGGAATCAGAACTGTTTAGGTTAGAAAATACCCATGAAGTCTCACCAAGTCCAGCTGTTAACCCAGCACTGCAAAGTCCTCTCTAAACCAAGTCTCAACCACTTTCCCGGGCAGCCTCTTCCAATGCTTGACAACTCTTTCCATGAAGAAATTTTTTCCTAATATCCATTCTGAACCTCCCCTGGCAGGACCAGAGAATGCTTCCTCCTGTCCTGTCACATGTTAATTAGGAGAACAGGCTGATCCCCATCTGACTGTAACCTCCTTTCAGGCAGTTGTGGAGAACGATGATGTTTCCCTTGAGCCTCCTTTTCTCCAGGATAAACACCCCAGATCCCTCAGCAGCTCCTCATATGACTCAGTCTCTAGACCCTTCCCCAGCCCATTGCCCTTCTCTGGACGTGCTCCAGCACCTCAGTGTCTTTCTTGCAAGTGTGAGGCCCAGAGCTGGACACAGAATTTGAGGTGCAGCCTCACCAGTGGGGGCAATCACTGCCCTGGCCTGCTGACCACCCTAGTGGTGATACAGGCCAGGATGACACTGCCCTTCATGGGCCACCTGGGCACACTCTGGATCAGTTCTTCAGCTGTTTGTTGACCCATTTTATTTAATGATCAGCCTGTCTTCAGCAGGAAAACATCTCTGTAGATAACTCTTGGCAGTTATTAAATAATTGAAGACAGAGGTTGGATAGCCTAAAGGCTGGACATCAAAGTGGACCTTCTGCTCTGTGCTAATTAGATTAAAAATGGCTTGATTATGACTGTAAAGTGTCACTGCCAATCACCCTGTATGCAGTAGTCATGTCCTGAGTAGCAGCTGAATTGCTCTTCAAGGGTGCTAAATAACTGTTATCATAGGGTGTTTATTACTTGCTGGTACCCTGGTACCAATCATGTATGTTGGTACATAATCTTTATAGAAAATAAGGCAGGAAGCAACCAGAGAATTTTCTTTTTCCTTTTAAATTGGGAGGTTGTTTTGTAAATATATTATAATTTGATTAGTTCATTTGTAACTTGTTATGGTGCAGTAATTGAAAACTGATTGTTATCTTGCCCTCCTTTGGTCCTTTTTCATCATAGAATCACAGAATGGTTTGGGTTGGAAGGGACCTTAGAGATCATCTTGTTCTAATCCCCTGCCATAGGAGGGACACCTTCCCCTAGACCAGGTAGCTCAAAGCCCCATCCAACCTGCCCTTGAAACTCTCCCAGGAATGGGACACCTGTAACTCTGGACAATCTGTGCTATGCTCACAGTAAAGAATTTATTGCTAATACTTAATCTAAACCTGCCCTTTTGCAGTTTCATCATTGCTTCTTGTCCTGTCACCCCATGCCCCTGTAAAAAGTCCCTTTCCACCTCTCTTGTAGCCCCTTTTAAATACTGGAAGGTGCTATGACCTGTCTGTGGGGCCTTAATGTCTCCAGATTTAGCTTCTCTGTTGTCATGGGAGAGGTGCTCCAGCCCTCTGATCATCCTGGTGACTTCCTCTGCACTGTTTTCAAAAAGTCCATGTCTTTATGTTGGGGATGTCAATGCAGCACTCCAGGTTGGGAGAGCAAAGGGGCAGAATCCCCTCCCATGCCCACCCTGCTTGGGATGCAGTATAGGATATGATTGGCTTTCTGGGATGAGGGAGCACATGGATGGGTCATGTTGCAATTCCACCAACATTCCCAAGGGCTTCTCTTCAGGGCTGCACTCAATCCATTTTCTGCTCAGCCTGTAGTTGTGCTTGGGCTTGCACCAACCCAGATGCAGATCCTTGCATTGGGACTTGTTGAAATTCATGAATATTGCTCAGGGCCACCTCTCAGGCTTGTCAAGGTCCCTCTGGGTCGGGTCCCTTCCCTTTTTTGGTTATATGTAGTTTTTCAGTTGTGCTTCATTAAGTGGTAAGTTAACACAGCACTGTATTTCAAAGAACCCAGGAAGGACATATTAGAATTAACTGAAATAGAATTTAAAGTATTCTATAGTGTTACTTGTAAAGCTACAGACAAGATTCTCAAGAGAATATTGTGCTTTCATATATCAAGTAACCACATTTTTTGAGGCATCCAGGGTGTCTCTCAGAGATAGCAGCTCTGTGTTTCACATCTTTTAATATGTTTTATTCTTTTGGAAATCTTATCCTTGCTGTGGGTGCTGATTGAGTCTGTGAATGTTGCCTGTCATATTAACATGTGAAGTGTAATGTAATATATTAATATAAAGTGACCAAAATTTAATATACTCTGCTCTGACCTTCCTCAGAGTGTCATTCTTGATATGGAAATAAATGGTGTGATCTGTTCTGCACTGGGACTGAAAACCTGTGAAAAGTCTATAAAGCTAGTGGTGTAATCCCAGGCTGTTAGGCATTCTTATTCCTTCCCTGTGTGCAGGTCAAATATTTGTATTAATGTGGTGGACTGTTAAAGACACACCTTTACATTTTCTGACATATGCAAAGCGTGTATCCCTGTGGTTAATCCATGGGGAATAGTCCTCTCACTTGGAAGGTCACACTGTGCAGTCAGAACCGTCGTGACACGTTCTGGCTGATGGCTGTGTCTGGTAATTAATTTTTAATTACTTTGAATTTCTCTTTCTTTGTAGGTTGATGATTCCACTTGTGATGCTGAAATACTCTCCCTGCTCCTCAATGCCAAGTTGGTGGTGAAGTGCATGCCCACTGCCTTCTGCCCACGCCTTATTGAGCACCTCCTGGCTCACCAGGGACAGGGAGGCTGGGATGTGGAGGAAATTGCACAGCAGCTCAAGGAGGCAGGGTTCAGTGCAGAGGCCGGGTCCCTCCTGATGGCTCATCGAGGGACACATCCTGCACTCAGGACTTTCAATACTGCCCTCCAGGCTGTTCAGCATTGGATCTGAAAATGTTAGATTTATTCATTTGTCTGCATTTTTGCTGGAGATCTCACACAAAAGGGAGAAATTGTTGCTCTAGTAAAGTAACAAAGTGAGTTATTACCTACATTTTGTAGAAAACACACAGCACACAGTACATACACTTCTAATTGTTTAAGAAAACTGTTGGTGCAGACTGTATCATTCTGCGGTATGATTAGCAAAGCATTGAATCTGATCATCCTTTCAGAGCCAAGTTAAATGGTTACACTTATAAATGAAACATTAGTAAGGTGGCAGGCTATATATAATCTGTCTTAATTTCTGTAAGTAATTTACTCTTGTCATAATGTAAAACTAATGTAAAAATATAATTATAAAAATATATATGGAGCAAAAAAAGTCACAAGAGTGATTTTTGAGAATTTCAAAACCATAAAATTCAGTATTGTGCAATGTTGTTATCACAGCTTTTGTTTGCAATAAATAAAATATTTTGCATTTAATGTACTATCGCATCTTTCAGCCTTTTAGACAGATAAATATTTTCTGTCTTCAGCCCCTGTTACTGAAATTCCTGTCTCTCCTTAGTGATGTTTATTCATGAGGACAAACTAAAGTTTAAAAGATAACTTTTCTCTACTGTTTGGGAAGCCCCATCTCAAATCCTGAACATTTGTTAGTATCTTTTGTGAATGTACTTTCAAAGTATTTACTTACGTTTTTCCTGAGTTCTTAAAATTTACATATATGTATAAATTTGCAGAATCACAGAATATGCTGAGTTGGAAGGGACCCATGAGCATCATCCAGTCCAACTCCTGGTCCTGCACAGCACCATCCCCCAGAGTCACACCATGTGCCCAAGAGCATTGTCCAAATGCTCCTTGAGCTCTGTCAGGCTGGTGCTGTGACCACTGCCCTGGGGAGCCTGTCCCAGTGCACAACCACCCTCTGGGTGAAAAATGTTTTTCTAATATCCAACTTCTAAACCTCCCCTGACACAGCTTCAGGCCATTCCTTTGGGTCCTGTCACTGTCACCACAGAGCAGAGATCAGTGTCTGCCCCTCCTCTCCCCCTCACAAGGAAGTTGTAACTGCAGTGAGGTCCGCCCTCAGGCTCCTCCAGGCTGAACAGACCAAGTGACCTCAGTCACTCCTCATAGGGCTTCCCCTCAAGGCTTTTCACCATCATTATGGCCTCCTTTGGACACTCTGGAATAGTTTAATGTCTTTCCTATGTTGTGGCACCCAAAACTGCCCCCAGCACTCGAGGTGAGGCTGCCCCAGTGCAGAGCAGAGCAGGACAATCCCC
>JBBMKD010000145.1:100353802-100374791 GCA_037834095.1 Argya squamiceps | reverse complement strand
GAGGTGAGGCTGCCCCAGTGCAGAGCAGAGCAGGACAATCCCCTCCCTTGCCTGGCTGGCCATGCTGGGCCTGATGCTCCCCAGGACACCTGACTGCCAGGGCACTGCTGGCTCAGATTCAGTCTGCCATTAGCCAGGACCCCCAGGTCCCTTTCTGTGGCACTGCTGTCCAGCTTCTCATTCCCCAGTCTGTCTGTACACTCAGGGTTGCATATAAATGTGCCAGGTACAGAATCCATCAATTTTCTTTGTTGAACTTCAGATGATTGGTGATTATCCATCCCTCTTGATTTGTCAAGGTCTCTGCACAGCCCCTCTGCCTTTAGGGGAGTCAGCAGCTCCTCCCAGTTTTGCACTGTCTGTGAACTTGATCAGTATCCCTTCTAGTCCTTCATCCAGGTCATTTATGAAGATGTTGAAGAGCACAGGGCTGAGGATGGAGCCCTGTGGAACCCCACTAGTGACAGGTCACCAGTCTGATGTCGCCCCATTCCCTATAACCCGTGTGGAATGGAACCATGGTTGTGCCCAACCCATGAGCCAGTTGCTCACCCATCTCATGACAAGTTTATCCAGCTGAATGCTGGACATTTTGTCCAGAAGGATCCTGTACAGATCTCTCATGTAGGAGAGACAGTACCAAAAACTTCAGTGCCAAAAACTTCAGTGAAATCCAAAAAGATTACAGTGCTCATCCTTTCAACAGCTAGGTGGGTTACCTTGTCGTAAAAGAAAATTGGGTTGGATAAGCAGAACTTTGCTCTCATGAAGGCACGCTGGCTGTGAGCACTGACAGCATTGTTCTCAAATGTCTCCCAGAATAAGCTCCATAACTTTACCAGGCACTGATTCCAAATGCCTTTCTGTGTTGTTAAGATCAATTATTTTATTGTTTTCAGGGGATTTTTAACAAGGACCCTGTCCATTTATTACACTGCATTACCCAATGGGTTTGATGTTTTGTGTTTATAGACACTTCTTAAAATTAGTCTCTAAATCTTTTGCTTAATCTTGTGTTCTAATTTTGATGTAATATCATACAGAAACATTATATGTTATAAGATCCAGAGGACTTGTAATAATACACATTGGAGGCAATCTCTAGGGTAATGTAATGTAGCCTGCTTAAGGCAGGATGCTGGTATGGCTGGAATAGGTTGCTCCACCCTACATTCAGTTGGGTCTGGAAAACCTCCAAAGGATGACTGTGTTGGCTGTTCCCTGTTGAAAAGCTTTTTGTTTGTCCTCCTGGGATCTGCTTTGTTTTACCAGCTTTTACTGACTGTGAAAATGTATCAGATGTCAGCCTTGCTTCCCCCATTGCACAGGATTTGTAATGAGACTTTTAACAATGCTTTCATTCTTCAGATTGTTAACTTATCTTTTGTGTTTGCCAGTCCCAGCTGTCCTTCAGTGTTTATGGAAGGTTATATCATCTATGTATTTGCATGCATTCCAAATTCCAATTTCTATCATTCAGCTATATTGTCTTAATTCTGTTCTCTTACGTTAGCAGTCCCAAGACCCCCAGACTAGTAAAGCTAGTATAAAGCTACTATACTAGTAAAGTATATTGGAATTGCAGAGGAAAGTAAGAAAAAAAATTTAAAAGCTAATATAAGTGGCAATCAGTAGATGTGGACAAACAACATGTACACCTCCAGCAAGGAAACCTTGAGTTATTGTGTAGAAGATATTTCAGTACTTTACAATGAAGCATTTTGTTCTGCAGGTTTTGGTTGGTAAATCCAGTGCTAGATTTTCTGACCATTCTTATTCAGGATCATGAGAAGTTTGTGTTTAGTGTCACTCTAAAAGTGAATTGTAGATAAGCCTCTAACGAGTGTTATTATCTCCTGTCCATTTTCTGGTTTGCTGGCATTACAAATCCATGATAAATGCTTTCCTTGCAGCCTGGATTATTCCCAATTTATTGTATATTCAAAATTTTCACCTGTAAGAAAAAGTATTACTTTAGTATATATATCCAAAATTATCAGCCTATATTAGTGTACGTTTCAAAGAAAATTTAAGGAAGAAAAAAGAGAAGCGGCACATAACAAGGACTTGTATCCCAGTGCCAGCCTTTTAGTATCTTCTGTATTGTAGAATAACATTTAACTCTGGGATTGAGCAAGATACACTAGCAGGTGCTATTGAGTTGGGTTTGGATTTTGGTTTTTGTTTTCTTTTGTTCTTTTTAAAGGTTAAGAAACTCACCTTGGTATTACTTTTAGCCAAGTTATTGTTATACTGAACACTGAACAGTTCAGTTCTGTCAGTTTATTTGATTTACAGTTGGGATTTGTTCATAATACAGCATAAGCAGATTTTTTTTTTTTAACCTCAAACAATTCCACATTCTGGAGATATTTCTGCTCCCAAAAGTGGGTGAATAAAGAGTTGAGTTGTGTCTCCAAGAGCAGTGCTTCCTAGGGCAATTAATCCTCTTTTGTCTGAAAGACACTGATAGTGTTTGGATCTTTAAGGAGCTTTTAGCTGCTTGGGAGACAGAGCAAAGCAGCAAAATATATCACTTTTCTTTTGAATAATTACTACCAGAGAGGGAAGAAAGATCTCATAACTCAGAATTTCTTTTTCTGCTGGTAATGCTAAGTATAGCCAGTATGACACTGCAATACATGCAGAGTAGACACTTCTGTTTATTAAAAAACAATCCAATTCAATGAGTAGGGTGGCTACATATGGTTTGGATGTTTTCCTTGTATAATGATAGATTTTTGTGACTTACTGTGTGTCATATTCTGCACGGTGAGGAGATGCTTTGAGCGTGACCATCTGGTGCCAGAGTATGGCCATCCCCAGCACAGTGGACTCATTGGAGAGAGTCCAGAGGTGGCCACAAAGATGATCAGGAGGCTGGAGCACCTCTCCCATGAAGACAGGCTGAGAGCTGGGGTTGTTCAGGCTGGAAAAGAGAAGGATTCAGGGACGCATCAGAGTGCCTTCCAGTACTTAAAGGGCCTTGTAAAAAATATGTGGGTAAATTCTTTAGTAGGGGCTGTTGTGATAGGACAGAGGATGATAGTTTAGAAGAGAGTCAGTTTAGATTAGATACAGGAAAGAAGATTTTTACAGTGAGGATGAAGAAACACTGGCACAGGTTGCTTGGAGAGGTGGTAGCTGTCCCATCCCTGGAAACATTTAGGGTTGGGCTGGATGGGGCTCTGATATCCAACTTGAAAATGTCCCTGCTCATTGATGACCTTCAAAGGTCCCATCCAACCCAAAATATTCTAAGAATGTGGATACCTGCATCATAGGGGTAAGAATTCCTACACTTGCAAAAACACAATAATTTTTTGTATTTTTAGTGTATTTTTTGAGATATGGAAGGCAGGAGCAGAGCTGTGCCTTGTATCAAATGTTGCCAAAATACACGAAAAGTTCTAGTGGCCTACAAACGTTTCTCAATTTGATTATTTAACTATTACTGAGCACTTGAGGTAGTGTTTGCATAGGATTGTTTCGTTTGACACTGAGGTCCCTTTCCGCAGTGGTAATCTGAAATTGCTATGTTTGTTACAGTTCATTTATGATGTTATTTCTCTTGTACATCTGTGTTGGTAAAACTGTCCTCTCCTTGGGTCACCCTGTGATCTCAGAAATGCTCCTTAGGCCTCAGCCTGGATGAACAGCACCTGGCTCAGCTCCTCTTGAGTGTATCAGAAACACTCTCTACTCCCAGGAACTTACACCATCTGATGAGCTCCTGGTTTTAATGAACAGCCTTAGAAACTTGTTTTTCCTCCCTGAATAATAACCCAAATGGAACATTTTTGATGAACTTTCAAAGAAAGTTACTGACCTGAATCGTGGTCAGGATGAAAAATTGCTATGACTGAAGCCCACTCTGTTGTGAGACCAAGTGAGACCCACTGAGCTCTCCTGGACCACAGCGGGCTGTGACAGCATCTCCCTCTGAGTGAGACACCACTGTCAGCCAGAGAACTCTCCAGTTTATTTGGACGATTGCTACCAAAAGCTGACAGAGCTGGGCTGATACCCCCACTCCTCAAGGATCAATCTTCACTCTCTGAGAAGATACAAAGCTGTCCAATGTGAGTACTTCCCTGAAATGATGGGGAACTTTTCACAGGGATATATATACCTTGTACATACTCCTTTAAGTCTCTGTGTGTGTGTGTGAGTGTGAATGCATTAAAGTCTTATGAATGTTTCTTAAATTCTTAAGTACATTAGATTTATAAGCAAATTAGGTCTGTGAGTTACCATTGTGCCATGGTAAATTCTACAAGAATCTTTCATTAAATTGTTTAAATGAAGCTATTGATCAAGTGCTGTTAAGTTTAAGTGCTGTTAAAAACTTTAGACCTATACCACAGGTGATATGTGTGGCGAAGTTTGGTAAGGGTGCCCACTCTGAACCTTGTGACTCTCTGGGAGTTGATCACCCAGACAATATATTTTGTGAAGACTTTCAACAGTTTTTCATCAAGCTGTGGTTCTCAAGAACTTTTCTTCATTACCACCCCTCTGATGGCTGAGAACCTGCTGGAATGTTCTGATAAATTCCTATACTCTTAATGCAACATCATTTTGATGCCATTATAATTAGTCCCCTTTCATAGACATACAAAATAATAAACCTGAATCTCTTTGGCAACTGCCTGTGCTTGAAAACGGCCAGCTCGTTTTGCTGAAGATGAGGCACATGATAAAAGCAGTATAAAGGTCCTCTGGATGGTCAGAAATAGGCTCTTTCTTTTAGCTTGGCTAAAACATGTGCTCATGTGGTTCTATTCTCCACAAGAGCTCAGTGCCTTAGACTTTTGTGTTTGTCCTCAGCAGTGCTCTATTGCACTGGGTGGAGATGGAGTACTGAGTTTGCAGAGTGAATGAGCATCCCATTGTTGTGAAGGAAAGTTTTAGCAATAAAAGGACAGAGCCTCATCTTTCCATAGTGCTTAGGAAAGTTGGGGTTTAACTACAACTTTCAGTAGGTAATTATGACCGTTAAAACTTAGTGAAAAATAAATCCCTCTCCAAGCCTTTCTGTCTACCATGGCATTCAGAAACATGAAAATCTTATTTACTTTGATTTCTTCTTATGGTGATAAATTTCATCTGTCATTTTTCTTCACTTGCTTTGAGATTGGCTAACAAAGGGCATGGCTTGGTGCTGATGCTAATGACTCTGCTGTTGAACAAAGCAGAGTATTTTATCATGTTGATTGAACCACCATGGGATACACTAAGCTGTGCAAACAGAAGATAAAGTCTGATGTTATGTCCAGCTCAATCATTGCTGGATCTGACAACCTGGTCAACATTTCTACCTAAAAATAGAGACTCTGCTTCCTGAAGCTGCCTGAGAGCAGATGGAAGAGAACCTGACAGCTTCCCTGTTGCACAGCCATGTCATTTCCATATCCCAGCTTCCTGTACCACTTCTCAGTACTGGATACATGACAGTTAGTGGAAATTTTTGGTGCATGTTGTGGGTTGACCCTGATGGGGTGGCAGGTGCCCACCACAGCTGCTCTCACTGCCCTCCTCAGCTGTGCAGGGGAAAGAAAATATGAAAAGGCTCTTGGGTCAAAATAAGAGCAGGGAGAAAACACCCTGCATTGACCATCACAAGCAAGACAGACTCCACTTAGGCAAATTAGATTAATTCATTGCCAATCAGAACAGAATAGATTAATGGGAAATAGAAAACAAATATTAAAACACCTTGCACCCACCTCTCCCATCTTCTCATGATGAGTTTCACTCCTGATTTTCTCTCCCTCATCATCCCTGGTGGTGCAGGGGAATGACGAAAGAGAAAATTCATTGTAAATAAAATTTAACATAAAGAATGTGATTACAACTGAAACTGAATTGTCTGCTCAATACGTGTTCCTCTCGCTCTGACATCAGCATCTTCTGCCACACTGTGCTGGCACACTGAATGTCCCTGAATGTCTTTTAGACTATCCTCCTAAGCTTCTTGTGCTTTCAGGGCACAGTAACAGGATAACCTGCTCCACACAGAGCTCTGATTTATAGTCAAGTGGCCTTTATAATCCAGGTATAAAAACATTCACAACAGCCTTTTCCCTTGACAATCTTTGTCTGCCTAATGTGCATGCAAAATAATTATTCTAATGAGTAAAACAGATATATGCTATTTAAAATAAAAAGTAATGTTTGAAAACAAGTAAGCAGAAGGAGTTTAGTCTAAATGGGAGAACAATAAAGAACACAAACTGTGAATGAAACAGAAGGGGTGATTTTAATTGTTCTTATAGTACCATCTGCACTGGCTCTGGCTAGAGAGGAACAAGGACACAAATGTAAATTTCAAGAGTATGTGTGCATCTGAATGTAAATTTCAGTAATATGTATGTGAATACATGCAGTATCCTATATAATCTTGAAAACGACATGGATGCGTGATTTAAGGTCCAGTCCTGAGATGTTTCTCGTGACCTTTTCCATTCAGTTAGGTACTTAATGAGAGAGAGAGAGAGAGAGAGAGAGAGAGAGAGAGAGAGAGAGAGAGAGAGAGAGAGAGAGAGAGAGAGAGAGAGAGACACGCAGGGGCAAGGTGGTAGGGTTTTATCAGGGAGGTTTTATCAGTCCAGGGGAGGAGTCTAGAGTTTGGGTCAAGGGAGGAGATAAGGAGAGTAAGATCAGATTTCAGGTACTTCGAAATGGGAGGATTCCACAACTCCTCCATTTATAAATTGGTTAAAAGGTGTGTTGAATAACTCATAATAAGGTGATTTTTGGGAATATGACTTACTGGTTTACAAAACTAGAATTAACGTTATTAAGCTGAAATAACAAGCAATAGAAAAGCATTTGAGACTTACACAAGATAAGGTAACAGAAATGATGATACTGAATTAAATGAATACATTTTTACTTAATGAGCTAATAGTTCAGTCTCCTTTGGCTTTTGATCTTCTGACCAGAAGGGGTGCAGTTCTTGGATCTCTTCTTCATGAAGGGCACAGTTCTTAGTGTTGGGTCTTGGCTTTAGTACTGGTGTTGTAGGTAGTCTGTTGGATTGATGATGGTGACTGTGAAGCAAGGAACAGTGAAAGCAGCAGTGGTCGAGCTGGCAGCAGCACACGGCAGGGCTCAGCCTCTCTGAGGCTGCTCAGCTCCGCCACACCACTTCTGCCACGTGGGCCCGTACGGGGACAGCTGCAGGGCACAGGGCAGGCCCCAGCCCCTGTCCTGGGCTGACCGGCCCCACCTCGCCTCCCCTGCCCGGGCGGGGGCAGCTGCAGCCGCGGCAGGAAGGGGGGAGGTAGGTGGGGAGGGAAGGGAAGGTGTGGGACCGGAAAAGACGGACTGCACGGGAAAGAGGGGATTTCAAAAACCACGTGTAAGTGCCGTTTTTTAGAAGGAACACCCGGCTCAGTGTGGCCACTGCCTTCCCGGGCAGAGAATGGGGGATCTGGAAAGACAGGAGAGCGAAGGAGGACACAGGACAGCGGGAGGATGGTAGCACACCCACGTCACTTCTGGACTGTTTCTGACTTTGTCTTGCCTTCAGGGAAAGCAGGATGGGGTGGAGAGGGGCAAGGTGATAGAGAGATGGTAGCAACTCCGAGCTATCTTGGCAATTTTCACTCTTAGCCGCACTCTTAGGAACAAAGGGTAAGGAAAGATACAGGCAGCTTCACAGCAACTGAAAAACGTGGGGGTTCACAGGAGGGTGGATCACTGATTTAGGGCGTTGACACTTTGCATGCAAATCGTCCATAATTGTCCATAAGTAGCTTTACCATCCATAAGTTGCAGCAACGTGTCAGGAGAGTTGGTAAGAGTCCCTAGCATGGTCCTTTTTGCAGGCAGACTAACTGCTTGTAGCTCTTGAAAAATTCCCCCCCCATGAAGAATGAAGACTTGTGATGGTGGATGTTAGTTTCATCTCTCAGTCCCAGTAAGCCGGTTCCCTTACTGGGTGTTTCCCTCCCGGTAAGCTTTTTACCCCCATGTTCTTAAGGTTACTCTCAACTTGGTCTCCAGCCATGGTACTCTTGAGTCTTTCTTTTTGAAGTGGGGGCCCACAGGGGGAGACTTACAGGGTCTTGTTGTCCTCACTGGTTGCCCACATTCTCCACCATTTGTTGCATAGCGTGGTAACTGTGTTCATCATGTCCAGGGAGGTTACAGCCACTGGCAGGGAAACAGACGAGACAAGTCTCTGTTGTTAAACACGAGAGTCCATTTCATTTTTCTCCCCCCCACCTGAGCAGGGGTGAGAGAAGAAAGTGAAGAGAGCCAAGGCCAAGAAGTGAGAGAGAGAGCCGCAGGGGCATAGGGTTTTATCAGGTGGTAGGGTTTTGTCAGGTAGTCCAGGGGAGGAGTCTAGGGTTTGTCAAGGGAGGAGATAAGGAGAGTAAGATCAGATTTCAGCTACTTCAAAATGGGAGGATTCCACAGATGTTGAGGTGCTGGAGCGTGTCCACAGAAGGATAATGAAGTGGTGACAGGTCTGGAGAGTGAGTCCTGTGAGCAGTGGCTGAGGGATCTGGGGGTGTTTAGCCTGGAGACGCAGAGGAGAAAACTACTTGACCTCCCTACAACGACCTGGAAGGAGGTTGTAGCCAGCTGGGGCTTGGTCTTTTCTCCCAATCAACAAGTAACAGGGCAAGAGGGCATGGACTCAAGCTGCAGCAGGAGAGGGTCAGGTTTGACATCAGGAAAAATTTCTTCAATGAAAGGGTGGATAAGCTTTGGAATGGGCAGCCTGGGGAGGTGGTGGAGTTACCATCCCTGGGAGTGTTCAAGAAGTGACTGAATGTGGCACTTAGGGCTACGGTCTAGTTGCCGTGGTGATGATTGGTCAAAAGTTGGATATGATGATTTTGGAGGTCTTTTCCAACATAAATGATTCTGGGATTCTGTTATATCTGATAAAGACATTGCACAGAAAAGTAGAGTGATAACAATTCTTGGTGATTTTGGACTTTGGAGCTATAAAATTACACACTTGTTCTGTAACAAAAATGTTCCTAAGGCGTGATTTTTTCAGTCTTTGGCACTCTCTTAAATTGTTCAAAATTTCTGGACATAAGTGGATGAAAAAATAGAAGTGATTATGAGATACTGCTTTCCATATGAAGTAAGCCCACTTTGAGATGGTTCAAGATTCAAGGTATTTAAAGGTATAAGTTTTGGGTTATTGTTAGCTTCATATCCCAGTGTGATCTATATCTCTTCAACAATTTGTTACATCTCCACAGGAACAAAACACCTAGGTAAATGTTTAAGTGCTGTGGTTGCTCTTTTTTTGAGCATAATGATGGAGAAACACCTGCAATGACCACACCAAGCAGCTCAGTTTAATTGTGAGATTTACTAAATCATCTACAACATGCAGGAGTCTGAGGGTCTTGGTCTGGAGAGGAATGATAGCATTATATCTTACTTATAGAAATGGGCAATGAGCAAAGGTAAATGAATGAAGGGGACTACAAGCTACCATTTGTAATTAGAACGGTAGGTTTTTTAATTTCTTGTTGATTTCTTTCAGGTTATTTTGCTTTTAGATGACAGTGTTTATTATGATAGTATTCCCAGGACACCCCAGTAAAGACTTATACTGCAAAAGCTCTGCACCTACATGCAACAGAATATTTATATTATGTGTTAGGAATTATGTGCTTAGAGAAAACAAATAGTGAAAGTACTGTGACAAAATGATCTTTGCACAGATTCTGCTCAGCATCTGCTTGGCTTTGCCAACCTGAACCTTACTAGGTTGCAGATATATTTTTGCTTTTGTTCACCAAATTGGATTTTTTTCTTTCACCACCTTTATCGAAGGATTCTTAGTTTAAACTGAGGTTTGGTCTTATGTGCCAATTATCAGGGAAAAATATACTGATTAGGAAGGATGTCCTGCCTCTGGTTAAGTGTCAGTGCCCTGGATCTGGGCAATCTGGATCTCTGTTTCTTTCAGAGGAAATAAAGGAATATCAGTGACAGCTTTAAGAGCATCTCTCTCTATTTGGAAAAGAACAGGAAGTTATTTTTGAAATTTTCTCAGTGGTTTTCGGGAGGATGTGAAAAACAGGATATTTCTTCAGATTTCACTATGTATCAAACAGTATTTTTGGAGCAAAACCAGAGGAAGTGACTTGGTTTTGACTCGTAAGGTTAATTTGCTGAAATCTTGGTACAGCCATCAGTCTTCTGAAGCCAGAGGACTATTTTTCTTAACATTCCATAATCATATTTATGTATAAAATTGTCAGCATTGAAAAAAGATAGGGTAAAGCAAATAACTTTTGCACTTAGCATTTTACTAGCTACAGCAGAATTTGAACACATTTATAACTAATTCCATGAAATACCACTAAAATACTTTTCAGTTGCCTACATGAGACCTCTAAAAATAGTTGGTATTTTGATAACTTCTCTGTATTCTGCTTTAAATGTGGTGAATCATTATTGACTTTAAGAGCTGGGTTTTCCATCCTGTAAGCTGAAAAGTCAGAGAAGTAAGGGAAGAGAGCACAGGTCATGTTTATGTCATTGTCTTAGTTTCAGCTTTATCGAAGAGCAGTGCCTTATACACACAGCAAAGTGTAAGCAAAAGTAACCAGCTGCAGCTCCATCTCTTAAATTTCAGGCCTGAAATGCAGGGAGCACCTTTGAATGTGTTTCCTTGCTCACTCAGGTTCTCACTGACTTCATTGTGTCTAACAACTACTGGAAAAGCCTCAAGGTGTTCAGGACCTTGTGGAATAAAACAGGGAGCAGAATCGTCTCTCTGTGTTAAATTCCCTGCTATTGCTGTGACTGACGACACTGGCAATGTTCTGCATATTTCATTTGTTTTTCACAGCATTTTGTGACATTTGAGATTTTCAGCAAGGATTTAATTCTGTTCTAGGCTGTTGAGAATTTCTGCTGACAGCGCTGAATAAATGCTCTTTTTCATCTGATCTGTGGTCCCGTGGATGTCATGTGTCCCAAGAGAAAACCAATTGGTACCAACAACTAAAATTAGTTGGGAAGATCTTCTTTCATTACCATATTACCTATTGCAGCTAGTTATTGCTGCTAGTTTCAGCTTCTGGTTTTGATCACAGTTCAAAAAATAAGGATATCATCTGCAGGTGAACAGAAATCAGCAAACTGGATTTTGTAATCCTAAAACAGCTCTATGCTCCATCAGATCAAATTTCAAACCTACAAAGACTTAACCAGAGGAATATTGTAGCTGTGGGGGAAAGAGTGGAATAATTCCTGGCATCCCTAGGATAAGCTTGAACAACACAACCTCCAGTGTTTACAGAGCTGCCAGTGAAGATTACTGAGAAGTGTCACACAGCCACGCATGGGAAGTGGTGGTTGACAGCCAACACCTCAAAGCCCTGTTTTGCTGATGAGTTTGGCTTAACCGTAGGCCTGCAAGCTCTCCCCTAGGTTAGGAACCAGTATTTAGCTCTGCTGTAGAAAAGAGCTTTTTGGGGTTGCTTGATGTCAGGGGTGTTAGCTTTCAGTGCTTGGAGCTGGCAGCTTTTCCAGAGCTGGGGATCACTTTGCATTGCTGTGTATGTTTGTAACTTTGGGACATCGACCTTACAGGATGGAAGTGCCCTTCCCTGTTCTTTGCAGTTACTGGTTTGCATGTGAACTATAAAAAGTGAACTATGGGGCAGATGAAGGAGGGCTTTGTGTTTGCTTGTTCTCTTGCAGTATGCCAAGATTTTTACTTATTGGAGAATTTTACCAGCTGGTATGACTGCTGTGGCCCCAGTGATGTACAGTCACAGCTTCTGGCATTACCAAAATTAGACAACCTGAAACAGGGTAAGGTCTGTGTATCAAAACTGTAACAGTAATTTTATTAACTTTTTTTGGTAGTCACTTTTTGAAACATTCTCTGAGGAGTAATTTAACTGCAGAGACTAATGAAGAGGATATATAGCTTCAGGACTGACTAAACCAATGAAAATTTGAATTGTCTTGTCTTTTTCCAGTGACTCTAGGATATCTTATCAATGAAATTTTTATTAAGACTACTAAAATTACATTACCAATGTAATTTTATAAATTGGATATTATTTATGTATTCAGCTTCCTATTTGTAGAGTTTGTGAGTGAGAAGAAGGTGGTTTTTCAGAGGTGTCCAGAAACTTTGCTGCTTGGCCAGCCTGTTCCTCTCTTTTAGAGCAGACACTAGGAGATATACACTCACTCACATCATGGATGCTTCTTCTAGGGATTCATCAGAAGGAAGAACAGGTCCTTTGACTCATCTTTCTAGTAAACAAATGGACGAAATTTGCTCTTTTTAGAGCTGTTCCAGACATTTGGGATGGAAAATTAAATGAACAAATGTGGCCTTACTTTCCTGTTAGAGTTTCTTGCAGACAAGCTTAGATTTTTCTTTTTTTTAAAGATTTTTCAAATATTCATGTTGCTATTTTGATACAAGTTTTATTCTGCAGATTGCTTACCACAACTTGTTACTTTTATGAGCTTCTAGAATTTTAAATTAATTCTCATTTGGCTAAGAGGATTTTAAAGCCCAATACATGCCATTGTTTCACACCTGGAATACTTAGCTAAAGTAGTACATTAGAATCTCTGTTATGTAAATTCCACAGATATGCATGCGTCTAACAGCAAAAAATCTCTTGTACAGATGTTTAGAATAAAATGAGAGGATCTTCAGACCCCAGGGCTATGAATTCATGGCTTGTATCCTAAAGTGTGTTTGTGAGTAGTTTATGGCTCGTCCTGGGAGGGTACTATGAAATAATCTATGTGCCAATAACCAGATGATGTTATACAGATGTGTTAGGTCTCTACTTTAATTTAGCAATGATTTGTCTGGCCTGGAACTAACTCCATATGGTGCTTCTTATTAACCTATTGGAAGGAACAGGCTTGTCCAACCTTCTGTCTGTAGCCAGCAAAGAGAGGGGTGAAAGCTCTTGCTCATAATAGAATGGACATAGTGTCAGTTGTTATTGTGGCTAGGCTGAGTTTAACAAAACACTGGTGTGACATCTCCTTTTCCACCTAGATCTGGTGATTCCTGTGAGTCTGAAGCTGCAGGCCTGAATGCTCCTAGGCAGGAATAGGTTGACTGACAAAGGATTTCTCCTCAGAAATTTTTCAGCTGGACCAGTCTTGGATTATTGGACAGAAGATCAGCCCATACCTTAGGTTTAGTTTTTTCTTTAGGGTTAATAATGTGGCTTATTAGCTAATGTCCTTCCAAGTTTTTCCCTACAATATTTTGATTAAGCAGCTTCTAACCTGGTAGGTTTCCCCAGATACAAAAAGAAAGGTCACCCTGTGTCAGCTTGTATCCCATTGTAAAATATTATAAAGCCCTTAAAAATATTATTAAGCCAAGATAGCCTTTTTTTTTTCCCCGTACCAATTCTTGGCTTAGATGTGCCCAATGCAAAAGTTTATCCCTTACAGGGAATAAATTTATGTAGGAAAAACTTATTTAAAAATCTTAATATTGAACATACAAGTCCACATTTTCATCCTGTCATATTTCTGCACTACAGAATGTGAAGGCCCTTGTCCTGTGGGCAGGGAGTTCCCTGGGATTTTGCCTTGTTTCAGATGTATGCATTTCCATTCCTGTAATCCTGTCCCACCTTTCCACCCCATATATATCTCTCTCTAGAAATTCTAACCCAATCCGTAGTACCAAGTCTTGGGAGGGTTTTTTGGGGGTTCTTTGTTTGTTTGTTTTTGGGTTTTTTGGTTTTTTTTCAAAATTTAATGCCTTTAATAAATTCTGGCTCAGCCTTTATCCTTTATCCTTGTGAGTATCACAAGGATAAAGTATCACTTTATCCTTGACTATGATCTTTATCCTGAACTGTAAGATGCAGGTGTCTTTTCTAATTGACCCTTTTCCCTATTCCTGACTTTGAGATATTATTTTCTCTGACTTCAAATTCATGTTTTCATGGATATTCTGGTATTTCGTTTGACATAACAGTGCAAAATGTGTAGTTAAGGTAATAAAATCTATCTAGAATGAAAAACCTTGAAAAAACAATGCCCTTGGTAAGTCAGAAGGAAATGGCACGCTATATCTACTACCTCTCTGCTGCTCTGCTATTTTCAATGTTAACATCAGAACTCAAAGTCTGATGCATTTAGCAAATAGCTAATTTGCCCTTAAAGTTTTTAGTTTTAAAAATAGCACTCACATCCTCTCGTAAGCAAGCAATTGCAAATACATAGTACAAATAAATTCCCTGCAGATCGTTTTTCATCCCAGTCATTAACCAAAGAGAAACCAGGTCAAACATCTTCAACACTAAGGAAGTCAACCCAGGGACAGCAGAGAGGAGCTGGGCTCTGCACTGGAGGGTATTTACCCTGCCACTCTGTTTCGAGCAGTGGTGTGACAATAATAGAGGCCAAATTAGAAGCTGTGCTAGGTACTTTCTGTGCTTAATTACTCCTAGCACTTAACTGACATCATGCTGAACAGCTTTGTTTTGTTTAATTTTCCTAAAACTGTAATAGAATTACATCCCTTTCTCAAATTAACTGTTTGCATATTGGAGAATACTTCATTGCTGCCTCCTTCATTGTTATGAATTGAATATTTTGAAAGGCTTTTTAAAACATTGTCTTTAGTTTCAACAAATATAATTCTTTGATTTTTCTTTCTTCATTTTTTTTCCTGTGACTTTTAGAACATGTTCTTTGGTTTCTCCTTGAGTTACCAAATTTTATTTGAATTCCTGTACCATAGTTATGGTATTGTCAATACTTTGCAGAATTGAACAGCTACTTTCCATGGCCTTCATGAAATACTTCTCTACCTTCATTAGAGAATTACTTTTGCTCTGTACTCATGCTCTCAACTAATTTTATTTGTCATTTTGTAGCCTCAGCTACGTTTCTGCTGGGTAAACAGTCTCTTTTTTATATTTACTACTTTAATTCTTCTTTCTCAGGTGTACCATTTTTTTGGTTACATTTCATGGCATTTCTTTGATAAGGGGCTGTAACCACGTCCTTGAGAATTTTAAGGCGTTTTCAACATCCACAAATTGGTTTTGCTTTCAACCATATCACCACAGAAAATTCAGAATATAATTCAAAACCTTTGACAGATCTCTTGTTTCATCTCCCACCATTCCAGGCTAAAAGTAACTATTAATAACCATTCTATGAACATGTTGTTTTCTTAGTATTGCCACTTGGTTATGCAGGCAGTTAATATTAACTTTGCCTAAACCATACGTCCCTAATTTTCCTATGTAAATATCAAATTCCAGAAGTTTTACTGAAGATAAGTTGCATAAGTTAAACTTCTTCCCCTAGCCTGATATCCCTGTGAATTGGGTTTGTGTGGCCACTTGTTGGGGACTGGGAGGGGCCACGGGAGGGTTTCTGTGAGGAGCAGCCCATGTCCAGCAGAGCCAATGTCACCCAGCCCCAAGATTCACCCCCCCTGCCAAGGTTGAGCCCATCTGCAGTGGTGGTAACACCTCTGGGGTAACAGAGGTAAGAGAAAAGAAGTTATTGTGCAGAAGAGATTGTGGCCAGAGAAGAGAGGAGGGAGAATATATGAGGAGAGCAAGCCCACAGACACCAAGGTCAGTGCAGCAGGAGGGGCAGGAGATGTTCCACTGCTGGAACAGAGATTCCTCTGCAGCCCTGGTGCAGCCCATGGTGAGGCAGCTGTGCCCCTGCAGCCCAGGGTGGTCCATGAGGAAGCAGAGATCCACATGCAGCCCATGCTGGAGCCACATGACAACAGGTAGATGACTGAAAGAGGCTGTGACCTCATGGAAGTCTGCACTGAAGAAGACTCCTGGCTGGAGCAGCTTCAGTGGGCTCCTGGTCAAGCCAAAGTCAACTCACTTCACCCTGTCAGAGAAGTAAATTTCTTTAATGTGGTAACACATACTTTAGAAAATCTATTTTTATATTTTTTTCTCATGTTAATATATTGTCCTAGCTATAAAAGAATTCTTTTAAACTTTTTTCACTTTCAGTATCAGGATTTGATCTTCAATTCCCTAGTGACTGATGTATTTTTATTTCTTTTTGTGTAAAGGTAAATATTTTTTCACTCTGGAATGTATCTTACCTTCCTTGAGCTCTTGCAGGAAACCCTTAATGATTTGGAGGTTGTTTGGCATGTTTCTGACATTTATTCAGGTACTTGATACTTATCTGTATATCTGTTAACTGCATTCTTTTTAGCAGTTTCAGTTACACAGTCTGGGCAATACAAACACTGACCTTACCGGCCTATTTCTCCTTAAAAGTTCTGTCTCCATTGATTTCTTGGCCTGAAGCTGTGTCAGGGGAGGTTTAGGTTAGACACCAGGAAAAGATTCTTCACACAGAGTGGTTGGGCACTGGAACAGGCTCCTCAGGGCAGTGGTCACAGCACCAGCCTGACAGAGCTCCAGAAGCTCTTGGACAAGCTCTCAGGCATGTGATGTAACTCGTACAGAGCAAGGAGCTGGACTTCAGTGATCCTTGTTGGTCCCTCCAAACTCAGGATGTTCAATGATACTGTGATTCTTTCCTGATCAGCAGTCATAAAAACCTTGTTTAGATTTTATGCTGAGGCTATATCTGTTCTGAACATTTCTTTTACACCTTGATTGTCTAGTAGCCCTAGAGACACTCTTGTCAGGCTTTCTACTTCTATGAAGGAGTAGTTTCTATTTGGTTTTATGCCTTTAGCAATGCCTTCCTCAATTTTTTTGCTTATCTTACTGTTTCTTTGAGTTCTTTTCCCCTTCTTTATTTGGACATGACTTAAAAGACCATCTTATTTCTAGCAGCTTCTGTAACTTCATGCTTCATCCCTGCAGACAATCTAGTCTTAGTTTGTGTTTCAGGAATGGCTGGTTATATTTTCAGCTGTTAGGATGATATATTTAAACCATTTCTGTCATAGCTCCAGATTTTGCATCTTTTGGATTTCATGTGTTATCTGAAAATAACTTTTTTTTTTCTAATTTTATTTTTATGTGATGTCTCTTTTGAGATAAACCACTTCATTAAGGCTTTGGGGGAGAGGACATTGCATTTTTTAACCTGCTAAATAAGTGAATGCATGTATGAAAACTAAGTATGCTGCGTAATATAGCTGTGGTTTGGTTTTGGTGGGTTTTTGTTTGGATTTTATTTGTTTTTGTTTTGTGTAGATTCTGGGATTTTACTGTTGGTTTTTTTTTTGTTTTTGTTTTGTTTTGTTTTGTTTTGTTTTTTGTTTCCTGGGGGTTTTTTGGGGTGGTTTTTTTTTTTTTTTGGTTTGATGGTTTTGTTGGTTTTTTTCTGGTTTGTTTTTTTTTTTCCTTCTCTCTTTGTTCAAGTCTTGCCAAAGTATTTTCCTGCTTGAGTTTTGGCATCCTCTATTCTATTCTGTATTTGAAGTTACACAGGTCTTATGACTTGTCATTTTTGCACTATGATTTCACCTTCTGTCTGCTTTTCCACTGAGTGGTAAATTCAGGGGATGCAGTCAATTCTTTAGAGTTCTATGTAGTAGCTTGCAGATTGCCTCCAGAACCTCTCTTTGCTGTTGTCTGGATTGTGGCATGTCACTGTACCACAGCTGTTGTCCCTGGATTTGCTGTTAAGGTGCTGTTTAAAACAGCACATTGTCTCCTTCTAATCAGAAAAGCCAGCAGAAGGGTTTGTAGCATCAAAATTCTTGTCACTGATGGTCTTGGTGATTCTTCACCTGTATAACCCACATTTCCTTGCCCTGTGAGGGGTAAGTGTACTGCAGGGCAGTATGTGGCCATTGTGTGGAGGAGCCATCACCACAAATGGGGTTGAGGACATCATGGTCTTCTGAGATTTCTCTTTTGCATTTTGAGTACTGTGAGCCTGCAATGAAATCATTCTGTGGCATCTCCAGACAGCATTCCTCCTTTTGCTCACAAATAGGAAGCTGCATAGACAAATGTAATCTTTAATAAAAATGGTGTTGATAACGTGTCCTATAGAGTCACTTGAGAGAGAGAAACCAATTAAAATCTTGGAAGTAAATCTTAGAGCTGCACATCCCCCTCACTGTAGAGGGACTTTAGTGTGCCAGTAGTCCTCAGACAGGCAAGGTGAACATGAGGAACATCAGTTCCACTGACATGAATGTGAATTAAGTGCTCAGCCTGTTCAGGAGCTGTGCAAATCCCACCAGCTACAGTACTGGGACTCTAATACCTTTGAAAATCAGATCCATCAGATTTGCAATGTGCTGTACATAGATGAATGAGCTGTTATTTTGGGAAAGGCTGGTGCATGAGTTATACGAGTGGGAGACTTGAAGTACAAATGATTTTTGGCATAAGAGAACTAGAACTATGTTAGGCAATCCAAGAGGTCCTGATTCCCACATCAATTTCTGAACTGCTCTTTTCTTCTGTTGTTTTTTCTAAACACATGACCTGTAATAGATTTTATTTCTCTTTCAGTGCCCTCTGGTGTTTGTATTTTCTTTTGTTTAGTTCTGATTTCTTCTTCCTTTTTCTGGCATCCTTATGCACTGAGATATCTTTCAGCTCAGTCCCTTTGTCCTCTGCACTGTTCTCTCTGACAGGTCCCATTTAACAATACTAGTCTGTCCTTCTCTCAAAAGTGTTTGCAATGTCCTTGGTGTGTGTTATTTATTTCTCTCTGTCTTCTTTTCATTTCTTCTTTTTTTTTTCTATATAAACTCTAAAAATCTGGGGTTTATTATTCCTTGGACCACGCACCTGCAGTGGTTTCCATGGCAACACGATTCTGCAGCCCCCAGCTGTTCCATTCCTCATTCTTATTAGCAGTTTGCTGGATGCTGGTAAAAATGCTGCGGGTTTGGAGAGGCAACCTTGCAGCTGAGAGCACAAGCATTTAATTACTTTGAAACTGCTTGTCTGGTTGTAGGTCCCATCACTTTACCTGGGCTGAGAACACAAATCTCAAACACAGCTATGACTATTTCACCATCTCATCTCATTAGTTGTGCTTCCTTGTAATCTTTGCATATCTGCCTTATGCTTAAGTTGATAGCTCATACCCAATCCAATTATTTCTTATGATCTAAGCACGTTCAGATTGCTCTCATTTTTCCTACCTCTTTCAGGAAACCTGAAAAATGACTGCATTCCTTTAAATGAAATGTTTAAAAAGCTTACTGTAGACAAGCAGAAGCTGGGCTGTCAAACCTCCTAAGTACTGTCACAAAAATACCTCCATCATGTCCCTGAAAGTAAAGTCCTTATTACTTTGTGATGGGGCCTTGAGCAGAGATTATATTGAAAGAATATAATGATCTTTCCATCTGCAAATCTGTCTTAGTTTTATGCCCCTCATCACAGTGGAATTTGAATGTCTAATGAAGAGAAATGATCAGTGAGGATTCAAGGAGAAAATCAATCTTATTTTATTTAGGTCTTACCTAGCTTCTACTAATAAAAGTGTAGTGAATTAACACCTCTTGTATTATTGCCTATAAAAGTGGTGCTGTATTAAGGAGACTGGCTTCATATTTGCTTTATTATTCCCACAAAAAAAAAAAAGAAAAAAAAGAAAAAAGGCAAAATAAATACTGTGAAAAAAATATAAATAACCTATTCTGGTGTTTTGTAACTGAAACTAATAAAATTATATATAAAATAATGGGTTAAACAAAGACAAAAATAAGTACCAATAACATGAAAGATATGGTTTAGCTAAAAGAAGAATACTTTTGACAGTCAAAAAAAAAAAGGAAAAAACCCCTCACACATTAAACCCCTGGTGTCAGACTTTGAAAAATCAAGTTATAAGAGAAAGCAACAGAGAGGAACTGTCTGTGAAAATGGGAATTTTAAGATGTCCAAGTAGAAGTTTTTTTTCCAATCCAGACAGATGCTGGATAAAACCAACTAGCTGAGCCACATTTGCATCTGTTCATGAAATAGAAATTTATTGAAATAAAAACATCATTGAAAGGTGTTATTTTAATAACTCTTTCAAACAAGCTTTCAACATAGTTTAAAGTTGAATTACATTCATCTTTATTTCTAAACTACTTCACTGGAAGAATTATTTTGGCTGCTTTTTTAATCAACATTAAATTGTAAGAATTATTCAAGTGTGATATCATCAATGATATGAACAACTTTATTGCATTTTCTTAGGATTTCTTTTTCCTTTAGAATTTCCCTTATGCTTGGCTCCACATAATTATTTTAAATAGACCAGAAATTCAGTGTCCTGATTTTAGACATATTTATGAATTTGGACATTTTAAAATTTTTTTCTAAATTGTTAAATAGACCAATTTATTTTGCATTTTACATGAAGAAATTATATTCTATGTACTCTAAAAAAGAAAAACCAGAGGGAAACTGGAGGATCAATTACTTGCATTCCTAATGTGAAGGGAAGAATTAGTAAAATTGTTGGGATTTTCCAGTTTGCTTTTCTCTACATGTTGGAATAATGGTATGATTTTGAATGAAGGATTGTTCCCATCATCTTTTTTCGTTTTCACTAAGCAAATAGGAAAAAAGGCACTGCTCTCTTCTAACTCCAGCCTGGGATATGCAGGTGAAGCTGGATTCTCCTCTCATGTGGCCTGGTGACCTGTAAAAAGTTTCAGCACCTCAAGCACAGAATAACTGAGGGGTTTTATGAGTTTGAGGGTGTATTTCCCACCCCACAGACTGTTCTGTACTCATGCCTCTTCAATAAATTCTTGTGTATGTCTGTGTTCTGAACAAGTGTTAATGAAGGTATTCTGTGAACCTCTAAGTGGAGGGGAGGTAAAAAACCCCTGAAAACTGTCTACAGAATATGGGCAATACAGGAGTTTTATGGTTCTTGGGTATGCAGCAGATATTTAACTGATTGGAAGTCTTTATTCTGTGGGTTTTATATATACATATATCACAGAATGTGTAGGTTGGAAGAGACCTTCCAGATCATCAAGTCCAACCCAGCCCTAACACCTCAACTAGATCATGGTATCAAGTGCCACATCCAGTCTCTTTTTAAA
>JBBMKD010000145.1:100313305-100341744 GCA_037834095.1 Argya squamiceps | reverse complement strand
CCTTTTATTTCTTTTTCTCATTAAATTGTATTTCTGACTTAGAGCCTCTCATTTGTTTTGCTTTCAAACCATTACACCCCTACACCAGACTGATGGGAGGGAAGAGCTCTCTTCCTCCTGGGATGGAGCTACACTCAACATATCCATGTTGATTTCACATTTTGTGTTTGTGATGCCATTTGAGTTGAAATAAAAAGATATTTTACTAAAGAAACCCCTTCAACAGTCCAAGAATCTGGCTTAAGCAGAGTGCCATTCCAGTTACCATGACCTGAAGGAATTAAGCCCAGTTTAGTATTATTCCTCTATATGGGTTATAGGGAAATAGGAAAGCAGTTGGGCAGTTGGAAGTATGACGTCATAGAATCATAGAATGGCTTGTTTTGGAAGGGACCTTAAATATAATCTAGTTCCAAATCCCCTGCCATGCACAGGGACAGCTTCCACTAGACCAAGTTTCTCAGGGCCCCATCCAGCGTGGCCTTGAACACTTCTAGGGATGGGGCATCTACAACTTACTTGGGCAACCTATTCTAGTGTCTCACCACCCTCGCAGTAAAGACTTTCTTCTTAATAGCTAAGCTAAACCTTCTTTATTTCAGTTTGAAGCCATCCCTCCTTGTCCTGTAACTATAGACTCATGTAAAGAGGCTCACGTACCATCTTGTAGGCTCCCTTCAGATGCTGGAAGTGAAACTAGGTCACTCTGAAGCCTCCTCTTCTTCTCCAGGCTGAACAATCCTAATTCTCTCAGTGTTTCCTCATAGCAGAGGTGCTCCATCCCTCTGATCATCTTGGTGGCCTCCACTGGACTTTCTCTGACAGGTCCATGTCCTTCCTGTGCTGGGAACCCCAGAGGTGGATGCAGAACTCCAGTTTGGGTGTTGTGAGAATAATATCCTCTAATTTAATGTTGCTTCTAGGACATAAACTGCTGTTTCTAGACAGCATCTGCATTATTTCTATTAGTGTATGTAGATCTCCTGGTCACAGATCTGTTGATGGAGGTTGTATCTATTACCAGAGTTATGCTGAGAGCTGGATATAATTTGCAAGTTAGTATATATGAAATATGTCCTTCTTCTTCCCATCACAGAGAATATAAATCTACTGCATATTCTGCGTGTACAGCCTGATCTGTTAACTCTGAATGCTCATGTTCTCTCCTTTCAAAGGCTCTTCTGTCAATTGAGCAGGGGATCATCCCATAAACAATGTCATTTATTAGTATTTAAGAGGATTTAATGTTTCTTTTCTGTGCAAAATTTTTGCTACCTGCTGAGAAATAATCCGCCAGACTGGATCTTGCCATGAGGATTAATATTTCCCTAAATATCAATGTTAAAATGTAAAAAAAAAATTCATGCCCCTGTCATATGCATTGACCTTAATTTAGCTTTTTTATCTGCTGCTTAAGCAGTTGAAAATGAACTGAGCTTTCTAATCTAATTCCAGAGACTTTGCATGATAAATACAGAAGCATATGTATTGAATAATGAACAATAGTCTCAAACTGTCTATTTCTTGTTTTAAAGACTGATCTTAAAAACTACTTAGTTTTACTTTTTCCTGTAAATTAGAATTGCTGTTTCCCCACATTTGCTTTACATATTAAAGTAAAATAGAATTCATTTTGGACCTGAAAAAAGCTATTTCTTTCCTGCAATCTCCATTTATAAATTGAATTAACTCATTTCAGTCAACTGCACCCTCCAAT
The DNA here is from genome assembly GCA_037834095.1 of Argya squamiceps. Lineage (NCBI taxonomy): Eukaryota > Metazoa > Chordata > Aves > Passeriformes > Leiothrichidae > Argya > Argya squamiceps. The sequence continues at coordinate 100,340,027 of JBBMKD010000145.1, read as the reverse complement.
TTAAAACTGTCAGCATAAATCATAATCACAAAAGATATCTCAATAAGCAGGCTCTGGTAATCTAATTCCTAAGGGGACATTTCAGAGTCAGCAGACTTTGATTCACTATCTTTTTCTCAAGGAATGATTGAATATAGGCTTCTACAAGTGAAACTTTACAAATGGTAGTCCAAAATTCATTAGAAGGGAAGATACTTTTCCCATGTATATTTGACCATGCTATGCATACTTTGAAGTGAGCAGATCAAACTCTGCTCTTACTGTGCTCCATATGTTGGTTTCAATAGCTAAATGCTCAAACTAGTACAGTTACAGCTCAGCTTCAGTTGTTGACACCATTGTTGAGTTGATCTTTATCTGGTATGAAATGAGGCCTTCATGAAATTATCTTCATATTTTGATGAGAGGATTTGTGTGAGGAGCAGCAGAGGGAGCTGGGAGTGTTTAGCCTGGAGAAAAAGAGGCTCAGGGGAGACCTCCCTGCTCTCTACAACTCCCTGAAAGGAGGCTGCAGTATGGTGGAGGTAGGGCTGTTCTCCCAAGGAGCAGAGACAGGACAAGAGGAAGTGGTCTCAAGTTGTGACAAGGGATGTTTAGATTAGGTACTAGCAAAAATTTCTTCACTGAAAGGGTTGTAAAGCTTTGGAATTTTCTGGCCAGAGAAGTAGTGGGTCACCATCCCTGAAAGTGTTGGAAAAATGTATGGATGTGGCACTGGAAGACATGGTTCACAGAATGAAATAGATTAGAGAAGACCTTTGAGATCATCAAGTGCAACCTATGACCTAACACATCCAGTCTTTTTTTAAACATGTCCAGATATGCTGACTCCACCACATCCCAGGGCAGATGATTCCAGTGCCCAATCTCTCTTTCAGTGAAGAATTTTTTTCCTGATTCTAACATGGTTGTGGTGCTGTGTTGATGGTTGAATTTAATGATCTTAGAGATCTTTTCCAACCTTAACATTTGTATCATTCTATGATTTAACTTGCTTTGGACTCTTCAGATTTTGTGTGCTCCATCTTGGACAGAAAGTCTACCAAATCCCTGCAATCCTCAGGGGGTCAATCCATCTGTAATAAAAACAGTTGTTTGAGTGTTCTGGTTTGGGTTTGTTGCTGTTCCAGGAAGACATTTCCATGCTCCAATGTCTCACTTTATGTATTGTCCTGCTTCTTGGCAGATGAAGGAAATGTAGTCCTCCATCCATTTTAGGAGCTAGATGTTTAGAACTCACTGCCTTGCAATGTTCTGTCCTCCTTGCCCTGTCTCCAAGCAGAAGCAGGTAAGAATAAAGAGATGCTTATGATCACTTCCTTAACTATCTCTCAGTTATAAAAGCATTATAATTTAGGTTGGAAGATGCCTTCAGGGGTCATCTTGTTCAACCCACTATGCAAAATAGAGCCATTTCCAAAAATGGATCAGTTTATTTGGAGCATTTTCTAGTTGAGATATGAATATTTCCAGAACTTTGAGTCTATAACCTTTATGGGAATCATATCCCAGCACTCAGCCACTGATTGGGCAAAACATTGCTTCAAGTTTAGGCTCTGTGATAGAGGTAGCTTAAAATATATTTTGATCTCTAATATAGGGTTATTCAGAAATGTCAGACTCCAGACTAGGAGGCACTGTAGCCTAGGATTAGGAGTTTTAGGTGTAATGGGACTCTAAATTTACCTAAAAACTGGGCTTTGGTCTATTCTAAGAAACATTTTGACTGCATTTGTCAAAGGCTATTTCTTCAATTCCAGTCCACTAATTTCTCCTGGCTCCTTCTTTTTTCCTGTGTTCTCTGCTGAATTAAATCTTGCTAAGTCTGATACCTTCTCTTCCAAAGAAAGAACGCAACAGAGAGGTGAGCAACAGAAACACCCTGCTAAAAAAAGTACTCAGGCTGCCTTTTGTTTTAGTGCGTGGGAGATCAGTTCCCAGATTTATAAACAAATGATGAGGTGAAAAGCAAAGAAGTGGATGGCTGAGTAGCCATATAATACATGACTTGAAAATTGAATTTATAAAAGCTGAAGGTGTGAGAATGCAAGGAGAAAGAAGAAATGAGCCAGGAGACAATGCTGCAAAGAAGATTAAATGGAGAAAAATAAGTGTGGTTTGTTCTTGTCATATGGAATATAAGATAGCTGTATACTTGTTTTCATAAGCAGATGGTTGCACTTCTTGTAGCATGTTTTACTGCAAATTGGAATTACTTCCAAATACAGTCAGGTAATTTTAAGCATAAATACAAAGAGTGTAGCACTGGCACTCTTTAAATATGTGGCTTTGACATTGGAATTTTGCCCAATCTGAGAAATATAAATCTTTATGCAGTGTGGCATAATATCTATAATCCAAATAATTTGTCTAAAATGAGTTATGTGGTTCACTCCTTCAGTGTTAAGAAAATTTGATACCAAAGGCATAAGATGATGCTATTTGACTTTTTTCCTGGCCAGTTTGTTTACAGCTTTTCTCTGCAGCTGTAGCACCACACTTTGAGGTTCCTGTATGGAACATCCTTGAAGTTTGTACATCCGAGCACCTCTGTGCAGCTTGGAGCAGGAATAAAAGACTGACTTTGTTCATGCTAATTTGGATTTAGCAGTCAGCCAGTAATGCCAAGACAGAGAAAAATATTGAAAATTGAGTTGTAAAATGAGGTGTATGATAATCATGTAAAAATAGACAGATGTTAAAAGTTTCCATATTCTGTCTGAAAAAGCTCTGTTTTTCATAAACTCAGTTTCTTGTTATATCTCTCCGTCATAGCAAGGGAAAATGGAAATTAAAGTAAGTGGGAAAATTGGGAAGTAAAGAGAAATAAAGATAGGTTAGGCTTTAAAATAGGAAAATTCCAATTTTAAAGGAAAGAGTAGGAAACAAGAAAACAATAATGGTAGGGTTTTCTAGATGAGATATCACAACATTGATTTTCTATCTAAAAATTTTTAGAAATGTGTTAGTGATCACTAATTGTTTTGTTACATGAAAGTTAAAAAGTGACAATATTAAAATAACTGTCTGAGCTGTTGAGAAAATAAATATTTTTCAATATGGATTTGTTTTTAAATTCTTATATTTGTTAATTCTAGCAGACATTTAGTGAATTTATAATTGGCCACTGAGTGGTTTCTTAGCCAAATGTTTGCTGACTGTAAACAAGATTTAAAGAAATTGAATTTTTATTGTTGTTTTTATCAGTGCTTGAGAGATTAGCACATCTCTTCATTTTTTTTTCTTTAGTGTAAGAGCACGAATATATAAAACAATGAATATATAACATGAATATATAAAACAGAAGAACAGGTCTTCTGAAGAGGTCTTGTGTATTTTTATTATCTTTTTATCATTTTAGACCTTTAATGTTTTATCTTCTTTGAAAAAAATCTTGTGTATGGACTGAGAAATTTAAGATGCTAGGCTTTCCTTTCTGTTTAGGATATGGGGTTTTTTTCAGTCCAGAGCAATATATCTAGAGAAGAGACAGGTCTGAAATAAGAATGTCTGGAGCACATAGAACCATATTATGTTCATTGATTTGTGCAGATTCCCAGAGTTTTTTATAGTAAAATGTTAAAAAAAATAGTTAAAAATTTGTATCGCTTTGAGGAAGATGATAGAGAAGCAGCTTCACTTCTGGCTGGTATTTTTAATTCTTTGTTTCAGTTTTGCTGCCAGTTGATTCAGCAGTGAATAGATAGTCAAATAGTATTTCACTTACAAATAATGAAAATTATATTAACTAGAACTAAAAAAGACTCAAATTGTGGCTCTGGGTTTTGCATCTTCAGTATTTGTAGTGGTTTGAAAGCAAAACAAGTGAGAGGCTCCAAGTCAGAAATACAATTTAAAAATAATAAAAAAAAAAGTGAAATAAAATAAATGCAATAATACAAAAGACTACTGACAGAGCCAGAATACAACCTGAGCAGGGTGATGGAAGCAGTCCAGATAAGGGGGTCTTCCTGAAGCAGTGATCCCGTGGAAAGGTCTGGTAGCTCTGGTCCTCTGGGAATCCAGTGGGTAAGGGCTGTTTGTACTGTCCCAAATCCCAGATTATATCCAGGTGAGAATGCTTGGCTCCTCCCCCTGGGCAGAGCATCTCACAGTGGGATGATGAGTCATACAGGGGGTCCTTGATGGCCCATTAAAGAGAGATAACTCCCGGAGGGAGTTAATGCAGCAGGCATTTAATGGGCCATTAACAGAAGACACATTAACTGAAGAGGGCCTGAGAAAACACTGCTTTAGCAATTGGATTCAACAGTTCATGAAGATGGTGATAGAATACTTTGTGCATATCTTACACTATAACCCAGGACAGTAGTGTTGTTTCCACTGGCCATCTTTTCTAAAATTTCAACATAATAATGACAGATATATTCTTAAAGACCTTAATTTAAATTATAAATATACTATATAAATATAATTATCAGTCACTCCCTTTTCCCATTCCATTTTTTTTCCCAATCATTTCTATTTATAATTTTTAGCCACATTTTAATTTGCTGTCCAAAAATGTGTTCTTAAGCAGAGAGATATACCTTCTATTACTGTATGTTCATAATTAAACAATATAGACAAAGAGCCATCACCATCATTTTGGGTCAGTTTTCTTCTGTGACTCACTGCCCCCTTCTGCATTACTGTACATTGGTTTAGTTGCAGTTGCCTACACTTTATCCACTCATAAGATTTGACTGAACCTTGCATATAGAGGCTAAAACATTTGGAGGACAATTCCAGACATTATTAAATGTTTCAATATGCAGGTTAATAAAAGGGCCTTTCTGCAGCCTGGGATGAATCTCACGTTCAGCTTAAGGCTGTGTAGTTCTCATCTTCTGCAACAGTGCACACACCACCGTGTTTGCATATCTATTTCCTTGTGGGCTTCCATCACGGAGCTCTGCTATCACAGTTTAAACAGCTTCCAAGTTACTGGTGCCTGGGATGGGCTTTACATAAGCCTGCACACATTTTGTTTCTAAGACAAATGGAATATACATCCGATGTCCCATGTCAGCTGTGTAAAACAGTCTCCATTTATACAGAAATGGGCGTGTCATTATGTCATCCTTAAAGCTCAGGGGGTCTGCAAGAGGATGGCAAAGTGTGTTTCTCTTTGAGAATATCAGTGTTAGGTATTTCCTTGGCAGTAACTGGGGAAGCCTCACCTCCCATGAGTGCCTACAAGAACTGCAGCAGATAGATGACCCACTATTAGCTGGATTTGAGCTGATGACCTTGACATAAAAGCCTTTATATCTGAAAATTAATCTCCAGGTTTAACTGGTTCTTGACATGTCTGCTCTTTACTGCCTGTACTTTTACACTGCTGAGAAAATGCTGGGGTCATTCACAAGTCATTAAGTCCTGGGCTGGTGATATAGCTCTTACCCATTTTTGCAGAGCTCTCACCTATTTCAGTAGTTGCAGACTTTGTCACACAGTCTGCACATCCACAGGTGGCAGCAGGACAACTCCCTGTGCCCAGTGACTGCCAGACCAGAGACCAATCCTGTGGGACCAGGTGTGGTGTGGCACCTTCCCCTTCAAATGCCAGTTTCCTACCTTACTTTGCAGTTATGACCATTGCTTTCCTACCTCACTCATGGGTAGGTGAGCTGTTCTACATTTATATGTGTTGTTTGTAGTTTTACAGGATTTCTGCTATGGTAATATCTTGCCATCTTTATGGAATACAGCAAATTGCCTTTGTACCTCTGTTAGTTCAGTGGCTCAGAAGAAAGACTTCATCCCCTCCATACCTTCTCCAGTGGTATAAACAATTAAATTTCTTTGGATTTGTCAGACTATTTCAGGAAAGAAAATTTCAAGGTAATGCTCAACTGATTTAAGATCAAGTACAATTTCATAGCTATTTCCTGAGTATGAAGTAAACAGAAAGACGAAAGTGCTCTTGAGATAAAGCAGGTGGGATGTGACAATCTGAAAGGAAGAATTCGGTTGTGTCCTGTGAGTCCATATATAAAGCACATGGCTTGATGGTCCTGATTTCCCAAAGAGCTTTCTGTTAGGTCTAATTCTGGGTTTGTTTACCTCTGTTAAGGATATCAAGCCTTTTCTCTGTCCCAAGGAAGAAACATGGTGGAATCCCATTATTTATCACATTTTCTCCTGTGCTTTCCTCCATAAACCAACAGCTACAGCCAGGCTGATAAATGAAGTGATAGAGGGGCTGCTTGCTGGCCTGAGGCCAGCTGGCATGGCACAAATATATCCCACCAGCTGAATTCTCTGACACCCCCAGAACAGGATGACTGCACAAAAATTGTCTGTTGGGGCTCAGCCAACCCCTGAGCTATATGCAGGCACTGGGGGGAAGCCTCTGCTGATATTGTGACACACAGCTCACTAAATGAAAAAAGTAGAGACAATTGCATGCCATTGCTTCAGCCTGTGCTCTTAGCTTTTTATTTCCTCAAATAGATATGGCTAATTTGGATGATTATTCCCATTTCATCCCAAATACTTCCCTTTCATTTTAAGATGTTACATAATAAAAATTATAATGATTCAATCTTAATTTAAGGATTAAATACATTAAAATATTTTTTTCACCAGACCTTGTCTTCCTTCCTTGTATTTTATGAATAAATTGTGCAAATCTTCCCCCAAGAAAAGCTTGAACCTGTTACCAGCCCGTCTGCAGAAATAATGAATTCCTAACATAGTATGACAGTTATCTTTGCCAATTAGTCCACCTGAGCGAGTTCAGTTAACAGGTGCATTTAAGCTCAGTGAGACTGCCTTCATCACTCCCTCAGGGAAGAGGACAGCTACACTGGTTTCTGAATTAGACATTGGCAAAAAAACAAAATATCTAGCTGTGTTGCCTAGCTGTCTCTGTGATTGAAAGCCAGTCCTGTAGAGGCTGGTGCAAAAAGTGTGCTTGTGATTGGGAGTTGTGTGTCTGTCTGAACAAAGAAATGGAAAGCAGTGAAAGAATCACTAATTAGCTCTTATGAATGTTTCTGATTTTAAATTACCTCTTGAGGAAAAAATTAAAATCTTTCCCTAGATTATAATTAAGCTAAAGAATAAATAAATCTCTTTTCAAATGTTAAGGAATTTGTAGAATTTCCGTTGATTTTTCATATAGAGAAGGTTAATATGTGTGTGGAAAGGAAATATTAATCCTGTGTCTCTGCCTGCACATGGATTTGAGCAGACACACTTTAAGAGTTACTAGCTAGGCAGCGGTTTGTATGATGTAGCATGTAGAACATGTCACTTAGGTTTTCTCCAGTATGCCAGGCTGAATATAAGTACAGAATGTAATGCATCTCCACTGATATTTACAGCTGTAAAACATGACTAAAGGGGAAATAAAGAAAAAAATACCCTGTGGTTTTAATGCTATTTTCTACATGCCTACCCATCTTTGAGCTTAAATATTGATAAAGCCATTTTACAGGAGTAAATTATTAAAGCCTTCAGACCTAGTCAGAACAAAGACGTGTCAGAGATAGATTTTGATTTGAAGCTTTGTCAGTTTTGAATGTAACACTCAGGTTTCATTCTGTGTCATTAGTCAATTTTATCATAGCTTCTCTGTCAGAAAATTCAGCAGTGTTACTTATCTCCCGTAAAACAGATTTTGGCACCACTCCTTGGCTGAGGCTTCTTTGAAAGAGAAATTAGTTTCCAGAAAGGGAAGCTATGCAATCCCAGTATCCAGTGATTCTGCAGTAGTTCCCCATCAGGCTCTGCCTGGCTCCGTATCAGCAAACCAAGCACAACCAGGGGACAGTGTGAACAGTGTGAACACTCTCTCTGATCATATTGATGAAATACTATCATGATCCTTAGTATGTTTTTGGCTTGATTTTAAAGCAGAAATATTCCAAATAATGGTTGGTCATGATTCAGCAGTTTGCAGGAGTGAGGGGTGATTCTCAGTGCCAGTCTGTGTGTGGTCCCCTCATTTGGGTGGGAACAAATTCACATCTGCCCTCTCATCCTCAGGACTTAAGAATGGAGGCTTTTTTTTGTTTGTTTGTTTGTTTGTTTTGTTTTTTTGTCTACATACATCTTCTCACATCATGTCTACTACATTTTTTCACTTTAAAAAAAAATGTATTTCATAAAAGCACTTAGAGGCATCAGGCATATTTGCAGGAGGCAGTAGAGCAGTGTAGTGACTCCACTGTAAAGCTGACATTCCAAATTTCTGCAAAAGAACTGTTAGGTGAAGAAAAGCCCTTATGAGGTGAAAGTCAGGAACAATTTTCTTAGTGTAAAAAGCTTATTTATTTAGAATAAATAAATAGGAATAAGATAGTTTACTTTTCAATTGAGATGTTTTTATAAGAAAGTCCAATGAGCAGTGATAATCCATAAGCACTTCCTTTTGTAGGCAGCAGAAGTCCTGCATTTCACTATGTAAATTTTTTTTTTCCTTAATTTTGTTGTGGTTTTTAAACTTGAAACCTTGATCAGTCCCTATTTTGATTATGCAGATACATTTCTGTTGAGTTTCCATTTCTGGAATAATTAAGTAGAAGTGCTATTTCCTGTGAACACAAATCTGATACGCACACTTCTGTACATATCCTGAAAATATTTGTGAGCTGTGGGATGATTTTCTAACCCTCTGTCTTGCATTGCTGAATCTTGTACTCACTAAAAGAATCTGCTGAATGTCTTGTCTTGCTGTGCTAACTCACTGCTGTGTCATCCCAGGGTTACCTCTTGTCTGCAAAACCTTGTTCCTGGTATTTCCCACAGCTCATGTTATTAACTCACAGAAGGAGCAGATTGAATTTAGTTTGAAGATTTTAAGCTGACAAGTCCTCAGGTGTCCAAGCCTTTTCTTTTTCTCTCTGTATTTCCTGATACTGAAGGTGAAATCTAGGGCAAGAAAAATTCACTGCCAGGATGTAATATTTTTACTTTTTCACTGTCTTCAAGTTTTGTGCCAGGAAGACTTTTTGACACTTAGTGATTTGGGTAGAAAAGCTAAGGATGGTTCAGAAAAATATTAAACTATCCATGCTTATTATAAGAATATTCTAAAGGTGGCATCGTCTCATCTGACTTAAGATACTTTATTGCAGGTTCACTCTCTCCAAGTTATCTTTTTAGTTATTGAGGGCAATATGATCTGATTTAGACTTTCAGCAGGAAAAGAATTCATAAAGTCATAAAAATAATGTGAAAACTCTGGAAAGGAGAAAGAATAACTGCCAAAGAATCTTGTCTGCTGCAGAGGCTGCAGCACGGACTTCTTGATCATAGAATCATAGAATATACTAAGGGACCCAGAAGGATCATTGAAGTCTAACTTCTGACTATCACTTGAACACTTTTTAAATTCTTGTTAGGCTGGTGCTGTGACCACTTCCCTGGAGAGCCTATTCCAATGCCCAACCCCCCTTTGGGTGAAGAATGTCTTCTTAATATCTGACCTAAACCTTCCCTGACACAGCTTCAGGCCATTCCCTCAGGTCCTATCCCTGGTCACCACAGAGCAGAGATCAGTGTCTGCCTCTCCTGTTCCCCTCACAAAGAAGCTGTAGCTGCAGTGAGGTCTCCCCTCAGTTTCCTCCAGGCTGAACAGACCAAGTAACCTCAGTCGCTCCTCATAGGGCTTCTCCTCAAGGCCTTTCACCATCTTTTTTGCCTCTGGACACTCTCCAACAGTTTAATGTCTTTCCTATGTTGTGGCACCCAAAACTGCCCCCAGCACTGGAGGTGAGGCTGCCCCAGTGCAGAGCAGAGCAGGACAATCCCCTCCCTTGCCTGGCTGGCCATGCTGGGCCTGATGCCCCAGGACAGGGTTGGCCCTCCTGGCTGCCAGGGCACTGCTGGCTCATGGTCAACTTTGGATCAACCAAAACCTCCAGGTCCCTTTCTGTGGGGCTGCTCTTCAGCACAGGCTGTAGAGAATTCACCTGTGAGGTAACCCTTTTAAGTACTCCCAGTTTTTAGAAAAGTTACAATCAGTCAACAACAGGCATGAGTCCAGATAAACGAGGTTTAATTGGCACCTGTGTGATCGTGGAACTCTTTGTTTTATTAAGAAAAATCTGTGATTGAGATGAACTGAAAATGAAGTGTTAAAATGTAAACATCGTGGTTTAAAATGTGTTTATTTAGTCCTACCAGCATGTTTGGAATAGAAAAACGTATTTTATGAATGTGGGGTTTTGTTTAACACTTTTTTTTTTCCCCTGAGTTTTTTCTGCATTCCATCACATTTCCTGTGTAAACCAAATTGCGAGTGGAGAGCTCTATGTAAGCCACCATGGTCCTGACATGCTGTTATGATCAGTGCCTGACTGTCTTAAAGCAGACATTAAGCCCATCTGTTCCTGCGATGTAGAAATACAGAATGGGACCTAATGCTGGGGTGTTTTTTTCCTTAAAGTGTTATTTCTCATATTGACCCTAAAAAAAAATAATTAATCCCTTGGAAAACTCTTTCATTTGATTATTTGTCAAGCACTGTCTGAGTTTCAGAAGTGTTCTCATTGATAAGGTCTGAAAGGTTTATGAATGCTAGAAGACTGAAACCAGACAAATATAGTGTGCAAGTTTGAAGAAGTAGGAAAGGGAAAAGGAAAGGGGGATTATAAACCTGACACTTATCTTCAATTTCCTCAATATTTCTGGAAGGTAAGAGGCCTTTCTATAGAAATAAATTGTAGATATGTTACATCTTAGCTTCAGAAAAGCTTTTGGCACAGTTTCACCTATCTTACTTACAAGAAAAGCTGTTGAGACGCTCTTGAGGAAAGTACTATAGCATGGGTGAAAAAGGGGTTGTACAAATTTACAGAGAGAAATTTCATGGTAGTTTGTTTGGGTTTTTTCTTAGCGGAAATGTAAGACATTTCCATGTTATCTTGTATTGTTAAGTACTTCTATTAACCACTTCAATTATTGTTGTTTCAGACTACCTGAAACCAGGAGATAATGAAATTGTTTTGAAGTACAGATTAGAATTCAGCAAGTTTTAAGAGATTGAAGATATGATATGAAAATAAAACAAAGCTCTTCAAGATAACACAAGGTACTGTAAATTAATGGGAACAACTAACTGCAGATATGGATCTGTAAAATGATATAACTGCACTGTCTGTTGCCAGGAATGGTTCTCTTCTGGGTAGGAATGGACTTCAGGAAAGATACAGACCAACAGGAGGTGGTTAAGGCAATATGGTGATATGTTCAGGAATGACTGAGGCTGTGAATGGGGATGCAGTTACTGCTCACAGTTACACAGCATTTGTGTAAAGAAGGGGAGGTGAACTTTTCTACAGATTCAGGGTAGATAAGAAATAATCTGTTTGAGTTGCAGCAAGAAAAGAAATCAGTTTACACGTTTGGAAAAATATTTGAACTGCAACCATAATATAATACAGGAATAAATCTCCTGGTAACTTTGGAGATTTCCTGAATAACTTTAACAAAAGAAAACATTTGAGAGTTGTCAGCTTAGATAAGTTTTTCAAGTCCATTTTTGCACCATTTTAACTAAAGTCTGTGAATTTGGTGGATTGTGTTTTCTGTGAGAAGCACAGCCTAAAGATTTGCTGAGTATGTGTGAATTGCTTGGCTTCATTACTGACTGAACATAACTTTCAGTATTGGCCAATTTTCACTCCTTATTTCCACAGAAAAGACTAGGTAGCAATAGCTGTGGATATATGCTTTCTTGAAAGCAAGTATAAGTATTGAAAAATACTTAATCCTTTTTTTAAATCTATTGTTTTTATGAGTAATATTGAAAAAAAATTAGAGTGGCTGTAAAATCCCATGTGACAGTTCCTAATTGGAATATGTTTCCTGGTCCAAGCCAATAATTTACATTAGCTGAATAACAAGCTGGGTTTTAAAAATGCTCATTTGTTGCTTAGCAGGTGGTTGACTTGTTACCAGACTTTTTTAGCACTTTAAATTTTAGGATCATTGTTATCTTATATTGCTGCATCCTGCTATCTTCCCAAATACAGTATTTTTTTAATCAGCTTCTTGTAGGCTGGAAGTAACTTACAGTTCAATATTCTTTCAGTGAGAGTGAATATTTCTCTTAATATTTTTTTTGACCTAAGAATATTTCTGCTGCTTCACTAGCACAATGAGTAAATAAAATGAAATAGGATGAAACAGGATGAAAGAAATACAGCTAAAAGTTTATATATATATATATATATATCTCAATATATATATCACATATTTTGTGGGATAATCAGGATCTATTTATTAAAAAGTCAAAGCACATTTCTTTAAGATATTTCACAAGTGCTCATTTGCTCACTGATAAATCCTTATTAGCCCTTCATACTGATCCTCACCAGGCCTACAGACCTTGGTTCCAGTATAAGTTCCTGCTCTTACTTGTTGCATCTGAGATGGTGAATAACAGCTATTTTTACATCTTTTGAATTAAATAAGGTTAAAAAAGAATGTTGGTGGGGGAATGTTTGCTCTTTTTTTTCGTGTATGTGTGTGTTAAGAAAAACCTGGGATGTTTTTAGTATGGTTTTATTTTTCCTATGGGTCTGTAATGAAGAAAGATGTTGATCCACTTTGGATGAAGATTTGCAGTCCTGATTGTCTTCTATGCCCTTTCATATTCTTAACATGTTGAAAAAACTTTTCTAGATGATGATCAGATGTTTTCTTGTCTATCTTTGAATGATACACCTGCTCAGCACCTCATCACATGTAATGCAATCCATCATTATGTAAGACAGACAACCTGAGTTATTATAATGAAATTGAACTCTGTTTTGAAGCTTCAGAGCAGAAATAAGAAAATTTATACATTCATCTACTTATTTTAAATTCAATAATTTACATTATATTTCTGTGCAATTTTATTAATATTTCCTGTATATATTTTGGTGCCTTTCTAGAACCTAGATTTTTTGAACTTCTGACATTCATAAGGGACAAAGCTCTCCAGCTTTATTCCATAGTTTCTTTCATATGTATTTTCATTGCCTTGCATTCTTTCAATTATGCACCTTTAGAAATTGGCCTTTCCATCCTCAGTTACATTTTCTAGAAAAGGTTTAGCAGTTTAATAGAAAAATAGTGAAGAAAGAACATTTATAGGCCTGAAACAGACCACTTCAAAAGCTGTAGTAGCAAAATTTATTGCATTGAAACTTTTTTAGAATGGTTGTCATGGGACTGAGGTTTGAGACGTCAGAGTGAAATTAAGATTGAATCTGTTCCTGAAGTTCTTATACAACTCCAGCTTCTTTTACAGGAGTTCTCTGGGAATGATGCTCTTCATCACAGCAGAAACTCCTTGAAACTGGGTTGGGTTCTCTTACTTATATCTGGAACCAGAACCGCATCCTCTCTTTAAGAACCTCCTTGTCACAGATGGAAGACTTACAAATTGTAAAGACAAGTAGTCAAAAATTAGAAAATGAACATAACTATTTGGCTCTTTCCCAGTTTCAGTTCAGAAGCTGTGTGGGTATACAGTGTGTTATAAACTCTACATATACACTCACCAGTCTTTTTTCCCTAACAAAATGCCTGCCTGACTCAGGGAAAAGAATAGAAATGTAAAGGGAGAGAACTGAGATTGTGCAAGTTAACACAAATCTAACATTTCTTTTTAGTCACCTGAGAACACAAAAAACTGGTTTTCATTAACATTAGTTTTAGCTATGTAAACAAGCATATAGTCATAAGGAATGAGTGACTGTATACCGGAAGAAATCTGTGCAGAGGTCACAGTAATTTACCAGGGATTTATGTGTTACTTTTGATAGTTTCTGTAGACTTCTATGGGACTTCCTGTGTTCCCCAAAGTGAAACATATTTTTCTTTCCTGTTTCTTTGTTCTGTTCCTAAAGAAGAGAACTGCATAGTGCACCTGGGATGTAGGAGGTCTCCACCCTACTTACGTTTTATAGTTCTTTGCGTTTAGCTTGGACAGCTTTGGGGCTTGATTTTTTTTTCTGTGTTATGTACAGTGTAAAAGAACAGCATAAAGAAGAAATTGGGGAGTTTGTGTGAATCTTGACATAAATATTTATATATGCAATAAACACTCTGGTTTTGGGTTTGACTCATCTCAAATGAATAAAATCAAACACAGTAAGCTACTGATGGGAGAAGAGGAACTGTTTAAAGTTTAGAATAGTATGAGATGTGCTTTTGGATGAGAGAGAATTCCACCTGATTTTTCACATATTTTCTACATATTGTGAGTAACAAGTCCATTAGGGAATGGACCGAGGCTCCAACTCTATTCACATAAATAATCTGATGTTTTTAATAAAGATTTTTAGTTGTTTTTTAGATGGTCCAGTGTCATGACAACCAGCTCTGAAACAGATTTCATAGAGAAAGGGTTTATGTCTCATTAATCTCTTGATAGTGTATCCATCTTGGCACAATGGGACTTTTGTTCCGTTTTTATAATGATTAATTTTTATGAAAGTAGTTGGTTAGCCTTATTCCCTCTCTTTATTTTCTTGGGGTTCTTTTTGTTGTTTTTTGTTTGTTTGCTTTTGTTTGTGTTTGATGCTGTTGTTGTTTTTCTTTGTGTTGTTCTGTTTGTATTTCCCCTATGCATAATTTGGGATATATAATCAGGTACAGAAGGGACAGTTATTAATCTATTTAGAAATAAATTAATTTGACATGAAGTGCCTTTGTTTAGAAAAGCATGATTGTATTGCCTTGCATGATGTGGGGTTTGTGCTTTGAAAATTTATTCCTTTGACAAGATTTAATTAAAGTCAATTCTACATATAATTGAATGTTTTACATTTTACAAAGAGTATGATTACTAGTGGCTGCAAGTTTTGTCATATAATTGCCTTGATAGTCTTATAAACAAGAGGCTATGACTTTCCATTTTAAGTTGGAAGGAGGAGGAAGAGGTAAAGATCTGATTATATGGCAGAGAGGAAGCTTTATATCTCAGAAATATCATCTTAGTACCTAATAGACTTTGGAAAAAAAGTGCAAGAAAAAACCTGTTTGTTGCTGCAGCAAAAAAAAGCCAGCAGGATGCATCAACAGGGACATCACCAGCAGAGATGAAGGCATTATCCCACTCTACTCAGTGCTTGTCAGGTCACACCTGGAACACTATGTTCAGTTTTGGTCCCCCCTATACAAAAATGATGTGAACAGAATGCAGAGGGTCTTGAGAAGAGGTCCAGAGATGATCCAAGGACTGGGAAGCCTGATGTATGAGGAAAGGCTGAGAGATTTGGGTATGCTCATTCCTGAAGGCCAAAGACTTAGAGAAGTCCTTGGCACCATGTTCCAGTATTTAAAAGGTGGCTACAAAGGAGATGGAGACTTCTTTTTAGAAGGAGTCACATGGAAAAGATTAAGGATAATGGGTACAAGTAATTCTGGGGAGATTCTGATTGGACACGAGGGGAAAAGTTTTCAGTGAGGACGATCAGCCTTTGTAATAATCTCTCCAGGGAAGTGGTGGATTCCCCCATGATGTACACCTTTAAGATTTAGCTGGACAGGTTGCTGGGCCATCTTGTCTAGACCAAGATTTTACCATGCTGTTACCAAGAAAGGTAGGACCAGAGGATTCTTGAGGACCCATTCCAACCTGTATTTTGTGATTCTGTTAACAAATCATTTGAATGACCATTACATCAATACCTTGTTTAATTCTTTTTTTTTTTCAATGGAAATATACAGATATATATTTTTAATATATAGAGTCTCAGTTGTTAAAAGTGTGTATCTTGAAATATCTGGGAATATTTACCCCGTGATTACCCACTCTACTTTGCTTAGGATCACACCAGAATATGACTTCATAACAGAACTCAAACATTATTATTCCTATATTATGGTGTAGTAAAAGGTTACTGATTAAATTCAGGACTAAGGTATAATTTGTGATGAAGGTTAATGAATCTTCCCAACAGGGCAGCTTCAGCCATAACTTAACATTTCTAAGAACCATTGTTCTGAAATGTCATTGTTGGGGCATCTTTCATGTTTTTACCTGGGTCATCCTCCCACCTGCTGCTGCTTCTCCCTGGACCTCCAGCATTGCTGTGGGCTGGCATCCAGCCTCCCCTGGAGTGATGGCCACTGCTCCCTGTTTCCTGGCAGAACTGACCTGGGCCTGACCTCTGGCACACTGTGGCCTCAGTGTAGTACAGTCTCCTGAGAATTCTCACAGTCCAGCCCCCAAGTGTTTCCTCTACTTTCCCATTGATTATGTTAATTTGCTTTCTCCCACTCAAAATTCATCCACAGCACATTCAGTCTGTTTGGGGAGGATGAACACTTTTCGTCAAGGTCTCTTTATGTACACCTCTTCTGCATCCCTGTTTCCAGCAATTTCCCTGACTGCTGCAGCTTCTTGCAGCCTTGCACCAAAGCTGTTTTGTCCTCACCAGGAAACTTGAAATTGGTTACACCAGAAAAAGAGAAATAACATTTTTGATGTCTTCTCATCTCACTGTGGCCGGATGATGGAAGAGATGGTGATTAATTGGAGCTGCTTTACTCCCTACTCATGTCCTTGTCCCAATGTCTGTTGTCTTTAGTTAAATAATGAACTCTTCCTATGGAAGTCACATTAGAAAGTCACAAATAGAAAACTTCCAGTGAACAGAGTGATCCATTGAGAGAGATTTGAAATAGAAAAGAGCATAGATAAACGTTGTATGGAGCATTTTTGGGGCTGGAAATGCTTTTTGCATTTCTGGGACATTGGAAATGTCCCAATTCAAGAATTTAGACCATCTTTTCATAAGAGATTAAAGGCCAGATGTAATAGCTTAGGACAATCAGAAGGTCTGTTTGAGCTACACAGAGTCCAGACTGGGGAACGATTTTTTAGGCATACTGCATTCCCTTTCCTATGTTTTGAAAAATAAGAAATCTAGAGTTTGACATGAACATTTGAAATAATTATCTGTGTAATGAGCATATAAGGGTGGACAAGGTAACATAATGCAGTATAAACAGAAAGTCTATGACAAGATGAAAGCATCCCATCAAAGTGAAATCTACAAAGCATTTTTTTTTTTAATTCCATTAATGGCTAAACAAATTCAAACTTTCTGGTTAATAAAAGAATCCCAAATTAAAGATAACTCCAATTTTAAAAATGTCTTCAGTATTTATCAGCATGAATCATTACTTGCTTTGTTAAGTTATATGCATATAATATAAGGTGTTTCTAATCTGTTGATATTTGTTCATATCAAACTACATCTTATTAAATGTATCTACAGAGATTACAGAAATATCAAGAATATTTTTTTGATGTCACAGTCTAACATTCCATTTCACATTTCTAAATCCCAAAAGCACTTGAGGAAATAATAGAGGTTATTTTTCTTCCCTTTATACCTTCAGAAAATAAACTTCAGTGAATCCTACATAGATTTCATAAACTGTCAAGGCAAAGCTAAAATGAGAATCCAGCTTTCCCCTTCAGTGATCTATACCTTGACCATGGCTCCTTATTTTCAAAGGCATGTAGACTGGAGAAATAGGATGATTGTAAAGTCAATATCTGTACTGAAACAACTAAGGCAGAGGAAGAAGGGAGAAATGGAGGCTTGAAGTTGAACAGAAGTAGGATAGAAGCCATTCATTTTAATTTGAGGGTATTTCCTTGTTTAAAGGTTCAAAACTTTAGAGTGTTAACAGTTGTTAAAAAGAAAAGTTTCTGACTACCTTGTATATTTTGAGAGATGAATTCATGCTCATGCAGATGCCAAACCATAACTCCTCTGCTCAACATCAACTTATATAAATTAATCAGGATGTAATGAAAGAAATAACAATGAAATTATTATTACAATTTAATCTACAGTTGAAGTGAAGGTAACCTTTCCTGTTAACATGATTGCTGTTTTGAAGGACAATTTGCTATGTCTGAGAACAAGTCCACATCCATTATTTCTTAGAAAAATAGGCTCTTCAAAGAGTGATGCATCAGTTTTTCTATGACACTGAATTGAAAGATTAGTAAAAACATTTTTGAATTATCTTAAGCTTTGTATCTTACATTGCCCATATTCAAAAATCAAGAATTTTATGTATTAAATTATATTTTAAGAAGGTGTAATTATTCATGTATTTGAGTATTTGAAGAAAATCTACTGCTGCTTGACACTGAGAAACAAGAGACTTGATTTGCCAAAACTATGACTAATTTTAGTGAGAACATGGATCTCCATACCAGTGCAGCCAGAAGGAAAGGAAAGAATTGTAATATATTTTCAGACTAAAAAATAAAGTTGGAGTGACTACTTTCCTTTGGCAAATGTGAGAGTTACAAATCTCTGCCTTAAAATACACAAAGTCTTCTATCTCTATTTTTCACCCAGCATTTCTGATATTGCTCATATATAATTATAACATGTATTTCCCTTTAATCAGTGTTGCATAATTTATTTTGTCATGGTTATAAAGATGTTTTTCAGGAATGCTTATTGAAATACATACAAAACATCTTCCTATAAAAATATTTAGTGGTAAAATTGTATAGAGATTTCAGGCAAAAAATAGTTGTAGTTTTCTAAATAGTATTTTCATTTTTAATACTAGACTTCAGAAACAGAAAACAGCATTTTATTCCTTTCATTTAAGATATAAAAAAAATACATGAAAGTAAAAGAAATTTCTAGAGATTTCTGCCCTATGTGCATTTATAGATGCAAATCTGATGACAATAGTCACAAACAATATATTTTTAAATTTTTTTCTTGATTTTCTTGGAGGCATCTCACACCAAAAACAAAGTAGGAAGATCATAATCTTATTAACAAAGGAAGTAGTGGTTAGATATCAAACCAAGGGCATCATTATAAGATTTAGTGCTGGATAAAGTGTTGCTAAGGAATTTGATGCTAAATATTAATACAGTGGAATTAGAGCTCTATTTTATGTCCTTTATTTTGTTATAAATATAAAAGCTGTATCTATACCATTAAGCTGAACAAGCCCAGGACATTGTCCCAGCATTAGCATGGGATTATTCATAGTCTTTAATCATTAGTGCGTTCTTTGGCACATTTTTTGGTTTTGCTGCTTAGCACTAGACCAAATAATGCTAGTTTTTAACTTAGTAAAAGTCATGGATCTATAAGATAGAATAGATTAAACCACCTTATTTTAGAAGGAACAGAGTTGATCTCTATAGAATGGAGTAAACTGCACTGCTTGGTCCCAGGATGAGCAGACAGACCATTTTATTTCCTAGTATAGTTCCAGCTGGGGTCACTGCTCAGACCCCCAGGCAGGCTCCAGCTCGTTACCACACAAACCACACAGAGGGAGAATCACCAAATCACAGAATGGTTGACACTGGAAGGGGCTCTGGATGTCATCTGGCTCAATCTCCCTGCTCAAAAGCAGGGCCACCCTGAGCCACTTGCTCAGGACCATGTCCAGATGGCTTTTGCATATTTACAAGGAGGGAGAACCCACCATCCCCCTGGGTGGCCTGAGGCAATGCCCCATCACCCTCACAGAGCAAAGACCTTTCTGATGTTTAGACAGAACCTCCTGTGTTTCATTTTGTGCCTATGGCCTCTAATCTTGTCTCTGGGCACATTGGAAAGAGCCTGGCTCTGCCTTCTTTGGACCCCCCTCCAAGTATTTACACACACATTACATAAATATAAATTGATGAGATCTCTCCTGAGCCTTCTTCAGGCTGAACAAACAACTCTCTCACCTTTCTTCGTAGGAGAAATGCTCCAGTACAATCACTTTAGCAGCCCTTCACTGGACTCTCTCCAGTGTGTCCATTTCTGTCTTGTCCTGGGGAGCCCATAACTGAACACAGTATTCCAGGTCTGACATCATCAGTGCTGAGTTGAGGGAAGACTGCTTCCTCACTGTGGGCTCCAATCTCTACATAAATGCTCTCACAAAATCCTAATTTTATAATCTTGAAATGTATTCATTTTCCCCTCTGTTGTGAAGAGGTGTATGGTACATTTTGAAATTCAGGATTCAGCCAAAAGATAGAAACTTAGTATTTTCTGTGAGACAGTCTGATGGTTCTGGACTCTGCCACTGTCACAACTGTTTCATTGGTGCAACACTGACATCTCACTCAGACCCTGCTGGAGATGACTTTTAGGTTGCTTTCCCTCAGCACTGTAATTCACACCAGTGTAATTCACTGGATTGGACCGTTTGCTTTCCTGAACAGCAGATAGGAGGAAAATTTACTTTTCAGACTGGATTCCATGAAAAGTGGCAGACTGAGCAGGCAGCCTTCTGATGATAAAGATGACTTGCAAGTCTTACTCCTTTTTGCATTTAAATGCTTCCATAATTTCTTATTTCCAGCTTCTGTCTAGTCATAAAGTCCTACCTGCTGTCCTCTTTTTCAGAACATTTCAGAGAATCAACCTGTGCTAAAAAAAGCAATTAAGAGTATTTTTTGGGGGGAGGGGCAATGATATTGTACTGTTTGGTTTTGATGCATGCAAGCAGATAGAAGATATTCCTGGTCTTGCTGAAGGAGCAGGAGTAGTGTGAGTGACATGACAAGCAGGGATGTTGTCCATGTTGGTATTGGCAGTCTCCTGCTGGACCCTGAGGCAGCATTTTTAAATCAGTCCTGGCTCTGCACTGTCTTCATGGGAGCCATCTCAAAATTACGTGTCTGTCTAAACTTGTCCAGATGGAACGGCTCTGTGCCGAGGAAAAAAATCACCTCTGGAGAGCAATCATGTCTCCAGTGACAAGGAAACATAGATGACTAGTTTAATTTAGGCCTTAATTAACAATCTTGCCAGGTTTTGTTTCCCACTGGGAAAAGCACCAGAAACATTTACAGTCCAGTTTAGTCAAACACAGCACATATTTAAAGTGATTTTTATTCAGACTCTTAAGCACATGCGTGAGTCACACAATATAATGAATTCTATAAAGTATTTGAAGCTAAGCAAATGTTTAAAGATGCTTTTGAAGAGAAGCTCAGGCAGGAGCCATATGAGATTCAGCTCACTGCTTTCCTAGCCTTGTATAAAAAAATGGGTTGAATACACATAACATTTTGTCAGGGGTCTTGATATATTTCATCTATCATTACACATTGTGCTGGGTTTCAGGTTTTCAAGGACATTTTTTTCTTTTTTTAATTTTATTTTTTTATGCTTGCTTATTTTTTGCATACAATTTAATCAATAACAGCTGTTAACTACCTATTCAAATTCCTTGTTATACATGTATTCAGACATTAAATGTCCTTTTTTAAAGTGAAGTCACTTCAAAGTTTTAAATCAGGAACTCTTAGTTTTTTGACTGTTTTTTCATTCACCTATAGTTTATCTGAAAGTGCAGTCACCTTGAAATTAGATGCTGACGTTGAATAAAGTAACCTAGCTCCTCCTAATTCTGCCCTTTCTTCACATTAGATATTGCCAAGAATTATTTTATACGTAGTTATATATAGTTATATATTGTTGTAAACTATTATCCTCACAACAAATCTTCCTGGCTACTCAAGTGAATCAACTTACTAATGTACTTCCATAAATGACATTTCAGAATTACTTAGCTCAAGACTCTGCTCATGAGTCAAACTTAATTAATCAATAATTTCATTTTCTTTTTATTATAATAATTTGGTCTAATTTTGAGTAGGAGAGATTAAAAGAAAAAATAATTTTTTTGGCTGCCAGGAATATTTTTGCTATCAGTATAGAAGCCTAATCAAAACTAAAAGTTCTATACTTATTTGGCTTAGATCTGAGCCAAAGAAATGCTTTCCTGCTTCCTGATCTCAGTCTGCCCCACATAGAAAATGTCAAAAGTTGCAGAAGATATGCTATAATTCTTTGATAGTTTTGAACAAAAATTTTTTCTCACACTTAACAATGTTTCCAATTTTATCAGTCTGAAACAGACAACTTAAATTAGAGCAACAGATAGAAAACTGTGGAAAATGTAATTTTGTTTTGTTTTTTATAGAAAATGCATGCATCACTTGAAGTGTGTAAAAGTTCAACATTTGCAAACCCTTAGTTTTCACAATTTACAAAAACCTAAATGCAGATACGATGTTATCACAGTAAGTCATTGAATTTTTCAGTTGTTTCACAGGCAACAGTAATTTGGTACTCTGAAAGAAAATAGGATGGTGGTGGTAAGGATTATTAACCTGTGCCTGTGGTAAAATGCAGCAAGCTTAGCCCATGAAGGAGGCATGACTCCATCTCTGGCAGACATTCCCTTAAGGCAAGTTATGCAGGCAGTGGGAAGTGAAACAGAGTTTGCCTCTAATTTACCTTTTTGTGGCATCAGATTTGGCCCATGCTTACAGAAAAAGCATCCCTATAAGAATAGAGTACTCATTAATCTGCGTACTCTAATAAAAAATAAACTTTTGGTTCTTTAGTAGGCTATAGTTAAGTCAGGAAGGGAAAAGGTAAATGCACAAAATAGTTTCTTAAAGAGGAGAAGACTTCCTGGCTTGTTCCCTGTTTTGCTATATTACATTATCATGCATAAGCTGAGGGAATGAGAAAATAAGCTTTCATGAGGGGAAAGTAAGAAAAAGTAGATCTTATTGTTTGCAAGCACAAAAAGAGTGTGTTCTCCTTTCCACTGGAGATGGGTAAAGGACAACATAGTAATCAATTTAACCAATCTGCCATGATTAAGAAAAAGTTTATTTTGAACTGAAAAAGAGCATGCAAGGAGAAGGAGAGGAAAAAGGTAATTAAGACATGAAGATGGAAACCAGAGTTTTTACAGTTTTATAATTTTGTTACTTTGTCAAATCACAACAACTCACTTCCAGAAGAGGTAGGTCTGCACCAGATAGTTGGAGAGGTTTTACTGAAGGAGAAGGTATGTCCTATCATGATAAAAACCAAATCCAGTCACCCCTCTGAACTAGCAGCTGGAGGTTAGGCCCTGTAAAATCTGTGTCTCAAAATGAAAACAGATGACCCCTCTGAGGCAACTCAGTTTTACTCATGGGCTGACGTGCACAGAATATTTAAGTTCCTCTTATAGTTGTTGAGCTGGTAGCCCTCCCTCGCTGTGTTACTGGTCTTTGGGTGCCTTTTACCATGCCTCAAATTACTTTTGAAGCGTAACACAGACAGGAATACAGCGTGGTTATTTATGTGTGTCGTGTGGAAAAGGGAGGTTTCCTCAGCCCTTAGTGTGGGGAGATGGACTTGACCATTAGTGTTTGATTTGTCTGTCAACATCCCAGGAAAACTGAGATCCTTGTGCCTGATCAGTCTGTCAGTGTCCCATTACGGGGACGCTTCCCTGAACAGTCCTGCTGGATCAAGGGGTGGTTTGACTGACTTATTCAGGGAAATATGGCAACAACATAAGGGACACTCCTTAGCAGGTCTTCCTCTTCATTCGGGTGTGTTCCCTGCTGCCAGTGACCGCCAACACCTATGAAAGAGTCACACTGACAGTGTATAGAATAACACTCTTTATTTGTATAAAATTGTGACAGGTTAAGGTTTGAGGACTGTTGGTGACAGGCCCTGACTGCAAAAATGTATTCAAAGCAACACACAGACAAGCTGTAATCCCCAATAAAAGCATTCAGTACACACAGTGTGGCTCCTACTCAATAGGTCTCCCTATGGGGAAGAAGACAGGTTCAGCCTCTTGACTGATCCTTGCAGCTACGATGGAGTCTTCCCTAACTTTTCTCCATTCTCATCATACTATTTGTGTTTAGGTGGAGCCTGTGTGACTGTAAGCATGCATACTTTTGTTACAGATTGGTGTCGATTCTCTTGCTTAGCTTTTAAAGATACAGTCAATAAAATGTAGAGCACACACCCAGTGAGGTGTGGCTGTGCCTTGGAGGGAGTACCTTTGGGTTGGAGGTGTGTGTTACAATTGGTTGTAATGAACAAGGTTCATCTGAGGAGAGCAATTTCATCACAACTGTTGGCTCAGCAGCAGGACATCTCCTCCTCTCTCTCCTAGCTGACAGGTGCTATGTGGTTCTTCACCTGCAAAGTGCCATTGAATTTCCCTCCCTGAGAGGATTTCAGCAGAGCCTGGTCATGGTGCCTCCACTCCTCTCTCTGTTCCATTTCCCTTAGCAGGTAGTGTGGATGCAGACTGTGGCTGTGGGGAATCACCATGGAATAGTTTAGGAGCATGGCAACTGCATTCCATCCAGGGAGCAGCAACTGTAATTTACCCCATAATTTCTGTGCTGTTTAACTTCTGTGAGGATGTGAATATAAATTCTCAGTTTCTTCTAATTTTACCGCCACCCATCTTTCCACTATTTCTAACATGGGCAACGTATCTGGGACATGTGGTGTACCAGACTGAGCAGGACTATGCTGGTCACTCACAGCACTCAGCAGGTCATTTCTGCTCAGCCAGTCACCAGCCTTGTGAGGAGAGGTGGATCTTCTTTGCTCCTTGGAACACACTGGTTGGTAATACTTGGTTGTCTTACTTTTCTCTGCCTCTCTTATTCCCCTGTGAATTTATCCTTCACATCAGTATTTTTTCCACTTGGATTCTAAAACAGCTTTTACTACCTCAGCAATTACCTTCTATGTTTCCATTTAGCCTCTCTCACAGAGTTGCAGTTCACACAATTTCTCATACCTTTGCAATATTTTTTTCTTTGTAAGGCTGAGCCAGTGCCAGGCAGCTGTACTACAGCAGTGCCACCTCATGGCACCTCTTCTGTTGGGCTGGAGCCCACCAGCTCATCCTCCAGGACATTTCCAGATGCTAATCAGCTGAGGGCTCTTTACACACCACTCACTGTATTGAGAAGATACTAATCAACTATAATGGGGCTTAGACACTTTGGCCAAATATAAATCCCCCAGGTAGATATCCTGACCTTGGACTGAATCCTTGTCTATTTGATCTCTTTCTATCATGTTTTTTACCTGCAGCCCTGTCCCAGGGGTCTATGTCCCTCATATATGCTGTTACTTTCTGGTACTCTTTAGTACAGGCATAAAATTATTTATGTAGAATTCATTGTCACCAGATGACAGCACTGTAATGAGGATCATTATACACTATGCTTGTCTCTGTTAATTATGGAATTTTAGCATTGGTGAATTTTCTTTTAAGGGCTTTCTAGAGAAATGCTAAGTAGTTTTCTCTATTGAAAAAGAATTTTTTTTGTTTTTGCTAGAATAAGGCAATTTTCCATATCAATTTGGCTAATTTCCTGTATGTCTTAAGTTTCCCTCCAGATTTTCCAGCTCTTTCTACTAAGGTTTTCTGAATATATTATTTATACCACCTCAAGTATTAATTTGCACTTTCTATACCTTTCTAAAGGATCCAGTTGATACATTTTACCATTTTAATTAGTTTAATTTCTTTTTTTAACTTAATTGTATCATGATCAGAGGAGGTCTCTGATAATCCAAGAGGATGTCTCGGAATGACCTGCAATTCTTCACCATGGGCAAATTTGCCTGGCTGATGCAATTGATTTCTGATTAAATGCTTTTGATGCAATCTTCTATGGCATCCTTACATCCAAAATTATCAGGTATAATTTGGGTGTAATGTGGGCAGGAGCCTGGCTGGTGAGCACAGGGGATGATGCAGACAAAGGAACTTCAGGTGTTAAGTACTCCCCCACTTTGGGGACTTTGGTTGTGATGAGCTCTCATCTGACCCAGTGACTGTTTGCCTTAATGACAGATCAGAGTCAGAGTCCTCATTCCTGAAATGAACCTTCCAGTTTTGTTTCATCTGAGAAGGCTGAAATTTGCCTGAACAATCTGTTAGGAGAATTTGGAGATTAGCTGGGCAAAATTCACTTCTACATGAGCTAAAACAATATGTGGAATTGCGTCACAGAAACTGGAGAACTTTTCTCCCCGGAATGATTTTTTCTGAAGACAAGTCATCAGGCATTTGTCATCACTCTGGTTCAAAAACACAGAAATTCTAGTCTTTTTTCTCATCCACTGGTTCTTCCTCTTCAGAGTTTTGGTATCTAACTCAGGAGTTTTTCTGACTGTAAAGTTTTGTGTTTGTTCTTGGTTTGTTTTCCAAAGATGGCACAAAACTGCTTAGTTCCTAGGAGTCACATCCCTAGAAACAGCTTACACTGATTGAATCCAACTTCTCTGGGAAGGTATCGTGGGACTGATACAACAAAAAAATGGTAAGAATTGTTTAACATTGCAACTCAGGACACAGGCATCTGTTGATATCTTTGGTTTCTCATGAGACTTCTGTGAAAACAGCCTCAAAAGCCACTGAGAAGAAGGCAGACAGAACTTTAATATAATAGCACAGGTTGCATTTGGTCAGTTAGAAAAGTGCTGCATGCAGCACTTGACTTTAAAGCACTTTGAAAGAGTGACATGCTGATAGATAGCATTCCACTTCCTCTGTAGAAAGATACTTGAAATTGAAAAAAAG
Source organism: Argya squamiceps (assembly GCA_037834095.1). NCBI lineage: Eukaryota > Metazoa > Chordata > Aves > Passeriformes > Leiothrichidae > Argya > Argya squamiceps. Next base: position 100,313,645 of record JBBMKD010000145.1, on the reverse strand, counting down.
AGCTAGAAATATTATCTTTGTGATTTTTATTTTGTGAAATACTTGCATCTTTCTTTACACCAAATAGTATATTTCTCACAGAAATGTTCCAATATTTTATTTTTTACTTTGCTGATCTACTACATAAGTAGGATTTTCAGTCCTTTAAATATCTTCTCTTGGGGGGTGAGAAGGGAAAAATAAGGGAGGGGACATAGCCTTTCCTGGAAAAAATAAAAAATGGTAAAGTGTGGTGGTTTAGCACGGATGTGAGTTTTTTTTTTCTCTAGGGAAGTTGTAGCAGATGTTGACAGCTTGGCTGACCAATTAAAGAGTTAGTCACGCCTCTGGAGACCCAGTC
>JBBMKD010000145.1:100288369-100313205 GCA_037834095.1 Argya squamiceps | reverse complement strand
ATCCCATCTCCCAGAGGGAAAAGAGAGTAGACACTAAAACCACTACACTAAATTAGGCAAAACAGAATTTGGCGAACGTGAAACCACTACATAAAGAAAATTATTTCTACTCCAAATATTACTGGTGAAGAAATTTTAGATATTATCTATAAATATTTTCTCTGTATTTGAAGAAAAGTAGCATCTGCTCGTAGACATTTTTGGGAAGAAAACCAATATCTTGTATAGACAAACTAAGATATCATTAACTGTGCAGAGATTCCATAATTGTGGCTTTTCTTAACATTAGTCAGTTAACTTATATGCAAAAGTGCTTCCTCAAGTAAAGGACAAGCAACCAAGCTTGCCCTTGTTCTGCAAGTGAATATTATCAGTGTTAAAATTGAGAGAAAGAGCAGAAGTTACAGTTTTCAGCTAAGTATTAAATCTGGGATTGGTGTTAAACAGACCCTTGTTATCCCCTCTTACCACTGAGTATTGAATGAGGTTTTCCTGGTTTTCCTTTCAGTCCTGGAAACTATTTCTTACACACAAAAAATCTTAACCTATTCATTTTCTTTAACATTGAGGAATATTGCCAATAATTATCTGAAAGTTCAAAAAAGTAATAAATGAAAGTTCAAACAATTCCCCTGTAGCTTTTTTGATACCTATAAAAATCATGATTTATCAAAGAAGCAGGATTTTTCATTTAAGAAGACAGATTGGTTCTTCCTGTTACACAGGGTTCATTTAGAAATGTTTCTACTTTAAATTATTATTTTAATCAATGCTTCTGAAATTCACTAGCATATAATTCACAGATCAGTTACATTCCCTCACTTTTAAACCTGGTCTTCTTTAAGTTAAAATACTGGCTCTAGTTTTGATAGCTGTTAGCTATTATGAAATTCACAAGCATATTTGGGGGTTATATCTCTATTCTTGCTAAACTTTGAAAATTAGAGGCTTTTTAGCTCTTTACTGCATTTTGATTTACACCAAAGCTACAATGGTGGATTCCTGCTTGGACCTAAAACTCCTGTTTGAAGGATAAGAATTCTATTTCATGAAAATGATGTATTTTGAGAAAATGTTACTGGGTTTACAGCACTGATCATAGTTATGATATGAATTATATTGATTAGTATTTATCTATATGCTCTGGTGGGATCTTCAAAAGATTAAAACATAGAATGATTTAGATATTTCCTATTATTATTGGCCTGGTTACTGTTTACATAACTGAGAGAAGTTTCACCAAAAAGTGAAGGGAAGAGTTATTTTTATTACAGAGACTAGGTAACACTGTTTAGGAAAAAAAGTAATATGAAAATAAAAGAAATACAGGAATTTCTTTCTTCCAAAGGAAATGCGAAGGCACAAACCATTGCTCAGTATTACAGAAAAAGCTTTCTGGATATCTGAGAACAAACTGAGAATCTTTCAGTCTCGTTCCCTGCCTAGAAAACTGTCAATGACTGCCCTTCTGAGCCTGTATGTTTCTTTGATAATCATTATAAGATTAAAGGAATGTCTTCTTGGGAAATAAGTGTTGTCTTTTCTCACAAATAAATGAAGCAATGAATTGAAATTATTGGGATGAAATCTTTAAGTTTATACTTTTCTTAGACTGTGCAGTACTGTACCTTGAAATTTATAGAATTAAGAGAATTTCTATTTATGGAAGAAATATTTTTTAATTTTTATGAGGATTTTATTCCCAATTTAAAACATGTAAGGCACGATTTTTTTTTCATAAAAATGTACTGTGAAAACATCCTGGCACTGAAGAAGACTAAGCAGCTTAATTATCTGAGAATTCTATGAACAGTTATATAAAGGTATTTTTTTAGCAACTAATTGTAAATGATGTGCAGTTTATTCAGCTACAGCCTACATTGTGGGAAGCAGGAGTTTGATAATGCCATAACAAGAAGAAAAGAAAAAGGACATGTCAATTAAATAATCTCCCTCAAATGTCTCCTTGAGAAGTTATTTAAAATACAGATAAATTGTTTCCTGTATGATAAAACAAGAGGTATAGGAAACAATAGGACAAAAATAATGGAAATGTGAAATACAAGCCAATGAAAAACAGTTTTCTTTTGGCCTTGTTATGTAAAATATCTCCATACTCACTGGAGAGTGTAGGGAACTAGGTATGCTGCCTTAGCAAGTATTTGGAGCACTGCCCAGCATTCACTGAAAATGGTGATCCACCGTTGTCCAGTACCATCCAATCCAGGCATTCTCTAAGTTATTGGAATGCTGGTGGTCTCAGCTGGGAATTTTGTGTAGGAATTCTAGCTTTGCGTCACTATAAGCAGCACAAGCTCCTAAACCCTCAGTGCTGAAGGGTTGGCTTTCTAGTCCACTGATCTGGTACTGGAGAATGATAAAAACCCTCAGCCACTTTATTTCTTGTTTAATTTAATTTAATTCATTTTTTTCCCCTGGTTGCCCCACCATTCATGCTCCTCATTTGCTCTTTTTGTGCTTTCTCAGCACAGTGGAGGTGAGAGTTATTCAGGTGACTGATTCCATCTATTCAGTATCACAGGGATATTTTCACATTATGCAGGTAGGCCATTACTGTTTCATTATAATGTGTCATTTTTTCCTTCATATATTCTGCGTCATTAACTGAACCACTGCTCTGTAAAAGTCTTTGGAATAGGTCTTCTGTGAGGTTTAGATATACATTCTTTCAACAGTCTCCACCATGCTCGATTCATTTTAAAAAATTAATTCACTTTTCCCTCATCCTAATTTATTTAATATGACTGGAAGTTGGAGCTGGAAGTTTAAGATGGTTTTTGTCTTTGCTTATCAGGACATAACAAATCTCTGTAACTGCAGCCATACTTCTGGTGAATCATTTGCTACCTCATCACCTTCATGTACCGTGTCACCCTCCACCTCCTGGGTTACAAGTGGCACTGCACACCCTGGGCTGGCCTAGACACAGCCTCTGTCACACTGATGGCAGGCAAATTGGGAGAAGCTTCACTTCACTGCATCCATTTGGTGCTACATTGGCCAGCCTAACAGAAATAATATCAAATTAATACTTGCTTTTCTCTATCAAAATGAGGAAATCTGATTTCCAAAGTAAATAAAGTATATGTAGTGTTGTTCACACTTTACTGCATATTGAGTTTAACCTCCACAATCCTCAGGGGTACTACTCTGCTCAAAACTAAATGTATCCAGAAACATTCTTGAACTCGGGTTCAAATCCTTGATCTTGACAATATATTCCTGTAGAAATAAATGGATTTTGATTGAGGTAGAGAAATAGGAAGTATGTAAAGTCTCTATAAACAAAAACAAACTAAAATGGACACAGTACTTTCCTGCAGACCTTAACCACTATTTCTGTGATTTATCCAAGCAATGTCTCATTTTAAAAGCATAACAAGATGTCATAGCTGGAACTCTCATCCAGATATTTTACCCTGGTCTGGTTTTTAATAACCTGATCACCGAATTTAAAAGATTGTATTGTTTGTGTGTTACTGATGTCTTTGCACCACTTATATGGGATGAGGACAGGCACTTCTGTTCAGAGTCTTTAGGTCAATGGCACAAACACCCTTTTCCCCAGGAACAGGAGACATAGATTTGAATTTCCCTATGCTGATTAAAGGATTACCCACACAAGTAGGTGCTTCTCTGTATTGGTTCTGAGTGGTAACAAGGTGATGTGCTAATTGGTGGATGTGGTGCTGTTTGTGTGATTTTCCATGCTCCCAGTTCAGAGGCTCATGTTCTCTGCACTCTCTCTGGATTACAATGAAGTATAGAAGGGAGGGGTATGTGTAAAATGTTGGCCTGAGAATTGTTAGGACATTGAAGAGAATAGCAATTTTAAAATCTCTCTCCTGTATTTTAATAAGCACAGGAAATAGGATTTTTTTCCTATCTTGTTCTTATGTTTCTGTCTCTTGTCTATTTCTTGTTCATCTTGACTGAAACCACAGTCAGGGTTTTAGTTCTAGCAGTGAACCATAGCTTCCAAGCTCAGTGATCTGAAAAATTACTGAAAAAAAAAATTTAAAAGGAACTTATTAAAATGAACTGAAAGATATTCCTGTGTTGAAAAGATGAGGGGTAAGACAGGTGAAGGAAGAGGAAAGAAAAGTGTTGTATATGGGACTGAAGAGAGCTTTCAACAAATACAGGTGACTTGGCAATTTTGGATTGAGTGTTACTGCCAAGCATTGTGACTGTAAATTTTAAGGATTTCTGCATTTTCTACTGTAAGCAGTAAGACAAATAAATGTTTAAAGAAATTCTTTCTGAGTTTTCCAACATTCTGTCAGTGATGGTAAATAAAGAACCACTCTGCATAAGACAGAAAATCTTATACATTTATTGAAGGGTGATTTAATGGTCTATAATTAAGTGTAAAATTGAAAAGGAGAAAAATGTAATGATGAGCAAAATTTCATAGCTAGGTTTTTCAGTTGCCAAATGCTTCAGAAGGCTGCAATTTCACAGCAGGGTTGGTTCCAGGAGTGGAAATTGAACATAAATAATTCCAGACGGTGTAAATGTAAATTAAAAAAAAATAATTAAGACACACATTTTCCCAAATACATTCTCTATTAATAATTATAAGCTAATTACAGAGTTATGCTTTAGAAATCAACTTATTAAAAAAAATCTTTAACTAATTAACTTCAATTGTAAATCTGTGACTAAGAATATTTCAAACAGTTGGTCAGTTCTGGTGTATTATTTCATGATAATTGCACATAAAATGGTTGGGGTGTGTTGGCTGCAGAACAAGAAACATTAAAGCTATTACAAATCAGTTATTTTCAGGTCTGGTATAAATAATCCTGCACCCTCACACATCTGTTGTCACTGACTAATAGTGCATTTGTATATTCTTTTTGTTATTGTTTTTTTATTGTATTTGATCAGTTGTCTGTGTTTTTCAGCAGGGATGTTGTTATCATTAGATCCTATTTGTTAAAGAAAGGTGTAGGAGAGAATGACTCTTTGTCCCCAGACTAATTTCACTTAGGGGATATATTGCATACTAAGGCAGTAAAAGGAAATTGCTGCTCTACTCTCACACAGTTGACTTGGAGACATATTTAAGTCTTTGGACTGGCTTTGGGGTAGGTTTATTACAGTGCCAAATCAGCAAGATGAGTGGTTCATTGATGCATTTTTATCATGAGATGTGAGCGCTGTGGGGCCTTTAGGACAGGTAGCAAAACGAATAGAGATTGTGAAAATACACAAGTGAGGGAATCCACCAGAGCCAGGGATGAACTCAACATGAAAACCAGTGCTCTTAAAACAATTTGTGTCAATGCCATGTGTATGATCTGTCCAAATCTCCTGTCAAACAAAAGGGCTCTGGCACAGAAAAGTGCTGATTATAGGATATTGCAATTGACACAACTCTGTACTATTTCTATTATTGATGGGACAGAATGATGGCCTGGCTTCACTGCTGGGCTGAATATCAGCTAGTTTAGCAGCCAACCTTATTAACTGGTAGTTAAGTGCCATCAGTATGTCTGAGTCTGGAAACATGCAAGAATGAAAATTGTACATTTGAGCATACCAATACATCATGGAATAGGAGTCTCAAAAGATAAAGTAGCTAAAGGTGAGCAAACTTATTAATTTGTTCTACTTAATGAGCTTCTACAATTTTTTAAAAAATTGTATTTTAATTAGAGTATTCCATACTTTCTTGTGGAGTGTCTTAGATTTTTTTAAAAATAACTAAATGGATCAAAATTATGCTTTGAACAGAATGAAGAGCTAAAAAGAAGAGACAGTGAACCAGAAGTGAACCTTTGTGTAAAATCTAGATAAATACTGACAAATTTTTCAGTGGATGAGCAATTTTGGTAAATCCAAATAACAACAAAAATGGCTTCACAAAATAAATGAACCTTCAAATACTTTTTGCAACTGCCTTGGCACAGGACTTGGTAGTTCAATGATATTTTCTGTATATTCCTTCTGCTTATTTATCTTGGATTTTGAGGATGAATTATTTTTATTTAATTATAGCGTTTCCATTACTTTAGTATATAAAGGATATAACTAAGCTGAATGCTATTTCCAACACCATGTATATATGAGTAGGAGGGGCAGTTGTGAAAGGTGATGAAGGTAAGTTTATTGATAGCCACAGAAGTGATAGAAGAAAGGTTTTGGGGAAGGCTGGTATCTCAAGGGGACTGCAGAGAGGTTTTCCTAGAGAACCATTATGAAATGAGATAAATTCCATGAGTCTGCATCTTCTTTCCCACCACAGTATCCTCCACAGGCTCAGACAACCATAAGAGCATCACTTTTCACCAGTTGGGACTGTACAATAAAACTGGACAACATCCTAAAGTCAACCAAAAATGTTCATTTTGCCATAGTCAGCTTCTTTAAATCTGATCTTAAAAATATTTACATTTACAAATTTTTAAGGAAACTTATATAATAACTAAATATAAGTAAGTTTTATAATACATTTAAGAGGAAGGCAAAGTTTAGGTAATGGACTGCCTATGGCTAACAAAATGGCTGATGTGAAAATTCACTGCAAATTCTATCTTTTTTGTTTTGATCCTTGGACTTCAATCAAAGGTGTGGATAAATCCATCTTTCAAGCATGTGTCCCTGTGTGTTAAGGTCAAATTCAGACAGTCCATTCTAGATCTCAGATTCCAGCTGAAGAGGATTTTGCCCTGAGGCATTGCTTGCTGGCTAGGCTTGACTGGCCCTTTCCATCTGAAGATGGAAGGACTGTTTGAGCTCTCCAAATTTTCCATGCTATCTGTTCATACTTGGCTGATTTTGTATGAAATGGATCAGACTGTATTTACATTGTCTTTTCTACCAGGATAGAAGCTAACTAAAGTGGTAGTGCATACCTGGAGGAGGATTCTGTTATTAATAAAGTGGATGCTGTCAAATATCCAAGGGAGTTTTATTTTGGTCCAAATTTTCATCATTTTTTGGTAGTTAAAAAATAAATATTTTGAATATTGCATTCAATCCATTCACAATTTTTCAGTTCTCCTGTTTGCATCAGAGATACTTATGTAATTTTAAAAGCTAGTAATTCTACTTCATTTCTCAGTGGACTCTTTCTAACTGAAGTCTAAAATAAATTAGTAAATACCTGCTTGAGGCAGACATCCAGAGTGCAGGCTTTCAGCATCACTGGTTGCAAACAGTGATAGGAAAGGTGATTAGTAAGAGGAAACATCAATTGACAGTTTGAGGTGAGAGGTAACCAGCTATAGTTTCAATAGTTTTGATAGGTTGGTGGAGCTAAAACAGATATTGGATATGTTTGTCCTCTGGAGGTCTGTTTTAAATTCATCATTTATTTTTCCTTGCCTAGATTTAAACACAGAGGATGAAATAAGTAATTTCATCTGATATCTATTGTAAAAGCTAATGAGAGCTAATCAACTTAAACCTGGAACATTTAGGTTGATTATCAGGAAAATGTTTTCTGACAGTGACATATATTATGCTTTGGGGTTGTCCCAGATTGAAAATACCTAAAGCCAAACCTCTTGGATCATATTGCCAAATAGATGGAGGCTAAGAAAGTACATTCTGTGAAAGGAAGTGATGATCTGAGAATCCTGTTCAGCTTTTAATGCTGTGATTCTATTACCCACCTTTATTTAATTTAGAGACTGTTCATTTCTTCATGTATTTCGATGAACTTTCTTCATTATCAGGGCAATATGAGAGTCACTAACACAAAAGAAAGAAAAAGAATAGCCGCAAGAAAAGACCTCTCAAGTTACTAATTAATCATGGTGTGAGTTTTCTTCCAATGCACCTTCTTTCCAACTGCTGACATATGGTGCTCACATAACCAACTGATTTGCAGTATCACATCCATGCATCTGCCTGTCAGATAGGTCTTTTGCTTTTGTAAGCTAGCTTGTGGCCTGGATTCTGTGAGGCAGTGCTTAAAATAATAAAGGTCATCTAGAGGGACCACATGGGTTTAGGAAAGGGAAGGCAGAGGAGAGGAAGTGTTCACTTAATCCTCCCTTCTCATATTCAGTCCATTATTCTCAAGTTTTAGGGGCAGATGTGCAAGCTGGGAAGTTTTCCAAATCCATTTTTCAGAACATTAGGTGCTCTCAACATTAGGCACACTAAGCAAATCCCTCTTTGTAACAATTTTGCCACCAGCACTGAAGATGAGCTGCTTTCAGGATGAAAATAGATGGCTAAGAACTTGGGCCAAACCAAGCAATTTGGAGATAAAATTACTTAGAAAACTTTTTAGCTGGTTTTCACGCCCTCTCTGATCTACTTAGAGTTCTTCAAGCTTTTGAACACTTACATAAAAGCTTTTCTTACATGGACTGTTTTTGAAAAAAATAAGAAATAAACCAAAACATAGTACATGACAAGAGGCTGACAAATGTTTCTAGAAAAATTCTGTGTATTAGACAATGACTCACATACCCCAAGCTATTGATCTGATTACAGAGTTTCTAAATATCCAGACATTGCTACTTAACCATGTTATTCTTTTATTTCACTGGGGTTCTTTCTGCAGTTTTGAATAGTCTAGAAGAGTGATTTGTTTTCCTAATAAAGAGGACAGAATTTTGGAAGATTAAAAAAAAATAAGTATTGATTCTGCCTTTCATTCAGCACTCTCAATTTTTGTTTCAACTTCCTTCTGCTTTGATGAGGCTCCCAGTGGAGTTTAGTTTCTTGCTGCAGAGTCCTTGAGTTAGACTCCTCTCTGTCTGCAGTAGCTTAGATATGCTACTGGTATTCAAAAGAATTCAATTGTTTTCATGTGCTTTTAACTAATAAATTGGAGAGACTGGACTGTAAATCAACTGGTTCTTCTATTTATTTTTAAGTTTGACTTATTTATTATTGTCTATATCTACAGGGAAACAAAGCAGAAGAGTTAGTTAGATGAATAATTCTTTGTTAGGTTTTTTTGGACAAGGATTTTAAAATGTAGGGTTCACAATGAAGGTGAGGGAAATAAAGAGAGGTGAATAAGCTTGGAGTTAAGGCTTAACCCTGCTCCTGAGTGGTTCAAACTGTGAGCATGCCCAGATGGGGGACAGATTGTAGATACCTTTGTCTTTCATTGGTTAACACAATGTTGACTTGATTTCTGCAGTACTGGATGCACATATCTTTTGTTCTCAATACAATTTATCTTCTATATCCTTTCAACCAAAGGAGGAAAATTAACTTTTAAAACCTCAGTGATTTTATAATGATGATGAATATATCTGAAGGGACGTATGGGGACTCTAAATCATCATAAATCACACTTCCAATGACTGGTCATTCACAACTTCTCTGGCAACATGTTGGAGTGTCTCAGTACCTTAATAAAAAAAAAACAAACCAAACCAAAAAAAAAAACCAAAAAAAAAAAAAAAAGAACAAACAAAGACAAAAAAAAAGTACCCCAAAAAACCACAAAAGTCTTCCTTATGTCTAACCTAAGTCTATTCTTTCAGTTTAAAACAGTTGCCCTTTGTCCTGTCAGTACAATCCTGATAAAAATAAATAAATAAATAAATAAACAAATATGTATATACACACACTTTTTAATAAGCCCACTTTATATATTGAAAGGACAACATAAGGTCACCCTGGAGCCTCAGTCCTCCAGGCTGAACAACCCCCAGAAAAGGGCCTATAAACATACCCACAGAAGGCTAGGTATTTCCATTAAACACCCTTCCATTATTTGAGGACCCTACCAGTCTAGTAGGGAATCTATGTGTCTTCACATCAGTAATCTCAGTAGTGCCCAGAAGTTGTTAATTTATTCTTGAGCTTTCGAGTTAAGGACATGACAAAACATTGTTTAAATGGGAACTGTGTTCAGCAGAGGGAACAATGGTATTGTATTCAAATATTTCTCCACAATAAATTTAACCCATCTATTGGCTTCTTAACACTGACCATAGTATAAAATAACTAAGGGAGGATTCAACAGAGGTCTCAACACTAATGAAAAAGATTCCCTGTGTTTCATAACCGGATCACATTAAAGACTTGTACTCACAGCATCTCTAATAATTTCCAGAGCTGAAACAGGTCCATTCCAGTAAGTCTAAAGGAGATGGATTCTATGTTTACATAACTGCATATGCAAAAAAGCTATGTAGTCCTCTAAGGCTCTTTAGCTTTAACTAATTAAACAGGGATTTTGCTGCTTGTCAGAAAATCAGTGGTGTCTCATGGACTCAAGCAGCTATGGAAAACTCTTCTATACATGAAACTGCCTTTGGACACCATGCCACTGAACAAGAGAAAAGGGAAAGGGGGATGGGAAATTGAGCTGGGGGGACTCCAGTCAAAAGCTATAGAATTAATTACCCTAGAATGAGGACAGCCTCAAACATAACTGCTTACTGCCTCCAGCTTGTGGCATATTTTATTTACTGTACATTTTCTATTACAAGAGTATAAGAATATCCATATAGATGTTATTTAAAAAAAACCAAAAAACAAAACAAAAACAAACAAACAAACAAACAAACCAAGAAAAAAACCAAATGAAAATGAAGGCAGTGTGCACCAATTTTTTTCCCTGGGAAGGTGGTATGAGGGGAAGCGAGCCATGCGTGGAAGATGTTAGAAACTGTGCTTTCATGCTGTAGTAAAAGGCACAGCTGAAGCTGTTCCACTGTGCATTAAAAATGGAAGTGATGGATGTGGATTTACACATTAAGTAAATTAGCTGTTGTCCACATCTGAGTCAAACCTTTAGTGTTTTTAGTACTACAGCATAGTATGCAGTTCAATCATATATACAGAATTAAGGTCCAAAATGCTGTACTTATGTACGTATCCATGAAATTATCACTGTTGGATGCCCATTTTCTCCTTAATAGTCAGGGAGTCAGGGGAAAAAGGGTCATGACAGATGCATATTTTCGGTAGTCACTTCTGAGGAGAGCTTCTATAACTACCCAGAAGGGAACAACGTGGGAAGAGTTTGGTGTAAATAGTGTGATGAGTAAATACTGGGCATACTCAGAACAGGTACTATTTTATCTTCCTTTTTCTAGGCATCCAAAACATACATCTGCTTGGAATGTGAGTCAGCTAATCGGAAGAAAAAAAGAAGAAAAAAAACCAAAAAACAAAACAAAAAAAAACCCTACTTCTGCACTCCTTCAAATAATCTAATAGGCTAATGGCTAAATGATCAAAATGTGGGAATGCAAGTTCAAATTCCTTAATGAAAGTAAGGACATAAATTATATAGTTTATACCCTCAGGAGTTTATTTCTCTGACTACCAACCTATTTGACTGCAGCTGGTAATTCTGGGTGTTTCACTTCATTTAGCTTTAGACATTCAACATCTAGGCAGAAAATCAAGCAAATTTTTGGTGTTCTTCTACTTAAAGGACCCAAAGAGAGAATCAAGTGACTCATTCCAAATTTAGGTAAGACATGAAGAAAAATAAGCAGTTTTTTTTGTTGTTAGAGTGACTAAACCCTAGTACAGGTCGCCCAGAAGGGCTGTGGAGTCTCCATCCTTGAATAAATTGAAACCCCTACTGGAATGCTACTTTGTACTTGTGTCCTAGTATGTTGCACTTGTGTCCTTTATGATGTTTGTATTCCCAGTTGTCTGTTCTGTGTTGGGTATCGTGTCCTGTACCTTTTAGACTGGTTCTGTGAGCAAAGGGCTGGGGAGGAGTGTGCAATTTGCTTTGAAAAACAATGTTCGCTCCTCTGCATTCCTTCTCCAGGACTGTGCTTGTCTGAGGCATGGACAGTCTGCAGGACAAAGATCTCTTTGCTTTTAGTTAGCTTTAGCTAGCTGAGGCAGAGAAGCTCTCTGGACTGTTTTTATCCTTGGGGCTGTTTAAACCTGCTCTGGACTGAAAACCCAGAGGAGCACCAGGGAGCTGGCACCTGCGGCCTACCAGGGCCTCAACCTCCGGGGGGACTGATAAGGGACTGAGTGAGCTGAGCTACCCACAGCAGGGACTTTCTGAATTTGCCATCTCATTTCAGGGCAACACAATGTTTTATTGTTTCATATTATTCATTCTTTATGCTTGTGAGCACTTTGTTTGTTAAATAAATATTTTTTTCCACTTTTCCCCGAGGAAGTTCTTTCCTGGACCAGTTGGGGAAGGGGCCATTTGGGTTTGCTTTCCAGAGGAACCCCATTTGGAGATTTCCTCCCAAATTTGCCCTAAACCAAGACAATTTGTTTTTTTCCTGAAGGGTGTACTCACTTTAGTTTTAGTTTCCTAACACAGATGAGATCAGCTGATATCAGCTGATCAGATGAATCTCAGCTGATATCAGCTTTACCTGAAAGCCAGACTGACATGCTGAGAGATAGAGGTGGAGGAAAATTGTCATGTGTATGGTGAACTGAAGAACACAGACTGAGCCTGTGTTAGACAGAAAATTAAACTAAAGTCTTCTGAGATTCAAGCTACAGCATTCTCATAGCAGAACTACACTTCCACATGTATCATGTTAACACTTTTTTAAGGCTTTCAGTTAGAAGCCTTATTATGAATGTTGTATACAGGAGTGAATCATATGCACTTGGGAATGGCACAAGGCAAGACATGTACAGCAAAATGACTTGCAGTTTTTTCAGTACTGAAACACTCAGGATCATGGCAGATACATCACACTGAAACATTTTCTCTTCTTTCTTTTTTGGTATTCTGACTAGATGAGATTTCATAAGTAAGAGACCTTTTCCATATCTGACAGTTCTTATTACGTGCTCCTACAAGGCAATTAATTTAGACTGAAATCAGAACAAAAATTAAAATTTTATATTAAAAAAGGGAGAAAGATAATGCTGCTGATTCTATATTATGTATCATGTCTATTTTGACTGTAGCAAGGTATAATTTCTTCAAGAATGATGAGTGATCAAAAATGATTACCAAAAATTGCTCCTTACACTTCTAAGGATATTCAAGAATAGATTTAGTAGAAATTCTCATGTGATTGTCTTTTTAAGGCATTTCTTTCTTTAATGACATACAAATGATATTGTTATTTTACTTTCTTGAATTATATTAAATGTAAATCAATTTGGGAAGTGGATTTTGACCACACCCCCAGCCTAATCCATGTATAACTATTTGAAAGAATCAGAGGAACCTAAATGAGAATTGTACGTTGCTCCCTTTGAAGATGAAAGATAATACCTTGAATGAGGACAGATATGTTGAGCAGGCAAAACTAGATATACATCAGTATTGAAGCAGTCTGAAAAAGCCAGATATTTTATTTAGCTATTTGAAATCTGTGTTGAAAATTTAAAACAGTAATGTGAAAGAATTTTTGTTGTTGTTGTTGTTGTTGTTGTTATTGTTGTTGTTGTAATGGAAGCTTCCATTTATACACAGTAAATCCACAGTTTTCAAATTGTTTTGTGGATCTAAAACCTGTTGTCAAATGAAGTTGGCTAAAAAGCCTAAAAGTTCTCATTTTTGCTTTTAACATAAGAAAATCAAACATACTTGGAAGCTGATAAATAGCACAGCTCTTTTGTATCTCTGAAAAGTGGAACAGGTTTTCTGTGTTGACTTTCTGTACAGAAAAAGTAGACTCAAAGTCTCACTCATCTCTTGATTCTGCCATTCCCTGTATGGCTTAGGGCATCTCACTTAGTCCTTTCTGGGACCTAAAATACTTACCCAGTCTCATCAGAGTTTTGTGTGGTTTCCCTAATTAAGATGAAAGGAAACAACACTATGATATTGTAGAGGTCTATTATCATCTTAACAAAATAGACAAATATCGCTTCAGGGATTCTCTACTCCCTGCTCTTCTTTTTCCAGGAAAGCCTGCTCAAACCACACCAATGATGATCTGTTGCTGCATATCCTGGCCATGCACATCCAAAAATATCATGGCAATGACTGCGTTCAGTGGATGATTATGGACCTTTACTGAATCACTTCCCTAATGTTTGGTATTTATGCTTTTAATTTTAATAGATAGTACAATGTTCCTACCTTTTATAGCAATAAACTGTACCCTTTTAGGCATGGTAACAAGTACTAGAGAATTAAAGTGATTTTATTACTAGCAGTCCTGCAGTCCTCGGTACCCTGAGAGCCAAAGAGGGTGAACAGGAACTGAATGTATCAATGCTGTTTCTTTTAGAGCATATTTCCAAATGTTACCAATGAAGTTTTTGGATTTATACTAAGAATCCTCCAAGTAGAGAGACATTCTTATTGGTGTCAAAAACTTCTGGCAACTGTATTTAAGTAGAAAGAGATGTGAATTTTATTTATCTTAGATAAATGCAGTAGACACTGAGAGTCTTCTGTAGGTAAGAAGTGTGTTATTTTTAACCAGAAAAAAAGCTTAAGAATGTATTAGTTTTTTTAATTATAAATGGTTATCTTGATAACAGGTTTATGGACAGAGGTTACAGGAAAAAAAATTGAACTAAAATTTTCTGGTTTTCATTTAGAGTTAGGGGCTAGATCCTAATTAGCCACAAGGGCTCAGTGTCTGTGGACAGTCCAGAGGATGATACCCCTGTAATGTAAGATCTGGAAGTAATTAGTGCTGCCATTGAGAAGCATGGTGCCAGTCCAGTTCTCACTCTTGAATTTCAAGAAGCAGATGAGATGAGTCATTGCTGTGAATAGAAATCATTGATATCACCACACACACTCCCACCTATATAGGAATTAATGTGTCATTTAATTTACCCATCATTAAGGCTTACATACTTGCTCAGCAACAGTAAAAACTTCTGGGGGCTGGGATATGGGAACAAATTACACCTTGTACCATTTTGCCTGCTTTTTATTAACCTGTTTGTTCTTTCAATCCAATTTTATAATTTCAGAGAGCTTTAAAACATTAATGCACCTTAGAAAAGCAGATCCTGCTTAGCACACATCAAGTCACTGTGATTTAGGCTGTTAATTCAGACTTAGAATATTTATCTCCCTCTCTTTCCTTTTACACCTAATGAACAGGAATAAATTACAGGGAATCTGTGCACATATTTGACACATCCACATGCATGTATGTAGAAATATTATACTAGTTTAAAAATGTACATCCTTATAATAATTGCTTCAGAAATGCTTTTAATAAAAGACCATGTACTATTATCCAAAAGGGTGTCAACTTGGAATATCTCTTTTGAAAACAGAACCCTTGACTTAGCACAACTGCCTTTTTGTGGCAAAGTGAAAGCTGGCTTTGGATATCCAATATCTCCCAATATTTCTTATTCCATCTGGCAATAAACTGAGACTGAGAAAAAATATTATTAGCTCAGACTTTGGCTATGCATTTTTGGAGAATAAAATGTGGTCCTGCATTAATCAATGATATAATTAGGGATTAAAACACAAATGTTCTAGACAGGCTACTGAATCTTTAACTAGTTATGATATTTTCCTCCATGGCAAACTGGGCAAGTCCTATTTCCTGTCTACAGCAGATAGTAAAGATGTAAGTCTTACATGAAGACCAACCTGTGGTCATGTAAATGCAATGTGCTAATAGGGAAATATTGGTCTTTCTGCTTGTGCCCTTCCCCAGGAAAGCAACATTTGGAAGATCCTGCTGAGGGGTGGTAATGAAGCTTTCTTACACTCAAGGTGTCTTTAGCAGTTCCTATTTTGTGGCACTTTTGTTATGTTTCTAATGGCTGAATGGCAGCTGAGGTACAGCTCAGTTCCTGATGAAACAGTCTGAGCTGGCTGATGTAAAGATCAGCTAGAAGAGTGCTTGTGGTGGGTGGTGAGGGACTTTGCAGTCACGAATTGATAGAAGAGTTGAGGCTAGAAGGCATCTCTAAAGGTCTTGTTGCCCAATGCTGCTGCTCAGTCCAGGACAACAAGGTCTGGTTGCCCAGGACCAGGTTCTTGAGTATATCCAAGGAGGGAGACTCCCCCACCTCTTCACTTCCCTGGACAGTGAGTGCCAGCACTCAGTCACCCTCACAGTGAAAAAGTGTTTCTTGATGTTCAGAGGGAACCTCCTGTGTTTCACAATGTGTTGAGTCCTCTCCATGTGCTTTTATCCTGCATCAGTGTCAGACTTTTTAGGCAGAGAAGGAAGGACATTGGTTACATGAGTTATACTTTTGAAAGGAGAAGTACTCATGATAGTTTTGTATATTGGTGTAAACTTCGCATTAAAATAGCCTGATTGCTAGACTAAGGTAGGGTTAAAAACAATCTAAGACCTTAAAATAGTGTCAGACCTCATAATATTATGTTATGGAAAAAGTGGAACTTTCAAAATATGTACTGGTTAAACTAATTAATTTGAATTGATCCATCTCACATTAGTCCTCTGCAGAGCAACTCAGGTATTCAGTATCCAGAGATATATCTGCAGTGGGCATCCCACATGTCGATAACAGACCTGCTGTTGATTCAAAAGGGGCTGTAAATTCCAACCTCTGTATTGCTGCTGTTGCACTGTGATCAGTACCCGAGCTAGCTAAATTAAAGATGGCAGATGTGGTTAACTTCACTGCATTCCTTTGGATTCTATGGCAGACCCACCTTTAAAATGCAAAGCTTTTACTTAGACACAGGAACTGAAAAGTAAAAGCACAATTAATAAGAGCAGTAACAGCCAGCACTGCTTCTTCTAAAACTGATATTAGAGTAGGAAAAGTTATGGTTCATTATACTGTTCTGACCCTGTTTGGTTAGGAAAGGGTTAAAAATATTCAATGCACTGTTGATGCTAAGTGCTACTCCAAAAGGCACATCCTGGCAGCATCATGGTCATGCTTTGGTCAGACTCAGCATTAATAAAGCCTCTATTTATAATGTGCAGTGTGGCTGCATTTTGTAAGTGATGCTGGTGAAGTCTGGCTGCCTTCAGCTGATGTGTTTGCCCTGGGTGCAATGTCTGTGCTCCACGATGTGTCTGACTGAGGGCAAGGGATATGATTTGCACAGTCCAAGTTCATAGACAGAGATACTTTATGGTGGGGAAGATAACTACCTACAAATTTTAAGCCCAGTTACTCATGAATAAGGCCAAAAGACTTTGAAAAAAGGTTTTCCTTATATTTCTATTTTTCCCTCCCAATTCTTTCACTGGAAGATTTTCCTTTTGGGATAGACTCTCCAGAGAAAGGGACAAGCAACAAACACTTATCAAAGACACTGGAAGGCTTTTAAATTAATTAAGAAGAAAGAATATGTTAGAGAAATTTCCTCCTGGACATATAAAAAAGGAGCTGCAAGTCAAAGCATTTTCCATGCTTAAATAAAGTCTTTCAAAAGATCTATATTATGTATATTTTTCGAAGTACTTAGCTTTTTAAAGACCTTTTAATTCCCAAAGGAGTAAAATAAAAAATCCATCAGTGACAATTAGATATGGGGTGTGTGCCTCCAATCAAGAGGTGGTACTTTCCCAAATCCCTGATGTCTGTGAGCTTATGTTGAGAAACACTTCTGTTTGCTTGCTGGGTGCATCCAGACGTGGCTCTTACCAGAGGGGACAATGGAGTTGGTGTAACCAGGTACTGCTATTCATTTTTTGGTTGGTCTACTTCCAGTAGATAAGAAATATAATTGACTTGTGACAAGTACACTGAAAACTCAGAGTGCATGTCAGAAATGTGATAGAACCCTGATTCAGTAACACGCTGCATGCACATGGTTCACAAATTTCAACGCAAATGTTGCCCTAGTCAGCTTTTGCAGAGTACTGTAAATGCTGTAATTCCAGTAAAATCCACTTTTTATTATCTTATGGTCACATTTACAAAATATCCCATAGGTTTTGTAAACTCAAAAGAGAAAACAAAAGCTTTGACAGCCAGTGAAAGAAAACCTCCCCAGCCGTACTTCATCCTCAGAAAATCATAGTCTGCACACTCAAAAGGTAGGAGTATTATAACATACTTTATTACTCTCTTGAGTAGTGTAACTTTACTGAATATTCTGCTGCCAGGCATCTTCCACACAAATGCACCTGAATAAAAGCCAGTGCATTTAGTTTCTCTTCTTTTACATTATGATATCTATAGTATAATAAAACATTGCCTGCAAGAAATAATAAAACTTAGCAGAAAACAATGAACCAAATTATTCTTGCCTGACTTCATACAAATTTCTCATACACAACCCACTCTAAAAAAATTAAAATGTTCAAGCAAATAAAATTTACATCGGCTTCTGCAAGAAAGATCTTAACAGTACCTGTGTTGTTTATATTTAAATTTTCTTGGCTGTGTTTTAATTGTTAGCTTAATTTATTTTCTGCTTTGGGAACAAAAACTATAATTCCCTCATTTTGTACTTTCAGAAGGTTTCCCATTGAAATATTTTGAAGTAATTCTGCATTAATTTTATAAATGCTAACCAGTTCTCATCCAAAGTACATCCTTGTTGGTAACCTTATATCAAAAGATCCTGTAGCCAGTGTTAAAAGAATACCTACAGCACCATAGAAAGAGGTTTAGTTTATGTAATATGAACAAAATACAAAATTTTAGCTTACTTTTAAGTGCATGCAATTGCTGCGGTTTTCCCCTGGGAGCAGCTTACTGGCTCTGCTGCTTTCTCCAGGCCACAGCGAGAGTTCGTGGGTACCTCAGTACTGCTAGCTAGAAGCGTGGTGAAGCTTTTGGAAATGAAGAGCGGACCCCTTCCGTGGGTGGCAAGGATGTTTATTGCTGGATCTTCATGTGGAAAAGGGCGGGGGCTGGCCTAAGCATCGCTCTTAAGTACCTCAGAACATAGCTCGAGGCCACAGAGGGCTTTGGCCAATGACCAGGGAGGGGCTGGGTGTCCTAGAAGGGGTTGGTTGTCAGGACAATGAAAAGGGGGTAGGTGTTTGAGCACCTATGCAGGATGATTGACAAGGTGGGTCAGGGGAGGGGTTTGGGGAGGAACAGGCTGGGCACATACAAACTTGATACATGTAACTGAAAGGTTTAAACATGCACTGCAACATGCAATTTTATTACTTCTGGAGATGTGTTGAAAATATTAAAAAAAAGGAGACAAAACCAGATATATTTTTCCACCAACAAAAATTTGCTTTCAATGTGATGAAAAGAAAACCATGATAATGACTTTGCCTCTAGTCTTAAAAAGTCCTGCCACATAAAACCCTAAATTTGGGGTTGAAGGATTTTTTATGATGATCGGTTGTACCTAATGAGTTGTAGACACTGGTAGGTCTTCTGCAGACCAGTAGTTGCACAACCCAAACTTTTCATGAATGCTTCCACAAATTAACAATTAATTCCTCATTTATGTATAACTGTTGCTGAATCGTATAGAAACCTCAATATACCTTTACTTACATACAGTTAATTTTCTTAAAACAATAAATGATATTTCATTATTGAACAGTAGCATCTTTTCAACACTTTGTTAAAATTTTACAGTGATGATTTCAGTCGTAATCAATCACTATTATATTTTTGTATCTTTTAATGTTTTTTACAATTTTTATTTTATATAAAAACTATTAAAAATACATCATGTTATACATATAATATATAATATATAATATATAATACATAATATTTTATATTTTATACTTTATACTTTATATTTTATATTTTATGTATTATATAATAGATATAATTTATATTAACTTTTATAAAACTTCTATAAATTGTTTTAAAAGTCATTATGTTTCTGGATGCAGATTGATTTTCAGCTGATTGGGAAGCTATAAGTATATCATTTAGTGTTTATCATCATCACTGGGCTCAACCTACCACACAAGCCTTACACCATGCACAGTCCTACACTTTTTGATAGTAATCTCTAAAATTCTAGGAATGAAGAAAAGAGTGCAACTGTTGAAGAACTAAAAAAGTGTATTATTCAGAAAAAAAATCCAACCATGTGTAAATATCTAAATAAACACAGAATAAAATAATCTGGAGAGCTTCAGACAGATGGCTGCAAGCATGAGGGCAGCACATTCTACTTTCCTCTGGAACAAGGGAATATTTACTTTGTCACACCCATTAGAGTAATTTACATCTATTAGTACAAGACACTTTAAAAGATACTTAAAAAAATTCAGATACTGCTGTCCACAGGCTAATGCCATTAGGAATACTATTTATGGATTAATATCACCAAACTTACTGTTTGCATGTCACACGATAGGTGAAAGGTTCTGGACAGAACTAAAAATTATGTTTTATCACAGATTAGTCACAGCTAAATTAATGAGGCTCTGGGAATAAAAGCTCAAAATTCTGAGTGTTATTATTTAATGTCTCATGTGGGTAAAATTAAAACTACTTGAAACTTACGTATATCCATTTTGAAGGCTACAAACCACTTGGAGAGAAATCAGAGAATCGTATGAATATTCAGAGCTTTAGGAGATGTGACCTAGTACAGCTGTATTACCTAGAGAAGACAGGCAGGAATGAATAATGTTAATGGACTTCAAATGCAGAAAAGTTGGCTGCAGACAGAAAGAGGATAAAGTGGTCTTCATAATTACCAAGCATGCTACAAGAAGTAATGAGATCGTATTTCAACAGAGGAGAGTCAGTTTAAAGATTAAAACCCCTCTCTTTTTGCAGTAATAGAGGAGCAGTGGAACAGACTGCTGGGGGAGATTGTAGCACCCCCATCACTGGAGGAAGTTATGAACAGCCTAAGAAAACATCTATTTTTAGGTTACCACGGGTCATTTTCCAGGGGAGAAGGGACTGGTGTCAAAATTTGTTCTGTGATATAGTTCAGTCATATATATCAAAGGGCTAAGTGGTGTTCAGAGAAAATTTTACCATGAAGAGGAAGATGCTAAAGAAGACCCTTGGATTTTTTAGATTCTCAAGGACCACCTCAACTCATATCTATGTTGTGGACCTACTTAAAGAAAGGGTTTCTGGCAACAGTTAATGGCTCAAAAGGTAACATGACAAAAGATGTATAACAGAAGACCATTCCTGGTTTTACTGCTAGTTTTTTTTTTTTTTTGCATTACCAGGTATCACTTTTTTCATAAAAATATTAAAAATCATTAGTCAGACTGAAAAAATCCCCAGTCTTCTTATAAAACTTACCCCTGTGGTTTTTAGCAGAGGGCAGGGGTATAGGCTGGGTGGGGGAAATAATCTTGAGAATATTTGTAGTGAATTGATCAAGTTCAGCTTTGATGTCTTTTTTTTTTTTTTCTTTTTTTTTTTCCCCACTAAATAGTAATCTATTTAATTTGGATAATTTTATTCAGCAAATAAATATAACTTGACTGGAGGCACCTTGCAAAATCCATCCATCCAAACTGAAAACAACTACAAGAAAGGAACTGGTTCCTAAATATGGAAACCTTTTCCCCAGTAGAATAGGATCATAGAATCAGGGGTCATCTAGTTTCAACATCCCTGCTATGGGCAAGGGTGGCCTTTCATTAGACCAGGTTGCTCCAAGCCCCATCCAACCTGGCCTTGAACACTTCCAGGGATGGAGAATCCACAACTTCTCTGGGAAACCTGTTCCAGCACCTCACTATCCTCTGAAAAAATAACTTCTACCTAACATCTAATCTACACCTGTCCTCTTTCAGTTTAAAGTCATCCCACCTTGTCCTGTCACTATCTGCCCATATAAAAAGTCCTTTTCTCTCCTTTTATAAGCTCTCTTTAGGTACTGGAAGGTGCAATAAGAACAACCAGGATGAACAACCCCAGATAATGCCCTCACACCTGCTCCTTCATGAAAGACTATCGAATATTTCAATATGAATTGAAAATCATCTGTTTCAATCATCTGAGCTACTTACATCTCTCAGCAGATCTGTAAATGAGCTTTTATGACTACTGGGTGTCTCCAATGACTGAAAATGCACATTGCCTTGTCTCTGGCACTCTGCAAAATGGCTGTTGTTTTTATAACCTCCAGTTCAATAGTGACAGCTGCTTTTGACTGCAAGTTAAGAAAAAGATTGAGTCCTTTTGATTCAAGTTGATATAGGTGTTTTCAGCTCTATAATTAGTGATAACTGTGTCCCACCTTTTGTGGAGATAAACTAATACAAAGCTCCTCTTTTATAGTACATTTCTGACAGGCAGCAGGTTACATTATATTGACAATTAATATTATTATAAACTTCCACCATAAGAGGAACTTCAGAAAGATAATTACTGTAGTGGCTACCTGTGTGCAAGAGAGTAGAGTACTGATCAATACTATCCAGTACACTCTACAGTCAATGTACAGAAGTAACAAAGAATTAGGTAAGAGAAAAAGAGTCCAAAATGTTGGCTTAGAACTAAGCTTTATTATATTGACTGCAGAACAGAGAAATTAACCTGCTGTTAAAAAAACCCAAAACCCAACAAAACCAAATCAACAACAACAAGCAAAACTCAGCTCCTTATCTCTTTCTTTGTCCTTTTCAGGTACAATATAACTTCATAATTAATGTTTTTTAAATCACATACAATGTGATGAAAAGCACCCAAAAATTTCTGAAGCCTTACCATTCCTGCATGCACAGGAGTGCTGAAGTCTTTTAAGATGTGAGAAAAACTCTATAGGTCTGATACCTTTTTTGTGGTCAAAAGATTTTTTGATTCGTCAAAAATAGTGAAGCTTTCCATGGGAACACTAGAGTTTCCTTGGACCTTCCTCAGTGGATCTGCACTTGTTAGTGGCAGTGTGAAGCCAGAGAAGGAACATGGCAGGGGAACCAGCAGTCTTGCCCTGAAGGATCTGGTATAAGATAATTATTTCCAGCCTGGATCACTGAGATAAGGAAATTGAATGCATGCCTTCCAGCTTCCTCAACCACTAATTTATTTACCAACCTGGAAAGGGGGCTGCTTTTTCTGCACTATCTTGTTTTGCTTATAAAAATGTCTGTTTTTCGTTTTTGCCCCAGTTAGACAGTGACATTGCATGAAGGTTTCCAAGTACCTGGATGCCTATTTGGGTGTCTGTTAACATCAACCTTACAACCAAGCATTTATATCTCAGAATCATGTTTCTGGGTGTACTGGTTTTGTCTGGGATGGAGTTAATTTTCCTCATAGCAGCTAGAATAGGGCTGTGTTTTAGATTTGTGTTTGAAAATGTGTTAATAACACAGGGATGTTTTCAGTAGTGTGGGGCAGTGCTCACAAAGCATCACTGTCTCTTCTGCTCCTTCCCACACTGGCAGTGAGGAGGCTGGGGGTGCACAAGGAACTGGGAGGGGACACAGCCAGGACAGCTGACCCTGACTGGGACACAGAATATTCCACACCATATGATGCTTGTCATAGAGAGCTGGGAGAAGAAGAAGGAAGAAGGCAGACATTCGGAGTAATGTGTTTGTCTTTCCAAGTCACCACTATTTGTGACGGAGTCCTGCTCCCCTGGGAATGGCTGAACACCTGCCTGCTCGTGGGATGTGGAGAATGAATTCCTTGATTTCTTTGCGCGTGTGTGTTGCCTTTGTTTTACCTATTAAACTGTTATATATCAACCCAGGAATTTTCTTGCATTTACCCTTTCATTTCTCTCCCACTGGGAGGCAGTGACTTGTTGGCTGAGGTTAAACAATGACAGTGGGATAAAATTAAAACAGAATCGGGACAGATTCTGTTTTGGGACAGTATGATACTGGTTGCTAACAGCATACACATTCAAGTGTTCATGCATGCAGGCACACACTCCTGAGCAAATTGTATTGTTCTCTGCAGTTTGAAACAGATGAATGTATTCTTCTGTTTTTAAAATTTGTTTCAGGATTTGTGGAGAAAGTTATAAAATAAGGCCTTTGGGAGAAGGATAATTACAGAGTTCAAAACTAAACAAATAGATGTTAACATCTTTCTATTTTCAGGCTCAGTCTCTTTCTAGAGGCTGTATTTATGGGCACAAAGTATCTCTGTTTTCTTTAGTATTGATTGATTCGTATTTACTGCCTGAAGCAATTGGTAGTTTTTAGACATTACTCATCATTTCTTATGAATTCAGGAAACTGAAAAAAAATTAACTCAAAGTTTGACTTTGGTAATACTGCACCACTTAGTCTGAAGAAATGCATTGTTGCAATACATGATCTGATCAGACATCGTGACTTCAGAAAGTATTAAAATTAGACTCCTATGGAAAAACTCTGGTCACCAAAAGTGGGTGCATAGGTGAATAAATATGATTCAGATGCTGTGTTCTCAGGTGGCAACACTTCAGAAGGCACCAGAAAAAAGGGCTAACATACCACTGTGGATCCCTCATTCCATCTGTGACTGAGCAGAGCCCAGGGGTATTCATTGCAATATGCTGAATTTACCAGCAGTTAATGATATCTGACCACAGGTAAATTCTGCTGTTCAAAGGTGAGTGAGTGGCAAAGCCCATGTGAGCACCCGATATTCTGAATCTCAGGTGAAAGGAAATGATAATTGTGAAGCACTGAGTCAGAAATGGCCTGGAGCTCAATACCAGGTGAAGTTAAGATGTTCCTCAGTCAGGAGATATCAATACTAGATATCAATAACTGGCTGATTTTCAGAAAAAGTTAAATGTTGCACCATTGTCCTGGGTTGTAGAATAAGATATGCGCAAAGTATTCTATCACCCTCTTCATCAACTGTTGAAACCAGTTGTTGGGGCAGTGTTCTTCCAGGTTCCCCCTCCCTTTCCTGTTAAGATGTTTTTTTTCTGTTAAGGTGTCCTCTGTAATGGCTTTTCTGTTAATGGGTCTTATCTTAATGGGTCTTATCTTAATGGGTCTTATCTTAATGGGTGTTTTGGTAATGGGTCTTCTGTTAATGGGCCTTCTGCATGACTCATAGATAACTCGCACTGGGAGTTATCTCTTGTTAATGAGCCATCAAGGACCCCCTCTACTACTCATCATCCCATTGTGAGATGCTCCGCCCAG
>JBBMKD010000145.1:100257207-100288269 GCA_037834095.1 Argya squamiceps | reverse complement strand
TTTTTTTCTTTTTCTTATTAAATTGTATTTCTGACTTGGAGCCTCTCACTTGTTTTGCTTTCAAACCATTACACCGTCTTTCCATTTCTCTCCACCATGCTAACATCATCTGCCTTTGGTGCTTTTAACTTTTGAGTCACTTATTGATATGAACTCTCCATGAACTTCAAGTCTCCAAATTTCTGAAGTCTTGGCATGACTCAGCGTAAGACATTTTTACTTCAAGCAACTAAGTAAGTACTCTTTAAGCAATGCTTAAATGCCAGTGATCCAACTGACACAATGGTCTGACTGTGCCAAACAGCAATTTTTGATAAGAGATTTGTGAGTCCCTCACTATGACTTTGCTTCAGTAAAAAGGCAAGAGGAGGAAATTATCATTACCTGAACAGAGGGTAAAGAAGGCACCAGAGTCAGAAAAGCTTTTCATACCTAAAGCAGGATACAGGAATCTCAGTGCAACATGCTGTTTTACCTGCAGCCTTCCTATTTAAACTATTTTAGAAATTTTCCTTTTTTTGCCAACCCATTTCAACATACCTAGAGCTGTGCAAAATTTTGTGTGCCTCACCAGTTACAGATTAGTTTCCTGTAGCTCTCTCCTGTTAGATTTCTCCTGTGCATAATTAGATAACCACTTTCACATTTCAGCCTTAGCCAAAGGGTGGATAGAGAATGATAATTTGGATTCTTTCCTTTTTTTTAATCTTTTGCCCATTTTCAGGCAGTGATAATCACTGAGGCCTCCAGACATTTCTCAGGTTGATCTAAACTTAGCTAGTAGGTTCAAAAATTACTGTGGTTGGCTGGGAAAAAACCTGGCAAAGGAACAGGCAGGCAGACCACCACACCTAAGGTGGATGAGGAAGCCATACAGTTCTTGTCAGTAGCCAACTACAGGAAGGAGTTATAACCAAGGAGGTTAAATCTGATTTAAATTAACTAAATATCTTAATGAGAGATTCAACCTCTCTGTTCAGACAGATGAAAGTCATAAACGTGGTTATGGTAATCGTTTTTTTCTTGGTTCTGTTTTGTTGGTGGTGGCTTAGTTTGGGTTTTGGCTTTGGAAATGAGCGCTAAGAATTTCTAATCATCCAGCTGTGAATGGACTGCCATGAAATACACCAATAACATGCCCACAGGGAGAAAAAAATCTGGGAATTTAAAAAAAACGTATGATTGTACCTCCTCTCTTCATATAGATATTGCTGGAGGAATTCTAACAAAAAAGTTGTCCAACTTCTTTCAAAACCCTATAAGTCAGACATGGAAACTGAATTATGGTATAAGGGCAGACCACCTTTTTTGTGGTATGTATATGTATATATGTATACACATTTCATTATGTGTATGCACATAATGAAAAAGCTCTTCAACAAATAACAGCACGTTATTTATAAAACTTACCAATATTGATAAACATATGAACAGATTACATGCTTATGAAGAGATTACATGCTTTTGATTGCTTTGAACTAGAAAAAATCCCAAACCAATCCTAGCATTAATGAAAACCTTAGTTATCAGTCTCAAGATCTCAAAATAATGTCAAGAATTACGGTTCACTTGTTAATCATTCTCAGTAGCAACTGAGCATCCTCATTACACAGGTAGTGAAATACTACAGCAGAGCAAGGAGATTATGCAATCTCTTCAAAGAAAATTCTTACTACCAGGTGAACACTAGCCTGACTAGGTAAAGAAATGACCTAACTTGTATTCAAGCCCACTCCAATGCAGATAACTGGAGTAGATTGTCTCCTGTAGTCCCTCCCAGGTCTTTATTTTCATAGTTTTGTGTATAATTCTTTATTGCCTACAGCTTTTGCACTACATTCTTTTTTAACTTCAAAATAATATTTTACTCTTATTTCAAAAGCAGTCAGTGTGAGGGGAGAGATTTTTACCTAAGAAAATTACCGTACAGAAATCACTATTCTTTACTTGATTCTCCATTGTTTAATTTGACAGTTAAATTGCAATTTTAGCAGAACAAAATTGGTGATCAGAAAAGTCGCTTGACAGTTTTCAAACTGTTCCTCCATATTCCAAAATGAACAACAACAGACTTTTTTTTCCCCTCTCAGCTCACTGCAGAGGTGAGAAAAATAGAGCACTACAGCGAGAAGAAGAAAAAAGTACTTACGAGTGTTGCCAAAAGTTCCCTGCTCTACTGCTTCTCAGAAAGGCCAGCTGAGTTGGAATAGTCTTATGGTATGCTCAAAAGTGAGATTTGAGGAATATGTAACAATATTGTAGATTGTTACTTGCTGTGAAGTATTTCCTAGTGAGTGACTAGCTATGACTTCTAGCCTCCAATTCCTAACAAGATAAATATTTTCAGATATTAAAGTCAACAGGCTTCTGATTTAAGATCTGGAAAAATAATTTATTTTCCTGTGTCTTCTTCCTTTTATATGTCTTAAATAAAATCAACAAGCATGTTGGCAAAACTTCTGGGAGGGTCCTAATGCAGTACAGCTAAAACTGATATGGTATTGATATTTACTGCATGCTGTTTGGACTAATAAATGATACACTCAGTTTACTCATTGCATTTATAGATTGGATAAAGTATGTGATAGAAAACTTTCATCTAGCCTCCTACATGAAGAGAATAAAAAATAGTGAGTCTGAGTTTTTGAATCCTTATTCGTTATCTGTTAGCTATACAAAATCTTTTCAATTTTCAGACCTTGTATCTCATCTGAAGGCCTTGTGATTAAGAAATAGCACATTTGGTTGTTAACTGTTATGTGCTTGGTATAGAAATTTTTGTGATCTTTGGTATTAAATGATGTCCTCTTTTAGATGCAATTTGCAATATATAACAGCAGTGTAAAAGGAACCAGAACAAACGTGTATTTGCCCTTAAGTGTAACTTTCTAAATAAAATATTCAAATAGCTGAAAGCATACATTATTCTGTATTAGAGTACCACCCATTCTTAATAGCTGACGTAACCTTTTCATGTTTTTCTTGATCATCAAGGATTTGAAGAATCATCTCACAAATCTTGACATCTAAAACATAGAATTCATGTAACACACCTGACATAGCTGACACCCTTTCCACCCCTTGCAAGGAGATAAACATGTCTCCATTTAGCATGGTAGAGGGATAGACAGAAATCAAGTTTATAATTTTAGGGAAGGTACTTAATGTATGTTGGATGAAATGATCCTTGGGAGTCCCTGTCTATCCTAGGTGATGACTTGAAAGAGAAATGATAGCTCCCAGTTTAGATAAACCTGACTTTTGTTGCTAAATATTTTTCTTGTGTTCTTAAGAAGACTTTCTTCTCCTTCACATATTCCTTAAATAGCCTTTCTATCTAAACTCTTGGCAAAGCACTGACTCTTTTACATTTCAAGTTGATTACTCTCAATCTTAAATGTTCATTTGCTTTCTCATTTTGTTCCTTCCTTGGATTTAGAAAGGTTAATAAAAGGCCTTGCATAAGCAAACAACTTCCACTGACTTTTTTTAGAATGAAAGTCATCTATTAGACGGAGAAAGACACAGCTATTAACCTGTCTTTCCTCCTTCCTCCAAACTCTCAGACATCTGGGAGTCAAATGTTCTTCAGCAAATAATTTGGAACTATATTATGCTGTCTCATGAAAGTCAGGCAGGGATAAGTAAAATGACATTCCAAATAAATTGAAAATGCCTTAGTGTATAATCAAAAAAAAGCTTTTAAGTGGTAAGATAAACAAAGTGGAAGGTCGGTATGCAATTGAGGGATTTCTTGGAGATCAGATACACTGCACATCAGATCTCCAATATTCTAGTACCAGCTTTTCTAGGTCTGTGCTGAATATGACATCTCCATGGATTCCTATTATTATTTCTAATCCCAGGTGATTTCAGGTACCAATTGTATTTCAGCGCAATATGATCTGCTTGTATCTCATAGTTATATTGGTCTCCTTTTGCCAGTGTGTAAATGCATAAGTGCAAAGCAAATTAGATGCTTAGGATAGAATGTTTCATTTTACTTAGTCTAAATTTAATCCATTTAAAATATTTTATATTACATCTAGCAGGAGAACTCCCTACCGAGTTCTACTCCTACTACCCGAATTCGGGTAATATTAATTGCATATTATGCAAGAGGAAATTATCTAAACTTGTCACCTCAGCAAAGATGTCTTCAAAAGGACTTGAATAAGCTCTTGTAACAGGAAATTCTACTCCAAGATTTACATTTGCTTCATAGATTTGCTGTTTCCTTCAGGAATGCTCATCATTTCTTTTCAGCTCTATTTTTGCCAGATAAGGAAATTTCAGCCTTCAAGCTTATCAATAGACTGTTCAGTCACTGAAACACTGTGTATATCAGAAATTGGCCTAGAAAGCTTTCCAAGAGGAAAAAAAGGTAGATTGCATGAGGTATACAGAATCATCAAATAGTAGAATCATTAAGGTTGGAAAAGACCTCTAAGATAATTAAGTCCAACCACTAAACCAGAACTACCACCATGTTCACCACTAAACCATGTCCTCAAATATCATGTCTGCATGTTTTTTGAACACCTTCAGGGATAGTGACTCTACCATGTCCCTGGGAAGTCTGTTCCAATACTTTACAACCCTTTCCATGAAGGAATTTTTCCTAATATCCCAACTAAACCTTCTCAGATGCAACTTGAAGACATTTCATCTCATCCTGTAGCTTGTTGCCTGGGAGAAGAGACCAACCCCCACCTGGATACACCCTTCTTTCAGGTACTTGTAGAGTAGTTGTAAGGTTTCCTTTGAGCTTCCTTTTCTCTAGGCTAAACACCCTCAGCTCTCTCAGTGTGTTGCAGGTTTTGCACCAAGGGGAAGGGACCACTGGGAGAAGTTCCTTTGAACCTTTATTGCAGCATCAGCCTTGTAACAGGGGGAGACAATTGAAAGGTGGCAACAGCTCACGTCTGCCAGCAGCAGCCAAAGATTTCTTTGTTACAGGGCATTTTAAAAACTTTCTAGCCAATAGCATATTGCTAAAGCTTACAGAACTTGGTTCTAGCCAATCACTAAAAACACACATACACCTGCTTCAAACAATTCTTGCTTGTATGCTTTCTATTAACAACACACAATACTCTTATTAAGCTTAAAACCTTCTACTATCTTGCTAGGTATATTTTTCTGCAGTCTTAAGGTCTATCTTAGCCAAATCTAAAAACTGAAACTACTGTTTCATGTCGTTGCTTGCTGTACTATTGTAACTTTTCCCACTTTCCTACTTTACAGCTGCAGCTAATTCTAAGTTCTTCTACTCTTTCTGTTTCTGGGGCCTGCTTTCACAGGCAGCTTTCTGAGTCTTCTTACCTTTAGTATTTCCCTCACCTCAGCTGCTCCTCATCAGACTTGTGCTCCAGAAACTTCCCCAGCTCTGTTGCTTTTCCCTGGACATTGTCCAGTACCTCAATGTCTTTCTTTTAATAAGGGCCAAAAGCTGAACACAGGATTTGAGGTGCAGCCTCACCACTGCTGAGTACAGGTGTCCTGGTCCTGCTGGTCACACTATTGCTGATATAGGCCAGGTGCCACTGGCCTTCTTGACCACCTGGGCACACTCTGGCTCATGTTCAGCCGCTGTTGGCCATCACCAAGGTTCTTTTGTGATGAGCAGCTTTCCAGCCACTTTTCCCCAGCATGCAGAAGTGCAGGACTTCGGGGGTTGTTGTGACCCAAATGCAGGACTGGGCATTTTACCTTGTTGAACCTCAAACTATTGGCCTTAGCCCATTCATCCAGCCTGTCCAGATCCCTCTGCAGAGCCTCCTGACTGTTGACTGCTGTATCTATATTTCCTTGCAACATCCAGTTCCAAAAGATAGTTGCTATTTCAGTCTTTGGGTTCTGAATATTTTATTCTACCTTCATTTCTGACAAGTGAAGTAGAATCCCAAAGAATGACTGTTCTGTGATCAAGAAAATTTTTTTTTTCTTAGGTGTTGTTAAAAGCATAAAGATTTTGTACCATCCAGAGTGTAAGAAAATTCATATGCCCTGGATTTGGTTTCTATCTTTAATTTGGTACACCTTTGAAAGCATGTATTCTGACCTGAATACCACGGGTCACAGAATTTAACAAGTGAGTGAGGTATTAAATCCATTGCTACTTCTTCTTGGCCTGTTACTTTTATGATTCTTTACCTTTATCAGTACAGAATGCCCAGCTTCAACATTATTATTGTGCAGATCTTTTGAAGGTACATTTACTCTTTCTTGAAGTATTTCAAAGCTTCGTTTTCAGGATAACACACACTGGATTTTTATAACATTTTCTGTAATAACACTAAGCCTTATTGAATGAAACCAAGCAGTGAAACAAAGGAGCTCCTTTAAGTTATTTTTTGTTGCTGATAACAATATAAAATAGATTTAAAAACAAATTTTCATCAGAGCAGAATAGAATTTTCCATTGCCTTAATTTATATCTCCTTGGCCTTTCAACCTAAATTTAGCTTGTTTATTGCCAGGATAAATTACATGCACATTTTTTTAAATGAGAACATTCAGAACATGCAGATGAATATTAAATTTTAATATCACAATAGATTAAAAAAATAAATGCTTGTGAAAGGAAAGCATTCATCCTGACAGTGCTACTCTCTGTAGTATAGCTCTTCTCATCAATCATTAGCAAACAAATGCTTATATGCTTTGTTAAGGTTCTATCATGTCTGTGTTCCTAATTATTTATAAAACTTAGATCTGGCTCTCCTTCAGATAGCTGAGATGTAGAAAGCTGTGGAAAGCTGTGGAAAGCTGGGATTTACACATTAGTACCTCTTCTGACAGTCAATAGGGATCCTTAGATATGATAAATTTTAAAACAGCTATTTTACTCTTGGTTAAAGAAGAAAAGGTAGAAGCTATGAGATTTGAATCTGAACTTTGATTATACTCAGCTAATTAAATGTGGGGTTGAGTTTTCAAAATAACACAGAGTTTATGCTTTTACAGATATCTTAGCTGCCTGGTTTTGGCACTGTATTATCTGTTTGGTGGGGAGAACTACCTTTTTTTTATATACACTTTATATTGCAAAGGTAATGAGCCCAGTTTCCTGTGATTCCAGGATCTGTGAAAACTATTTACCACTGAATGATACCAGGATACCATGCTCATATACCATTAAGGACTTTCAAAAGATTGTCTGACACTTGTCTGTGGCTGGCCCTGTTTGAAGCACAGTATTTTGATTGATATCTGCTATTGTCCTGTGGTAGAGGATTGTTATTCACATATACTAATTTTCTAAACATCCCAGCAAAATAAAACTCGAACTCTAATTATTTTCTTTGTTCCTCTAAGTTGATTTCCACTTATGACCTATTACAAATGGATAGTAGTTCATTCATATAGTGCATATCTATAAGAAAAATGCCAGTAAAATATACATTTAAATATAATAAAGACTTTGTTTAAAAGATTGGAAATATTTCTGCTTTTCTCTTACACATGCAGATGCATCCATCCATCACTTTCCAATAAACACTAAAGTTATGACAGACTAGCTAATGCTCTTGTGCTTGGACACTCTCTTGACTTTGTTTGGGTCTTTTTGTAGTACCTCTTTTAATGAATTAAGATTTGTCTGCAAAATTTGTTTTCCAGTGATATATTCTGATTTTAGGATCATCACATTTGGAGAAGAGATGTGAACCTTGATCAATCAAAATGATATTTGGAGCCTCATTTATTTTTGTCTCACTAAAATTCAAAACAGACCAGTTTTCCATTGTACCATGCCATCACTTAGAGAGTCATTAAAGTCAGTGTGAACACTAGCTTTTCATATAGTAGCTGTTGCTGATGCTTTACTTCTATAACATATCAAAAGGATCTTCTTTAGCAAACTCATTATCCTCAGGATTTTTTTAATGTGCATGCAGGCTGCATCTTCCATTACAAAGGCATTCAAGCCTGAAAAGCGATTCCAGAGTCTTTGATATACAGCAAAAAACACAACACTTCTTTGATTGCCTATATTTAAAGCTCTGGACAATGTTATTATGCACCATACTTTAGTCTCTTGCCTAATACATGAATTAGGACTTCATTAATAAATCATTATTATGAATCACATTTATCTGTAATGTCACACTTGCTCTCTGAAAGTCTGTGAAAATTAGTGGATATGGCATGTAAAAGCAACAAACAATAGTACTTTTATTTTATCATCAAACCCTGCTTAATCATAGCTCAAAATGCATAGAGCTTAGAGTTCTATCATTTCTGAGCTGTTCCTTTTCTGACCGGTGAGAAATGTCAGCTTTTCAAAAATTACTTTTTAAGCCTATCTATATTATTTCTGTGACTTCACATTTAAAAATAATTCTGATGTCTCCATTGCTTTAGACTAAAAAGCTATTATTAACAGACTGTTTTGATGATGATCCCTGAGAAATAAATTGAGTTTTGGCTGTGTCATAAGTGCGGGTGTTCACAGCATCACACTGCCATTGCAATTAACAGCCCCTCTGGCATTATGTTTAAGAAGGGTTCTTAAGCAGTTCAAAATGAGTAATGAATAATCTAAGCCAGAGCTGCATGGCCACACAGGACAAACTACATTTTAGACCCTAAAATAAATTTCCACATTATTAGAATAAGTCATCTTGGTGAATCAAAGTGGAGAAATATATTGTTACAACTCTAGTGTTTTATTTTGTCCTGTAATAATTGAAAAGTTCTTTCTCCATTCTTGCTCATTTCTAGCACTTTACATAAATTTGAAGCTCATTTACAAAGACTAAAACCTCTCTGACTCCTGATAACAGCCACTTTATTCTATAGTTAATAGAAGACAGACTTCTCCTCTGACTCTACTCAGAAATGGCCTGAAGTACTGCTATAACACCACACATTTTTCTCCTCAGATGGCACATATAATATGAAACATCTGTGCAAAGCTCTTTTCTGGATAGAAAGGTTCTTTTTTTGGTTTTATCCTGGAGGCTATTTGTATTATTTCAGCTTTACAAATATCTGCAGCCCTTTCTGAGGCAGGCTTTTCTCAGTGATGCCAAGTGAAGCAACAAAAGCAATAGGCACAACCTGAAAAATGGGATGTTTCCTGATCATCAGGAAACACTTTTTTGCTGTGAGTGCAGTGGAAAACTGGCACAGGTGCCCTGGTAGGTGGTATAGTCAATCCTTAGAGTATTCAAAAGCCATCTGGACAAGGTCCTGAGTAACAGACTAACTGGCATACAACAAATCGTATTGTCCCTCTGAGATTTCAGGGTACAAAGATGAACACTAAATAATTTAGTTATCATAAATATATATTTATTTTAAATAAATAACTAATAACATACCTCTCTGAAACTGTTTATACTGTAGGGTATCTGAGATTATTCAGGTTACTCTAATGATTAATTTAGAAAAAAAGAAAAAAAAAAAGTACTGCTACTACTATTATTTTGATTTTCTGGCATTTTCATTCCTGACTTTGTTTTGAAAACCATGCAAACAGCAGTGAGTGTTTTGTGCTCTCTCAACTGCTACTGCTGTAAGCATGTTTATCCATAATGCTCCAGATGCTCAGGTGTGTCATACTAGTAGACACTGGGGAAGATACTTAAATAGTTTTCTGCTGCCTTTCTAGCATGTGACCTGACTGCTGCAGCAAACTCCAAGCTGTTTAGGTTTCTAGCTACAAAAGCAGCAGTGTTTGTGCCCAGTTTCCCCCTGTATATACTGATTCTCCATCATGACTGGGCATTACCCCAGAGCCAAGAATGGGTATGGATGTTGGTACAAATGCCCAGGGATGTTTAGACCAATGATCAGTATTTCCCAAAGATTGGGAAAGTCTGAGGGTCTGATCTGCAGCTTAGAAAGTCAAATTCTTTTCACAACTGATTGGGATGGTCCCCTCTTCATGGATGCCTTTGCCTTTAAATACTCACACAGCAAATCTGGCTTGCATAACCTCAGGCAGAAATGAACCCACATTTTTTATGAAGTAGTTTTAGACTCTTAGCATACTCTGGTAGTATCTAGGTAATCACTGTGAGGTAATGAAAAAGTTTTGTACTAGGGGAACTAAAAAAAAATCTCATTCCAATAAAACACAGCAATAGTGTGGATCAATCTATTTAGCTAAACTGTAAGTAGCCTGAGAGCTACTCAATATTTTTAAACACTGAGAGAAAATACTGAGAAGCTGATTACAAGGTGACTTCTCTGTGTTAGAAACTGAATTTTTATTCTATGGAGATGGTGAAGTTAGATCCAAATAAGCACTTCATTAGGTCTTCTACCTAGTTATTACCAGGGGATAATTTTGCAGTCATAGTCCAAGTTTGGTTTGTTATGATAGGGTTTTTTTTTGGAGTGGTTATGTGGTTGGGGCTTTTTGTTGGCTTGTTTGTTTGTATGCTTTTTTTTTCTGTATTTTTTAAAAGAACGTGGCTTAACACATAATTTGCTGATTGTGAATGTCTTCGATCCACAGAATAAAAACTGAGGGCAGCTCAAACCCTCCTGCATTTCAGGTAGCTCAGATCTGAAAGATTAGGAGATTGACAGTATAGCTGGAAAATTAACTTTTATTTCATTAAGTGAATGCATTGCACTGTACATTGGAGTTTACATCCCTCCAGAGGAGTAAAGGATTCACTGTGTGAGAATAATTTTCATCAAGATCCCACTTGATGGTATTAAATATATTTTACTGCTGGAGTGTTGTGGATTTAATGGGCCTTTCCATATGTTAGCAGGAGACATTAATACCATAATAATAATGGGTTCTACTAACCTATAGATTTTTGTTGGAGGGATTAAACATAGAATTTTGGCAGTGTTTTTTTTTTCTATCCAATTTATAAGACATTTAAATACCTGAGACTGAGAAATTCAACCATACAGTTCTTCTAGACTATTTCCTTTGACAAAATTGAGGTTTCCTAGAAATTTCAAGTGTTTCATAGATTAAAGATTAGAGTTTCTTACATAGTTACTAATTCTACCCAACGACAGGGTAGGTGGGAAATATATTCCACTTACAGTTAATCACAATTTTTTGCTTTACCTACTTGGGCAGTTTGAGAGACTTGTAGATATAGGACAAGAGTTCTTTCTTGATTCATTGACTATTTTGACACATTTGACAGCCATTTCTGAATGAATTCTTCAAATATAGTTCTTAAAGGACATAGCAGATGGATTAACTGAGGAAGCTTTAATAATAATTGAAATTAAATTAATAGCATCGTGTCACTTAGATTAGATTTAGTCAGTATGAAATACTTCTTACTGATGAGAACTGCCAACTTGAGAGTATTATGTATTCAGTGTAAATTAAAAAAGTGGCAATAAAGGTGTATTGAAAAACAAATTTCAATTAACAAGTACTAAATATCTGCCCCTAATTAGAAAAGGCTATGGTTATTAGAGATAAATTCTTAACAGGTTTATATGAGACATTTATGTTTATTGTCCATTATTTATTTTGTTTACAAGGCAGTCCATACAAAAGTATTTAACAAAAAATCTTGGTCACACCACAGTTTATTTAAAATGAATATATCCAGTTATTACAGAAATTACTTAGCTTCCATATTTTTTTGTTTTCTTTCCTTTCGAATGTTTTTCATTAGGGCTAATTTTCTTCTTGTGGATCTCCTTTGTGCTACAGAACAGTCAATACCTCATAGAAAGAATATCTGATTATTACTTTTCTACCTCTTGTACAAAATTTACAAAGTTGAGATGTGAAAATGCAGTTTAGGTGAAGCATGTCTTTTTACCTTTCCCATCACACTAATTCTTCATAAATATTTTTTGTCTAAGTGATTTTCCGGAGAGAGTCCTTCCTGCTGAATAGGCTGTGACTGGAAAATATGGATTGGACAAAAAGAGAACCCCAAAATTTAGGGGTAGCCATCTTATTAAAACAAGAACCCTTCTTTTCTGATAAGTAAAGGAAGCAGAAGAAGGTCCCCAAAGGCCTTCAAAATGAATGGAAACAAAAAAAAGTGACAAGACAGACTCTTTTTTTTTTTTTTTTAATCCACTAGCAAGATGAGCAGAAAAAGGCTAGGACTGAATAGAGAGCACTGAGTTCAAGAGAATTAAACAAGTATTGCAATGGAAAATGAAGGCTTCACCTCAGTTCTCAGTTCGTCTCTTGCAGGCTTTAATATGTACAGGTACAGATACCTTTGGAGGGTCCCATGAAAATCCCAGATACAGATACCATTGGAGTATCCCAGGTAGGTTACTGATCAGATGTCAGGATGAAGAGACTTCTTTTCCACTTCCTCAAAAGTGTATGCAGAACTCCCTATTCCTGGCTACAGCCTTGTAGAGATCAGTTCCTTCCTAGTACTGCTTGTTGTAGAGGTCTACAAACATTAAGGCACTAAAGGCTCAGGCCAGGATTATCCAGAGGAAGTTGTTATTTATCTGAACATGTCCATCCCTCAGTGCAACTCTCTTACAGGTGTGGAGGCTATTATTGCTCATGCTTGTGTCCTTAGACTCCCAGGAGTCCAGTTGGTTCAGGTGGGTTGTACTGAGTGTTTTTATTTAGTTTCCTATGGAATTTCTTTTACTGTAAGTATAGATATTTTTCCGACATATGAAAACATCTTCTAATGATTTTTTTTAATTTTTAGTAAATTGAATGGGTGAAAAGTTTGTCAGCTATTTTCCACAGAAAATGTAAATTTGGTAAACAGCTTCCATATTTTTCCTCTATGGGCAAAAATTCTGAGGAACTTTCTGAAAAAAATTAAGATTGGTTTACAAGTTGCTACCATTCTCATTCTTTTCCTCACAAGACTGTAGTGAGGAAATCTCAGTTTAAGTTTCTGGTTTTGTGCAATTTGTTGTGAGAATGATGCAGTTCAAGCCTATCAGTGCTTAAAAGATGTTTGGACAATGCCTTTAACAGCAGGCTTCAACTTCTGGTTGGCCTGGAATTGGTCATGCAGTTGGACTGGAAGAGTGCTGGAAGAGTGCTGTACAGCCCTTCGAACTGGAACTGAAATATTCTATTCTATTCTATTCTATTCTATTCTATTCTATTCTACTCTACTCTACTCTACTCTATCTCATCCCATTCCACTCCACTCTATTCTATTCTATTCTATTCTATTCTATTCTATTCTATTCTATTCTATTCTATTCTATTCTATTCTATTCTATTCTGTTCTGTTCTGTTCTGTTCTGTTCTGTTCTGTTCT
The DNA here is from genome assembly GCA_037834095.1 of Argya squamiceps. Classification (NCBI taxonomy): domain Eukaryota; kingdom Metazoa; phylum Chordata; class Aves; order Passeriformes; family Leiothrichidae; genus Argya; species Argya squamiceps. The sequence goes on along the minus strand of JBBMKD010000145.1, from coordinate 100,275,064 downwards.
GTTGCATATGAAATTGATAGATCTAAATTAAGATTTGAAATCATGAAATGGTTCAGGAGGAATCATCCTCTAGATGCTTGTCTCCGCTAACGACAAAAAAATGAGAGAAAACCAAAAACAATACTGACTAACTAACTAACTAACTTTTTAACAAATAGACAAGATGGAGCTCTTCTCTAGTGACCTACCATTAAATTAGCAACTAATAGACCTATGCAGCCAATAAAAAGAAATAAGGCTCTGCCTCCAAAGAAAGATTGTCTCTCTCTCTTCAACCACTGAAAATAATAAAGTGAAGGTGTGCTTATTTCATTGCATGCCTAAAATGCAGTCTTAAGTCACATATTTCTATGGGTAGACTAGATCCTTGCTTGAGAATCTCTTGTTAAGTGTTGGCCTAATTGTGTTTTAGGTAGTACAAAGGGATAAAACCAGCACATTTCTTCAAATCTGTGAAATTTATCAGAGCCAGGAATGAAGGAACATTAAATGGAGTGCTATAAGTGAAACAGACTTCCTGATACAGAGTCTTTAGCGGGATTCCATCTCACCTAAACTCACATGTCTTCTGTGCAGATATGCCAATCAAAATAACCTGGATATCTTTTGAATCAGTAGAGAAAAATAAACCTTAGAATGTTAACTTTTACGTAGCTAAATATAAAAAAGGTGAAATTCATCCCTACACTTCAGTTTTATTGTCAGTGGACAAAGCAAGACACACCCTATTTTGAAGTATTTGTCTAAAATTATTCTCTCTGACTGTCTTCTGTAGGTGTTCTGCTCTCTTTTGCTATTGACTACATGTGTAATCCAGAGATTTATTTTTCAAGTAAGATTTCAGATTCCCAGAGTTAAGAGTGAAGCCCCACTGGCTTAACAGATCCACTTTTATTGCACTGCACTGATACTAGTATCTACAGAGCACAGAACTCACTTATTCATGAAGTGCTGATTGCCACCAAGATCACTGTTTCTGCAACGATGCCTTTCATGCTCCCTTTAATCAATTGCATATCAGTGTTTATCAGACTCATGGCATCTCAGTAGATCCAGGGTTTGGACTTTTCTTCAAAAATTAAACAAAGCTGATATTTCCCCAGAATAATAAACAAAACTATTTTGAATATCTGGCTAATTTACACTTTACAAGAAAATTATATTCAAGACAATACCTTGGTAATAAAAGGGAAACTAACTCCTTTAGCTTTTCTGTTCAGCTCTGCCTCATAGCAGTAGTCTGTCTATGGGTGAAAGAATAATTCATGATAAATACCAGTCAGACATTGTTGTTTTATTGATTTCACCATCTGTGTTCCCAAACATCAAAAATCTCTGCAAAGTGAAAATATAAAACATTCATTAGATATTACTTTTCTAGAAATATTCCATGTTAAAATGCACTTGTATAATGATCTATATTTGGAAATGCCACACCACATTATAATACAGTATGTATTATCCATTTATCTGACCCTAAAACGATGTGTGTGAGAAGCTTTAATATAATACATGTTGTAAATATGGCAAAGCAGTGAACTTTCTAAGGCCAGTAAATTATTAGAAACAGCATTTTAAGGAACTCTGCCCAGGAGAAGTATCATTTTTTATTTCCTGGACTTAATGATCTCATGTCACAGATAAACTAGGTTATAATCTGTTCTTTTGACTCAAGAGAAACATCTAAGAAAATACAAATAAATCATGACTGCTGTCAGGTCATTTGCCAGAGCATTCTTTGAGAGCTTGGTTCTAAACAACCTCGAGGCATTTTCCAGTACATTGTAAAGGGCTATCCCTTTCTGAGCACAAAATTCTATTTCTTGTCTTTGTGTCACTGTTTGATCCCTAATTATAGCTGGGTGACAATAGTGCCCTGACTCCTCCTACAAGGAATTGCTTACTCCATTACAAGAATGCTTAAAGTAACTGGCAGATTTCAATCGTCTAAATAACTTCATTTAACTACTTAAATGTGAAAGAACATAAAAACTTCCCATGTACATATTTTGTGGCTAATCTGCATCCATGAGTTTCTTAATACATTGAGATGTAAATACATTTAGAGTGACAGAGAAATAATAGTTACTTTGAAAAGCTTTGGGGATATAGGCCTCAGTCTGGCCACCTTTTGCAGCCAGAAGAAATCTCTCCCAAAAAGGAGAAAAGCCAGACCACACATTATATTAATAAGAAAAAAGTGTAGATTATTAACTAGATATAAAGCATAGGTGATTACAAATTTAGCCTAATATGTCAAAAAATGTTTCTAAAGCCAAGACAGCAGGTTGTTTAATTACTGACTTTCATGTGAGTAGGAAAGCACCAGACAATAATTCCTTACACAGAGTTACCCAATCTCTTTGTAAAAGATCAAACTGAGGGTAGTCAGCATTTTGTGCCAAGAGGTCTGCAGGATTTTGTGTTAATAATATAGGTGAGAGCAGCATCTTCATTCAAGGTAACACTTAAACACCTATATCAACTCAACCACTGACGTTAATGGGGCTTAATCTTCTGCTTAATACTTTGTTAAATACAGATGTCTAAGTATAAATGGTTGAAGGCAAGTTCCGTGGGAATAGTGGTTGTTTGGAGAGCTCAAATGCCAAGCTGATCCCCAAACACCTTACTGCATTGTGGAAGTCAGGTGTAAAACTCTTTCTTTTCATAAATAAATAAACTCCAATTTTACTTTTGTTTATTTGGTTTTATTTGGTGGAAATATCATCAGACCAAAAATATAGAAAAGGAAGTTATATTTAAAATACAGTTTCTGTTGATGTTGCTGGCCAGAAATAAAGGATGGGAAGGTGTCATAGTTTTGGAATGGTATTCTCCAGTTAAATGTTCCAACTGAAACCATGCACAAGCCGAACACCCCCTCTTCCCCCTCCTGCTGCTGGAGAGGAGAAGTGGAGGCAAAAAAGGTAAAGATCACAGGTTGAGATCAGAACAATTAACGGGGAACAGCAATGAGATAAGATAATAATGAGCAACAATGACAAAAGCACACAAGAGCGGGAAGTGAGTCACCACTCACTGTGGATGGAGCTCAACAATACCCTACCACTTCCAGGCCATGCTAGTCCAACGTGGAAAAAACATTTCTCCCTTTCCTGGAAAACCATGTCATGTGCTAGAAAATAGACTCCATGTCCCAGCCATGCCCACCCCTGGCTACTGCCAAAATAGACCCTGGCCTGTCTGGAACCAGGACAGATGATTAAGATGAGGCAGAGTGAAGGAAAAAAGAAGGGGAGCTGAAAAAGGGAGTGGGTATTCAGTCAGGGCACATAGCCAAAATCTGGGTACCAGATCTTGTGTGGCTACAGCTGTGACTGTCACTTACAGTTATATCCCTATCCTATTGCTGTTTTCCTGTTTGTAGTCTGGAGAACATAGATCATAATTTCAGGTAAAGTTTATTCTCTATACTAACGTTATAAAAACATTTAGACTTACCAAAATAAGCAATTATTTTTTCCTCCAAAGCAACTTTTATCCAGACAAATATTGATTAATCTAGACCACTTTAAAGCCAAAATTTCCTTTGTCAGCTGCAGTTTGCAATTCTTTCTTTTTACTTTTATTTCTGTATTTTTTCTAAGCAGCAGAAAAATGTGCACATATAGCTTCAGTCATGATTGCCTTTCCACAGTTTTTTTTTATTTTTTCATTATAAAATTTCATATTCCCTTAATTTAGGTTACTATTTTTCACTGTCTGTAGCTTTCCTGTCCTTTTCTCCATCACCAGTATTATCAACCAAATTGAAAATGTATATGCATCAGTCACCTGTTTCGTAGGTCATACCTACACTATTTTAAATAATTACTCCATTCTTGCTTCTTAATATCTGCTTCTACTTGTTTTGTTCTCTTTTGCACTTTTTAGTGAATAATCTCTTTCCATTTGTTTTGATTTGTTTTATAAGAACTGAATTAAGTTGAGTTTTGACACCTCTTTCATTTTATTCTATTTTTTTTTCTTTTCCATTCATTCTGTATATTACTTCTAGAATACTTCATAGACAGTTTGAAGTCCTTTCATGCAATGTTTTTGCTTTGTAATTTAAGACGTTCCACAGCACCTTAAAGAAAATTTCAAACTTTCACTCTGTTCTTGCCCTTTGTTTTTCATTTACACTGATTTTAGTAAATAGCTCAAAGTCATCCATCTTGAAACGAATGTCTTAATTACAGACTAATTTATTTAAATTTGTGATTACTGCTTCCAAGGTTATTTTTCCAAGTAGCTCTTCCAAAGTTTCTTCCTTGTAAACAAAGCCAAGTCTAAGATAGTATTAATTCTAGAATGTAAAGACTCAATTTATCTTAACTGTAGCTGACAATAACTACTTAAGAGTGCAATGGATTATGTTCTAGAAATGACAGCTACTCAACACTGGCTTTCCAGGGAGTGTAGAATAACTTGCCTAGGTTTTGGCAATTAATGGTGTCAGTTAGCCAAATGAGCTTTTATTTTTTTTTTTTTTGCTTATCCCAAAATTCAGTGAATATTGCTAATGTCTGAAAGGATTCACTAACCAGTTATCCTTTATATTTTACATATAAAACATCACTTAATGCAGTATCTCACAACACCCTTTCTGATAAAGCACATAAAAAGGAATTCAGTGTTTAGCAAGATGTTTCCAAGTGTGATATGCCCACAAGCCTTTTTCCAAGGAGCCTTTCCATACCATGTATCCTACCAAATGTCTCTAAGAGCCAACAAAGCTCATGCTTAACTGCAGAGAGCACTAGGTGTCCAAAAGACTTTTGAGGCAAAAGGATTAAGACTTTGTCAGATGGTGCACACAATAGAGATTGTTGATGTCTGTAGGATGTGATAGTGGGAAGTGTCAAGAAAACACTTGATTTATAACTTAAATGTGAATGATTTTGTCAAAAGCACTGCAGGATTTCTGCCTTTGAAGGGTACTTCAGCAGTCATTTTCTGTCCAAAGACATCCCTGCCTCCGTGGTTCCCCTGAGTACAGTTCCAAGTCCCACCATGTCTGCTTTCTCAGGATTTGTGAAGACAAGATGGAAGATATAAGTTGCTGCTGCAGAAAAATAGCAAATAGTTTATACGTTGGGTTGTGTAGGGCTAAATAAACTTTGGATTAATTTCTCACTTTTCAGGCTGTAGGAAAGACAGTGGGTCTTCATCAGAAAGAGCGTTGTGGAAAAAGCATCTGTTTTCTACATACAACAGAAGTTCCAGAGTAACTACATGATGAGAGACAGTGCCCAGTGTCTGCATCTGGAGATGTAAAAGCTCTGGAGGAAATAATCTGTCATAGTCCTCCTGAGTTAAGGAATGTTTTAAGGGGATGAATGCACAGAGGTTTCAAGGCATTTTTGTCATCTTGTGAGAGAAAGTTCTACCTATGCTATATTTTGTGCTTCACTTGTAGGCTTCTGTGGGTGACTGCACAAAAGAACAGAGTTCCCACCAGGCTGCTGCTAAATGAGCCTGAAATAGGAAGTCATTACCTTGGGTACAGAAATATTATTTTTAATTCAGGCTGTTTTTCAGACCCAAGCACTGTCAGTGTCATCACCCTGTCTCAAACAGATCTTCTCTCATGCTCTCTTGCACAGCTACACACTTATGGATCTCACTCATATAATCCACAGAAAGACTGGAATCCAAGATATATCAGAGTACCTATGACTAAATTACTTTCTTTTTTTGGCTCCTTTCAGTTCTTTGGTATTTGAATTCAATCCAATGATAAATTCAAAGGAGAAGGTAGGAGGAATTGAAAAAGGAGGACTGGGAGGAAATACTTCTTGTGGAAACTCAGAGATAGAAATAGGTGATCTTGATGCAGACGTGAGCACCCAGCAGATGCAAAATTGAGATGGAGACTTCATACCCTAAGTAGGTTGGGAAGAATGAGAATGACTAAGAAGGGCTGGGATAGAGAGGGAGAAAAGACAAAAGAAGAGAAGCCATCCAGATTTCTGCAGAAAGATCTTACTGAGACTTTCAGCCCTATTCCATTCTTAATGTACTCATCCAGTCAAGTGTCTTGTCTGCAGACTGCCTCATACCTTGTCCTTATGCATTTATGTCACTGAATATTAAATAAATAAAACCCTTCTCAAAAGCCATTTCAATTGCCTTCATATGTCCCCCACACCCTGTGAAACTTTATTCCCCTTTGTAGATCTGTGCCATTGACCTTCCTGTCTTTTCAGTCCCTTGACCCTTGATCTCCATTGCAAAATTCACCTGCTTTTCTAAGGAATGACTGAGTTAGGCATAATGGCAAGACAGGTGTGAAGGTTTTGCTGTCTGAGTCACATCTAAAATATTCTGCAAATAAATAAGATCTCATGTCCCAAACAACTCAATCTTCCTCTGCTTTTTTCCTAGATCAAAAGATTGAGATGAAAATATTAAAAAAAAAATTCCCTACTTATAGAAACCGTAGGCCTCAAGAAGTTTTAAAAAAAGTTATTTTTAACATCCAGGAAGAAACTAGAGGAATTTTTTAATCTATGTTTAAATTAGAGATTTATATTGCACCCTGATTTTCTTAGCTCTGTTACAATGGATGAAGACACTTTTTCCAAACTAAATGTTGGTACTATAAATCTTAGCAAAATCAATTTAACTTATATTTCAAAGTAGGTTTTAAATAAAGTTTTAAAATGCATATTAAAACCAGGTGTTTTTAAATGAAAGCAAAATCAATTGAAATATAGAGTAATTTGAATTTTACATTTTCACAACCTTGAATCTGAGAGCAAAAATTGAAAGATTTCTTCCTACACAGTGCACTATATTCTACATCAAAAATTACAAAAAAACCCCCCCACCTTAGTCTAATTATAGATCATTTCAGTTTCTCATCATCATTCTTCATTCATGTTGACTATATAGTTCTGCAGGGTTGTTAACTGTACAGGTACTGAGGTGAAAATAATGCATATATTTTCCTGTCATAAAATAGACAGGTAATTTTTGGAAAAATATGATGTATAATCTACATTTAGATTTAGATACATTTAGATTCAAATTAATTTCCAATTTGTATTTCAGGAAGCCTTTCTGAAGTACTTATTTTTCAAGGTATTAGAAACATAGAATATTTCTTTTTCATTATTTACAATCTTCAAGCATATTTATTTTTTAAAATAAGTTAATATACAAGGTAAAAAGGAACCTTAAATTAATTTTTCATTACATAAGCATTATGTGAATTATGCACATGCCTTATCAATTAGTCTGTAAGCAGGAAACCTAACTGCTCAGCATGTTAGGCGGTGAAGCATGCTGTTCACATATTAAGCTTTACAGATTCTCAGGGTATTCTGTCATTTTGCTTTGATTTTTTAAAAATATATATGTAAAATTTGTATATTTTTGCAAATTTTTTTCTGGTGTAAAAGTGATTTAAGTTTCTGCTGTCCCCCTTCTTTCCCCTCCTTGTCCAGTTTCTAAGTGACTCCGCGTATCATTACATGATTTCTTCCAATGTAGTTGGCTTTGCAGTCAGGGGTAAATCAGTCCAGAGGAAGATTATGACTTCCTAAAGGTTGATTCAGCAGGGGAACTCACAGAGACTCCTCACGGCAGAACTAAGAGGTGACATGGCATGGAAAGCTACACAGTGGCTGTGCCATTAGACAAATGTCTACGCACAAGACACACCTACCCATAAATCAGGGTTTAGGCCCTCTGAGCACTCGTGTGTAATGCTATCCAAACATCCTGCCTGGTGCTTCTTCAGGCCTGAACCTCACATCTTATCAGCCACATGCAGTCTGGCTGCCATGGGAGGTCTCAAAAAGAAAGAGATACATATGAGTGGGCACAGAACCTTACACTTACTGTGAGAACATAAAACTTTTAGGATTAGGATTCAGTTTTAAGATTACGGACCTGGCAGCTGTCTACTCTCCCATTTAGCCAACAGAGGGCTTCTCAGCACAGTTAGCAGAGCTGTATGCTGATGTAGTCCACCCTCAGGTAGGCTCCTACAGCTACTTCAGCCACCTAAACACAGGGACCCATTGGATATGGGTGTCTCGGGCTGTCTCCTGGCTGAAGTCAGCTGAATCACTCTGTGCATGAACTGGATTTCTCTATGTTAAGTGCCCTAGGGTACATACCTGGTACCCATGTAAATATATCCATGAAGATACCCCAAATCAGAGGTTTTGATCTCAGCTCATTGTAGTCATAGCTAAGTGTGATGAAATCTGCCCCTGAACTGTACACAACACAATGATTTGTGGAGTGAAGAGAATCTCAAACTCTGCTCTACTTCCCCTGTCAGGTTGAGACAACTGTTTATGAGTCTGTAGCAGAGACAGATGACAGCAACAGCTTGGATTAAAAACAGTGGTTTGTTTCAGAGTGCTACTTTTAATCTAGATTGTTTCAAAGTTCCTATTCACCAGGGCGGCCAGACAAACTGCTGTGCAATCACAGCTGGTGAGGTGGTGTATCAAATCAGTGGTGCTGGAATGACAGGGCAGGGAAGTGAAGGGGGTTGGAACTTCTTAAAGTTGTTTTGCTGAAGTCAGAATAACTATTCCTTCAGAAAGAGAAGTCGTTATGTCAAAAAAAACCATTTCCACTTGAGCAAGCACATCTAAGGATACTTAAAAAATGAAAATGTAGAAGAAAAAAGTAAATGCTAGGTGTTGAAGTGTTAATAGTTTTCATTCAGATTTCACTTGTGCAGAACAGTTTTAGTAGAATTGCATGCTGCAGATGTTGTGTTGATATGACAGTTGGTATTCAGGGACCTACACACGCTCAAAGGCTGCTCGTGGTCTCCTGGGGAGGGTGGAAGAAAAGATTAGATGAGATCACAAATGGTTCAGTTAGTTAGTCTGAAGCTGCTTTTGAAATACAGAGTTACTACTTCTTAAATCTTCCTATGCTTCATTCTCACTTCCCTTCTACTTATTCTGGGGCTCATTTGAGCTCACAGTGGATAATGTGTCATTGGTTTGTTTTCTTTTATTCATTTGAGGTTTAATAAATGAGTTTATATCAGAGCAGGTGCTGAGAAGCACCAGAAGATTTTGAGGAATTACCATGCAGATCACAGAGAGTGTACATAACCTGTCTTTTTGGTGGTAGAGGAATGTCAGGTTTACTTACCACACCTACAATGCACCTGCAAGTGACAGGCTGAGAACATGCAGTCAAGACAAGCAGGAAGGTAGAAATTTTGTACGTAAACTGAAGGTCTCTGACAATTTCAGGCCAGTATACACGTCACTGCTGATGGGATGGTACTTTTCTGCTCCTAAATGCAGTTGCAATTTTATATTGGTAATACATGGAGTACAACTGAACTGAAACTGAGAAAGGGATTTACCTGGAGATATATAATGTATTTTCTTAAATTATACATTCACATTAAGGAGTTCACTGAACTGACTTGTCACAAGGCTATATAAGCATAATTCTGGCACTTGGGCAGTGGTAAGGATACATACTCGGAGACAGAACATTAGACTGGATTGCTGTTTCTTATTCAGAGACACCAATTTCCCAAGGGGGAAAATTATTTATGCTGCAAATCCACTCTTTTCATCTTGGTTTTTTATCTATGTGACAACATTCTGCATCTGCTTGTCTACTCACTTTACTGACTTCATAACATTTGCTGCCTGCCACAATTTCTTTGTTTGGCCACTCAAAGTCCAAGACCCTATGACCATACTTTACAAGAAGATAGCACACCATGAAGATGCTCAGAGGGCTGGAGCACCCCTTCAATGGAGGCAGGCTGAGAGAGTTGGGACTGCCCATCCTGGAGAAGAGAAAGCTCTGGGGACACCTTATAGCACCTTCCAGTACCTAAAGGGGCTACAAGAGAGAAGGACTTTACAACAGGAAGAGAAAGACAGGACAAGGTGGAATGGCTTAAAACTGAAAGAGGGTGGGTTTAGGTCAGATATTAGGAAGAAAATGTTCACTATTTTGGTGATGAGACACTGGTGCAGGTTGCTCAAAGAGGTTGTGGATGCCCCAACTCCAGAAATGTTCAAGGCCAGGTTGGATGGAGCTTTGAGCCACCTGGTCTAGTGAGAGGTGTCCCTAACCAAGTATTGAAGGAGATATGTAACAGAAGATTGTGCTGAGAAAAACCTTTAGTTCAGAGGGACAGGACAAGGAATTGTGCCCCCTGGATCAACCAGTGGGATGGGAAGACAGTAGCTACTCCTAGTCTTCCTGTGCTTCACCAAGGCAGATGATGGCTACACAAATGTCAATCCCAATAAATTTTATTGGTGAAACTACAGCTGATTTCCACTGGAATACACAGAACTTTAGACACAGTTAGTTTGTTATGATTAAATACTTTGACAAGAGAGCATATACCTTGATAAAATAGTAGTTAATTCTAGTAAGATTAAATGAAACTAGCAGCTAAATCCATTAAGACTACACCTTAATGTATAAATTTAACCTCAAGAAGAGAAAGAGAAAACAGAATACCCTATCCAAATCTTAGTCAACATGTTCTGTTGACTTCAGTAAAAACTGGATGGAGTTGTTAAAGCTGGTAAAACAGGCGTTGATGAAGATTTTTCTCAAAATTTATCTTAGTATTTATATCATATGATTTTAAGCCAATGTATGACCCAAATGTCTGCATTAAAAATAATTTTCTTTTGTTTTGAAATTTTTACTCAGGAAGGAGTGAAAAAAACCCAGATAAACTCATACTCTCATCTGATTCAAGCTATATAGAAAGAATGCCTAGATTTGAGACAATATTAATAGCTTTGAGGGCAAAAACTGCCCTCTGGATAAAAGATATAAAAACATCTTTTCAAAAGAGAAGTTGGGAAGGTTGCTAAGACATGAACAAGCTACATGACTCTGGTATTCTTTGAAATCCTACACTCACTGCTACTACAAGATTTCTTGTGTCACATTAATCTCTCAACTACAATGTTTTTTATTTGAATTATGACCTAATGGCCTGCATAATTTGTTTCATTAAAAAAGTGTGTTTCCTATTACAGATTATGACACTGAAGATGAACAGTTGTTGAGGCTTCAACACTGTGAAATTGATTTGAAGTTGAGTTCCAAAGAACAATGAGGCTGACAGTGATGCCTTAGGCTTGTGTAACTAATGGTCTTTACCAGAGTGGCCTGACTACTCAGTCATAAAATCAAGGGGTAGCAATCCAAAAATTTAGAAACATCTTTTAGTCTGTGTCTACTTTATTTATAAGACTATTTTAAGGAAAAGTCATTATAGCCCATAATAGAAATTTAACTAGGAAAAAGATAATTGAACATATTATTATTTAAATCCTTGGTATTCAAAATGAACAGTCAGATTTTATTCAAGATCTTTGTACATTGATTAGTGGTAAATTCAACACAGTACATGTGTTAAAAGGCTGCTGAATAATGCTTGTATGCAGGCTACTGCATGATGTTGCTGTCTTTATCTTATTACGAAGATTAAAAATATTACTTTTTAAAAAATTATTACTCTGAAGATGTACGACCAAAAGAGTTGCAGAACTTAGTCTACTCAGAACAATAAATTTCCTAGGTAAATAGGTAGCATAGATATAGACATTATATTTGGCGACAGCCATTTCCGTACTTGATCTTGAGCTATGCAGGCTCTAGTGTCCAGTGGACCCATTCACAGTTCATTTTGCTGACAAACAGGAGGTAAAACTTAGACCAGAACATTCTCCATAATCTAAGGCTTGATCTTGTAGGGTGGCCTGTGAAATCATTGCAGTGCCTCAGTGAGGCAGTTTTCTATCATCTCCCCAGCACCATCTCCTATAGGTCTTGGAGTAAGAGGTCATGTAGTGGCCTAAAATGTGAGATGTCATCACTAAACTGGGATGATGGGGAAGCTTGTGTTCAAAGAATGGCCTCTGAGATATCTAGACCACTTAAAGCAGGGTGTAACTGTTCCCAAAATACTACAATAGTAGTGAGGGAACCCCGAATAATGGGAAGTTTGGGCAAGAACAAAAACGCAGGTCCAACCAGTATGGTTAATGCTACGTTCTCCGTTTATTCCAGCTACAATGGCAGGTTATATACATCTCTACATAGTTTACATTTACAGGTGCATGTTCATTGGCATACAGCACAGGGAAAAATGCAAACATTTATTGTTGAACAAACTCTTAAGGCTGCTACTGTGTCCACACTAATTACCGTACTTACTACCTACTAGAAAACCCCCTGTCTCTGGCTAACACCTTAAGCTGTAATTTTAACTGTGCCATAGACTTGGCAGCTGAATTTCTACCTGCACCACAAACTCCTACAGGCCTCAGCCATGAGGCCCAGTCTGGGTGATTCAATTACAGTCCAAATACAGATCATGTCCAGCATCCCTAAGAAATTCTGCTACGTACAATTGTGTTAAAAGTAGTGGCTACAGACTTAATTAAAACTGATAAAATTAAAAGTGTATCACAGGAGGTACTCCATACTGTATATTGCATTCCAAGAAGGCTGCTGGTTTGTCTGTCTGGGCTTCTGCGATCAGGGCCAGGGAAATCCATATGGAGAGAGCAGGAAACTGTGCCTTCCTAAGTTATTGGACAAGCTAAGCTGGGAAACATGGGTGAGAAATAGGAGAAGAACAGGAAATAGTGAATCATCACACTGCTAGAAACTGGCAGGCACCTTGATTGGGAAAAGGCATGACATCCAGAGACAGAGCTACAGAATACCTTAGAGCTGACTGAAATACAGGGAATCTTTCGGAAATGACTGAGAGTTTATAAAAACCCAGAAAGCCACTTAAGTCTGTTGGAAAGCCAGACTTGTGGAGGACACCTCCCTTGAAAAGGTGCAGGTGAAAGGAGCAAGATCTTTGTTGATTCTTTGTTTAGGATTATCCCACAACCAAGTCTCACAGTGGTGCTTTGCATACTTATGTATGAAGGGTTCTGCTTTTCCAGTGTGAACATTGTATAGTGATGAAACATTGTGTCTAATAATACAGGCATATTGTAAGTTGATGCAGTATGGAGCCCTGGTGGTACTCCCTCTCTAAAGAAATATGGATGGTTTCCCAAATCTCTGTGGTTTGAGGTCTTGTGTTCATTACTGTCCCCAGATTTCTGGTGTGATTTGCAGAGTATGAATAGTATGTATAGTAACATTTGATTCTTTTCAAAAGGTATTCTTATTTATGAATTTGGGTAGGAGAGCTTCTGACTAAAGCGGCAACCTAAAACAGAAGAATGCATACAGCTAACTTCTTTTTATTTGGGCAATCCCTGGTCACTACACTTCTATTTTGCTTTGTTCCCGATCCTTAATCTTCTGTTACCTTTTATTTTACCAAGAGTGAGCTTGTTCACAATACTAGTACTCCTGCTCACTCTCCCCCTCTCCCCAGCAAATAAATTTTAGTAAGTCTATAAGTACTAATTCCAGTTGAACTACAGTTGTGGCTCTGATCCTTTTACTATTGTTATTAGTGGCAATGTGGAAATCTCAGTTTATACTTCACTTTCTGGATCCTAGTGAGCTGTTTTACTGGAAGACATATTTCTTTCTAGAGATTTCACTTTCATTCAGGAAGTTCTAATGCTATAACAATTTTTCTGAAAGAATTGCTCAAAATTTTTAATTTCTGATCCAAAAAAGGGGTTAAAAACCTGTTAACTGCATCTCTACACCTGTTACTAACAGTCTCAAATTTCTGTCTTTGATATCTTTTATCAGATTTTTTGTAGTTTTATATGCATCAGATAATTTCAAATTTCTGTTATTGATTTGCTTAATCCAAGAGGCCTGTTTCTCAGCTTCCACTTATGGAAATTTTTAAGCAGTGATAGTAGGTATTTTAGGATATTGCTCACCACTATAGCCAGAATCAGTTTCCTACTTTATGTGGTTTTGTAACAATCTCTTAATTATCTTAAAATCACTTTGCATTAGTCTATTCAGTTTGAAGTTTTCTGGTTTTGCATTTCTGGCTGAAATGTCGACTTTTCTCACACACCAAAGTGGGTTCCCTATATGCAGATCATGCAACTATACTCACTATAACATGTTGGTTCCCTAGTACAAAGTTAATGTAAATAATAATTGAGTACTTAAAAAAAATCTTTGCTGGTATATGCAAATGTTTTCCTGTTGATGATCATGATTTACACATTTAATAGACATAATTTTTTTTAATTTTAATTTTCTCAGTTTTATGGTCCTGTTTGACCAATTCCACATTTTTTCCACATCAATGTGTCTACTAAGTCTTTTCTGAATTTTGTCATTACCTTTGGTACCATTATCTTCTAACTCCTAAAAAATAAACTGTCAGTTAGAGACAGTTCTGTTTTAGCTCTGTGGATAAAACAGACATGGCTACTTGCCAATTTATCCTCAAGCTGCCTCCAAGCAATAGATTATTCTCAATGTTTCACCTGTGTGAAACTCTACATCTCAAAAACAAAGAGGAATATATTTTCAGATTCGCTCTTCTTCCGTGATGTTTAAAGAGACAGTCTACAATCCACATGGTTCTTCTAGCACAACATTTACAATCTTTCTTAAGCTGTTTTTCTTTCTGCTGTATCTTGAATAGATGCTGCGCAGTTTTCCTTTTCCCTGCAGATTCACTACCACAGGTGATTGGGATAAGGTGGTGAATAATTTGTGCTCTGGTGTTGGAATGGCAAGTTACGGAACTCGTAACTTCACCTTTGTAAAATGAGAGAAATGTAGTCAAGAGAGTGAAACAGCCAAGATGCTCAACTCTTGAAAGTCCTTCTTTCTGTGTGGCATATATGATTTGGGAGGTGAAGACTACTCTGCCCTTGTGAGACCCCACACTGAGTGGTGCAACTGTCTCTGGATTCCTCAGCACAAGAAAGATGTTGTCCTGCTTAGAGGCCCCAAAGTAGGGCCACAAAGAGGATCCAAGGGCTGGAACACCTCCCTTATGAAAACAGACTGAGGTAGTTGGGGTTGTTCAGCCTGGAGAAGAGAAGGCTTTGGTGACATCTCATTGTAGCCTTCAAGTACTTAAAAAGAACTAATAAAAAGGAGGGACAGCAGCTTTTTACATGGACAGATAGTGAGAGGGAAAGGGAGAATGGTTTAAAACTAAAAGAGGAGAGATTTAGATTAGATGTTAGGAAGAAGTTCTTTATTCAGAGAACAGTGAGGCACTGTAACAGGTTGATCAGAGAAGCTGTGGGTGTCCTACAGTGTTCAAAGCCAATTTGGATGGGGCCTTGAGCAACCTGATCTAGTGGAAGGTGTCCCTGCCCATGGCTGAGGGGTTGGAATTAGATGATCTTTAAGGTCCCTTCCAACCCATTCCAACTCTATGATTTTTGTGGTGTTTTTCTCTTAAGTTCTCTGGTGTACAGAAAATTCTGCTACTTCAAGCAGACCACTGCCTTTCAAAGTCTGTATTTGGTTTACTGTTAGTTCTCTTACCTTTGTTCCATAGTTCCTAGGCACACTGACAAACCTGCCAGATTTCCCACTCACAGTGAGGGAAATGCTGTCCTCTGATCTGGCAGGATCAGAACCAGAAAAGAGGTCATAGCTTAGCGCTGTGAGTGAATGAACCACTGAGTATGAGGGAGATGATGTGATATAGTGGTTGTCTGAAGTTCCCTCTGTGCAACACTTGACAAATCTCCCTACTCGTGCTGTGCAGCATTTTGATGTTCCAGTAAGGGAATCAACAGCAGCTGTCATTTTGGGAGAGGTAAGGGCAGATACTTAGTAATTTGGAATTAGTTGCAGGTTACTAAGGCTCTGACAGAGTTGATTGGAAAAGTTCAACATACCACAGCTTGCTATTTGCACATTTTTGTGTCCAGAAGACATTAAAGTGTTTTATTTCTTAGTGATTGTGCAACTATTTTTGTACTGTTCCCTTTTATTGTCTTGTTTGTGGCAATAATGAAATTACTAATTCAGATTTACTGTAATAAGTCATGCAAAGTACTAACCTAAACACAAATTTACCTGAATCATATGGTATAATTATTTTCCTTGGTTATCTACAGCATAATATGCAAATTAAATGTGAAATTATTACTCCCTCTTTTGATAGAAAACATTTTAGTTATTAAAAAAGGTTTGAAATTAGGAGATACATTTCTTATTTTTAATCACTCCACCCTTGCCATTCACTCATCTTACAAACAGCATCTTAGAGGGATGTTGTGTACCAATACATTTTAAATGTACTTCATAAAATGCAGGCTGAATCTGGCTGTTTCTTCAAAGTATTAACAGTTGAAAACAACATCAGCAAATAGAAATTCTTTCTTTCTTTCCTATTACTATTTATCAGTTTTCTATTTTTCAATTGCTATAACTGTAATAGCTATTTAACGGCTAAGTCTATTTAACAGTTTTTTTTCCTTTTCCTTTCTTTGCATCTGACAATTTATCCTTCTTCTGTTGCCATTCAAGTGCTATAAAAGAAACTTAAAAAAGGAGGTAGTGGAGCACTCTAAAAGCTGTCAGATTTTAGATTGTCGAATCTCTTCAGGCAGCTCATTCCACAGCTGAGCAAACTCAAATATGAATACTTTATCTTTTCTATTTTGTTCATGATTAAAAAGGTGCTCAATTTTATGCATAACTTTCAACCATGTAAGTAGCCCAACTGACTTTTAGAGATGGCAGACATGCCTGAGGTTATATCTGTTTAAATTTCCTCTCTGAATCAGAGCTTCAATTTAATGTTTGGGCATCTCTCCTATCCCAAAGAAAAAAGTTCTTACTGTGTTACAGGGAGATGAGAGTGTTGTTGCTGAGATACCTGTATTTTCCAAACACAAATGGTTGAAAACCAGACTGAAGTCTTCAGGTAGTAATAGAAGAAGATTAAAGGGAACAATTTTGTTATGGTTCATTGTGCTGAGAAGGGTGGTAATGTGCTCCACACTTGCTAAGGACTTTTCCTGAGCTCTATCATTAGCCGCAGGCACAATGCATTGCAGAAAATCGTTGCTGAGTGTCAGCAGTTTTAACGGTATGACCTGACTTCTGCTTTTACTGACAGAGAAAGAAGTCATGGCACATGAACAGTCCATGTGCCATAGCTACTCTGTAAGGGAAGATGATAAGGGGGAAAAGAGCCCTGGTGAAGCTGAATCGGCCTCAAGGTCACACAAGGTACAGTTCCACTGTACCTGAGTGAGAAAAGGAAGTGCATCTGCTTACAGTATCCAGGCTCATCCTGAGATCTATGGACTCATCCACAGTGGAAAGGCCAGGAGATCAAGCCAGGAAGCCAAGGACTAAACTTGGGTCCAGTCCGGGTCAAAGACATGCATAGCCAGGCATGTCCATGACAATGGGAGCAAAGCAAGGGGTTGTGTTTAAGTGCAGTTCCTGCTGAGGTGGACAGGACCTTGCTTGTCAGAGGATTTTTTCACACAACTCTGTCTACACATGTGTCTGATTCAAGGCTGCCTGGCTGCACCATTGAGCCTGGCCCTGAGTCTAGGCAGTCAAACCCTTGAGTGCTCGGGGCCCTGACATAGAGAACTGCAATGGAAAAGTTACTTAATGAGTACTGTAGTTAGATCTCTGTTTGTTCTTCCTGGTATTTGGATAGGTTAATTTTAGTCTTGTTTGAATTCATATGGATGGTCTGTAATCTTTTATTTCTAGGGTGATGTCACGATCCGCCCGTGCAGGCGGGGTTCGTGATGGTTCGTTTTAAGGCTCTCAGAGCACAAAAGACACAGCGGGAAACAATTCAGTTTACTCAATCACAAATGTACCTTTATTTAGTGCCAACAAAATGAGATAGTGGGGAGAGAAATTAAGAATAGTAAGAAAGATAGAGAAAGAGGGGAAGGGGATTATAGCTACCAATGTGGAG
>JBBMKD010000145.1:100216461-100249149 GCA_037834095.1 Argya squamiceps | reverse complement strand
ATGCTTGGCTCCTCCCCCTGGGCGGAGCATCTCACAATGGGATAATGAATCATACAGGGGGTCCTTGATGGCCCATTAAAGAGGGATAACTCCCGGTGGGAGTTATCTATGATTCATGCAGAAGAGCCATTAACAAAAAAGCCATTAACAAAAGACCCATTAACAAAAGACCTATTAGCAGAAGACCCGTTAACAGAAGAGGGAGGGGGAACCTGGAAGAACACTGCTTCAACAATTGGTTTCAACAGTTGATGAAGATGGTATTCTATCACCATCTTTGAACTTTCTTATGGTCTTTTAAGTCCCACAGATGACTGATACATTTTCCTTCATTCTCTGACTCAGGTGTACAGAATTCTTTCTTGATGTGCAAGATTGAAACTGTTGTCTCTCAATGGTTGCACTTCACTAGGTAAAGGGGAGTAGAAGACCTTATCTCTGCAAACTGGCATTACATGATGCAACAGGTTGTTTTCTATCTGTTCTGATATCAGGCATTAAGTATGGTTGTGGATGTAAATTTACCTTATGAGTCATATTATTTTCATTTCAGTAATGTGATGAAATTGCTGTTTGGATGACTTGCTCTTGACACAGAAGCAGAACATAGGCCTTTGGGAGATTTTAGCTGTGCCAAGTTCTGTACATAGGAGGTGGACTGACATGCATGTGATTTATTCATGCTTATTCTTCTCAACTGCTATTTCTCAGTTTGACCCAGAGATTAAGACTGAAATCAGAAGAGTCTTAAATGAGGGGCACTTCCAAGAATAGATTTGAAGCACAGCTGGAGATCGACCATATAGCCATGAAAGAAATTGAATTATCCAGGTCACAAATCTGTAGAGAAACTCCATTTTGTGTATAGTTTTATTTAATTTTAAAATACAGTTAATTAAAATCTATTCAATAAAGCGTTGTCTGACAGGAGCTATTTCCTAGAGTTTTGGAATTCAGGCATGATAATTGTCTTAAAGTTGCGTTAAAAGAAGGAAGAAAATTAGTCTTTCATCAGTTGATTTGAAAATGTACAGTGAAGAAAAGGACAAATACTATGTGCAAGGATCTGGAATACTGGTCAAATGTATTGTAATACATCATCATGGCAGAAGGGTACTGTAGAAAATGTCTTCTGTGAACATCAAGAGAGCTCAGCATCACAGAAATATGCTATCCTCATAGTTTTAAGTTTTCATTTTTAGACAGGGAAAAATAGTTGCAATTGTTCCTTCCTGTTAATGGAACTAAATTGTTAAAATTATTTTTCTTTAAAAAAAAGATATTACTTTTTTATCTAGAACAATTATGTATCTAGGTGATTTTCCTAGAGATCTTCCTTTATATATTTAGTATTTTGTAAAAATAGTATTGGAATTATATTTTTAAACCAATTTTTTAATTCAAAAATTGCAGCATTTCAAAAGACAACATATATTCAGAGCCATTTTTTGTTCCAGGTGCAAAGCATACATTTCAATGGAGTGTAGAAAGATTCTGTGGTAATATGTGGATTTCCATGCTTGACATTTAAAGACAAATTATGTCAAATAAACACCAAATCAATTTCTCATCAACATGACAGAATAGTGATTCTAATTCTAAATTAAAATCTTGCAGAGCAACATAAAAGGTTAATCTTAAAAAAAGAAAAGTAATTAAGAATTAATGTTTAACTCTTAAGTGCTAGTTTCTTGTCCAATTAAGATTCATCTGGTCATAGTCTTTTTTGTGCATATCAAGCATGATGTGCAAACAAAGAAAAAAAGCCAAAGTATTCATGCAGAGAGGAAATAACATCCTCATTAATGAGAATTCTGCATAATTTCTATTATTCAGGCAGAAAATATATAGTAATCTAATGAGCTATCTGTGCTTGTTGTAAGCTGTCTTGAAGATTAATCTTTGTTAACTACTTGTTTAATGTTATAGTTAAGAATTAGCTACCCTTTAGTCCTATATTATCCATCACTTTACTGAACTGAATCAATTCTTTTTTCTTACCTTATAAGAGGTTGTTTATCTTTGCTTAAGACTACTTGGGATAAAAGATATCTGAAAGGTTATAGAGTTCTGATTCTGTGAGTTTATTCTGCATGCAAACCACAAATTGTTCTATAAGTTTCTATGTTTATTGCTTTCCACAATAAAAAGGAAAATTTTATTGTCATTTTCTTCAACATAAATGGCAACCACATAACTTTATATCCTGTTGACTCATAAACATCTTCATACATTCTTCAGTGGAAACCAGACTAGTGGATTAGCATAACCTATTGTGCACTACAAATATTTTCTGAAAACTGTAAAGGTTGGTTTTTAATTGCTTTTAGTTTAGCAGAGAGTTTCCCCTCCTTCAGCTGTCTAGGGTCTAATAAAGATTTAGAAACAAAATATTTAATATTGGTATTTAAGAATTAAATTCTGCTGCTTGTAAAACCTTAGCTGGAAGAGATCCATACAACATTGGCTTTTCTGCCTAGAACTATATTTCAGTATTTGACATCTTGCTGATTTGTGAATTATCATCTATGTTCATATTGTATAATTTTTTAGCTAGCACAGTGGGTTAGGTGGGAATAATTGTAGCAAAACTAAAAAGGTAAAATGATAAATAAATGGAGAAAAATAATTCCAGAAGTTAGTCTTTATTTTCACTAAAATCAGCAAATTAATAGTTACAGTTCCCAACGTGGTGATATCTCAATCCCCTAGCACATATGTTGCATTCTGGTTTTCAGCACATGATATTAACTTTAATGCTTTAATACATTTATACAAAGCAGATGAGTTAAAATTGCTTAGGGGAATATAATTTTAAATATGTTGTCTTTTGTGTGCATAACACCACAGACATAATGCCCCATTAATGTATTTTTCCCCATTTAATTCCATAAAAAATTTATTATACTCCTTCTGATGTGCTGCAGAACACACTACAGGACGATTAGCTGGATTTTCAGCTAGTAAGAATGTTGTAACTCAGGTGAAATCTTGAAGCTACAATTGTTTGCAGCAGCTGAGACTCTGTCCTGGTAGGATTAGTATGGGTGGGATACAGCACATTAACATCAAGACATTGCAAGGTCTTTACTTGCCTTGCAATAGACCTTCCCTGAAACGTGAATGTTAATTCTAGTCCCTTGGGAAAGAACAGCTGCCTGATCTTGTGCTCGGTTACACAGATATAAATCAGAAAGGACTACCTGAATTCAGCGAAGTTATTCAAGCATGAAAAGCAGTGTGCTACCCTCATCAGATCTGAAAGATATGGTCTAAGGTGACCTGAAATAAGCTTGTAATGAAATAAAAATGCCTATAAAGTACTTTCATTTGGTGTATAAATAACGAACAATTTTAAATGAGCAGCCTTTACATTGTCTTCAGAGACATTCTTGGTGCACTGAGAGCTGATAAGGTACATTTTTTTTTCTTCTTGACTTATAAATCAGAGGCTGATTAAAGTAACTTTGGAAATGATGTGGAAAAAAGACTGCTGTTAATGGTAAATATTTATTGAGCTATTCATTCTTTGATTTAGTACCTTTTTTAACATCCATCATTTACTCAATTTTAAAAGTAATTATTTCCAACTGAAGTAAAATTATTACAGAAATTGATATAAAATGCTGCTGTCTGGTTTTCAAGATAT
The DNA here is from genome assembly GCA_037834095.1 of Argya squamiceps. Classification (NCBI taxonomy): domain Eukaryota; kingdom Metazoa; phylum Chordata; class Aves; order Passeriformes; family Leiothrichidae; genus Argya; species Argya squamiceps. Next base: position 100,245,500 of record JBBMKD010000145.1, on the reverse strand, counting down.
TGCAGTACAAGGCAATTTTGCAAAGTGTGAAGCAATGGTCCAGAAAAGCACTCTGATTTCTGCTTCTTTATTGCACATAGTGCAGCTTCCCTGGCCTGGACTGTAACCATAGGTGGTGAGAGGGTTTGGCCAATTTGTGGGAAATTTGGCTGGCTGAATTAGTCATCATCGCTGCTGCTCTGCAGAAGGAAGCTATTAATTCACTTCAGGGAAATGAGCAGGTTGTGGAAATAGCTGTCGAGAATGGAAGAGGCGTTTGGAACCAGATTTCCAGCTATAGCTGTGAACCTGAGCTATTTGACAATTTTATTTGCTGCCTAGCTTCCTGTGGCTGATGATAGAGTTGAAGCCACTTATCATCCATTTCTCTATTTCCAAGAATATAAGAATAAAATCCAGCTGTGGTGAATGCAAGCATAACTCTGGAAATGTTTAAAGTGGCTGCACACATGGAGAGGTCCTGGGATATGTGACCTGCAAGAAAGAGTAGATGACACTCACACCTTTTCCTCCAGTTTCTGTGGGAAGTTGCATAAGATGAGGTCAAAGCTCAGCAGAAATAGTTTTTTGATCATGCTTAACTAGATCACATGCCTGTAATCTATTTCCACAAGAAAGAAATCCATTCTGAGTTATGTGTTCTGACATGTGTTCTGTGATCTGACATGTAACTTCCATCAGATTGATGAGATAAAACTAAAAAAGAAGTTTCCTTAATACCATTATTTAGATGCTGTACCTTCACTGTGTAATATTTTATCCAAGCCAGATTTTCTCTTTCACTTTAAAAAACATTTTTTGCTTAGTAAATTACTTAATACTTTCTAGAATGTAAAGTTTCATTAAATGTTCAAAGAGTTTTAAATAGTTTTGTATATTTCTGAAGAACCATAGTATCATACAAGTTCTAATTCAATATAAACCATAAAAGATCCTCTTTAGGTAGGATAGATCATAGCTCCATGCTTCCATTAATGAGCAAGAAAACATCAGATCTTAATTTTTTCTTGCATAGAAGCTGTTACAATTTTTAATAAAGGACAATTTGATTCTTCCCCTCTGTAATGATTTAAGTTCATAACCGGGCGGAAACACCAAAAATCATGTAGTGGTTTCACATTCCCTACTTCTGACCTTTCCCAGCCAATGCACCATTTTGTGTAGTGGTTTGAGAGTCCACCAGAATCATTCACTCTCTTTCCTGCTATAGTGAGATAGGATTAGGAGAAAAAGGCAAAACAGGCTCAAACTTGAAGGGTATAAAGATAGATTTATTAACACACACTAAAAGAAAAGAATGAGAATCAAAACGAAACTTTCAAAACACATTTCCCTCTTCATAAACTGTTCACTTTCTCACTGACAACATAGACAAGACCTGTGATTTTCAGTCAGTTTCACCACTTAAAAATAATCTTTCATCAGTTTTTAGGGAGAGGAGTCTCTCTTAGAACTCCCATGGACACATCACCACATGAAAACAGTCCTCTGGTGGCATGTCACAAATCTGCAGCCGCCTGGAAAAACTCTGCAGACTGGGAATTCCCCTTCCATTAGCAGCTTTCCCTTTAGATGTACTCATGGACCATATCAGCTTATTTAGGGTACCATTTAAGGATGCCTCTTCTAGTATAAAACAAAGATTCTCTTCCTCTATCTCCAGAATCATCTTCATCTCAAGAAACAGAGGTCCCTTTTTCCCTGGGAGCAAAGGGCTTCATATCACTTTATCTTCCTCTGTTCAAAATTCTCCATTAAATCTCAGTTATGTCAATCCACAATTTTAACCAGAACCCTGCATGCCCCTAAACAGCATTCATATGTGTCATGGGTTAACACAGTCTGTTTTTTAGTTAAAGAGGAATATGGAAACTGTTCCCTGTCAGGACCTTGGAATTGTTTGGAAAGGACAGGGACCTATCAGAAGCCAATTCTCATCTACTGGCATATGGTTTTACCACTGAGAAAGCTGGAGGCCGGAGAAGCTTCTGCCCTGCAGAGAGCACAACCACCTCAGGCCTGGGCAGATTTAACCCTTTCCTGGCAAAATGAAGCTTCAAAGGTTTAACACTCCCCTGACTGAGAGAAGAAAAGCACAGAGTGAACGTAGAGAAGACACAGCATGAAGTCAGTGGAGCGAAAGTGAAAGGAGTGATAAGGGGAAGGGATTGAAGAGGTTGCCATTCCATTTTAGGCTGGACTTCTGACTGAGCTGTGGAAATGAACTCTGTATGTAGATTATCCCTCTAAATCATGGGAAAGATATGCATTTGGGGAGATGATTGTAAGATTTGTGTGTGGATCTGAGCAATGGGGTTTGTGATGGACTAAGTGATATTGATCCCATGAGATGCTTGAACAGAGATAGAGATGAGAAACCCTCTGTGCCAGTGAAGAAGTGAGAAGATATCTCTGTTCTTGAGATGAAGAATCCTTTGCCTTTGAAGTTATTCATCTTTAAAAGGTGACATTCCAGTATGCAAGAGTCTAAGACCCATGATCCATAAGCAGCTTGGGAAACTACCAGTGGGAGGGTTTCCCTGCTCAGCTGTTTTTGTGGCAGTTAAAACTCACATGAAAACTGTTCCAGGTTGTCAGTGAGGGAAATTCCATGGTTAACTAAGAGAGACTTTTCTCCCTGAAGAACTGATGAAAGATTATTTTTATAAAGGTGAAACTGACTGAAAATCACAGGTTTTGTCTCTTTATGTTGTTTGTGGGAAAGTGAACAGTTTGTGGGGGAAGGAAGAGTGTTTTGAAAGTTTCATTTGATTCTTATTTTCTTCTTCTTAGTGTGTATTAAAAAACTATCTGTTTACTTTTAGGTTGAGCCTGTTTGCCTTTTTCTCCTAATCCTATCTCACAGCAGAGTAAAGACTAAAATCATCACAAAATGTTACAGGGCTACAGCAATGGCAGAGCGTGGCTGGGCCACACCAGGCCCCGGCGGGGGGGAAGAGTGAGGCCCGTGGCAGAGCACCGCTCCTGTTACCTCTCTCAGATCCCAGAAGAAAGATGGTTTTCCCCAGGCTTCTTCTGATTTTAAGCCTCTGTATTCCCAGCAGTGTGTCATCTTTCTAATTGGTCAATCAAGCTGTCGGCTTCAAAGACAGTCACTAAATTGGTTTTTTGCTATAACTTTCTTAAAAAAAATCCCTTCTGTGCTAAACCAGCACACCCTCTTACAAAATAATTCCTCATTGTTATTGGGAAGTTTGGCAAATGTTTTTATTGTACAAAATTAAGGACAGATAAAATACTCAGTGATATCAAAAGTAATGTTGTTGTATTTTACTCATACTGGTATAATGTCCAATCAAAATTGCTTTTTTAGGTTGTGAACAGTCTACATTTGGATGTACCAGTGTGTGTATTAATTGAAGGATTATTGATTTATAGGGGCATTGTGTAAAAGTACAAAGATTTGTACTTGGTTTTTTTTGCCATTATTTTAAGTGTAGTGTAAATTGGATGGAATCATGACCAGATCTAAAAACCGCCTTGACAATGTTGATACTGACAGCATTCCATTGAATCCCACTTTGATGAATCTCCATTGATGAGCTGCATATATATTCAGCTACCATGTTTCCTATCTTTAAAAATCACAGAAAGTATAGTAAATATTGTCACCTACTTTTCTAAGAATGAACATGTGAGAGCAGAAGTCATGTACCTTGGTTGTGCAGCAAGTGCAGCTGACTCAGAGACCGATGTCAGCAGTGACCAAGTCTCCATTTCTTGATGAACCCAGTATCTGTCCTGGCAATTGGGCACTTTCACCACCAGATAAACTTTGTTTTATAGGTTTAGTGTGTCTTTCATTAATTCATATTAATGTTTCTGTTTCTGACACAAACAGGCTTCATCCATTAGAACTGTTTTCTTTTTAGAGACATATTAAAACCTATTGTCTTAAGTGTCCCAGGGGAAATGTACATGTTGATATGCAAGGAAATCATGGCACCCTTCATGCCTTTTCCAGACAAATGGTCTGTTTCTGACTTTGGAATTGGTAGCCTGGCAAAGGCAAGACCCACAGCACAACCTTCACAGAAAGCACCTGGTTTTCTTTGGTCACACAAGGCTCTGAAAGTTATCATTACTATAAAGTTTCCATCTAGGAAAATTAAATTGATTCTAAGATGCTGTCAATAACTTAATTTTCCACCTGCTCACCACTTTCCAAGACTATATCTGGGCATTTTATAACCCAGCATGTTATTTCTAAATGAACAGACTTTGCTGTAGTGACTTGAGATAGGTACATTCACTTAAACTATCAATTTAGTAATTAACAAATTATCAATTATCAGGTAAAGAGATAAAAGCCAATTTCTCATTCAAAAGGGTAATAAGACACAGTATCAAATTGTTTAGGAGAATATTTTTCTTATCTGAAACTCTTGGTTATAATTTGGCCCCTTACAACTGAGATAAACTGACAGATAAAAAAGGGTTTACCTCCAGTTAAATAACAGACTCAACAAACACTTAGGTGTTTTGAGGAGAGATTGAGCATCTTGCCCATAAATTAGAATTGAGTAATGTTTCATGTTTCTAGCTGGTTTCGTAAGTGGGACAAAAATGTTTCACTTTAGCAGACAGTTAAAAGATTGTCATTCACCTAGATCTTGTCAATCTCTATGCTCTGTAACTAAGTTGTTAGAGGTGGGATTACTTCTGACCTAACGTCACTCACTTAAAAATAACTTAGAACCATTTAGCTCAGCCACTTGTAACACCATGGAGATACCTTCAAAGGCAGTGAAGGTCACTCGCCTATCCTTTGTTTGAAGTTCAAACTCTATTTTTTTTTCTTCTCCTTAAATTCCAGTTGCTAATCATTGCTTTGTATTAAGGGCTCTCTTGGCAAGTTTTGTTTGTAGGGACCAAATTTCAAAACAGGATCTCAAAAGAGAACTAAGAGCAATTTTATTCTTGTTTATTTTGAGGGACTGTGAAGGTAGGAGCTAACTGAGTCAAAAAATGCAATTTTCCAAAAGTTAATTTTTTTTTGTACTTGTATGAACACAGTATTAATAAAAAATGACTTTGAATAAAACAGTACTATATAATCAAAATCCAAGCTGTTACCTCTACAGAGCCTTGAGAGGACAAATGTGGGAAAAAGAAAGATCAGATGGATTTCATCTGTGACAAACTCTGTTTGAGAATAGTGAAAATACCTTCACTTAGTTCTGTATTCAGGATCTCATGATGAATCAGTGTGTGTGAGAACTAGGTAACAGGGGACAACAGGGGACATATTTTTTCATATATGGGGCTTCTGGCTTCTTTATTGTGTGAAGTTCAGGTTAGCTACTCTATAGGGCTTGATACACAATGACTGAAACTCTTGTCTTGTTTTTGGGTAACATGGAATTCCTTATGTCTCCTGTTTTCCTCATGTTGAAAACCTAGTCAGGGTTGTGGGTTGTCTGTGGTTGTACTTATAAGAAGATTATTATTATCCTTATTTATTATTCTCTCTATATAGTGTTTATTATTTCTTTTTTTCAGTGTACACTGAATAGGAACAAAAGATACTTTTTCAGATTGTCACTCTTGTTTAAATTTTCCACTCTTCCCCTCAGCACACCCTTCGTGATTATGAATACATTGCAGCAACTGAACTGAGGTGCACTGATGCAGCAGAGGTGTACGAATATATTTTGAGTGATAAATGACGGCACGAATGCCATTACAAACCAGCACTGCTGTTATGCTCACTTTACTACATCTTGAATTTGTTGTTTTTCCTCTCTTATTTTTTTAATCTAATCATTCCACTCTCCTTTGGCAGAGGGAAACATGTTGCATATTAAAAGATGTTGTCTTTCATTTATCTTCTCACCTTTCATGCTCAGCATCTTGTAAATTTGTAAGCTGGAAAGAAGATAGGCTTTGTGTTGTATTTGTTTCCTAGGCTTTGTGTTGTATTTGCTGTCCTTGAGCAGTCAGTCATGATTTCTGCTGTCAAAATGTGCACTGATGTTTACACTAGTAAATTGACTGTGCAGTATCATTAGATCAATTGGATGACATTTCATACTTGTTTAAGACATGATAAATCCCAGAACACTTTTCTGGTTTATTTAGTTTAATTTTTTTTCCAAATGAAATTATCTAGTTTTACACATATCTCCCTTCATTGTAGCAGCGCGAGTTTCAGGTTTTTTGAATTTGTATTTGTATTTTGTTATTTGTCTGTACTTGGTATGTTCCTTCCACGCCCCATTCCTGTCCCTGATGTACCTGGATCCTTCCTGATGTAACCCTACCCCCTTTCCTTCCCCTTTGGGTCAGTGTTTCCCCGCCCAGCCCCGGAGCTGGGAACAGAGGAGACACAGACCCAGCCTCTCCCTCTCTCTCCACCCTCTCTCCATGTGGAGACGGGGGCTCTGGCAAAGCCACCTGCCACATGGCTGCACTGCAATAAACATCCTTATTAACCCAGAGAGAGCATGATTCCTTCTTCCAAGCCTCATCCACGTTTCCAGCCAGCTAAGCTGAGGAACCCACAAACTGTTGTTGTGGTCTAGGGGGAATCTGCTAGCCGGGATAGCAGCCCCCCACGGAAGAAAACACACCACTTCATTTTCTTCATTTCTCCTCTTTCATTACTATCTCCTCTCCTTGTATTCATTACTAACTTCATATTCCTTCTTTGTAATATCCATCTTTTCATGACAACACTTCAACAGTTTTAATGCAGGTTTTTAGCTTCCTTGAAGTTAGTGTGTCCAGTTTCAACCAAATTCCATACAATTTATATGTTGCACTTTTCAGATTGTATTGTTGTTTACCCAGAAATCCAGTTGTTGTATGTGACTCTTTATTGCCCAGGTCACCATACTTACCAAACAAGGTACTAACCAAAAATCAAACAATGGTCCATGCAAACATCAGGAGGCCCATACAAACCAATTTTGAACAATATTGTGTTCCATTTTATGAATAAAAGAACAGTGATAGTATTGTTTTCAATTTCTGATCTACAGCCTGCTGGATGTTACTGTTATCATGTGAAATTTTCTATTTTTCCCTGTCTTCAGAACTCTGATTACCGTTAATTGTACCTTCCTAGACTGCAAAATTAATTGTGCATTTGTGGGACATGTTATAATTGTGGAATTCTCTGAGTCAAAATGTACACATTAAGTCCATTGATCTGAAATTTGGGTTCTTCACCAAGGTTATTGATATATCCCCTGAGACCGTCTTCAGCTAACAGTAAGTGACAAAAGTTTAACCTTCAAAAATATTTGCAGAGTTATATTTTCACAAAAATGTTATACTATTCTGGATTCAGAACTTCAGAGAGCATGGGTTTCTAGTCAGTTGAAAAGATAGCTTGGAGGGTAATTGTCAATATTTCCAAAATTATCTAATTTTTTTTTCCTATCTGAAGGCGCTCTCTACTTCTCTAAAAAGGAAATATGTTTCAGTCTCCATGGCTTACCATATTCCAAAAATTATTATTATGTCTTGCACGTTATTTGTTTGACATTTCAAGAATATGAAAAATTTTTTGGAAACACTGACTATTGTTATAACTACCTAAGTAATGATCTTGAAGTCTTCATGTATCTATTCTGCCTTTTAGCCCTTCTTCTGAAAAATGAGAGGCTTGAAAATATATTCCACATCCTCTAGAGAGCCATTCATTTCTTTAAGTCTTAAGATTTTGCTAAAAATTGAGTTCATAGTGTTGCAGAGATGAAAGAGTAATATTTTTTTTCCTGGTACTAGTTTTTTCCACAGGCTAAACAAATCCTGTGTGAATTTCAAACTGTTCCTCAGATCTATAAGTTGGATTATTTTTAAAATCTTGTTTTTCTTTCTTTTCCTCTTTTCTTTCTTTTACAACATTCTGCATCACAGGCAGAGTTATTAAGTCAATCTATTATTAAGGATGACTGACATTTTCTATTATAACACCTTGTTTTCAAAGGCCTGTAATTTTGACAAAGCATAACCACAGGGGGTAAAAATTTACTCACCAAACAACTGCAAAAAGTTGATTTCCTGCTTGTTTGCTTGAACAAAATCAATTCTTCCATTTTCTAACAATAAGACGTGCAGAAATATTGTTTTAATATATTATAAAAACAATTGCAAACATTTTTAAGGAGGTCTTGCATCTTCATTTGGAAAAAAAGAACTAAAAAATTATAAGAGTTGGTTTTCTGGGGGAAAAAAGAGTAATTTATCACCCTTATAAATGCCTTCTTAGTTGGATGATATCTGCAAAGCTTCATGAAAAATTGAGAAATTGCTTCTTTATTGTGATCAGTAAAAATGTTTTTGTTTATTTTCAGTTTTGGCTAAATTTGCAGCCCACCTAAATTGCAAATCCACCAAAACTGAGCCACACAAAGCAAAGACAGTGTTGAAGCAATGCATGGATGACCATGCAGAAAGCATTCATCTAAAAATGAATCAGCTTTCTTAGAGAAAAAATACATTTATACCTCTCCTCACCCCCTATGCCCCCAGCCCTTCCCCCTACCAATCTCTCCGTTCCTTTCAATGGAAGAGGAATTTTGCTGTTTTGGGACTTGGAGTTTCTCAGAGAAATGTAATGAAAATAACATCCACCTTCTATTTCAGCTAATTTTTTAGGCAAAACATCCATGCAGTTCCCCTGCCCAGTGAATGCCATCTACCTTCTGCACTTGGTTCCTGTATTTTCTACCATTTATCTTGCCCAGAGTCAGTCCTAGAGCTCCCTTTTCTTCCACTGACCACAAATCAGAAGAGGAATCCAGCTTCAGGTTCTTGAAACCATTTGTTTTTCTGTGCTCAGCTGGGGCCAGTTATGGGGAGAAAAGGAAGGCAAAGCATTGGAATGGAAGTTTGTGGGAACTTTGTCTCAGGAATCTGTGCTGATCTAGAACTGAATAGAGAGTGAGCAATAATGGGAATTATTGCAATTCACTGGCAGTAAGAGAACTTCACCCTGAGATGGGAGATCTAACCAGGCAGCTACATCTACAGTTATGAAATATACACTGAAAGTATAGGCTCAAGCATTCTTTATAAAGGTCCTAGCTGATAAATTGTACACTCAGCCCCTGATATGGGCTTTGCCTGAGTTAGCATTCATTCCGTGGGCAATTCCCAGGGAACTACCACTGGCCACAGACATCCCTTTGTGCTGTGTTAGTGACCAAGGAAGATTATTAATGAGGATGCATGATGCACTCTTTTTTTCCCAAAGGACTAGAAAGTGTTCCAAAGACATTATTATTTTCTAGTATAGATGTAGACTTTACATCACGCTTACACAATGTCCTGCCAGAGAGAGATTGGAAATGTTTAATTTTTAACCAGATTTAAATGTGACATAAGATTATAACTCCCTCCCATCAGAGAGTACACATACCTGATGCGTGTGGAAAACTCTCAAGTCTGAGGGTAGGGAGGGGTGTTAAACTCTGACAAAGATGAGCACAGTGTCCTGGGTTGTAGTATAGGATGTGCACAAAGTATTCTATCACCATCTTCATGAACTGATGAATCCAATTGTTGGAGCAATGTCTTCCCAGGTCTCCCTCCCTGTGGGATGTCTTCTGTTAATGGCCCATCAAATGCCTGCTGCATGACTCATAAATAACTCCCAGAGTTATCTCTCTTTAATGGGCCATCGAGGACCCCCTGTATGACTCATTATCCCATTGTGAGATGCTCTGCCCAGGGGGAGGAGCCAAGTATTCTCACCTGGATATAATCTGGGATTTGGGACACTACAGGGGCCCTTACCCACTGGATTCCCAGAGGATCAGAGCTACCAAACCTTTCTACGGGATCACTGCTTCCATCAATCCCGCTTGGGTTGTATTCTTACTCTGTCAGTGGTCTTTTGTATTGTTGCATTTATTTTATTTTACTTTTTTTCCTTTCTTCTTATTAAATTTCTGACTTGGAGCCTCCCACTCATTTTGCTTTCAAACCACTACACACAGCTTGGTCATCATAGTAGAAAATGCCATATTCAGTGACAAAGCCAAATAGAAAATTCCTGGTATCCATTTCTGTGCCATTAGTTTGTTCTTATTCTCCATTTTAGTGTCCCCTTCACTGTACCTATGGAGTTGTCTGTGAATTCATGTTGTAAACTGTTCCATTGAGCAGGTCTGTGTCAAATGTGAGAGGATTTAGTCTAGGGGATTATTTTCCTTCTTTGCCACTCAGGTTTGGACAGGCCTTGCTCAGCCTTGACTTTATTTTGTATTCAACTGCCTTATGTTTTGGTTTAAATGATGTATTCCTTCTTGTGCAGCAGGACTACAGGTTACTGAGGAACATCACAACAGAGTGACTGCATCACCATGGGAGACAGGATTTGTGATGTCTTTAGGTATCTGAATGGTGAATGTTACTAGGTGTTATTGAGAAAGACAATGTTTTGAATGTTATCTTTTTCTGAAGAAATGGTAAATTAAATTAAGACATTAAATCAAAGATAAAACCACTTGAAGATCAGCAGAGATTCAGTTTTGTAATTAGTAGATGGAAATTTTTTCCATGATTATGATTTATTTCCTTTTCTCTCTAAAGTTACGCTAAACTTGCTGGGGATTCAAGAAGTCCAATGATACAGACAGGGCACTTACAGTTATTTAAGAAATTCTGTCTCTTTGAAAAATAATTAAATATATTATACACTTGCATTGCACATTTTTCCTGCCTAGAAAGATATGGGGCACTTTACAGCTCTTTCATGTGCAAATTACACAAAATAGATCATAGAGAAAGAACATGGACTTGGGTCTTATCACAAACTAACAGAACAAGAAAGTAGCAATCATAAATTTTGAAGTCAAGTATGAATCTTCTAGCTGCCTGAAAGGTAGCTAACAAATTCTATATTAACCAGCCACCAGGGGAACATCCCAGGTTGTTTGCAGGTGAGGGAAAATTAACCAACCCCCTTCTAACATTTCCTAAACACACTTTCTGTAGCACTTTCCTCTATACAAGGAAATTCTCCATATTTTGCTGGCAACACATGTTTTCGAGCAGCAGGAGGGGATCATCTTGCACCTAGGGAGACTTCAGCACAGCCTGGTCTGAACAGCAGGGGGCTGGAAACTCTTACTTAGTTCAACTCTGTCTGTTTAGTGCTTTTGAGTAAAGGGTGATTTTTTGTATAAAAAATTGTGTCACAGCCCCACCAAGCTCTCTGCTGTGTGTCAACTCTTCTACAGAGCCAGAATAGAAGAATGCAAATAAATATATTAATAATACTAACTATAAAGTGTCTTTGAAATAAAGCATGGAATGACTGTACTATGCAGATAGATGACTGAAGAGGTAGATCCCTACTTTCCTCTGCTGCATTAAATATTACCTCAACCCTATGCACTGTCACAGGAAACTATTGTAGGAACTACTGTTTCTTAGACAGATGTCACAGTCTGAGGTACACAAAATATTTTGGCAGTAGAATAATTTGGTTTTGAGACCCGAAAGTTACCCCTTGACAATTTTGCCAGCACTGCATTTCAGCATTACATTGTTTCTCTCTGTATATGGTTGGATGATATGCAATAAAGCTATTTCAGCTTTCAAATCCTTAAAAATGTATTATTAAAAGACATTATTATACAAAAGGCTCGAGTATAAGGTAACATGTCACTTTTTTGATCTATGATGTGGACTTAGTACATTTAACCTCCTTCACACACTGTTCTGATATATCATTCTAGCTGTTTAGTAATCAAGAATTTGATTTTAATTTGATTAAAAATAATAAAAATAAAAAAAACAGACATCAAAATATTTGTTGGATAAACCACATTATTCATTACCTCTATCCTATTACTTCATAAAAGGAAATTTGGGTAAATAGTTGCCTAATAAATTGGAATAGTATTTTGGAAGAGAACTTTATGTAACAGTAAGTAAATGTGAAATTATCTCCTGGCATTCACCAGATATGTACTCTGGCAGTAAATCAGCTCTTCTGACATAATGTTTGTGATGACACAGAACTCAGATATGTGGCAGTATCAGACAACACTACGCTGAACTTCAACATTTACTCAACTGAAGAAAGGGAGCATAAGCTATGAATAAAATACTGCATTTCTAATTTTTTTTTTTCTGTAGTCTTGTATCGTTCAAGGAGTGTAATTTTTTCTCTCTCTTGTATGAATATTGTTTCACTTAGACCTCCTGCTTGAACCAGTGGACTTCATAAGGTCATCCCTCAATGGCACCTTTGAACACATCTGATCAAGAGTTGTGCCCCCACAGCAGCTTCAGCTCTACAGGGGGAATAGCCCTAACCTGGCTGGCTTACTCCTCTCAGGTACAGCACTGTTGGGCAAAGCTTCCTGTTTTCAGGGAGCATTCACTAGTGCTATTCTGCAAGAAACAATTCTTGGCAATTGCACTGGCAGTGAGTGTCTGAAAATCCAGAAGAGATTGTGTGGTTTTCACATTCTGCTGTCAAATGCCCAGGCTAATGTTACCATTTAGGAAATGTGAATCCCCAGTGGTATCAGAGTCCACATCAGAGAACTGTAAACCCCATTGGCAGGAACGGGGAAATACTCACCAGACTGCTGGCTTCACAGTTGTCTCTGAGTGCTCATTTAAGAGAAGGTCATCAGGACTAGAAAACTAATCAAATCTACGAATATATTATTATTATGAGGTTTTTTCAGGTCAAAATTAAGCTGGTGCCTCTTGCCGTAGCATTTCAATTGATGTTTTAAAAAACTGATATTTTAAGTTTTGTAGATATAACATGGAAGATACTAAGGACATGTTAATTTTCTTACACCATACTTTTGATACACATTTCCCTCAGTATCTTTTTTAGTATTGTTAAATTCAGTGTAATACACAGTAAGGGAAAAGGTATTTATCTTTCAAGAACCAGAGGTAAATTATCCTCCTAATTGCAGGCATTTTTCCTAACTTTCTCTCTCCATCCTGATGTGTGAAACTTCTTATTTGGCATTATAGATCCCATTCAATGTAGTTTCACATGATCACAACCTGTTGGGTCATATGGAATATTACTGTGATAGATGTTTTCACCCTCAAGGCTGAAGAGGTATTTGCTCTAGACAGAACTAACATGCCGTAATATTGCAATGATATTCAAGGAAAAGAAGTAATTGTGAAACACTATAGAAAAAAACCACCTCTATTTGTTAAGAAATCTGTGTATAAAACAAAATAATTCACTAAAATAAATGTGTAATAACATTCAAAGTATATTCCTAACCTGATGCTCTCCTAATTAAAAGTCTGGGATTCATGCTTTAGATTTAATTTCACAGAATTGCAGAATGGTTGAGGACAGCAGGGACCTTTGGAGACTTATTTACTCCAAATCCCTGCTCAAAGCAGGGTCAGCCAGAATAGGTTTTCTAAGGGCTATGTCAATTTATTAATATCTCCAAGAGCAAAGACTCCATGGCTCCTTTGGGCAACCTGTCCCAGTGTTTCACGTCCTCAAAGTAAAAACTGGGGTTTGTTGGTTGTGTAGTTTTATTTTTTCCTTGTATTTAGATAGAATTTCCTGTATTTTTTCTTGAGTCCGTTACCTCTTGTCCTTTCTCTGGACACCACCGAGAGGAGTCTGGCTCTGTCCTCTTTTCACCCTCGCTTCGGGCATTTGTATACATTAAGTTTACCCAGAGTCTTCTCTTCACCAGGCTGAAAAATCCCAAGTCTCTCAGCTTTTTCTCAGAAGAGAGATGCTCCAGACATTTAATCACCTTAGTGGCCCTTCACTGGACTCTCTCCAGTATCCCTATGTTTCTCCTGTACTGGGAAGCCTGGAAGTGTTCCCAGCACTCCACATGTAGCCTCACCAGTGCAGAGCAGAAAGGGAGGATCTCCCCTCTGGAGCTGTTGGCAATACTTTTCCTCACACAGCCCAGGATGCTGTTGGCCTTCTTTACTTCCAAGATGCACCGCTTGCTCACAGTCAGCTCTTGGCAACTCTCAAAACCAAAGCCAGTTAATTGTACAGAAGTTTTTGGAATTAAATATCATCTGAATGGATCACTTGAACCTGTGTTTCCTTCATCTTTTTTTAGGCAGACATCCCAGATGTGTCCCAAATTAACAATTTTTATAGAAGTTGTAGTGGCTTCACAAGGAGAACCTGCAATTTGTTACAGAGAACTGTGTGGCTTGTTAGTCTGTGATCTGGCATTAGAGCATACTGAATCATGTAAATTGGACATTAGAAAGCCAGGTTCCTAACTTTGAAATAAATTTCTTGACTTGCAGTGCCATAAAAAAAATTAGTGTCTCATTTTTTTCCTGATTGAAAAACTCTGCTTCAACTACCTTTTGAATGAAGATGCATTCTGAAAGTGTGTTTTCATAAATTGTGTTTCTTTGAGAACGAAGGAGTTCAATGAAATGAAGAATTTGATAGCTACACACATATGCATAAAGAAGAAATAGGTGCCACATATTTTTTTGAGAACTAAATGTCTAGATCTTTTAGAAACAAGTCTCAAAGATCTACAGTGGGAAATTCAATATGCTTTGATTACCTAAAAGTGAGTCACTTTGTGCAAATATTCTGAAAACCAAACAAATAAAAACTATCTGTGAAAAATAAAGATTATGTAAAATACTTCCACATTTATTTGATAATTAAAAAATTTATTGAATGCTGCTGGTTTTGATTCTGTCCCTTTTGTTTGAACTAAATTGTGTTTGTGTTGATTCTGAGAGAAAGCTGAGGTGTTCAAGCACAGACAGGTGTGTTTTGGTGATTTATTTCATAGTGCCTTTTCTCTTTGGATTTGAAACAAGTAATAATGAACTCCTTCCAATTCCATTGTAAGCTTAGGCCAAGGCTTTGTGTTCTACTGCCTACTCATCACACATAATGATATGGGGCAATTATATGGTATAGCTTGTTGCCCACAAGGAACAAAAGGGACAATACTCACATTTTTGTTTTGATTCTCAGGCTGCATTTAAATTGTATACAAAGAAATTTTCTCCTGGTGTGATTCTGAATGAGCATAATAGCTTCTGGAATTCATGCCAGAGTACTTAAAGGTGGTAAATTTGATTACATTATAAGTATCTCCCTGGAATGATTTTGCCCCTGCTACTTAAGTATGCTTCTAATTTCACAGAAAATAATGCTTGTGGTTAGTGCTTTGGGCTATTCCTGAGTTGTGTTCCACTATTATCTTTCAGTGATATACTCACATAGGATGTAAAACCCAGAGAATTTTGGAGATGTGGTGTTAAAAATTCAAATTAATAAGTCAAAGTTCATGATCTATTAAGATTTCCTCTCACACTGTTCTACTTTGTAACACTGTAGGACTTCAAGAACATGAGGGTAGGAGGGCATTTTCAATCTTCACATTGCTCTTGCAGGCACTCTTGGAAGGTGTCTTTCATAAGGAAGACCCATGGTGAGACTGCACTGTAAATTCCTCTACTGCCCTTCTCTGAATTTGCCTGTAGGCAAGCCTTGTTCTGAACAAAATGCACAGAGGTTTGGGGCAGGTTAGGGATTCCAGGAATCCCATGCTTTATGCTTACAGGCACTTCTGTCTCTGTTAGCCATGTTTACCTTGTAGTCCCCAGAGATCCGTATGTAACAGGGTTCCCAGACTCCCCATCTCAGCTTTTGACAGGTGGATATGCAAGGAAGACCCCTGATGCCTTCAGCCTTCCAACTTTTGTCATGACTGTGAGGCCAGCATCTGTTGCTCTGACACTGCACTACAGTCAGCCTTGCAGCCAGCTCACTAGTTTCATGTCTTGATACATAAAAAGAATGAAACCATTCTTGCTGAAAAATGTTTTTCTGTTCATCTTAAATTGGACATTGTTTCTCCCCTGTGCAGACTCCTTTGGTTTACTTCCCCATTTTGAAGGAAACCAACCTCTTATGACGACCTCTTAAGAGATTCTAAGCACACAAAATAGACCATCCTAAATCCACGTTCCTTGAATGCCACTTTCTATCCACCTATGACTGTCTATGATACCACTTGGTATTTTAAAAGGGACAACAGTCTAGGGTTAAATCCTCTGTGTTCTGCATTGTGTCCTCAGAAATTCTCTAGATATGTATTTAATTGCGTACCAAACCTGCTCCACCAGCTCCATACAGTCTAAACCCTTTTCCAGATCTTTTGATCACTTTATCTGTCGAATGATTCCATAGCTAATTCAAACAATTTTACTAATTTTAATTTTACTAATCTTGATGTTATATTTAACCCTAGATATCTGCTTCCTTAGAGGACATATTGAATTCTCCAAGCAGCAACAGATATTCTTCACCACTCAAGAGTTAGAAAGGACTTCAGTGATTTGGACTTGCATGCCAGCTATTGGCAAGGGAGTGAAGAACGAAAGAATATGACTGCAAACAATCATGCCCAAGAAATCTAGTGAATTACAAATCAATTTGTCAAATGCTTTTTTTAAACAGGGTTTCTCTTTTTAACTTTATGATTCTTAAAGACCTTATTTTTCTCTGCAATCCTTATAGACTCCTTGTGTCTGTAGCCTAAGTATAGCCTAGTTTAGGCACAAATGGAGGGGCAAGTCTTGAAGGGAGTTGGCAGGGGGTCTGATAAAGACAGTCAGATCAAGAAAACATCCTTAATAAAGAAATATCTTTTTATGCAGACACATTTTTTCAATCATTCTAAACATACTTATAATTTGTCACAACATTTCAAGCTTGCTAAGGAGTGAGTAAAATTCACAGCAATTCCAACACTCCTGTCTGTTTGACTAAGACTGATTTCTATTCCAGTTCCTGAATGGCAATTTCTAAAGCTGTCAGACAAACACAGGTTGTGTGTCAGCTGCAAGGATTATGGTCTTCCATATTTCTGTACAATAACTGGATGCATGTAAAGCTTGATGGAACATGAGAAGAAATTTGATCAAAACATTTCATATAGAAAGGGACACTACAAAAGACCTACTAAGTCACAAAAGCACTTGAAGGAGGTTTCATGGGGACTTGACAGATTAAAAGCTGACAGCACAACTGTCACAGTGTCAGTCGAAATCCAGCTTGATCTCATTACCAACAAAGTGTGAGAGACACACAGGAACAGTAATGAAAGTACATGAACAGTAATGAAAAGAAATTCAGAATACAATGGAAGTATCATTTGTGTGCTCCTGTATGCTTAGACCATGGACAAACCCAGTACAGGAGAGAAAGGGAGTATAATATAAAAAATGAATGAGTTAATGAAGGTCAGAATTCAGTCTTTTTTTAAAGCTTTTTGAAACAGACTTTTGCACTAAATCTATACCTACAAGGGAGTTTGTGTCATAATAAATCGTATCAAAATCATGGGAAATTTCAAGAAGAAAATCCCAATTGACAAGATGGCTGAATTTGAAATGTTTTCAATTTTTAAAAGATTTTCATTCCTGTCTATCCAGCTCAGACTCAAAGTGAATAAATTTTTAACTTCTCAGGGTGGTGTAGGTGGGATAACTTAATCAGCTACAAAAAACCCCTACGAATATTTGGCAAAAAGAATACTGTCTTATGTATGCTCATGGATGATGTAAGACTGAATCCTGACTACTTAATATGAACTCTAATTGTGTAGGGATGATTTGTGTTTTAGTTTGACAAATACCATTTCATGTTTTAAAAACAAAATTTTATAGAATAATTCAGATTTTCATGTTTGTGATTGTTGTGTGTGTAATATACCTTTGTCTCATTCACACCTACAAAAAATATTATGGTTATTAAATTTTATTTCATTTATCAATCTGCAAATTAAATTTTAAAGAACAAATGTAACAGATAGTTACATTTATACTGCTAGCTAGTATTTGATATAGTCAGCTCTAGAAATGATGCCTAGTTGTCTCATTTTTTTTCACCAGTAAAAAGAAACTGCAAAATTATGACCCCAAGTAAAATAATTTCATGTAAAAATTTGAGATTGAAAGATGAATGAAAGATTAATGTCTTAGCATTTTTTTGCTATAAATAAATACTTTACTTCTTTTGTGGTGCTTTAAGACATCATTTGGATTTACACCATTATCTCGTAAAACTATGACACAGGCGTTAAATAATAGAAATAATAGTTTTTATTCTTCTCATAAAAAGGTTTTTCTTATGTTCCTAGAGTGACTCATTAAGTTCAACTGATCTTTTCTTTTTCCATGAATTTTTAAAAATATACTTCAGAGCTACACAGATCCTGATGCAATAAGAGAGTTTCCTCTGATCCTGTCCTACTCTTGCTTTCATGCTCCCCAGGCACTGTGTGTTTCATTTGAATAGAACTTCCTGAAGAGGAACTTTTGGGTTCTTGTGTTTTTATTTTAATTACAGGGTACTTTTACAGTGCAAAGAAAAAATATATCCAGATCTTTCTTGTGCAGTTGATGGAGAGGCAGGCTTGTCTAGTCCTCTACCTCTTAGCTTTTATGGCTCATTTTTTTTGCCTAAAAGAGGTGTGCAAAGTCATCTGAGGCCCTTAAGATTATCTGACACATACTAATGGGTCTAGTAACAGTGACAAAAATCCTGAGAATAACCCATTGAATGGACAGGAAAAATACAATAAGGCATCTGAAAATGTGAATTCCTTGTATCTTAAATGGAACATTACATTTTTCAGCTGTGTTCACAAGACTATTATATTTATTCCTCTGTAATGAATAGATAGATTTTCCTTTTTTTCCCATCAATGGACATCAGCTTCTGTGCTTCAAAGTGACAGTCTATATTGTTTTCAAGAGCTACAGCTTCACAGCTCCTGGTCTCTTTTAATGGACATACACAGACTATGAAGTATTACATGCATATTTTAATCATGCCCAGAATTCACAGGAGGGCATCTGGGAGGTGTGCACTCAGGGAATGACCAGGATGTCTGAAGAAAAGGCTAAATTTTCTGAGAATTACAGTGGTCTTTGTATAATGTCAAGTTATACCACTACTCTCAAGCAGAGCCATCCTGATTGCTTGCAAAATTTTGCGTTTAAAACTTCAATACTTAGCTCTATAACCACAGACCACAGTCTCAAAAGAAAGTGCCACTTTATTGTAACATAATACTACTACTGAATGAAGATTCCATGTGCACTTCCTCTTGGAGCCAGGTCAGAGATCTTATTATTTGTCATCAGAGATTGGATTAACTTGTTTGTTTTATTCCATTATCCATACAATTTTGTGACCGTAGAGGAAGTGATCTCTCTGCTTCCAAGAAACATTTAAATATATTTTTAATTTTCAAAGAAAAATGTGAGGGTTGCTCTATAGTCTACCACAAAATTGTATTATATCATCACAACAGGGGGTGCATGATATGTTCCACAGACCATTCCATGGAGTGCTGAAGAGTGAGTTAAAAGAAGGTAAATTTAATATTACCTCCTCCACACTCTCCTTAGAGGTTAGCATCTAGAGGAAAGCAATCTTCTTCATTATTCTCCCAAAAGAAACCTCATTTGAGACTTAGAGCTACACCCATATTGACTTGCTGTGTGTAGCTGTAAATGGATGGTGAACACAGAGTGAAATAGTTAACAGGTCTGCTTCCTGGGCTGTGACAATAAGCAACTTCAGCTCCCCATTCAGCTGTTGTGACATTTAGAGCTGGAGCTAGTAAAACACAAGAAATGAATTAACTGTATAAGAACAATGACATAAAGTAGCAGAAGATAAGCAAGTATCTGCAAAACTTTACTGAATGTCAAAGCTATTCTGTGGTATCACCTCTAGGGCAAAAATCGAAAAAGGCATGCTCTTTATCTCTATAGCTGTAATTTCCATAATGCTCAGAAGATTTTAGGTCAATTCTAAAAATAAAATGTGCCTGCAGTAGTTAGCCAGGATTTGTGTTTAATTCAATTCACAGAATTTGCAGAGGTGGAAGACATTGGATGGCTCTGACCTCCCATGGTTAAGAATCAGGACCATTAAAAGTGTTTGGTTGAGCTGGTGACAACAGTGAGTTAGGGGTCAGATCAATAAAAACCTTTAGATCAAATTGCAAAGAAAAGTTTCAAAGCATCTCTTAGCATGAATTGGCAAATCTTTTATATGCTGACACCAACAATGCAAACCAACATGTAAAACTCTGACCCATTAATCAATCTCCAGTGGTGTATTGTCAAGAGTTAACAGTGTGTGATAACTACTCTACCAAAAATGACCTTGTTTCTAATGGTAATGATTAGTTGATGTAATTGCCAGGCCTATCTTTTATATTCTGAGCTGTTTCTGCTATGCTGCAGAAATGTCAGCGTGGGTAGATCTGAAAAGGGAACTGAATTTACAGCATGTATGAAGGATTAGTACTCAGCTGTACAAGTTTCCCTTATTCTGCATTAGCAGTGATACCTAAGACTGTGCTGCTGTTATAATTTAAAAGCCTATTTTAAAGTACACTGCTTTTTAAAAAAATTCTATTACTTAACTGAATGAAAATAAGAGTCATCAACCTTCTAGCTTGCCTTTTACTGCAGCACTATGGAATTTGCAATAGTAATATAACAGCCAATTTTAAAATGGGAAAATCCTTTGTGCTAAAGTGAAACATTGAAAATTGTCCATATCCTTCTTATAGACCTATGTTTTTTAAAACTTAGAGTAAACAGAAAGATAGATTGTAAAATATTAATAAATTCTCACAGACCATGTTATTAAAAAGACACCAGATACTGTTGTATAGTGACTTTTGACTTAATTTTGCTTTTTGAAATACAAGTTATTATATTTTCAATGAATGTATTTCACTTTTCTATTTGTTAATCATTATAGAATATTAATATGATTTTTTATATGAATAGACAAGTTTCCTCCCAGGTTCTGGCATACCTTTTCTTGTTCTATAGACTTCAGGTGAGATTTAGCCTCTTGGCATGTGGAAGTGAACCATCTTTGAGGGGCATTACTAGGAAACATTCAACATGGATATATGGGGTAGATGCAACCCCTTTTAGGACACCTCAAGATAAGGCTGAAATTAAATCAGGGCACCAATACTTTGAGCCAGTTTCCTAGTCAGCAACACAAAATTTTGGATGCAGATTTATTGCACCAAATTTTGCTTCCAGCTGTCATGAGCCTTGTACTCATAATTTTGCAGTTGCAGTTTTGCAGACAGAACTTAGAGTATGTGTGGATACAATTTTATTTCCTTCAGGTTTTTGAAGGTCTGCCTGCTCTTACACATTTACCTGTTAGGTCTCATCTCTAGGGAAAAATTCAGATTTAATCTGACATGTTAACTCGCATGGATTTCCATAATCAAGAATTGATCACTTTTAGTTAAATTTATAGATCATAATTTTGACTAATATAGAAAATGCATAGAGTAAGCCTAAGGAAAAAAAAGACAATCCAAATCAAACTTAGGATGACTGATAAGAATGTTTCTTTTAGGTCAGTCTAACAATGAAGAGCCTATAAGCACTTAACACTATATTGAATTATTAACATATGACTTCCATATAATTGCTCATAAGCTTGAAGTTTGGCATTCCCTCAAGTGTCTGCAGAATCAAGAACTAAGTGTTCTCAATTCAGCACATAAATCAAGACTAGGCTAGAGTTCAGGAATTGAAGAGTTAGCTCATCTAGCAGTAACGGAAATATATATGGTCCATGCTTGTTTGTTTTTCTTTCTTATGTATGTGTGTATGAAATTCTCCCTTGTTACTAGTCATTTCACAGTATGAAGTGTTTTCAATTTGTCAAAACAATAAAAAAATATAAATCAGAAGAATTGCAGGTGGTGAAGAGGGTTTGGGGAGTGGGAAAAGTCAAGAAAATGACAATCAATATTTCATCATTGTATCTCTAGAGGCTTCTAAAGTACAGTTTACAAAGTATGAGACATTTTAAGACAGAAAAATGTTGCATATAAATGGCATTAAAAAGAGAGCATTTGCCAATTTCTATCAAGGGAAAAGAACAGCATATATTTTCTGCTGAATAGCTTTATGTTTTAATAATTTAATATACCCTCAGCACACAAAAATAGTGGCTACTTTTCTATTTTTGTTCCTTTACACAGAGATGTAGAGAAGAAACATGAGAAAACCCCATAGTCCCTGAAAGACTCAGTGGAATTTGTGATATCAAACTGGCACTTGCACTTTTCTGATCTCAGAAACCAGGTTGTAGAACCAACATGCCTACTCATCCCAAGAAGCCTGGTCTCATTAAAGATGTCCCTGCCCATGGCAGGAGGGTTGGAATGGAATGGTCTTTAAGGTCCCTTCTGACCCAAACCATTCTATGGTTCTATGATTTTTGCTTGTAGGAAAGCTACAGTGAGAGGATGCCCCAGAGTGAGGTGAAGCAGAGAAGACGAAGGGTAGAGTAAGATAATCTATGGTCCACTGGTGCTGCTGCTACAGGTTTATTTTATCCACAGCACATAAAAAAGGGTACACATGCATTTAGGACTACCTAAGCATGACTCCTCTGTATTAATAGATCAACACTGCCAGTGCTGTTTTCCATGTGGTAGTAGGAGATTGTGGATAATGCAGAAAGACACAATTTTCTTGCATTTAACTAACTAGCTGCAAATTGCTTCTTCACTAAGGAGATTTGTAGCTGACTAATTGTGACATCTTTTGTCTATGTCTTTCAAAGTAAATAAGGTGCCAGAGTTTTCTGCCTTTTATTCCAGCTAGCGCAGTCTGGCCACATATGTACTAATAAAATATATTAGATCTCAGGCCAGGCAATCACATCCAAACTGCTTACTGGGAATGGTATCTATCTTATGCTGTTAAAAAATATCCAGAAATACTTTGGGAGGTGTGGCCTTGACTGAAATTCTAAAAACTTTACACTGCAGGTAGCTATATTCCTGTTACTTCAAGTGCATCTGTGCATTGCTTAGTTTTTCAGTGCACATGCAACTTTAGAAGGAATTCCTCTCACTGATTTTGGGAATGACACTCAGCTACTCAGCTGTAGATTAGAAAACCTAAATTAATTTGGTGGAGTATAAACAGCCACATAAATGCTGATTATCTACACTCCAAATATGGACGGAAAAAAATCAAGTTGATAGAGTTATTGGAGCCTATCCATCTTTTGGTGAAGAGTGTTTTGGCATCAGTCATTGACCACAGATTCTGAGCAGTCAGTGCATTTTTTTGAATCATATTGTATATAGAAAATTCACACAAGCATACTAAATATGAAAGAAGCCCATGGGGTGCTCAAGACTCTGGAACAGCAGCTGGAGGCCAAAAGAGACGCACTGGGGTATTTCACTAGGTAGGCACCTTAGGTCACTCTCAGAAAGCAGTTCATACAATCTATTTCATAGTGGTCTTTGAGGATGGGATAAACCAGCATCTGGAAACTTGTAATTTTTCAATAATTATAAAGGGAACCTGGCATAGTCTTACCTGTCACTAGCTACCTGCTGGGTGACTTCAACTGAAACAATCTAAAAGTAAATAAGATCATGAATCTGTCCATATATTTGAACCTCACGACTACATTGAAAACAAGTATGTGTTTTAATAATTTTGCTGGTAGGAAGTGAAATTTGTAATGATTCTGCTTCCATTCTAATATATATGAAGTTAAATGGTGATATGCAGGAAATGATGAGAAAAGTGATCCTGGACATGTACAATGGCAAGACTTAATTTCTGACTTTTTAACAATAAGATCATATACTGTGTTACTTGCAAAGATCTCCTCTGCTATCATCTCAGGAAGATCTGAGCTTCTCTCATCACCATTTACAAAAGCATGAAAGGCAGACTTCTGAGTGGTATGGGTATGACTGCTGAGCTGATTAAATTCTGTTCTTATTATGCCTTTTGGACAGATTCACTGCTGAATTCAAATTATAGGGGAACTATTTGGATGTAAATAATACATTTGTGGGGGTTTTTTTTCTTCTTTTTTTTTCTTTTCTTTTTTTTTTTTTTTTTCTCTTTTCTCTTTTCCGTTTTATTTGGCTTCTGAACTGCCTATAGGTGTTAAGACTTTGGCAGTGAATTAACTTCAGAGGTGTCCTTCATGAGAAGAGTTCAGGGGGCTGCCCCATGCTGGGCACAGCTGGTTCCATCTGGTCCCAGCTGACTCTTCAATGGACCCACCATATGACACAGCTGAGCCCATCAGAAAAGCTGGTGGCACTTCTGTGAAATAGCATTTAAGAGGGCAAAAAGAGATTGTAAGGCAGAAGAGGATTAACACAAAAATAGTGGGGAGCAGCAGAAGGGAGAGCAAGGTTAGAAAGAGGAGGTGCTGCATGGAGTGAATATCCACTGCAACCTGTGGAGCAACCACACCAGAGCAGATTAATATTTCTCGAAGAAATAGCAACCTTTGGAGGACTCATGCAAAAGATGAGGGGTTTTTTTTTGAGGAGGGCTGCATTCCACGGAAATTCCCATTCCATGGGAAAACTAGTGCTGGTGCAGAAAGCGTGAAAGCAGTGGCAGAGAAAAACCAATATGTATTGACCTTAATCCCCCATCCCACTCTCCTCTGCCCTGCTTGGGGCAGCAGAGAAGTCAGGAGTGAAGGAGTGAAGTTTGTTACCAAAACCTGCTAAAAATAAAACTCCTTAGCACCACTGTAGCATTAAGAAGTTGACATTATTCATTTGACCAGATGTACGGGGGATAATGTCACCAAGCATACGTGCTGATTATAGAAAAAGTTCCTGTTTATATACTGTATTTTACATGCATATTCTTTGAGTTTTCTGGAATAAACACACAGAGGATAATCATTTCCCCAAAATCATTAACATGTGTCCCCTCCCCTCTGTGCATGACTTCTGTCCTTGGGGTCTCATGGTAGTCCCTGGTGGTCAACACCCCAGAGTCACACCTGACCTCCTGGTGAACTGGTAGAAGTTGGCACAACTGGGCTGGTAGCTTTCCAGTTCTTCTTGCCACAGAAAAAACATTGTGAGGTTCCACAAGCCAGTGGTTTTTGAAGAATAAACATTGTATTAAGCCACCACGTGCAAACAGTTCTTCATCTGGCAACAGTCTGAATCTGGAAGAGGTAGAAGGAAAGATGCTGTTTAATGTTTGTATTTGTTTATCACAACCCAAATATTTTTTTTAATTGACTATACATAAATTTTCTCCAATCTGAGTCTCCTTTTCCTGCAACAGTACTTGGTGTACAACCTCTCTGTCTTTATCACATCTCATGATCTTTCTCATTCTATTTTCTTCTCCTTCCCCTTTGAGGAGGAGGAGTGAGTGAGCAGCTGGGTGAGCTTTTGTCTGTTTGCCAAAGTTAAACCAGCACTATTTCAAACACAGTTGAGATTAACATGGAATAGAATGTAATATGTAATGATTACATTAAGCATCCCTGAAAACATTATAAGTATTGAATTTCTTCATGACTTCATAATGAACACTTTCAGTGTACACTGATTTTGTTGGCTAAACCAGGGCTAAAGCACAAGAGCAACCACCATGAGCTTGAGACTTGTCCACATGTAGGCATCTTACACCATACAAATTACTCTGGGAGGCATCTGGCTTTTCAGAAGGGCGTAAGATTCATATCGTATGAATCTGAAACCACACTGCATGCTAACAGTTGATAATATAGACATCTCTTTAAATTCTGCTAACCAAACAGACCACATTTCTTTGGACAAACCTAGCAAAACTTTAAACATCTCAGTATGGTCACTTGTGTTTAGATAACTATCAAATTGACTGTTACCTTTCTTACCTAACCCTTTGTGCTCTGGCTTTTTTTTCCCGTCTGTTTTTCTGACAAACTTGCTCATTGTAGATGTGAAAGATATAAGGGCTGTACTTTTTTTAGCTTGGCAGTCAAATTTTTCTTGTCCAAATTAACAAGTGGGGTTTCCAAACTGAGAGTTCCATTTATTGGACTAAAAGAAATATATGCTTACAATTGGGATGAATCTGTGTTGGTTGTACACCTCAGAAAACTTATTTTCTACATTAAAATACATTCTGGCAAATTCATTCTGCCTTAGGCAGAATATTATGTACACAGATGCCCTTTGTAGTTTAAAAGTTTGGGAAATATGCTTTAAGTAAGTTAGAAATAATCATCTTTAATTTAGGCTGTAGGTCTTTTCAGCATGACTCACCCTCATCATTATCTTACCCTTACAGCATTACTAAAATACTAGTGTAATTAAGATGAGTATCTTACAAGATTTCTCCCAAGGAAATTTATTACAGAAAAAAGAATACTTTCTCCTTTTTTGACAATATGAGACATAACTTTCCTTTATTTTCATAAAATTGACAATATATGAATCTACTATATGATAAGGAAGTATTCTATATGACTAATATATTTAAATACAATGCTAATAATTGCAGAATACCAAATGGGTAAAATTACTGTGTTATGAATAATATGACTTCACAGTCAGAATTAAAATGCTTAATAGAGTGCCTCCAATGTCAAGTTCTATTTTCAGTCATTTCCAGTAGACATTATTATCAAGGAATCTAAATGGAGCCAATAATTTAAAAGACATGAAAGGCAGATAACAAGATAGAGAAGTAAGATGCATGCACACCCCCAAAAGCTGAACGGCTTTTTCCCACCGTTTTACAGAAGTATTTAATATTGGTATCAAACACAAACCAGATAAGGTATGCATGACATCATACACCCCTGAGATCTTTAATTGAAACTGCACTAAAAATAATAAAAAATGTCTTGATGTCCACAATCAGCTTCAGGGGAAACATAAACATTTTTATCCATTTTTGCCCATTTTGTACTTTTTGTCCACTTGGTAAATGTAATTTTATGTACCATCATAAAGACTGAGATACCTGCATTGTCCCTACACTTGCTATCTCAACATACACACACAACTGTCTTCATTACACAAGTAAACACAAAATACAAGGTTATCTTATGATCCCTGTTATTTAGTCAGTTTCTTTTGCAAACAGACATTGATGAGATTACGATAAGGTAATAAAAATGAAAAGTGACTAATAATATTCCAGGGTAACAGTTAATCCATTAAATTTCTATTGATATTTATATTTTGAAATCTATTCTGCAATGAAGTGCCCAAGGTCATGGATCAGGAGGTGCCAGAAAAATTAGAGGGGAAAGCATTATTAAGATTAAAGCTAACACTGAGATAGAAATTTTTACTTTTAGAAAACTTCATGATTTTTAGAGTTAGTATTAAGGAAACTCCTGACACTGACTTTTGACAAAGTTGTATTAGAAATATAACACCCAACATCAACAGTCTTCCCCTTCCTTTACATAAAATTTCTGCTTTTCTTGAGGTGATAAAACAAACTAGTCACACTGGTCATTATACAGATTTTTGCCATTGCCATACAGCAGCTAGTTTTGCTTCTCAAAATACTAGTTTTATATTGCAAGAATTGATAAACAATTTTATATTTGGTGTGGGATCTATAACTAAACCCACAGATTTATAACAGTTATAACTTTTTGGGCTATCCCAGCAAAAATGCCAAAGAAAGAAAAAATGTTAAGAGATGTGTGTGCCCTGTAAAATCACATACAGAGTTTTAGTGGACTTTTAATTGCCTTTAAATAAGCTAGCTTCAGTTCTTGAAATAACCTGGAAACAGGGAAAGGGATTCTCATGGGTTTCTTCACTTCAGATTTGCTGTCCTGATTTCAAAGAAATCCCAAGGAATAAATAGATGAGAAGCTTTTACGAATAGATCAATTCAGCAATTCAAGGCTGGATTTTTTTCCCCATATAGAGCAGTAAAAACAGTAATAGTTCCCTTGCAGAAAAATGGAGGACAAGAAATGCTTTTAACTCTGAAGATACATCTGATAAAAATTCTTTCATTTCCCCTTTCAAATATTATACCAACATATCGTGGTTGAAGACAACAAAATGGAATGGAATGTAGCAAATTTACTGACTTCACAATTTGGGGAGAGGACCTTGCCCTTTTCATCATTTCTTTGGACAGCCTTAAGCTTATGAAAGTTTTAAATCACTCAGCTCAGATGGTCAGTGAGTTGGCAGATTACAGAGGCAGCAGTTCAAAGCTGCAGGAGCAGGATCCTTTTTCATGCTTTTTTGAAGAGACATGCTAGAATTATTCCAGCCAGTTCAGACGGCAGAGAAACAGGGAAATCAAAGTCTAACAGAAAATACAAACAAAGTGCAATGTCTGTTGGGTCTCATTCCCGTACTTCAGTCCTTCCAAGTGCAGAAGGTTGATCCTTCTTGTCCTTTACATTTACAGGCCAGTTCCTCCCTCACCCCTTGTAGATGTGAGTCAGAGGAGTCAGTAACATGTGAGGGTCTGTGCTTTCCTCCTCTCTGGATTTCTCCCATCTTCATCTCAAATACTTGTGACTTTTGTGTTCTACATCCTACTTTTTCTCAAAAAACTACATTTATGATCTGAGGCCCTTTTCCAAAATAGACCCTAACCCCTCTGGCTGCTATTCCTTTTTTAACTGGGCTGCAGTCTTCTCTGTCAGCTGCTGCTAATTGGTCCCTTAGTTGCAGCTAGGGAAATAATTGGTTTATATTGGTCTCTTTGAGCTGTGATAGGGTTTTTTCATCTTATCTTATCTACAATACTCCTGAATACCCATCATAAAGAAAGATTCAGAAGATGGGAGCTTTAAATATCCTAATACATTTGGTATTAAAAATTAGACCTCAGAGTCTAAATCCTTTGGATTTAGGTAAAGTTGCCACTCTTAACTTCCATATTCTGATATGGATGAACAATATGCACAGAACTGCTTAAGAGGGTTCAGCAATCAAAAGATCTGCTGCTGTCAACATAGCAGAATGCAGCTTCCTCCTTTCCCCATAGAAATACACATACATCCTTCATGGAAATCCTGCCAAATGAGGTAAAATTAATCTTTACAATGGGCTGGTATAAAGTGGCTCATTCGTGGGGGTGCTATTGCCAGCTAGCAGATCCCCCAGGCCAATTTACAGAAGTTCATGAGTCCTCCAAACAGCTGGCTGAAGCATGGATTCAGGCTTGGAAGAAGGAAGCGTGCTCTCTCTCTTGGGTTAGGAAGA
>JBBMKD010000145.1:100180306-100216361 GCA_037834095.1 Argya squamiceps | reverse complement strand
TGTGTCTCCTCTTTTCCCAGCTCGGGGCCTGGGCGGGGAAACACTCTGACCCAATGGGGAAGGGAAGGGGGTGGGGTCACATCAGGAGAAATCAGGTACATCAGGGATAGGAATGGGGGAGTGGAAGGAGCATACCAAGTACAGACAAATAACAAAATACAATTACAAATTCAAAAAACCTGAAACTTGTGCCGCTACAGGCTGGAATCATACCAAACAAATACTTAGAGATCACAGTTAAATCTCTGAAAAAAGACACTGATAGATTATGAATCAGAGAGATGACAGGATGTATTGTTTGTGGAAAAAAAGACTTGTGGCAACTTGCCTGCTTCCCCAGGTCCTGGAGCACAGCCAGGTACATCATTATTATGACACAAATGAGTTTGTAAAGTGCATTTAATGGTGTATCAACCTGTTTCATTTACCTGATAGCAGCTTTTGATCGTTCTTAAGAGTTTGCAATTTATTCTGTTTGCTTTTCATTTTTCTTTGTAGTGCATCAGCCATCAAATTTTTTTTGGCATGAATTTCAATGATGCTTACATTACTAGATCAGCAAATGTATGAGGATATTGCATTTTATGGGATCATTTTGATATGTTGTTTGTTCATCTTCTCTTCACCAGTGTCCAGCAATAGTGTTCTCTAATTGTCCCATTTATTTTGTTGAAATATATGGTTGAAATCAACTATACATCTGAAGTAATCAGCTTTAGGAAAATGAACGTTTTTGATGACTTTCACCTATATAATTTCATTGCAGCTTGCAAGGTGTGACTTCAGTGAAATTTAGTGCAAATTTTTGGTATACTTGCATTAAATTTTATGAGGTCATTTTAAATAGAAAATTATTTTAGCAAAATAAAGGATGGGAATTCAAAATAAAGTGGGATATTTTCTGAGCTCTTCTCCAGCTCTCTCTGGGCACATGCACAGGGAGCAATGAAAATATAGGTTCTTATATTGCAGCAGCCTGTCCATGTTCGGCTCTATGAATTGCACATGAACTACTAAGGCCTGCAAGTGAATGAGACTTCTGGGTTCATGTTGCTTCTTCAAGATTCAACCTGAGTACAGGCTATGGCTTTCAAGTACTTTCGATTCTGAGTTTAGGGGGGCAAATTCCCTCTGGACTATGTGTTAATACTTCTCATGCAACCTTAAACTCTATTCCTGACTTTTGAAATGTGGAGCAGAGGGAATGCCCTGCCTGAGGCTCTGTGTATAAATGCAGATGTGTCTCCTCATTCTGTGAGGAGCTGCCACCATGTGATGTAGCTTCTGGCATGAGCATGTCCTCTCTCCCTCAAGAAGAGTTGTTTGGTGAAGAAGGCCATGGCCAATATTACCTGTCTCCTCTGATAAATCCCCTCCTAAAATAGTCTTTGTCTCCATCTCTTAATCAAGCAGTGACTATACAGATGTGACAAATATTGGTTGTACCCTTCTGACAAATCTGAGAGGTCCCACAGACAAAGTAAAATAAAACATTACCTCATTTGAGCAAATTAATAGTTAACTGACTAATTTCAAAAGGTATTAAAAAAAGTAAACCAAATATTTCCTATGTTGTTTATTCTTAGTTTAAATCTATCTAATAATTTAAATCTATCTATCTAATCTATCTATCTATGTCTATTATTGTTATTTAAATAGTTTGACAGGCCTCCCCAAAATTCAGTATTATTTCTCAACTCTGTGGTAAAGCATCCAAACAGTATGATAGTTGTATCACTGAAGGGAGAACTGTATGCTGAGATTTCTCAGAGGAGCACTTCGTGAAAAGCCATATTAGCTATTGAGGGATACAGCAAACTGTAATGAGATTTAAAGACTGGTCTACCTATTCTTTCAGAGCTACATGTCCTTGGAGAATTTACTACAAACACAGGAATGCTATAACTGATTTAAGAGTACAAGTGGATATTTGTACAAAGGGGAAATTTGTACCTGCTGTTAAGATTAAGCTCCCTCCTATTCCTGAAATATGATGATTTAAGGATTCATTGTCATGCTATATACTAATATTTTATCCTTGCAGTGAGGATATTGATCTTGAGCGTAAACTGCAGCATTTGCACTATTCAGATCCTAAGTTATCAACAAGTCAGATTGATCTGCACTTATTATAAATGTTATTGTGAAACTTCGTTCAAATGACTCATTTTATTCAGCAAATGAATTGGAAAGAACAGCATTTTAAATGTTGTGACCTGAAACTATGAGTATGAATACTGAACTCTCTATGGTTGGTTGAAAAACATTTTAAAGTAGATTTTGTTTGGGTTTTCTCTATCTGTTGGACACAGTTTCAGTCTGTTAAATTACAAAACAATAATTACTGGGATCCTAAAGGAGAAGCTGGAAACATTAGTACAAGAACAGCCTTTCAAGTTGTCTTTAATTCAGTGTAGCAGAACAATACAGTCAATAGCAAAGCAACTACCCTAAGCTGAACTGAAGGCTGAGAACTGCCATGCAACAAATTAAATTAACCATTTCACACATAATGGAACAAACTTGAATAAATATGCCTCTAAGACATAAAAGCTGTTGCAAACACTGAGATTGTGTTTGTGCTATTGGTCTATTGTAACTGAAATTAAAAAATCAAAAATGTTGAAAAACACTGCCACTAAAGAGGCTGAAGTATTTCAAATGTTGACTCTTTGCAACCTAAAGTGAAGAAAATGAAAGTTTAACAAGCAAAGAATGTACCCAGTGAGAAAATGTTTCATCATTCATGCACACATACTTTCATGCTCTTTGAACTGAATTTCAGAAGAGAAATAAGCTGTCCTATATCTTTAAAGCCACCTGGATAATTTAATGCACTGTCTTCAGTGCTCAGATATTTTCAATCAGTTTGTCTCCCTAGGGAAGGGTGGCAGGGTTCTTCCTCTGCCCTCAACAGTAATATGATCTAGGTTATCCTAGGATGTGTCATCTTGTAAGTTTCAGCACAGCTGTGTGGAAGACAAAAGTTTTACGACTTCAATTGTGCTTATGGGGTGATCAAGTTAGGTGTAGACAAGGAAATCTGGCTAAGAATTTCCTAACTGTAGATATAACTCAGATATAATTAGCATCAGAATAACATGTGATTTAGGTTCTAGCACATATGAAATCATACAGTGAAAATCTTTTTAGGTTGCTAACACTGTCTTAATTATTCTCCTATGTGATCTTAGCAATAAAATGGGAATGATATTTAATCTCTAACAAAAGGAATAGAGAATATAATCAGTGATTTTTTTCAATATTCTTACCTCAAGGTTATGAGTAGCTTTTATTTTTACTTATTGTAGCAAGATCTCTACATCCCCTGAAGTAATTAGTAGCACATTACAAGCTTTGACAAGGTATTACTTAAACATATTTATTTTTAGAAAGTAAGAAGGAATTACAGATTTCTGTGGTTCAAAACACAAGCTGATTAGTTTAAAATTATATCTACCAAGAACAATGTCTCTCTCAAAGCAGTTTTTTCTGTAGGTGGTGTTATGGAAATCATGCCATATATTAGAAGATTAATTTCAAACATTTTTGCTCCCTGAAGTAAACTCAGAACATCATCTACTGATGATTTATTTTGATAAAACAGTATTTTTAAGTTTAGTTCCTGAGAAAATTCTCACTTCATGCAGTGTTGGAAGAGTTAGAAAGAGTTTTGAGAGTGTTTTCCACGAGATTTATTTTTTAATTCCCCAGTCTGAATAATTTCAAACAGGTTGGTTTATTTTAAAATATGTGAAAAGACAGAAATCTCAGTAGACTAATTAATTTTTTTTTTTTTTTTGTCTCTGGGGTTGAAAATAAGAACTGTTCCTATCACTTTTCCAATATTTCAGGCTGAATCAAAGGATATGAGCTGTTCATACAAGATTTTAAGTATTTTGGGGCATAAGCTGTGTCCATTTTTGGATGAGTATTTGGCTCATAATTCTAATTTTGAGTGATGTTGTTTTTGAATCTTACTCTTCTGTTTTGTCAGACTTTTGAGAGATTCAGCAGTTAAAGTACACTGATTTACACAAATTGAAGATCTGGTATTGAGGATGTTGACCCATATGCTGTGTGCAGACAGGGAATACACTTCATGAAATCTTGAAGAGGAAAATTACTTCTTTCAAAATGACGGTATGAATGTAAACAAACAACTTGAACAGATCTTGAGGTAATGAAACCCTGATATAGAAAGTCATTCTAGACCCTTGAAACTAGTGTGACTCCTCATGTGGGTGAAAACAGGAAACACAAGGAGGTAATAATGAAACAGAAAGAGAGAGGATGGGAGTATATTTTCTCTATTTCTTATGTCACCTGAGCAGGCTGGTTGTATTCTAGCTTGGGTAGTTGTGCATGGTGCAGCAATCTGTCATGTAGAAGTACCTTTAAGTAACTTTGTGCCTGATATTTCATGCTATTCTCTATGATTGCATAGTTTTCATAAAAGCTTATTGGAATTTTTTGTAATATTCTTGAAAGTAAATTTTATCTTGAGATGGAAAATGCACAACCAACAGATGCTTTGATTGCTGTAGATAGAAGAAATTGAAACAGAGAGATGAAACCTTATCGAAAGTTTGAACTTAATTTTTGTACCTGTTTTCATTATTGGAATTTTTTTCCAACAACAAATTTATAGTATTTCAGTAATGCTGTCCTAGTAACATTTCCAAAGCATTTTTTGCAATTTTTAATTTGTTTGATGGTGAGCAGACTCATAAAAATTAGTTTCTTCATACAAATCTTCAAGTATTTTATGCACTGTTGATTTCATTACAACTTCTACCATCTAGAGTCTGTAAATAACAAATTCATGCCATCCAGTGGGAACCAAGTAGCATGTCACCAAAGTCAATCTGATGCTGATATGCCTGGAGCAGTTAGCATCCCATAAAACAGTGAGAGTAGTTAAAACTCACAGACTATGGCAGAGGAGCATAAATGCAGGATTTACAAGGTCGTAGACCTTGAAGAGAAAAACGTACACCCAGATCAAGAAAAAATGAGATAAAATTCATGATAATCCCAGAGCCAGGGACTGTCAATATGAAGATCTAGGCAGTAAGGGGGAAGCTCAGGTGGTATAGGATTTATGGGACAGAGCTGAGCTTCTGCAATCTAGGGAACATCACCCACTTCAATTGAAGGGATAAAAACACTGGGGAGGAAAAGCATCATCTTCTGCTTCCCCCTCCAGTGCTTAAGAAGAGTTGTTCACTAAGAAGCATCTTTTGAAAAAAGGACACTTCATATAGGACTATTCCAGGAGGAGTAGGTCTGATGAAGTATTCAAAATATAGAGATCATTTTGGGCCTTTAATACTATCATAAATTGCAAATTAAATATCCACAAGACAACAGAAATATTCATTTAAGTTATATAGGACAAAATTGCATCTGTCCTCCTTCATTCCTTCCCATTGGCCTGACTGAATTTTTACTCAGATTGTAATGTATTTTAAAAATATAACTGCAAAATCAAGCATGAATTTTTTGTGTGCAAACATCCTTTTTTTTTGCAAAATTGTCAACCAAAGAGATTTTGAAGACCATGAAGACCATAGGAGAAGCAGATTAAAATGTTGGCACATGGCTCTTGGTTTGAGATTATTTTTATGCTTGAGATGAAACCACTTTTTTCCTGATATTTCTCCCCTGAAGGAAAAGAAAAAAAAAAAAAAAAAAAAAAAAAAAAAAAAAAAAAGAGAGATGAGGAAAAGAAAAACCCATTTAGAAGATAATGCAAAATAGAAAGCACCCACTTTTCCACAATGCTGTTCATTAACTTCAATGCTGTCTTTGGTGGAAGGTTAATTTTGGAAAAAAAAAAGTACTACATTTTAAATAAATTTACTGGTTCTACTGTTACTGAACTATATCTACCTATTATTTTACTTCATTACTAGTTGTTGAAAAGAAAAACACTAACATTTTTGTTTTCTGTCCTACTTTCAACTTCTAGTTTTGGGTTTTTTCTACAAAAGTCATTTGCAATAGTTTTTGTCTACATTATAGATTATTTAGGATAGAAACAGTGCCTTATTGTGCTAGTTTTGAATAGGGTAGAGTTAATTTTCTTCACAGTAACTCATATAGTGCTGTATTTTGGATTTGTGGCTGGAAACAGTGTTGGTAACTGTTGACACAGTGTTGATAACCTTGATACAAAGGTTTTAATTATTCGTGACCAGTGTTTGCACAACATCAATGTTTTGTTGCTGGTTAATTTGATAAGGAGAAAGTGGATCTTGAGAACCTCTCTGTTGTTGTGACATTTGTATATGCATAAATTCCTATGAAGGGGTTGAATTTGGAGGTGGGTAAGCAGGACAGTTTTCCAAATGACAAATCTTGAATAGTCCTACTTAACTTTACATAAGGGAGCGTTAATAGCTACTCAGTGTAGTGAGAAAGAGGAGGGGCCCATAGCTTGTTCTTGTCTCCCATCTATTTCATTCTACTTACACCATTTTTCAACACCAACACAGAAGATTCTTCATTTCATTCTTTTTGTAGACAGAAGAGAGGAATCCAAAATTTATTAAATTCTTTTTAGTGTTAGGAAAATTTCTGGTATTACATGTCATTAATCAGAAATTATCTTCTGAATTTCCCTAATCGCCTTGTGTATTTTATAATAATTATCTTGAAAGTCTAGATTTCAAAGTATCAAATCAAATATAAGAAATAGAGTTATAGCTCCATTCTCAGCATTAACCAGTTTATTAATGTGTGTCAGCTTTGAAAGAATGAAATGACAGTCCTAAACTTATCTCATTTATTAGAGAACAGGTTAGTTAAATGCTTGTGAAAACTAATATAGGTACAGGTGATCTTTCCTTGAAGAGGATGAATTAGATAATCTCTCGAAATTCCTTCCAAAACCATCCTCTTCCAAATTGTCTAAAGTTGCACTACTACTAAATTTTTATTATTTCATCCTTGACTTCCCTGTATCTGAGAAATAGTTTAGGACAAATACGCAGTTGCTCCAAACTTTCTGTTAAAAGAAATGAATCACCTGAAAAAAGCTGAAAATTTTTTTCTTCTATCCATGTTATCATGATGACTTTCAATCTTTTTGCCTCAGTATCTTATAGAGGAAAAAAAGAAAAAAGTGGAGGAGGGTGAAGAGAAAAAACACAACCCCAAAACAGCTGCTTAGTGGGAAGAGAACATTGATAGATTTGGGAGAAACAATTGCTTCACTTTTTATTTAAAGTGACTACTTGTTGCTTAGAAATAGGAGTGACTGTACATTGTGAACCTAATGTAGCTCAGTTCATGTATACAGTATGAGAAAAAGCATTTAATTTGTGTACATTTGTCTAACAAGACATTTAATGATCTTATTTGTTCAAATTTTAATCTGAAAATGAATTTTAAGAACTTGTCACCCTTTGCACAGATGATTCCCTCTCTCAAATGCAAATGCCATAATTTCAACTGGAAGACTGTAATTAATCGTAGTTTCCTAAAATATGCTAATATGAGTCACTTGCAACCATGCAAATTGAATAGAGTGCACTATTTTCCATACCGTAAATATTATTTTTGTAAGAAAAGTAATTGCCATTAGAAATCAGAGGATATATCCCTTTTGATATTTTCCCAATAAAGGAATCCTACTGTTAATGCAATATTAAAATACAAAGACTTAGCATTTATCTGAACCCAAGAGGTTCAAATGAAGTAGGTGAATTAGTTCTGTTTTCTGATTATAATAACACTCTTGCGTAGTCCTTTCTAACATTAATCAATGATTCACCTCTTTCTTATTTCCTGTGAATGCTAAAAATGAAGATTTTTAAATTCTCTAGGGTTTCAAGTTTGCATTTAATTATGGATGAAAAGCTGATCATAAAAAAAGAAAAAACTCCACATTATTTTTGCATATATGTTTTTTACAAATAATTTGCTCTAAATTAAGTACTTTATTTTAAACATTTCTGAATATCTTCCAGTTATTTAAGAAATGTTCATAGATGCTCAGTGAGGAATTTAAAATGAATGGTTATTTGTCCAAAATATATATTAAAACTATTTGATAATCAATATTATTTTCTCTAGGAAAAATGAATAATGAAAATTCACAAAAGAACTTACATACTTAGAGCATATAGAAGAATGGGAAAGCAACATATGCAACAGATATTATAATGGAATATATTTTCTAAACTTTCCAAACTAAATGCAGTTGTGGGAGAAAGGATTATAGAAAATTCCTTAGTGCTGGATGGCAAACTTATACAGGCAATCCCACTGAGACTGAACCAAAATCTGCTAAACAGCAGGGCCTTGATTCAGGTTTTGATTCAAGCATCAAGTGCCATTTGATGTATTGTATGTTGTGTTTCCTGACATCCTGCTGTTGTTGGAAAGGTCAGGAGTCTCCCACTACTTTTGTGCCATATCCGCCAGCCCTGCATGGATTATTCTGGGATTTTATGATATTGCAAAGGACCCAGTGAACTGAGCAGCAGGTGGTTATGTGCAACTGCTTACAAAAATGTTGGGTGACTGAGAGTCTGTGGCAGAAAATAGAGACTTAGAGGCTTGAATGAAAGTTCATGCTAATATGCAGTTAATTGTCCCTACACAGACACTGAGCACCATGTAAGACAAAATATTCTGTACAGTTTTATCTGAAGATCCAAAAGATTAATATCTTCTACAATAGTTATATCTGTACTAATTTAGTGCCAACCACTTGTACATCCAAGAATGATGTCTCTCTCTGACTTAAATGACAAATAAACATTTATTTACTGACAACTGAAAGAGCCCCTAAATTTCAATATTTCATTCCTAAATTGAATCCTGACTCTATCACATAAATAGTCCAATTCCAACTGAGAGACGGCGATCTGATTCTTCTGTTTCCTAAATCAATCTACTTTCTTTGTCTTCTTTACTATTGTAGATCTGGTACAATTTTCACACCTTCAACCCTCAGCCTTCCATCTGTTTCCTCAAATTTGAAATCCCATTTTTATTCAGGACACATTATTTCAGTAAAACATGTAGAAATATATTCTCTATGTTCACCAAAGTACTTTCCATGCTTTCTAAGCCATATACATAATTCTTCATCTTTCTTAATAAAGTATTTTCTGGTCTCCACCTTCTTTTTAACTTCAACTAATTAGATATTAAGTTCATGTAAGTTATTTTATTACTGACTGCAGCTTCCAATAACTTAGATTTGGATTATGTAACATATAGGTCAACAGAGAATTTGAAATGAGGTAATTTCTTTAAAATTATATATATATATATATATATATATAACGAATACTAAACTAATTCAGTTCAATTTGAAATGCACAGTTCATTTCATTTTCTCCCAAAAGTAGAAAAGGTAATTCAGAAGTATATAATCTTCCAGCTGATGCTCTTTGAATGATAGTGAACCTGATTATGTCATCTTTATTTATACATGAATGGAATTGTCCATTATGAATAGTCTCAAGGATTTACTAAGATGGTGACTATTGGAAGTTAATGAGTTGACAAAACTGACATATCTCAAATGTTTTCATATGGGAAGAGACAAGTTATTGTAAAATTAACATGTTACAAGTGGGATGAATGCAAAAATGTTGTATGAATATAACTTTCTTTTGAAGAAATTATAAGTTCCTGTATTTTAGCCAAGTATCTTACCAAGTTGAAGTTGTTTTAGTTGATTGTCTAGTGATCTTGTCTTGTCATGGTTACCAAGGCACCGTGTTTGATTTAGAGCAGGGGTGAAATATCTGTATTTGAACTACGGCAGGCAAAGGGCTTGGGTTCAAACACACATGGCAGAGCAAACTGTGTCGCATGTGATGAAATCCAGAAAAGTAACAGACTCACAAATAGTAGCTACAGTTATTCTATTAGTTAGTTATTAATAATAGATCACTCAAGTGCATGAAAAGTATTGTGGGCATCCTGTAATTTCTAAATCCTAATATTGCTTCTTTAATGTAAACACCAGTGAAATCAATTGTACATCTCACTATATACAGCATGAGGACGAGAGAAAGCTTTCTTGGAAAACGTAGTATTTTAGAAAGATAAAGTTGACTATCAATCAATGATCTCATTTTATTATTTCGGCTTTCAGTGCCAAGAGATACTACTATGAGACATATAGGAAAGATACTATACTTACAGTTTTCCATATTTATTTTTAAATTTAATTATTTGTTCTTTAAATCTGTATCATGCTGGATTTCTGGAAACTTAAAAGAACTAGAGACAGAATACTATTTTATAAATGCCTTCTTCATAAAGAGAGAGATCATTGGCAATCATTGTTATCCAACAAATTATAACAGTACACCAAAAAATTTTTAATTTCAACATTGGTTAAAAATAAGACAAAGAGATTTTCCATTTTGCTAACACTATTTCCTAACATTGAATTAATATTTTGAATAACGTATCAAGAAATACTTGAAAAAATATACTGAATTTCTTGTTTAAAATGCTCAAGTATATGTATTTGTGTATATTTAGATCACATATATGCCACATATATGGCCTATCTAATGCACAGTTTTGATAATTTAAAATCATGGGGATCTACCAGTAGACTTCCACTAGTTTGATAATCATCTGTGAGTGAAATATTTACCAGGATTTCTTTTGATAGTAGCTCTTGTGTGTTCATTAAGGACAATATTGTAAGATAAAATACTGTAGTAATGGAGACTTATTTCTATATTTCTTATTTCTATATTTCTAATTCTATGTCTTACTGTAACTTTGGCAATGAATGTGGTAGGAATTGGTTAGTATCTGTGGCACCCAAGGTAGTTACCTATTTGTGCTGAAGAATGCTTTAAGGAGGGGGAGGTTTTGGAGCAACATCAGTACTCCACAGATTTTCTCCTCTCTCCCTGTGTCCCAATGCAGGTACATAGTAATGTAGCTGAAATTGTTCATCTTCTGTTTCAACTTATGGTGGAAACTATACACCTTTTTGCCTTAAAATACAACCACATTGATTCACAATATGGCTCTTTGAGATACACTCTCTGTACTATTCTTGGGTAATTTTCAAAGACAAAGATGATTAAAGGAAATCCCAATTTCATTTTTACCATTTTTTTTTCCTGATTGATACTTTTAAAATGAATAGACATATGTCAAGACAATTATTGGAGCATGACATTATGTGTGACTACCAAATTAAGTCAAGGACATCCCTGTGGCACAGATTAAATATAAAACTGTCATTAAAAAAGTACCTGAAAGAGTCTAGGAAATAAGGCCTCTGTAGTTGAAGATTAACCGATTGAAGATTGCCAACTACTGCCCATACAAACATGGTTTGTTTTGTTCATTCTAAGGAAAAAAACTCAAGTGAAGAAGATAAACTCTGCAGCATAAAATCAGATTTTATTTTAGGCAAAGAGGTTTTCCTTTCCTTCCTTTGGAGGAAGTAAAAGTAGGCAAATTCTCTCACAGAAAGATTATCAAAATGAGATATTTATACAATCCATGACATCAACAATTTCACTCGCTCCCCTTTTTTTAATCTCTATAGTTATGGTTTATTTCTATGGTTAAAATAGAGTGATGTTCTGTTTGAATTAAAAATGCTATATCATGTTGGACATGTTTGAATGGAGGTTGGTTGAATCCAGATCTGTGTTCATATAAATTTACCTGAGGAAATGGTAGTAATAAGACTTGTTTCCTGTGACAACACTTTGAAGAAGACCCAAATGATTATGCAGCTAAAATGAGGTTTATGCAGGATTTTGATTATTAAAAACACTTCTAAAACTCTCTCCTCCATGACTAAAGCTGGTTAAATGCAT
Source organism: Argya squamiceps (assembly GCA_037834095.1). Classification (NCBI taxonomy): domain Eukaryota; kingdom Metazoa; phylum Chordata; class Aves; order Passeriformes; family Leiothrichidae; genus Argya; species Argya squamiceps. Next base: position 100,204,533 of record JBBMKD010000145.1, on the reverse strand, counting down.
ATTATCATCTGGATCATGCCCAGAATTGGCATTCTCCTGGGTAAACTGACCCTATAAACACCTATCTCCTTCAGTTGTTTGAGTTATAATATCCAAGTGTTCTTCTGATTAAGTCTATGAATATTCCTCTATCAGTTTTCAAATTTAGACATTTTAAGCAGTCTATGAAAAAGAAACTATATTTGTGGGACTCCTTCACAAGTAACTTTAAGCAATAAGTTGCAGCATTGAATTCCTCCATATTTGCCCTTATTCTGGTGTCAAACTAATATTCCTGAGTATATGACAACAGATTCTTTCCCTTGGATATTTTGTTTCCCCTCTGGACATTCTCTCCAAAATTGGGAGCAACGGGTTCAGACTGAAGAGAATTGCTTACAGTTTATCCCAATCTCAGTTTTCTTCAGGTTTGAATTAAATCCCAGGTGTACAGGTGTGTTTACCTCACCAGCAGGAATAACTTCAGAGATATCGAAAGTACTTCTTAAGAGAAAATAACACTGCCATGCTGAAAAGGGTAAATAGATTCTTTTTCACTCATAGATATAACAGAATCACTATTACTTTGATTATGCTATAATTTCCATAACACTATTTGGTACTTCCTGGTTATATAAATATTTATTAAATATAAAAAATCATGTTAAAAGCTTTAGAGAGTTTGACTGTGCACTATAATGCTGCAAAATATAACTGTGAAGATTGCTTGCACTTTTGGACCTCTGTGTGTACATTAGAGTGTACCCTTCCTCCAGGGCTTGGTCTCAGTTATTGTGCAGTTAATGAACAAATCCTGGGGTGGTCCCATGTTATCTTTATTACACTGAAGACAAAAGTGATAATATTCCCTACAGGTTTCTTGTGGCTGTCCTTAATATAATATGCAAGTGCTTCACAACAAACACTGATTTATTTACTATTTTTTCTTTACAGCTTCACAATATGAAGAAATATTCTTCTAATTTTACATGGGGAATCTGGACAGTTTTGAATATCTGGATCTGATTTTTGTCAGCATATGTTGCATCATACAGCACTCTATATTTAAATATAGCACAGCTCCTATAATTTCTAATGCAGCTGAAAATATTCAAACCAAAAATCACAGCCTTTAATTAAAAACACGGGAAATGAAGAACATGCAATTAATGATCACCTGTTAAATGTTTGAGTAGAATGATTTTTCTATTACATAGCCAGAACTCAATTCCCCAAAGCAACACTTATCTTCCTCTTTGATAAAAAACATTGCTTTACTTTCCCCAAGTACTATACGTTCCCAGCTTCTTCAGTAAATAGCACAGTATGAGTTTCCCTTTTACACAGCTCTTCATAACTCCGGTTCCTCTGCAGTCTAATTCTGTTCTTGTGCATTAGTGGGAAGAGCTGTTATATAATAATATAAAAATGTTATTCACAAAACTTGGTGAAATTAATCAAAACATTAGCACTTGGCAAAAGTTGTATGAAAAATTACCAGGTGAATAGTTAACATCAATAAAATTGTTGCTGGGTCTCTTAATTCTCTCTTAGACTCCCTTATCTTGAAATCTGATGCCCAAAAATTGCTGGAAGAATTGCAACCGAGGTGTAACCAGTGCTGAGGAGAGTAGAAGGATTGCTTCATGTATTCTCAGGGTTTTAGCCTTCCTGCACAAAGGTGTGTTGTGTTTTCTACAGCTGTATGACCTTGTTGGTCATTCTCACTTTAGGACTCTGGTGACTCCCACACGTGGTAACATCGTTTCCCAACCACCAGGTTTGTATCCTGTGTTTGTGCCCATAAGCCATATCTTGCACTTGTCTCCCTGAAAAACACCCAGTTTTTATCTCTGTATCTTCAATTTGTTAAGATTGATCAGAACTCTAATCTTGTCATTAAACATACCTCTAAGATTGCACAAGGATTTAATTTTCTCTGTTTTTTCATCCATTTTATTAATTAGGGTCTAGAACAGATCTTTCAAGAGTTGTATTGAGCAAATCTTCCATTTTGATAGACTGCCATTAAGACTCCACTCTAATAATGGGTTTTGAATCATCCTCCTTTAAAAATTTGTGAGTGTTTTATCTTCAGCTGTCTTTATTTGGTAAAATTGCTTATGAGAAGGACATCTGAAACACTGCCAAGAAATCATACAACGGTCAAGATAAATGATATGTGCTCTTTCTTTCACATGCTCACAAGACCAGCTTCCATGTTGCAGAAGTAGTTTCGGTGGATTTGCAAGTTTTTCTTGTAAGACTGTGTAGGCTTTTACTCATCTCCATACTATCTTGTAGGTAATTAGAAATAGTTTGGCTACTTTTACAGTATTTTCCTGTAAGTAGAAGCCATCTGTTCTATATTGATGGGGCGTTTTTGTTGTGCACCATGTTTGCTTCTTCCAGTCTCCCAGTGCATCACATATCCTCTAGGAGTGTTCAAAGTGTGCCAAGGGGTCCAAAATTTTCCTAACCAGTTTTGTAACTAAACATATGACAAGCTAAAAAGAGCTTTCTAGACTAAAGGGGATTTTAACTGTGCCTTGCTTTTACTCAGCTGCATTCATAGCCTTTTTTTACTACTTTACTACCAAAATTAATGTTCCGATGGCTGTATGGTTATAAGCATTATTTGAGGTGAAGATGTATGAAAAGATTAAAGAAAAAAAAGAAGTGTTAAACACTTCAGTATTTTACAGACCCTTGTCTCTTATTGTTATTTAGAAATGTACTTGCAGAGATATTTTTTCTAGTGTTAACAGTCCTTTCAATTTCCATATCATGATTCTCTTGATATTTCTGACTTTCTTAGTTACTTAAACCATTCTGCCCTTGTGTTCAATAAACACAAGGCCATATCTTAAACATTCTATGTAATGTTTTCTTAATTTTAAATGTTAACCTCTTTCTGTGCATTCTCTCTTTTCTCTGCAACCAAACATTTAGTATCTGTGTGCCCTATATCAAACTCTTGCTGTTTCTTTTTACTTTTTTTTTCCTTTCTCTTCCTTTTTTGCAGACTTTCAAGATTCTTTTTTAAATGTATCTTCCCAAAACCTGTTTTTTGTTCGTCTTTATTTTTCTCATATTTATCTATATTTACACATATTCCTTTTTCTTTCCTTCATCTTCTTCATGAATTCCCTTCATTTGATGATCTTTTTGTCATACAAATTCTGTCTTCATTAACATTGTTGACCAGTTCCTCCCTCTTGAAATATCAGTTGGCTCACTTTTAGTTATTTCTCTATCTTTTTGTATCAAATACTTGCCTGGAAAAAACTGCTTTGGAAGAGAGCAAATAGAAGGAAAGAAATTACTTATAACTTTATTCTATCTCAGTACCTGCTCCCTTGGTCATTTGGGGTTTTTTACTGTTTTAAAAATTAACTATGCTAACCCTTTTTTGGTATAAAACTTGGGCAGAGAGTCCACTTTAAAAGATTTGGATTTCTTTTGATAGTGAACCTAAGGAGAAAATCGAGGCAAATCCAAACTAACTTAGCTCTGGTTAAGTTTGGTCTCATAATAACTTTTGTGTTTCTCCGCAACATGACCTGAGAGGAATTATAAAATACTTTGATATATGAGGCAGCATTTCTTTTTCTTCTTGCCTGCAGGAAGAGGATATATTCAGTGTATTTTATACAGAGATGGAAGAATATCTAGGTTAATAGAAAAGCATATGGAGATAAGGCTAATAGAAAAAATATATGGAGAGAAGATACATAAGTACAAAGTTAGCATCGCATCAAGTAGACAGATGACTAAAAGGGAGCTAGTTTATATTTAATAGCTGACTCTTTCCTGGGACACATCTGATTTTAAGAACAAGTAGAGATCTGACTTCACCAAAAATACAGAACTCTTTCCTGGTTCTTTCTTTAGGTGTAGTTCCTGAAAGTCAGTAAGAAATGGAGTGATCTCCATTCTGATTGATTTATCAAGAGGCATTTGGAACTTTGCAGGAAAAGGGCAGTAATGAGTAAACCACAATTAGGTTTTACCTAATCAGTCATCCTTTATGCTCTTATGCAAATATTTGGCTTTTGTCAGACTAGAAATTACTTGGAGGAAAGAATGTGATTTCTGCTTAGACACTTAGTCGATTAGACTGCAGAGCATAGAAAATCCACATGAATTACCCTCAGGAACAGAAATGTTCTGGGGAGTAAGGCAGCCACAGTGGGGATGGGCCAGAAGTAGTGGTTCTGTCCTCCCCATTCTGTGACCCAGAACTCACACACTGCATAAGGCAGGAGTAGAAATGCAAGGGGGTAAAGGCCTGGCTCCTGCCTACAAATTTATTTCTGAAAACGTTGATGGAGGTGACTTTAAAAGGGAGGCATTTGCTGAAGGAGCAATGACTTTTGCAATCCTGTGTAGTTTGCAGTGCAGGGTTTGGAAAGCCATAAAAGAAATAGAACTACTCTAATGGAAAATGATAAAGAAATGGATTTCAGTCAGGCTTGCACTTCAGAAAGAAAAAATTCTGGCTACATCCCAGAAGTCATGTCAGATGGATTTCATGGCAAAGAAATGTAAGTGGTAAAGGTAAATTTATAGAAGGTAATGTGTACTCTGACCTCTAAAAAGAACTTGCATTTTATAACATAACAATTCACCAGTGCATCTCTGTGTATTCACATTTTCTCTTATGCTCCTCCCAACTCTCTATCTCTATGAAGTAATTAGTTATTCATATCTTGCACTCTTTAAGTATATTAAAATCAGGGATTTATTTCTAAATTGTACTGTTTGTATCATTACTAATGGAGCTACAGCTTTAAGTAAGGAATGTTTACCCAGGCACATCGAGTATTCACTATGAAAGCAATTAAAGGGTTTGATGTTCACAGTCAAGTATTAATATTAATGTGTGAGAAACTGCATCCAAATAATTTAGAGGTGGTTAGGAAGACCTCTGGGAGTGAGACAGCCATAGCAAGCAGTGGAATGATTACAGCTGTATGGGAAAATAATGGAAACAGCTACTGTCTAAGCATCCTCAATAGAGAAGAAGGATCCTCAAAACCTAAATGAATGTGACTATAAGTGGCAGCATTTAAGTTTGCTTTGCCTGCTATAAAACATTTTACGTTAGTAAGTGTCTAGAGCCTTTGCACTCAAATGTATTTTTATCACTTGTCTCCAAATCCCTTTATGGATAGTACAATTAACGGCACACATGAAACAAAATTGCATGACAATAATTTGCAGACCATTATGATCACAGAACTGGAATTGTAATTCTCATCTTCTGTTCCTGACACCACCTACTGCCAGACCTAGGGTGAGCCATTTAGCTATTGGCTTGATTTTTCCAGCTATAAAATTGACAGGAAAGTTCTAATGTGTCTCAGGGTGTATTCGGAAGGTTAATCAATAACACTTGTAAAGTCCTCAGAATGTTGCATCAATAAGATATAAACTTAATTTGCTGAAAATGTGTTTGGATTGACTATCAATCTACAGATACTCTATTTACTATGCAGTCTAAAAGGATAAAAAATGAACAAAAAAATTAATAAATAAAATATGAATAAAAAATTATGATCTTTGAAGGATGACAAGAAACCGGCTTTGTTACAAGTCTCTGTGACAGTCCTTCCTTTTCCACTGCTTCAGGAGATTTGCTTTCAGATTACAGTTCCTTCATTTCTAGGTGACTCCACAGGAGTTGCTTTAGGCTTGAGAATCTTTTCAGTGTATCCTTTTTTTTGGTTTTGAATGCCTTACTGGAACTGATTTGGCATTTTGACATTCAGCATGAATTTTATGCCTCTCTCTCTCTTCTGTATGCATGTTGTCATAGCTGTGTATGCAAAAAAGCACAAATGCATTGCTGAGGGATGTCTGTAAGTCAGTGGTTGAGGGGGAACAGCGTAATGAAGAGAAACATGACATTCCCATAGCAACAGTGGCAAAGCTCTTTATGCTGATGTTGAGTAGAAAATTGCCAGTGATCTAAAGGACAGGAGAAATAAGCTGTATGTGATTCTAAAGGAATTTCTTACTTTGCCAGAAACAAGTCAATTTAAGGTCAGTGTCAGACCCCAGTGGCTGAATAACATTAATATGGAGCTAAAGGAAAACATTTGCGACTCACATCACCTAAGGAGAGTATATTGTCCTACAAATTAAACCCCAAAATTTATGCAAATATTTCAGAATATTGCTTGTCTTTTGTCATCCATTTTTTTTAAGGCTTTTTTTTCTGAACAGTCTTAATATCAAACCTGAGATTTTTTTTGCTGTCTTAAAGATACACTAAAGATAATGTAATTTGGTAGTGTTTACCAAAATCCAGATGTATTCCCCACTGGGTTTTACATCTTGCATAACATCCATCTATTAAATTTTACAGCTAGACATGTTCTTACTTTTATAAGATCAATATTTTTCAGGTGTAGAAACAAATTTCTAGATGCCTCAAGCAAAATAATTTTCCAGCTTGCCTTTTGAGAAGATTTCTGTAAAACCCAAGATGTTTCAATTGGCATCTATATTTCTATTTCTTATTAAAATTGCAAATAGAGCAATAATATAACTGAAGAATCTGCAAGTGGCAGAATAGTCTGCAAAAACCTGGTTTTAGCTTTTCCATCAAAATCCTAGCTGGTTATAATTTTTCAAACCAGTCATTTCATGCAGTGCACCAGTGTTAATTACACCATGTTGTATCACAACAGCTATCTAGAATTTTCTGTATGAAATTACCCTCCAACAAGCAAAAATATTTTATCTCCAGGTATGAGCCTCCCCATGAACAATTTTTGAAAAAATCATATTGGAAAGAGGATCTAGCATTTAGTAACTCATAAAAATCTCAGGCATTTGACAATGATGTGCAGCCATTTATTTTCACAACCCATTGCTAGATTTTCCCTTTGGCTAGACTTTATTTTAAAAATGAGACTCAAGGTATAGCATTTTGTTACTTAAAAAGTTAAAGCTACTACTTGGAGTGCTTCAGGGAGCATCACTTCATCATGAAATACTAAATTAGAGAGATATACCTGTCAGTCCAGGTTGTTAAGTATCACCCACAGGTTGCTGCACTAGTGGTAATGCATTTGATGTTGATTCCAACTATACCATTGCTGGTGTAAAAGCAAAAAAGAAAAATATTTCCCTTCTTTAGAGCTGGTAGTTTCTGACAGAAAAAATGACAAAATAGGCATAAATTGGGAAGCTGATATGAAGCCCTTTAAGCCTAACCTGTATTTTTTCTTTAATTATAGTGAGTTCCAGCTCTTTAATAATTCCAATCACAATCCAAACATGCCATATCAGGTCCTGTACAACATCATAAGGAATTCTTCATATGAATGTAATATTTATGGAGATATGTTTGAGAGGTTTCTGTAGAACTTACACATTCATTCAAATAATTTCATATGGTTGTAGATATAGAATCATAGAATAGGCTAAGTTGGAAGATCAGTCTCATGAAGACCAGCTTCTGGCTCTGTGCAGGACATCCAAGAATCCCACCATGTGCTTGAGAGTATTGTCCAAACACTCCTTGAACTCTGTCAGGCCTACTTCCCTGTGGAGCCTGTTCCAGTGCCCAATCACTATCTGGAGGAAGAAACTTTTCCTAATATTCAACCTAACCCCATCCCTCCCCCCCAGAACAACTTCAGGCCATTCCCTCAGGTCCTGTCACTGTCACCACAGAGCAGAGATCAGTGTCTGCCCCTCTTCTCCCCCTCACAAGGAAGTTGTAGCTGCAGTGAGGTCTCTCCTCAGTCTCCTCCAGGCTGAACAGACCCCAAGTGACCTCAGTCACTCCTCACATGGCTTCCCCTCAGGGACCTTCAGCATCTTTGTTGCCCTCCCTTGGAGACTCTCTAACAGTTTAATGTCCTTTTTATATTTATTTTGAGGCACCCAGAACTGCCCCCAGCACTGGAGGTGAGGCTGCCCCAGTGCAGAGCACAGCAGAACAATCCCCTCCCTTGCTGGCTGGCCATGCTGGGCCTGATGCCCCCAGGACAGGGTTGGCCCTCCTGGCTGCTGAGGCATTGCTGGCTCATGTTCAACCTGCCATCAGCCAGGACCCTCAAGTCCTTTTCCCCATGCTGTTCTCCAACCTCTCGTGCTCCAGTCTGTTCATATGTCCAGGGCTGCACAATCCCAGGGGCAGAATCCATCACCTTCTCTTTTTGAACTTCATATGTTTGGTGATTGCCTATCTCTCATATATACATTGTTTTATGACCCTCAGTTTAATTCTTCCAAATTTTGAGTTTCTTGGTTGGTATCCTTGCCATTTCAATCACAAATAAAATTCCCCAATGTTTTTTTTCAATGTGATCCTAGCCCCCTTCAAAGATCCTTATATTTCTTCAGTCTTTCCTTCACCCATGTCTTAAAAAATTGTTTGAACTAGACCAAAACACATTTTATATCATTGAATTATGGATCAGTTTATCAGAAATAATCATTCAGATGTGCAATATGCCACTGAACATTTTGTTGTTGTTCACACTACTACCACAAAATTATAATCCCTCGTGCTCTCCGTTAACTTAGAAAATACAAACCTACTGTTAGCTGCCACTTCAACACATGTTTTAACAGTCTTGGTGCAGTTTCAATCAGTGTTATATTTATTAGTTTCTCTGAATTATTGAAGTGGAAAGTGATAAGGCATGTGAGTGTATATTTATTATTATGATAACTTTGTGATATGTGAGATTAATTGAAGTATTAGTTCAAACTTGTCTAGTGCCTGAGTTTACAGATTGCATGTGAAGCGGGCAAAACTCATCCTCCATTTATAATGCAATGCTCTTATGGTCAAGTGGGTAACTTTACAGGTAGAAGCTAGAAATTAGGTATTTTTTATCTCAACATGGTTTGAAACACTGAACCTCTGGTTAAAATTGTATAGAGCAATTACCTATAGATTAACTCCATAGTCCTCATTACTTCATAAGTGTAAAAAAACCATGTGACCTGTTGATTTTCACCATTAACTCATGAAAATGCTAAAAATGTTTGTGATGAGTCACTGGAATGAAACATTTAAATCAGTCAGTAGGAACAACAAAGAAACTTTCACACTTACATTGTTCTGGATTTTGGCTGAACAAGAGTATGGTCAAATGATTTGTGAGTAAATACAAATATATTCTCTAAAATGGAAATATCTGACATTTGAAGAAAAAAAAAAGACAAGAAATCTGGAGCAACACTAGTCACAGTACATTAATTCTGTTCAAAAGGCCCTGTCATTTGTTCCATTGTCTGCTCAGTGTGCATTTTGCAATAAAATACATTTTCCATACAGCTATAGTAAAATGAACAATCTTTTCAAGTTACAAGAACTTTTTTTGTCTGAAAAGGAGATTACTCATTAGTGGAATATTTTTCCCTAGTCTTTGCAGCTTTTTGTGGCTTGTAGTTTGAGTTTTCTACAGCATAAATGTTTTCCTCTCCTTACTCTTTTGGACCTGCTGCTTTATGCTGAAGAATTGATTTTTTAGATTTAATTTTTGGAGCTATTTTGGAGCTCTATGTAGTCAGGAAAAGAAAAGGAAAACAGTGAACTTTGATCTTTTCTTTCCTCAATGTAATAATGTGCAATTTCCTGTCTTACCTTCAGTACTGTTTTCATTTACATTATACTTTTTATTTTACAGCAGGGCAAGCACAAATAAAATACATTACTAGTTTCCTATTACCTTCCTGCACATGCTAGTGGAAGAGCACAATGCTGCCTTTATGTGAAAATGAAATCCAAAGCTTATCTCATTTCAGCATTAATAGCTAACTTGCTGACCAATATATTAAAATTATTGTACAAGAAAAAACTGCTTCCTTGGCTGTTCATATTGAGTCAGTTTCATTCACTATGATTTTATATCTGAAAGTACACACTGCAAAATGTGGGATTTCAAACTGAAATAACATATAAATATTTACAGGAAATATTTGTCTTTAGATATTTAGGAGTAAGGTTTTCTGGGATTCATTGTTCACTGAATTCAACAGTAATCTTGCCCATGAATAATGGGAACAGAATGTCATGGTCATGTCAGACTCTGACCCATATTCTGATTTGTCCTGATACCTTAAAGGAGATTCTTCCCTAAGAACTAGTTTCTGTTTCTATAAAACAAGCTTGTGAAAAGTTGCTTACTTGCTTTTGCAGCAACATGGTGAATCATAGAGCTATCTGAATTGCCTTACTTCACTCTAGCTTCTTCAATGATGGACATTGTTTTAGACTCTTTCATCAAGAATTGTTCCCTATATATGCAGTTTTGGCTACACATTTGACCAGGCAGATGATTCAAGTTTCAGATTTTATTAAGTTTTTCAGGTTCCATAGCTTGCTAATTTCCTAAGACTAGTTCTCTTATAAGCCTTAAGCACGATGATATTTAGCACCACAGTGCTGCAATATAGGCCCTCAGTGCTGAGAGTGGATGCCTTTGACACCCAGCTCCTGCAGAAGTTTTATTAGTGCTGGCATTTTAAATAAACAGGATGCTAAATACTTCCATGCCTCAGTCAGGAAAACACATGTCTTTCAAAGCCTATGCAATCTGACATATTCAGCTGGATTTGCATTTGTTTACGAGATACAGGATCACAGACCAACTAACTAGACCAGTCCATACCCAGTCATAAAAAATTCTGTCTGGAGAAAATGTACATACATAGTATATTTTTACCAAAATTCATTTTCCCTGTGGTGTAGGAGGGAAGATCTTTGGTATCTGCAGATTCAGAGCTGGTGCCTAACCTTTGAGTTTAGAGCCCCTGGATTTTGTATTTTGGCATTGTTCTTATCTACGTTTTGTCTAAGACATCATCATCAAGTAGAAAGACAATGATGGCAGTGTTTCTAGAGTTCAGCCATTGTAAGTGTTAGATTAAGGCTGCATACCTAAAATTTACACAGCACTTGTGTTGCAATTTGCTTTTTTTCCACCTGTATCTTCTGTTGCTGCTAGCTGCTTAAAAACCCAGCATCCACATCCAAGGTATGGGTCACCCTCTTCCTTTAAATCTGTAATGTGGGAGATGTGAATCTTTCAGCTGAAGGATTCACAAATGATTCAAATTGAAGAAGATTATTGAGTTATTTTGTTTCTGGAGACACGACTTCAAGATTTGGAGAAAGACAACATTGGAATATTATATTAAAACCAGAAAAAGGTAACATCATTGGCAGTGTCTCTGACTGACACTTACGGTAAACTTAGTAATGTTAAAGCCAGATATCTCAGTTAGATACTTCATAAACATGAGATGAATTATCCTCTAGGGAAGTAACTCCACAATCACTATAAGGAGAGCTTAGTATGATTGGCTTCAAATCTGGAAACTATATTCTTAGTGTCTAAACTTTGATGGTTTTTGGTCTCTACTTTAAGATATGATGCATCACATCACTGAACTTGGCCAGAATCAGGTGTACCCAACAGGAACTCCATGCCAGCTTGTGGTTTGTACTGACAACCCTCAGCTCTGCAAGGATTGTCAAACATGCTGCCTGCAAAACTGGCAGTCTTCCAATCTGTCCCTCTGTTTGTGATAAAGATTAAGGTATGCCTGGAGACCTCTGATAGCTTTATGTAAGTAAAAAGCTCATTATCAGGTCTGACAGAAGAGAAAAAAAGGTAAAGCTAGAAAGAGAAAATGGAATCCCCTCAAGCATGAACTGAAAAGTTGAGGCTGATAGGTAGAAACCTCACAGATTTGTAGATGATAGCAAAGAAGTGTCTGAAATCATAGTCCCCATAAGCTTAGTGCTTCTCAGTCTGTAATCAGAACAAGCCTCAGCCTTATAGGTTTGGACAGACATTTGTTGCAGGACTATCTTTAATTGTCTGCACCTGATTCAGTAGTTTCTTCAGTTATCATTGTGCATCATTCATCACTGCCCCACTGCCTCAAAAAAATCACTGCCAGCAACAGAGAGATGAGCAGTCTGAAAGGGAAAAGTTGCTGTGCACATTTAAACAATTGAAGGTTTTTCAGCTTTTTATTTGCAATCCACCTGTAACAATTACCTTCATTTTGACCAAGAATGTTATTGCAGATAATTATACTTCAAACAAAAATAAAGGGGATGAAATTGAATATGAGTGTTCAAGAACCAAGTATCCCACTTCATGTCCTTGTTTTACTAAAGATAACTGGATCAACACTTCCACAAGTTGCATTCTCAGGTGCCCTCTAGAGAAATTATCTTATTTTGCATACATATACATGTATATCAACACCATGTTTTTCCCTAGTACCCTTCTAGGCTTGACTTTAACAATAGATAAATAAATATGTACTGTACAACCTTAATAATAATAATGATTTTTAATTCAGGAAAATATCTAAAACCATATCAGAAATTAGCATCTTATTTTGCTAAGTGCTGTGTAAAAACTGGAAAAAAGCAGTTTCAGCTCAGAAGTTTATAAATTAAATAACTTCATGCACCTCTGTTATGCAGAGCTTAAGGGAATCAGAAATGATTTGTAGGATCAAACAAGGCAGAGACCCTGTTGATAAACAGAACTTCAGTTCTGGAAAATGTATAGGCAATCCCAAATGAACTCTTTTATCTTCTTTCAATTTAGTTTGTATTTGTTCACTGTTAACTCTGCAGTCCAGGCAGATTTTTCTCCCTTTTCTTTGCTGAGCTGACCACAGCTGTCAGGAAGGAAACCTTCTCAACTAGAGATAAATCCTAGTTAGACTCTGGGGAAAAAAATCACTGGAGAACATGTAGCATGCTAGGTAGTCCAGCAAACTTTCATAATTTCAAAACTTCATGACCCCCTAACTCAGTAACTGTTATTGACAATGTCTGCAACCACACATTTCAAGTAAAACATCATTGGCCAAACCAAGATTGTGTTTTACAGGTGATGTAAATGTAGATAACAAGTTGAATCATGGAATCATGGAATTGTGTAGGTTGGAAAAGACATCTAGTACAGCTATTAACATGATCTTTCCAAACTCAGCCATGTCTCCGAGTGCAACATCTATCTACCACACATCTTTTAAATATCTTAAGGGGTGGTGACTCCACTGCCTCCCCAACCAGCCTGCCCTGATGTTTGACAACCCTCACTGTGAAGAAATTTTTCATATTGTTCAAACTAAACCTCCTCTGGTGCAACCTGAAGCCTTTTTCTCTGGTACTATTGCTTGTAAAGTGAGAGAAGAGCCCAAACCCTACTGGGATACAACTTTTTTCAGATAGCAGGGAGCGATAAGGTCACCCCTGAGCTTTTTCTCCAGGCTAAATAACCCTTAGCTGCTTCTCATCAGACTTGTGCCTGGGTTGGGCCTGAAGAGCATCCTGCAGTGAGGAACATCCTTGGAGTAAGCTGGAATGAGTACTGCCTTGGCAGTGACTTCATGTTGAAAATGCATTTCTTTATCTTCACCATAATCACTACTGAATGCAGAGCGCATCCATCTTAGCCCCCTTTGCTGGTTCCCCACCCCACTTGGAAGAACAGTCTTGCTGAAGCTGTCTCCTGTATTATAAGTAATAATTTACTTACTCATGTGCATGCTTATAATCTTCCTGGTACCAGCCACTATTGTTTGGCCAACCTTTACCATGTACAAAAAGTTTCTACAAACAAGATTCATGTAACTTGCTAATGTACTGCGAGTTTTCTGGTTAATAACAGATGGCAAGGATTGTCATCTTACTGATATTAATATGTTCCCCACTCCCACTGAGCCACCCAATGAGTCCCTGTTAGCTGGTAGGAATCAGCCAGTTGGAGTAGAATCAACCTCCATTATTCCCTGGGACAATTCCTCCCTGAATCTTTTCTAATTCGTTTTTATTTTCAGTCCTTGGGGTTTATATCTTTTTTGTATTTTTATTTTGAATCATCCAGTTGATAACCATGAGTCTTTCAGCATTCTTTCGATGTTTTTACTTTTCTTATCTTGCATAGATTTACGTTACATTCTGTCTTGGAGCTTAGGCAACAGATTACTTTGTAAAATCAAGCCAATATGGCACAGCTTTGACTCACAAAACTGAATTTTTGGTGACAAAGAGGTGAACCTCAAGGCTGTGGGTTAGCTGCCTATTCAGAGTCCCTGTGTATTAGTTTCTCTGGTATAGCCTTGACATTTGAAGAGGGTGTCATTCAGAGGAATGTTTTGAAAATACACAGGTTACTACAAGATTTGCAGTTTGTGTGTGGATAACCACTTTGAGAGAAAGCAGCATTGACCTTGCATCCCTGATGTTAGGAACGTGTTACTGTACTTGTAGGTGGCTGATCATAATTGGCATGGGGCCCAAAATACAGAGAAGCATGTAAACTCTTGAGGGGCAACTTACAGTTTGCTAATCTGCCTTCAGATTTCCTTGATTTCCCCAAACCCCTTTCCTCTTTGCTTGTTTGTTTTTACCAGGCAGCTGCCTCATATGCCTAGGTCTGCTGAAGCTGCCATTTCAGCTCTCTGGTCAGGTTTGCCCTAGAACTAACAATTCCTCAACTGCTGAAATGGACAAAGAATGTAGGAGCCTCTGATTCATCTTGTACTTTTCATTGCCTTTCACAGTCATGACTACAGGATGGAAAGGGACACCCTGCTGAGAAACACTCTGCTGTCAGAGCAATTTACATTTTGCATCCCTTTCTCTTGGCACTGGCTGTTCAAAAGATCTGGTAATAGCACATATTCTCTCCAGGAGCTTTGTATGAACACCTGAACAGATGTCCCTGAAGAAGATGATGATATAGAAGACACCGTGAGTTTTTGCACTTCTTTAGTCAAGTTATCAGAATAGAAATACCATAGGGGCTCTCTGGAGTGTAATCACAGCCAAACAGAGGTGAAAAGACCATCTTTGTTGTTCTCTTTCCTTTTTGCATTCATGGAGTCCCAGACCCCAGCTTACGCAGGTGTATACTGAAAACTGATGTCTTTGGAGAAGTTTTAAACACCTATCCCTGAGTGAGTATTCTGGCCTCTCCCAGTCCTACAGTAGAACTATAAGTGGAAACAAAGGTCTAGAAACTGTACCTGCAGCTCTGCAGGTCTCTCCTTCTCTTCAGCCTTCCACATATATCTTACTTTCTGTAAGAAGAAGTCTTGAAATTGTGGGTTATAATGTAGTTGCAGAATGACCAGAGCTGCCTAGACTTTTCCAGGAGACAGAGTTTAATATTTCTTCTATTATTTGCCATTTGTGTGGCTACTAGATGACTAAACAGTGTAAGATTGATGCAAGTAATATTCACCAGAGTAAGCAGTTGGGGCGGTGTATCCTTTGCACACACCTGGTGTGACAGGAGAGAATTAGTCCCATAAGAGATATAATAGTAGCATTTACTTTTGTCTACAATATGTGTGTTGCATGATTTCTGTCCCAACTGTTTCTCTAAAAATGAATCTGGTCTCATATTATCTTTGTTCTTGCAAACAGCACAACTTGAAAAGTTAAAATAATTTCTATATGTCACAAAATTTGTAGCTTTCCGGAGGTTTCACCCTGTTAGATTTAGAAGATGCTGACCTAGGTCTGTTTGTAAAATATTTTGCTTAAATTAATATCTTTTGTACTGATTGCAAAAATGTGGGAGTTTTTTTTTAATATTGTAAATATCTGACAAAAACTGATTCACTAATATTATGAGCAGAAAAAACTTTCCCATTCTCTTTTAAGATTGTGAAAAAAATGAGTCTAAATATATTGTCACTAAATGAGTCAAACTTGAGATGAGTTAAATTTTTATATTGAGTTAGAATTCAGTAACTCACCACCTTTATAAGGAATTAGAGCTGTAAAAAGTGACGAACAAGCTCTGCCTTTCTGTTTAGAGCAGCCTGTCTATTGATTTGATTTTTTTTTTTTTTATTTGATTGGTTTGATTTTTTCTTAGAGTCCAGGTATTCCTCAACGCTGTTGAGTATCAACTCTCCAGGAATACAAAAAAAGAAAAGAGGAATATCTGGGTAGATAATTTCCATACCTGCCATCACTTTCACTCTAATGAAGCTAGGATGAGCACTTAGAGAGGGTCAGTAATTTCCTGAAGTGAGGAATAAAATATTTCATGATCTGTGGCTTTCGCAGTATGTGATACTTATATATAATGTGCTGAATGTCACGGATGTGCTCTGACCCTTCCTAGGAGTTTGTTGTACATTTTTTGTGCCCTTTTTTGTGTGTAACGGCACAATTCCACATTACTGTTCTGTCCTCTTTGGGATGGTGGCATCCATTTCACAGTCTGACAGAAGTTACTTCTCATCTCCTGGTCTAAATTCCTCTCCTCATAGGAGAGCTTTACTTCTCTATCTCTCTTACATTAATACTGGGAACATTGCAGTTTTATTGGTTCCTCTGTTTTCTAGTGTTCATTTTTTATGTAGGCCATTCCATATGAAGTTCAAAGATAAGTCTAGAAACTGTACGACTTTCACAGTTCCACCAAATTTCAACAGCTCATAGCCATTTAGCTTATTTATAACTGTCTGGTAGACTGTTTTATGTAACTTTTACTTCAGGCTTTCACAGTTCCCAAGACAAATACTGCTGTTTATTGAAATGACCAGCAGAAACGCAGAGCAACTTTAAAGATATTCATTTATTTATAACTTTTTTTTTTCTATGAACTGGGTGTTCTTTCCAAATTGTTATTCAGATAAAAACCTTGATACAGTTCCTGAGAGAACTTTTTGAAGGTCAGCTAAGAAAATATGAAGAATTAATAGGAAAGTTTCACATTTTGGTCATTTTTAACAAATCAGCTTCTAGAAAAGGTGAAGTTGTCATCATACACTCAACCATGCAGGTAACATTTTGAAGGAATGTTATGTTATGAATGTTTATGAAGAGAAATTCTTCAGGAACCATCAAGGGCAGTTTTCACTGGTATGTCCATGACAATTTTTTCCTGTATTGCACTGTACAATAATCCATGAAAGAAGACAGGAAACATGGTTATTTATCTTGGTTGAGATAGGGGAATGTCGTTGACTTATGAATCAGCTTAAAGTTTAAGGTATGGGTAGGGAACTAGAAAAACAGTTTGGCTCATAGAATGAAATCTCACTGAGAAAGACCACAGAAATAGTTCCATGATTATCAGACTTACAAGGGGACACAGCAAAATAACTTGTTGAAATCTTTGTTATCTGTGCAATGTTACATGAAAAAGACAAAGAGAAATTTTAATGTTGTCATACACAAACTGAAAATATAAAAACAGCCCTCTGGCATCGCTTAGGTTTAGTGAGATAATGTCTGGACTGGAATGTTAGTATAGTCTGATCAGCAGCGATGTCAAGGAGAAAATATTGTATATGAGCACTCCAGAACTATGAGATGGAAAGCACAGTGAGATTTGCTTGGAAGGAGACAGGGATGTTGTAGAAGTCTATCCTAGAACCTTACACTAGCAGGTAGATTAGATTTTTTCTTTGATCATAGCATAAATATATTGGCAACAATAACATTCATTCCTTGATTTCTGTTTAGAGAAACATTAACCAGATCACATTTAAAAAAAAAAGAGACACTTCCAACATTTCTGTTAAGTGCGGACACAAAGTGTTGGTAAAACAGATAATTTATTTTACGTTTGGTTCTAATTTGAATTTGACTAAGTCCCAAAGATTGATTGAAAAATTGAGATGGAGGGAAGATAATTTATGCAAAAATGATCAAACAAATATAGCATTCATGTTACTAAAGACAAGAAACAACAGAATAATGGCACTGGACTTTGAAAAGCCCAACAAAGCAGACCTCAGACCCAGGTTCTATGGGTCAGCCCTGACATAAGAGTGTTTTCATGAGACAAGGACAGTTTTCAGCTTCTAAAAGAGAGAATGTTAAAAAAAAAATCGGAATGGTCCCTTAAACAAAAGGTGCAAATACCTTGAACCACCACCTCAAGAAGACTTTGTGCTGAATGATACTGAAACGGCACATTACACATTCTTTGGCGGTGCCTCTACCACTGCCTGTTATGAGATGGATCTTTCCTCTGAACCAGTGCAACAATTCTTCTATTGTTCTCTTGATAGTGATTGACCTACCTCAAAGAAAGGGAAGAATTATGTAGACAATAATCTAGCTGCCTATTCCAAATACATAATCTAGATATTGTAACATTTAAAAAGGTCTCATGGCCAGCACAGAATGATTCAAATCAACTTTTTTTCCCCCACTTTGTCACTGGTCCTTGAGTTCTACGATAGTGCAAATGCCATTTGTTTTAGTTTCACCCTGAATTTACCATGCAATCCATTAGGTCAGAGTGAAATCACAGTAATGGCTATCAAGTCCCTTTTTCTAATGGCAGGACTGATTTTAACTCATTTTATTCTTTCCTTGATAAGAAAACAAACCTACTAAGAAAACCCCTAGAATAGTTTTATTTATCATTTTAATATTCTTTTTAATGTTAATTTTAGTTCTTCCTTTTTTTTTTTACAAAATAATTTTCCTTAATTTTACTTGCATCCAAATATTTCTATACTTTATTTGTCTTTAATTCTTATGCAGTCAATATGAATAATTGAATCCTGCCCCCTTCATATTAGTACAATTACTTGCAGAAAGCTATTTTGTCTTTTCTTGACATGTTTCTCTCATATAAACCTCTCTGGTTCTCTCTCCTCTTTTTTTCTTAATCTCTCCCCCCACTTTAGCTCTTTATATTTTCCATGACATTTATTACCATGCAACTGTGCTCTGAATTCTGTCTTTGTACCACTTTGTGTGAACTGCTGCAGAGGAGAAAAAGATTGCTTAAATCCATCTTAACACCTCAATATCATGAACATAGCTTTGATTGTTCATGAATTGTTCTAGTAATTCTCTCAAGATTAGTTTTGGGGGTTTTTGAAGAAACTATTTCAAAAATTATTGCTACTTCCTTTTTCCCACTAGAGTGGCTCTGTTGGCCTACTGCTCCATGGTCCAGTTTTGTAAATTCCCTTTTCAAGATGTACAGCTCAGCAGGTCAGTAAATCTTGATTGGCTGGTCAAAGTTTAAAAGCCTTATTTCTGAGAATAAAAAATTGCAGAGGTACAAAATTATCCACTGAGGGCAAAATCCACCCATACACTGTTGTACTGAAAACATTTGATTTCACAGGTGTTTTATGTGATAGAAAATTACAGTGGCCTTTACTATGGAAAGGAAATCTTCAGCATTCAGTGCCAAATCACAAGATAATTTTTAAAATGAACTGTTAGAACACTTTGTCATTTTTATAGCAAGGTTTTTCTGACTGTAGTTGTCACATAACCTTTGGTTTGGGGAAATATTAATATTCTTTGAGTAAAATAACAAAAACACTCTAGCAATTCTTTAACACTTCTCATGAACCATTTTCAGGAACCTTGAAAACTCTCAACTTTTAATATGGACATGGAAGAAAATAGAGGATTAATTTATAAACATTCATACTCAGAAGAAAATAAAATTCACAGAGTACTGGGTAAAGTGTGAGGAACTAACACTTGTGGACTCAGTATGTAATCATCAGACTCTCTTTATTAACCATGAGGGCTGCTAGGAAAGATACTGTTACTGGATTTTGTGAATCAGCACTTCAAAGCATAACGTTAATTGTGTGATGTGTTTTGATGTCTTGATGCACACCTCAAATAGTTCTGGTATCATATTCTTATCAAAGATTTATTTAACCCTCTCTATTGCTCAGGCTTTAAGCAGGAGTCAAGGCAGCTGGTATTTTGAGGTCTCCTCAGCCCATATGGCACCAGCCCTTCCAGGAGCAGTAACACAGAAGGTTTTGTGGCAGGCGCAAGGAAGTAAGCTTCTCCATGAGGCATAGAGAAGGCTGGGTTTCTTAACAGTGGGTAGGCAAAGGGCAAATGATGTTTATTTGAACATGTCAGTAAAATCATGTCAATAGGGAAAAGAACAAACCAGATGGTGATCAAGTGGAGGAGAGTCACGACCACCAGCTTGCTCTGCAAGCAGCCAGAGTGGGAACCCCTGAGTGAGCAGCCATTTCTGCCTATTACCCAAATGTAAGCACAGCAGGCAAGTCATTTGTTCTGTACCTGGCTTTTAGAATGGAAAACCTACCCAATAATCCTATTACAGCATTTCTGTTAAATTGTGCAGCCTAAATGTCAGTCAGTGGCTTGTGCAAATGCTCTTTTGTGCTTTCATTTTTTAAATTTTAATATTCAGATGCAGATTTGCGTGAATTTCCATGGTAAATATGAATACGCTAAATCTTAACAGGTTTTTTAAATATTATTATTTTATTGGAATTTTTTCCTGTCTCCGAAAATTTAATCTAAATGCACCAAAGACTCTGAAAAACAGTAACAAAAAACCTACCAAGCAACAGAAAAAAACCTAGCCAAATTTTGATAATATATATAAATATATTTTAAAAATTTATATTTTTAAAATATATTTATTTTATATATTTATTTAGTTTTATATATTATATATTTATTTATATATATATTTAAAACATATTAAAATTATTATTCATAGGTAAATTTAAGTGAAATTTGGATATATGGACTGAGTGTGAGCTGTTAGGGCAATGAAGAATTTAATTTTAATACAAACTATTCTTTTAAATTTTTTCCTAATTTCTTTCATCTTCTGGATCAGGGTGGGGAAAAGAACTTCAGATTAAAATTTAAGATTAGGGACTGACAGTAAAGGTGTAAAATTACTGCCAGTTTGACAGATTATCAGTATTAGAAATCCATTCATATGTCAGTCCATATCTGACATATAATTGCAATAGAGAAAGTCCACTCTACCACTGATACGTTGAAGCATTGCAAACTGCAGTCTGTGCTGCTTTTCACACTGGAGCTAGCTAGTTAATCATAGAAGAGTCTCTTTTTCCTGAAGATTCATCAGGCTTATAGGATGCAAGAGAGGGAGAACAGCAATCCTAGTGTATTGTGCAAAAAAAAGGGACCACTTTTACCTCCTATCAGTAGGGTGAATTAGAAAGAAAAAGCACTTTAAGATTACTGTAGTTAATTATAGCTGCTATGTACTACTTGATTGAATTAATAACCAAGATCAGCTTTCTGGAAGGCTGTTATAGCAATTAAAACCCAGTATATTTCATCAATTTCTTCATTATCAAAGATATCCTTTAACAAATTAAGTCTGAATCCATCATGTACTCTACACACAGGGTGGCTTTTGATCCATATGTTCACACTACACAGTTTTACATGTATGTTAGAGGCTACTTTTGAGGTGTGAGGAAGAGAAGGAGAAGAGAGCTTCTCCTATTTCACTGGTAGATGGTGGGTTTTTCTTTCTAAGCCTAATCTTTACTTTTTTATCTTAAAAAAGTGTGGAGCTAAGAGCTAAAGCTAAATTGCAAAGCAATTATCCTTGATGTTCCCATTTCCTGCAGTTCCTTCCAAGGGAATGACATTGTGCACAGCTATGAATCAAGTATCACTTACCTTGAAGCCAGACATTCATCTATTTAGATGAGTTAAAAAATCAACATTTGAGAAAACTGTGCTAGCTGCAAATGGCAATAAAAGCTAAACTCTGTTTTCCAAACATTCAAAACTAACTGGAGTTAAAAAAGCTGATGAACTAATGACCCGTCACTGAAATGTCAGGGATCAGCAACTGGGAAAAGCCACACTCTTTGATGGAGTCCAGTCTTGAAGTGCTTGAAGGGTAGAATGGTCTTATTTTAGTTGATATGTGTGCACAGCAAGTGTTCCTGCACCTCAGGGATTCTAAGCAATTTTTTTATACCCTGATAAGCTACAAGCAATGGAGTGCTGAAATTTATTAAAACAAAATTGTCCTATCTGTTCTGGCTGCTTCACTGTTCTTCTTCCAGGGAGGTGAGATGCCTGCACAAAACATTAGGTTACTCATTAGGATGGCTCTCCTCTTGAACAGATATATTTAAACAGCACTAACTCAAAACCTTAAATATTAATGGCATTCCCATTTCAGGATCATATGATAAATATTAGCAGGAGGAAATTTAAATTACCAAAATATCCTCCAAAAAGACTCTGTAATTGAAAGAGGCACCAAACTTTGATTACTTATAATTTATCATTGACATTGTAACTATGGACAATGCCTAGAAGAGAAGAATACAATATGTGAAGCGAGAAAGCAGAAGGAGAAAATAATGATTTTTTTTTAGAAATACAGTATGATTTTGTAAAAAAAAAAAATCATAAAAATAGAAAAGTTGAACTGATTTATGAATATTTTAAAAAGTGTACTTAAAGGAGTCAGAATTCTGGAAAAAAAACCCAATAAAAATGAGGAAATTGAGAAAAATGTAATTAAAATAATTTGAAAAGCATAATGTAGAGTAACTGAAATGCATAGAGTAATGTACAGTGTAATGCCATTGTTTTTTCTTTCCTGTGCTCTGCTGGTACTCCTGTTATACTATCATAATGTGCATTCAATTAAAATTATTAAAGTTTTTAAGTTCTAAGAGAGGACAAGTTGCATGTCCTTCAAATCATGCACCTTTTAAATATTTATATGTTATCTGGAAGTTATGAAGATGAGTTTATCATTAGGCATTAACCAGATCCTTGTAGTAATAATAACAGTATCTTGACCTTCTGTAAAACCCTTTGTCCATGGATCACAGATGCAATCCCCAAAGGTCTAGATTTTGTCATTGTTTGCACTTGAGGTTCATGTGAAATATCAGTATGTTCAGTTGAACTTCCTGTTTGAATAAGTGCATATCACAGAATGACCCCATTTAAGTAAGACATCCAAAATGCTTTTTTTAGGTAACTGAAGTTTACACAGTTTCAAGAGAAGCAAAAATAGTAATTTACTTGCTTGAAGATACTTATACTTTAAAAGAAGAAACATGACTGGAAATAAAATATAGATTTTTAAATTGATTTCAGATTAAAATGATACCTTTTTTACAAGTATTGATTCAACAAGAGGTTATAAATTATGGGGGTTTTAAACAGTAATAAATCAACCATCTTTTTTATGTGTTTGTGGAAGGATGAAACATGGTAGCCAGGAAGGCACATACTTGCACAGTTACTGCAATGGTGAAAGGAGGACTCACCTGTAAGGATGAGGACAGTAGGAATGCAGTGAAAAATCTCTGCTTAACTAGATAATAACCTTGAATGTTTTGTGTGGGGAGGTTGGTTTTTTTTTCTTTTCCTTTTTTCCCCCCCTTTTCCTTTTATTTCTTTCTTTTGGATTAGCTCCTGCAGGAAAACAATACCTGGCTAAGGAGAGCAGGTCACCTTGCTTAATCTTCACTTTGTTACCATACAAGTTAAAAGAAGAGTGACTAGACTAATACTTTCTTGTTCTTAGGTTAAGTTAGAGACATTTGCAATTGTACGAGCTATGAAAAGCTACCAGAAATCTTTCTTTTTAGAAAGAAAATCCTTAAATAATTATTTCTACATTATTAAACTTAGTTTCTTCTGAAACTTATTCTCTATGGTTTCACATAAAACTCGTTCCTTACTGCAGAATTAGAATACTATATCACTTTGCTGACTTTGCTACGCCTGCAAGATACTTAAAATACTAATTAAAAGTATTAAGGGAAAATAGGTCTTGAGTAACATGAGAGAGTACTAGGGTAGAAGCAGCAAGAAGGAAGGTTTAACATTGTCCAGCTGTAAATACAGATGAGTAAATAATGCTGCAGTTTAGAAAGTGTATTCTCTACAGTCTTACATGATAATTTTCTGTAACTAATAGGTTCTAATCTCTAGAGGTTACCAAACCACTATGACTGCATTTGTATTTCCCAATGGACTGATATAGCTGTGTAACGACACACAATTCCTTTAGAGCAGAGGTCATTAATGTTTACACTGTGCTCACTATTGCCCCCAAAGTTCCAAACATACACACAAATCAAACAGAGCTGTTGGCATCTACTTCAGAACTGGTAATGCAGAATTAATTGCTCTGGCATCCTCTGCATGTGTGTGCACACCTCATTTTAGTATCATGAAAAGGGAAACTCACTATTACTGATGTTTGGTCTTGTAGCCTGTTCCTTATTACTTACTCTTATTGATCATGATCTGTTCAGCACTCCACCCCTGAACTTTTATTATAATTTGAATGCCAAACCACTCTTTTTGAGCTCAGAGGAACACAGAAAGGTAACATAATACCATTACTACTTTATTGTTGTAATGGTTTGAAAGCAAAACAAATGAGAGGCTCCAAGTCAGAAATACAATTTAATGAGAAAAAGAAATAAAA
>JBBMKD010000145.1:100159490-100180206 GCA_037834095.1 Argya squamiceps | reverse complement strand
AACAATTGGTTTCAACAGATGATGAAGAGGGTGATAGAATACTTTGTGCATATCTTATTCTACAACCCAGGACAATTGTCTGGATAAATAATGGATTTCTTTTGAAGAGCTAGCAAAATTTGGAGAAAAGTTCTTCCTCCCTTTAATGCATCAAAGCCAAATGATGCTACAACTCTTTTATACTACTAAAGTGAGTGCAATGTTTTTTCCAAGGGACATTTGCATATCTAGAGTAGAGAAATAAGTGGACTACCATGGGAAATGTTGATATATGCACCATTTTAAAAAAGGTTATAATTACCAATGCTAAAAATGGTGTTCCAACTTACAAATGCTTTGTCATAAAATATGTTTCTGAAAACAGCTATATAGGGCAAGGAACTGATATAAGAAGGAAACCAGATAACTGGTTCTATAATGGAACTTCTTTTCATTGACAGAAAAGCATATATTCTTAAGTGAAAATGAATGTTCTGTTGACCAAGACTACATCAACTGTCTGCAATAGTGTGGGAAAAACTTGTTCCAAGAATGCAGGAAAATTTTGCTAAGTAAAAAAACCTACATGTTTAGAACTACTTTCAAAAATACCACGATGTAAAAATTATCTTTACACTCTGCTACGTAACTTTCTAAACCAAGAGATTCAGGTGTGATTTGTGTCTTGTTCTGACAATTTATTATCACCGCTGACAAGCAAGTGTTGCTGTTGTGTTTGACAACTGGGAATAAGGGGATGATATTCTTTAGGAGACCAGAAAAAAGTTAATTGACAGCAAAAAGCCATATATGCTACTTCAATTTTTCTAGTTGTATCTCTTTGTACTAAAAACTCATTTGCACAATGACTCCTGGAAAAAAGTCTCTCCACTGTAAATAGCATGTGGTAATGCTACTGCTTCTTTCAAGAGAAAGCATTCATACTTTCATAATGCAGTGCATGCATTTTAACCATCACAGGTCCACTGAGAAGATGGAAAGTTTCTAGAAATTTTTCAAGTTTCCTAATTAATGTATATTATTATCTTAGACCATATGTTTATGTATAAATATACAGATATGTAATTTAATATATAATATAATAACATATATAACTCAAAGTAGTAGCATGTTTAAGCACAGAAGTCAAATTCTATTGATAAATACTTAAAAATATAATTTTATATATGCCTATAAATAGGGAATAACTTTATAAGCACAATCTTTTCTAAAGCTGTAGTAGCTGAAGGAGCTGGAGAGATTTCATTTTGTTGGCCTTGTGTATTTGAAGCTCTTTACATGTGAGTGAGATGTTTTTAGGCCCAGCTGGAGATGAAACACCATGCAGCTCCTCGCTCAACTCTCCCCTTCTCTTCCCTCCAACACAGGTGGAATGTGGGGGAGAGTTGGAGTAACTAACAGTTGTCTGTTGAGATAAGAACAATTTAATTGAAAATAAAGTAAAATATAATACCAGTGCTAAATAATCATAATCATAATCATAATCATAATCATAATCATAATCATAATCAATCATAATCATAATCATGGTGATGCACAATGCAATTGCTCACCACATGCTAACAGATGCCAGCTCCTTCTTCTTGAACCCAGACTGACCATCTTCTGGGTAACTCTCCCCAGGTTATATACTGGGTATGAGGAATATCCCTTTGGTCAGTTCAGGTCACTTGTCCCAGATAAGTTTCCTCACAGTTAGGTTTTTTTGGTGTACCTCCACAGTGGCAGAGAACAAGACAAGAAAAGACTTCCTTAGAAAAAACATGACTTAGCAAGAAACCAAAATATCAGTGTGTTATCAACACCATTCTCATTCTGAATCCAAGCCACAGCAATGTAACAGCTACTGAGAAGAAATTTGCTCTACTCTAGCCCAGATTCAGGTATTTTGTGTGGCTCAATTTATGCAATTTCTATGCATTCAACTGTTAGGATATTTGGTATTCTTAAAGACCTAGTTCCTGCAATCCTTTCCTCATATTCAAGTCTTATTAAAGGCATATTCTGATTTCTCTGGCTTTTACAGAAGTATTGAAAATATGAACATGAACAAACTAAGTGGCAATTGGAGTAGAGATTGGAAAGAACTTTAAATTTTCAGGAGCCTAGTCACAGTATTCATAGGCAAGGCATTTCTTGGTAGTGCTATGCAGGTGAGATAAAAGCCCTCGATATCCATGGAAGCAAATGGGACATTTTTTTCTTATGTGATAGATAATATTTTAAGGATGTTTTTCATGTTTTTCATTTTTCATGTTTCAGGTGCTTCAGCAGGAGCATTTTAAAGAGCATTCAAGTAGGCCAAATTCTCCATATACTATTTAAAGTTAAATTAGTACTGTACAAAAAGTGCTCAGTTTTAAAATCTGATGTGCAAGGAGAAGTGGTCGTTAAAATAAAGTTTGTGTGTCATTTTCATAACACTCTTACTGTTCCTTCATAAAAGGACTTTTATGAGGAAAAGTAACAGAAATACTTACAAAATGCAGGTTAGGGTTTTGTATTATATATATGTATATAAAGTGTGGTGATTTACATAATAAAAATAGAACTACAAATCACTTGGTACTTATGTACTGAGGAAACAGCCCCTCTACACATGTACTATCCCTTTTGAGCATTAAAACATGAATGATTAATTAGGTACAAAGCAGAGCAACTTAACATTTAAAACAATTCCTGATTGTCATTGTCACTTCCAATGCATGGGGTTTAAAAATAAACAAATTACTAGCTAGTTAGATAAATTAATGGAAGTGTTTAATATGTCTTTTAGAAGTCCTTCTAATTGCTTTTGAGAATTTCCCTGTGTAGTTGAATACAACTTGGGGAAACCATCACAATATTCCACAATTGTTATCAATTCCCACCCTGCTACAATGTCGATGAAAAAAACTCTGCAAATAATGTCTGTCAGTTTAATAAAGTGAGTTATTGAAGATTCTCATAACTGTCCTTTTCATTTATGTCCATATTAAAAAGCCAGATAAATAAGGGACAATTTTTAAAGAACTCACTTGGCTCCATTGGCCACACAGGGATGATGGTCTTACAGCTGTCCCAGGAGTGCTCTTTCATCAGACAGCTAAAATTACCCGAGGTAGACTGAAATCAAGCATCAATCTTTTTCCTAGGGAAAGTAAGTGATAAGAAGAACAAGATAATCTTTTAATAGTTTCCTGATAAGATGCAGATTTCAAGAGCAATTGACATGAGCAATTGCTGTCAAGATTTTGAAGATCTTGGGTCCATTTAAGAAAAATAGACCTAAATTAAATTCTTAACTTTGAGAGAAGTTAGGCAGATTTTCAAACCCCCCAAAATGGGAAAAGCAGTGGGAGCTGTATTTAGCTGTGTCACATAGATGCTGAAGCAAGAAGACTGATATGCTGTTTCAGTCATATATTTATTTCATTTAGTTCATTTATTTCAGAAAATAGTTTCTGAAATAAAACATGAACATTTTATTTTCCACCAACTTAATTTCATAAAGATTGCATTGCTGCCATGTCTGGAGCAGGGATGTGGAGTTCCAGTTTGTCTAATAGGTAATCATGCAGCAATGTAGGCTGGGGCTGACCTGCTGCAAAGCTGCTGTGCAGAGAAGGAAGAACCTGGGGGTCCTGGTGGGCAACAATCTGTCCATGGGTCAGCAGTGCCCTGGTAGCCAGGAAGGCCAGTGGTACCCCAGGGTGCATCAGGAAGAAACACTGCCATCAGGTCAAGAGAGGTGATCCTGCCCTGCTACTCAGCCCTGGTGAGGCCACATCTGGAGTGCTGTACCCAGTTTTGGGCTGCTCAGTAAAAGAAAGATGAGGAGCTACTGGAGCAGATCCCATGGAGGGCTATGAAGATGATTAAGGGACAGAAACATCTCCCTTACAAGAAAAGGCTGACACAGCTGTGCCTGTTCAGACTCAAGAAGAGAAATGAGAGACCTCATTAATGTCCATCAGTTTCTGAAGAGAGGGTCTCAAGAGGCTGGACCAGGCTCTGCCAGTGGTGCTCAGAAGTAAGGTGAAAGGCAACAGGCAGAAACTGATGCACAGGAAGTTCCACCTGAACATGTGGAAGAAATTCTTTACTGTGCAGGTGACCACACACTGGAATAGATTGCCCAGAGAAGCTGTGGAGCCCCCCTCACTGGAGATAGTCCAGAAAAATCTGGACACAATCCTGTGTCCTGTGCTGTGGGATGACCTTTCCTGAGCAGGGAGGCTGGACCATATGACCTGCTGTGTCCCCTTCCAACCTCACCCATTCTCTGTTTCTGTGAATTGAAACTGCATGTGGGTTTTTGGCACTGAGAGAACAGCAGTGCCCGCATATATATGTGACTACACCAGGTAAGGTCTTACACAAACATATAAAGACCAATGAGAATAGGTGGATATTTGTGGAGACCTCCAGAGAAAGATCCTGTCTGCAAACTTCAGTAGCAGGAATGAAGTAGACAGCACCTCTTCCCTGAGACCTCTCTGACACTTCACCTAATTACGTCAACAGCATACAAAATGCTTTTAAGCAACTCTGATTAGACACTTAATATTTAGGCATAGCTACTTCCTTCCTTCCAAGTTTTAACCCTTTCTCACAGAGAAAGCACAGATGTCATACATTTACTCCTCTCTCTGAGGCACTGTAAAGACAACCACCTAAACAGAAAATACTTGAATAAATCATCTGCTCAAAAACTAATTACAATTTGTGTCCCCATTTTTATGCACATATACAGCTACAAAGGCCAAGTCATAATTATTTGAGTCACACTGCTGTGGACATTTATGTACGTATTTATGTCTGTCACAATGGATATCTTGTGTTAGTTTTATAAATTGTATGTGGGTATATGTTTGTAGCTTATGTGCCCTGCTTTGAAAAGGCAGACAGGAATTTCTCTTTTCCAGTACAAACCTAACAGATCTGCCAGTGATTAAGTGACTCTGGAACACGGAAGCGTGCAAAAATATGATAAAAGAATATGTAACATAAAAAAGTAGCATTATATGAACTAAAACCAAATTTTGACCTATAAGATTCCTAACTCAGACATGAAGATAGAAGTAAAATCTTCATTTTTTCATAGTAGATTGTGTTTCATCTTCTGGTTAAGTTAGTGTCAAAGAAGTCCAGTGAATTTTATGATGTTCTAATTAGCACTCTCACAAGCTGTTAACACTTGTACTTGCAGTCAAGTGGCATTCAGAGAAGTGTGAAATTTTTCTGCCTTTGAAAATGTTTAGGAAATCAGTTCCCCTGAAATGGACAGGTCCACTTTTAAAAGCCTGTAAATACATCAATGGAAACTGGAACTGATTCTCAGCAAGGCGCTTTGGATATCTACTGTTGAATGAATTAATCAATAATACTCCCTAAAAGTGTAACTCTTCCTGTACACCTACTTCTTATGTAAACTGTTAGTTTATTTGCATTAGTGTTTGCAATCTTTAAAATTATAATGTCAATCACCTGCTTGTCAGTTGCAATGACAATTTTAAATAAATGTATCTTCATTTCCTATGGGTTCACGCTTCTTAGTCGGTAGAGCTTTAAGTCCAATTATGATAATATCTTTGAATATCTGTGCCTGCATTTAAAAGTCTTCTCACAGAGAATTTTGGGAGACAAGATGAAGACCGTATTTGATTTTCAATACTATATTCTAGAAAGAAGATTGAGAGTTATTGGGAGGAAACAAAAAAGCTCAAACTTGATATCTCCTTTACTCAGTTTATGGTTTTTAGGGGATGCTCAAGGGGCGCTCTAGTTTTGATTGAAATTGGACAGTAGGTCCAAAATTTGCAAGAGGGATACACAGATAAACACAAAGACTGTGTGATTACATCCACTGTTATCAGTAGAAACAAATGACAAAAAATCACAAACTATTCCTTTCATTATTGTTCGATGTGATGTGAGAATAACTGGAAATTAGACGATTTATTCTCAAGAGGGGAACTTAGATTGCTGAAAGAGAACACAGGCACACTGAAACATTCTTTAGATTTAATTAGAAGAGGAAAATTTTGAAGGTCAGACCAATGAAATAACATAGATAACAGCAGCACCAAAACTACTCCAACAATTTTTTTCCCCTCCAACCTAAGAAGGTTGTTAAAATCCACTCCTGTTGTAGGTTTCCTGTCTTACCTGAGCCCCTGACAATAGGAACCATATAAAATCACTTTTGACCACAGTTGCGTTCTAGAAGCAGAAGAGATGAGTAATGAGGCAACCTCTTAATCTATCAGCTTCTGATCTCCTCTCTTTACTCCATACAGTAACCATTAATAAGGGATCTCTTATTTGGGCAGCTCACCACTAAGATCAAAAGCACCTAAACTGGCCAATCATTACCTTCAATACTTTCACTTGAATCATTGTCTAAGATCCATTGGGTAGATCTAAGGTTAAGAGAATAGAATTGGTATTGGTCAGCCTGGAGAAAAGAAGGCTTTGGGGTGACCTCCTTGCAGCCTTCCAGTATATGAAGGGAGGCTGCTAGAAAAATGCAATGAGACTTTTTTACAAAGGGGCAGGACAAGGGGCAATGGCTTTAAACTGAAAGAATGAAGGTTTTTATTATATGTTAGATAGAAATTCTTTACTGAGAGGATGGTGAGGCACTGGGACAGGTTGAACAGAGAAGCTGAGGATGCCCTATCCCTGGGATTGTTTCAAGGCCAGGCTATGTGGCTATGAGCAAATTGGTCTAGTGGAAGGTGTCTCTCTGCTCATGGCAGGGGGATTGGAACAAGATTGTTCTTGGGTGAGAACGCAAGACAGTCAATGATTCTGTGATCTGCTTTGAACATAATGGAGGTTTAAACACTTGCTATATATGTTGACAGCTACAATGTAGAATATTATATTTATTTAACATAATAAATTCCAGTGTTATGGTTTGCTTCAGCTCCTTAACCTCAGATAAGAGCATAGAACACAGGAAAAAAATTCTAATAATATTTGAGTTGTACAAGGCTATCTAGGATATCTCCATTATATTGCATGATGAAAGGGTTTTTTACCCTGAGGAAAGGCAGTTGAAGCAGTTGAAGCCTTTGAAATTTCATACTACAATTCTGTTTCTGTAAAAAATTTCCCACTTCAGGCTTATGTGAACCACTGTGCAAAGACAGACATGAGTCGGGACACCTTGCACAGGTCTGAAGTCCAGCCCTTGACTCTGTTGTCTCAGAGCTCTCACTGTGACACTTCTGAATGTTACCTTACACAGATTGAGGCTGTGACTTTTGAAAGTGACAAAGTTTGTTGTGGGCATCCATTCCTCTGGGGTGAAGGGATTCCAGACTCGTCTGTGAAACATCTTTCCCTTCTCCCTGTAATGTTTGATTAGAACCAAGAATTTCAGATTACTTCTCTCTCCTGCACAAGCCTTCACAAGGGTCATTATTAGTTACCAGGTAGTTTTGTGCAATAAGACTTTTTTGAGATTCTTTTTCCATAGGTATTTCAAGATGAAATCATCTTGAAACAGAAAGTAAAATTAAGTGCACAAAGGCTGGAATTAAACTATTTTGGTACATAGCTGATCAGTCTTCCTCCTAGACAATCTCAATTAGGTTTTTTCTTTGATTTTATATAGAAAATCATTATCTCATTTTAGTTATTGAAATCCAGTTGAGGCTCTGGATCAGATCCATCTTTCCAAATAGATATATCTACAGTTCAGGCATTTGCATATGAACTAATTTTTAAAGGCTATCTTTACAGTCAGTAATAAATAAATGGCTGTATGAATAATTTTATAACAGCATGAATAATTTTATTCTAAACCAAAGATTTCAGTCTAATGAAGTGTCTTTCACTCTTATTTACTTGACAATCTCAGTTGCAGCCATCAAAAATAGGTGAGTTATATCTCACTGGAAATCCTGGGAGGAAGGTAGATCTTTTCAGGTTCATAAGGGCTAGGACTTAATCCTCTACTCTGTATTCTCAGCAGCTTCCTGACCAGAAGGCTTGATTTAAGAAATTCAAAGTATCTAAAAGTGTGTGCACTGTGGAACCCATAATTTCTTTTGTAATGAAACCTGAACATTAGATCACTTTTGCCCTCCTCTAGTTACTTCTTTTAGAAGATCATAGTTACTTGTCTTAGAAAATCATTTATCAAATACTCTGGATTGAATTTTCTTTATATTTAACATTTCAGGAAATTTTGTAGTGTCATGGCGACTGCGCAAATGGAATGATTTGTCACCTGTGGCTCTGGGATTGTACTTAGTGGTGACACAGCTGCCCAACTCTTCAAGGTTGATTGAAAGTACATTGACATCAAAAATGTCACAGTTTGGCTTCAGAGAACCAGTCATTCATTACATTGTAACTGAAACCTCCAGTGAGGAAATAGTGAGAGAAAATTCTGCAGAAATACAATGTGCTCCAAGAAAACAATGAGATTATTTTCTGATTTAGGGTGATGGGCAACCAAGACAGCTGGTATACTGAGCACATTCTTAATGTCTATGTTGTTTTAGCACACTGTTTCTACTGTTTTGTACTTTAGTTGTATTTTTCAGCAGAGAACTTAATATTTACTCTTTCCTTGACACATGGTCCTTCTGACTCAGGTGTAATCACATTTTCAGGCAGTAAGGGAAGCCAGCACAACTGCTGCTCCTCTTTGCATTCTGGACAGAAAGAAAAGGTTTGGGATTTGTGTTTCCAAAGTCTCAATGTGTGTAAGAATATTTGCCTTACAATTGCTATTTTAATGTAACAGTGTTTAGTTTCTGATGTGATAGTTTGATAGGATGAACCTCAAGAATGCTAACATCAGTTAATTAGGAATCTAAATATTTTTGTAAATTAAATCAGTTTGACATTGATTTTAGCCAGTCATAAGGGTTATTTGGAGGGGAGGGATTTTTCACACTTAAAAAAAAAGAGACAAAAAAGAGAAGTCAGTATGACTTTAAATACAATTTTCATCTGTTAAATATTTGGAAAGATCTTTAAATTAACAGTTACAGTAGGAATGTAGATTCTGTGATGGTAATTAAATAAAAATAGGAAATGATCTGTCACCATGAAGCAGGGAAAAAACCAAACAGTGAAGGAAGGATAACAAAATCAAAACAAGCTGACATCTTTGAGTAACTCCTCCACATGGACTAGTGACAGGGCAATGAATCAACACATCATTGTCATCTTGGTGGCAGAAGACCTCCCAAAATGAATGACTGAGAAAAGCAAAAAATACTGACAGAGGTGATGACAATGGAATTCATAGATTTTGGCCTGAAAGCATCTTAGCTTAAGGATTTTCAGAGGACTAAGGGGCACATGGGCAGAGAAATAAATTATAAAGCTCTACTGCATCCCACGTAGCTTTTTAATAGAGATATGTTAATTATATCTTGAAAACAGGGAAGTTGTTTCCTCTTTTCTCTTTCCTTCTTTCTTTTCTCTCTCTTTTCTCTTTTCCACAGTTTCAACCAAAGACTGGAAGTCATTGCACCCTCCAGTCCACACCTCAGGCCTCTACTTATCAGTGGCAGGAAGGAAAAACTTATTTAATTTGCTTACTCTAATAGAAGCAACAGACAGCAACACTTACTGATATAGAATGAAGACAAGAAAACAGGATTAGTTCTGAGATCTGATATCTTTTAGCTCCCCAGGCCTGGCATGAATTCTAAGAGCCATGGCAAGTAATGAGATACCAGAACTTAAAACTACATTATCCTGATTTATCAGATATTTTCGTCTCAGCACTTTGCTCTGCTTAAGGACCCCTGAAGCAGAGATTATTCCCATATAGACCAACAAAAAGCTTGGGGTCACAGTTTTGAAGCTCTACATATCAGTTCCCAACTCAGTATCAGACTTAAAACTTTTATTAGTTTCTCACACTTACAGCATATCGGTGGGGTTTTTTCTTGCTACTACACTGTAAGCAGAAAAAAATCCTTCTGAACTAAGCCATTAGCAATAGCTTTTGAGTGCAAGGCTACATCACAAACTTGCAAAAATTCTATAGAGACTGTTGCTGCTGTATGAAACATGCAAGTGCCCAGACATCCAATCAAAACACTCCCCAAACGGCAGCAGATTGTGTCTGAGGCTGGAAAAGCACATGCTTCTTATAAATTTACATTAGCAGTGACTTCATCATGGAAGAACCTGGGAGAGGACTTTTAACTACCAGTGAAATGACAGCTGCAGACATATAAATAGTTAGAAACCTGGAGGAAAAGAAAAATGCAAATTTACCATTGGTTTTGATTGGCACAAGTCTACCAAAGTAAAAGGAACACTGGCTTTCATGTGTGAAATAAATTTGGTTCCAAGTATTTAATACCCTGGTCAATGCAATGAGTTGATTGAACTCTAGTAAAAAGAAAGCAAAGTTTACTGAAGAAGACATTAGGAATTTACACTTCAGCAATTAAAAAGGAATCCTAATGGAAATTTGGGGATGTTGCAAGGAAGGGTTGCCTGATTAAAAAACATGCTAGACAGATAATTTTGTCAGGACAATTTAGAGCATGATAAAAGTTGATAGGACATTCACAGCAAATTGAATAATCTGTAAAGAAATACTGATAAGATTATTGTTTTCATTTTGCTTTTATTGTAGGTGTTAAATTCTATGCGTGAATGATGTCTGGCTCTCATTTATATGAAGCATTTTTATGAATTAAATGAAATACCAAATTAACTACTTTTGGAATTCTTTAATGCCTTACAACATAAATAAACAACTTGCAAAGAACAGAAATAAAACTACTTTGATGACTGCGAAAGTCAAATGGTTTATTATTAATAATTTCTTAGGAAAGAGCCTAAAAATTATCTATGACAAAATTTTTCATGTTTATTTACACATCTCTTCTGTTCTATGTTTTGTTGCCATCATTGGATTGCAATCTGTGTGTGCAATTGCATTTGTTCATACAGCTGGCAGATGGTATGCAACAAGAAACTCATAATACCAAATGGATGGGAAGAAAACCATTTCTGTGAATTATTATGCATTTATTATGTATTGTATCTTCCTGCCTTTCATTTCCAACTAGATTATGAGGCTGTTTCTATGCCTAACATTACTGGCAAAGATGAAGAATCAGTGTTTTGTCTTTGGGGGCTTCCTGACCACACGTTTGAAGAAACCTTTTCTTTGTGGTGGATTTACAGTTTCCTAGGCCAAACTGAAGCTAGTTTATATCACAACTTCATTCCTGTCAGGTAGTTTTGCAGACTGAGGTTCCTCTAACTGGCACAACAGAGATGATCTGGGGTCTTTTTTCGTATACATTTCTTTTAAATAAAAGGCCTTTTTCAACCACTACACCTCATCTTTTAACTATAAAGAAAATTACATTAGGTATAGACTAAGTAGAATTACACTAGGAGAGATATTATTTCCTAAAAAAGTGTTCCAGTTACTCCCCTAGAAGTGGTGGCACGTATAAAAAATATACCTTACTGTTTTCTTCTGCTGTGAGGTATAATCTATCCCCGTGAGGTGAGGTTCCAAGAGGCAAAATTAACTGAATCAACCAGAATATACATATTTGCCAACAAATGGGGAACTCAGGCAAAAACATGAAGGAATAAGGAGCACAAGCCAAAATGAGAACTAGAAGTATTCAGTAGATTTAGAATTAGAAATATTAAGCAAAATTGAAGGCAAAAAACAGATGGATCTTTCTGGGAATGGAACCCTGTGAGATAAAAAATAGAGTGAGCATGTGAAAAGAGACACATCAGCTTCTAATTCTATTGGAGGGCATACACAGGGCTTTGCAGCGTAAACTTCATAAACTTGTCCACTGTGACATTTGCTTGTGGGAGTTCTAATTTTATCCTTAGTCTCATCTTATTTTCAGACAGATATCTTCTGTGTACTTCTTTTCCTCCTTGACCACCCTTTTCATAGGAGTGTTACTTGCAAGATTCAGTAGTCAAAATGTATCTGTTTTTCTATATTCACTGTTGATCACAAGGCACATTTCTATCCTCATTTAGCCAGATGGATCCAAATCTTGTTATCATATGATGGCAAACTGTAAGCACCTAACAAGTGAAACGTGAGTTCTTTGCTGTGTGGGGTGGGTATTTTGGTGGCAGCCAACTAAGTTTCCTTAGCCTTTGTCTTCACTGCTTCAGTCTCCCAGGCCTCTGTGCTTGAAGACATGGTTCAAGGATTTCTCATGGTTCTAGAAATGTCATTAAGTCCTACTGATTTGTATAGCTTTAGAATTAAGCTACCATTAAAGCTGCGTAAAACTCTTCCCCTGTGCAGTTCCAGCAAAGGAGATTAAACTCTGTGTTGGTTCTGCAATGAGTACCGTGGCAATGCAAATTCACTTAAGCTGCTCTCCACAAACCATGTATTCCATAGGAACCATGAAATATCAATGTGA
This sequence comes from Argya squamiceps, assembly GCA_037834095.1. NCBI lineage: Eukaryota > Metazoa > Chordata > Aves > Passeriformes > Leiothrichidae > Argya > Argya squamiceps. Next base: position 100,167,811 of record JBBMKD010000145.1, on the reverse strand, counting down.
CATATATTAGGAAAAAAAGAAGTGTTTTTAAAATTTCTGAACTGGCAAAGATGTGTAAATCTCCATCTCGTATTGTAAAATATTCATTTTTAATACTTTATTTTTACCAAGGCTCGTAGATTACAAGTGGAATTTTACACAGCCATACTGATATTAGTCACAAACATGACTTTCATTAATATTTTTTCTCCAGTTAATTACGTACGGAAATAGTATGAAATTGTAAAAGCTTGAGACAAGGTCAATCTAATTTCTTAGTGATGTAGAAAATAGTCATTTCTCATAAGTTTTCCTGGGTTTGAGATCTCAGAGTTTGATAATTTAGCTAATTATGCCATTAATTTACATACAACAGTTCCTTGTCAAGGCCTGTCTGATGTTAGATTTTTTTCACTGATATTTCCTGTATAACATTAAACCTTAGTAAAGCACTATCAAAGTTTGGTATGATGTGACAAAGAAAAAAATACATTTTTCTATGAACTAATTTGCTCACTAACTGTGAGCTCACTTTTTATTCCATGTACATAGATACTACAACACGTTATTTACAGTATTAAGTACCACTGAAAGCACTCAGCTGTGATTTTTCTTCGCATGCCTACTAAGAGGAATTAAAGGACTATTTTATTCTTGTTGTGTTCATAAAAGAGATTTTTGAAATAAGAGTTTATTAATTTATTTACTACTGTTACAGCATTAAAATGTGAAATTTTAATATTTATATCATATTAAGACACTGGTGGAAACCTTTGCTGTAACAGCTGCCAGAGCACATTTTTAAACTTTCATTAAATATGGAGGGGTGAGAGGGGAAAGGAAAGAATTTAGTTAAATATTTGTAATTTAAGGAAATTTTTTTTTTTCTTTTGGGGGGTGGGGGATTAACTATATTAATTACTCACTTTCCTTTTAGTAGGAAAAAAGTGATTTTTTTTTCTGGTAGTTTTAATTTCATATTGACTCTCTTTTTTTGGGATAAAGACAGACCCAATCTTGTTCTACTGTTGAATCTGGCTTTAAAAGAAAGCAGGATGATCTTCAATAAAATGTTAGCAAGAATAATATAAGAGACAGAAAATGGATTTTTTTTAATATGAACTTTACTGATGGATATTACTGACACAGCATAAGGTCTTAGCAGCCAGTCTAAAGCTGAAAAAACTTATTCCAGTGTCAATCTATTTAAATCATTGCTCTGTGTTTGTTCTTCTAGTCATACATTCCCATCAGTAATAGGAGAAATGGAATTGACTTGGCAGTCTTAGCTAGGCTGTCAGGCAGGAATAGAAAGAAAAAGACTGGGAAAGAAGAAGAAGAAGCTCTGAGGAGAATGATGCATGGGTGATGGGAGAACAGCAGAGCACTGAGCATCATACCCTAAATAAAATTTAAGATTTAGCCAAAAATATTTTCACCCTCTAAATAAACGTTGTATAATAAGACCTAGAAGAGAGAGTAGAGAATGAATTTTTTAAAGTAGTCTTTTAAAGATTAAACATTTAGTCTCCTTTCTATTCAGAAAACAAACTTCAAATTCCAAAAATCACTAGAAAAAAGGGAATTTAACACTAGTTATGGGGCAGTTCACACATCTGATGCCTCAGTCCCGTGGGTAGTGGTGGTGTCCCTTCTGAAGCAGCCAAAATGCCAGGAGTGGAGACAGAGAGGTCTCTGACATCAGACTTCTGATGAGCTGTGAGGGAACCTGAAGCTCGTGGTTCCTTCCTAGTGAACCAGGCAGGCAGCCAAACGGGGATAAACTTAGCAGCACTGCTCTCCCTTCAGTGCCTTAGACACCCTGCTTGAGAAAAGTGAATGGGATGAAGGAATATGGGTAAGATCTGATGCATATGTTTGGTGTGAGCACAACTGGAAGATGATCAAAATTAAACTATCTCTGGTTTTGATTTTGAAGATAAAAACAACAACAACAACAAAAACAACAAAAGGGTAGATATTTGTTACTTGGAACAGTGGTGATGTAGCTGCCTATTATAAGAATAAATACTAAACCTGGAGACTGAGATACTGCAGCACAAAAGCAGCTCTGTTGCATATCTCAGTTCCTAACATTGCCTTGTTCTTTGAGAGATTGACAAAAATGGACATATCTAGGCTTTTGTAACCAAACATATTTAGTGCTTATTGTTATTAATTATTCTTAGTTTTAAAGCTTCTAGTAGGTGTAGAAACACACCATATTCTAGAATTTTAATTGTTCATTCTATCATAGAGGAATAATCACTGAAATAAATGACACTGAAATGACAGTAGAAAGACAGACATGCCTAAAAATATTCTCCAAGTAACTAGCTGTTTAGCAATTATGATAAGCACTATCATGTGCTGATGCACATGGGCATTGGATAACGGGTACAAAATATTTCTGAAGGAATGAAACACTCTTTCTGGGAGAAAGGTTCAGCACAACCTGGGCATGAAAGATAATTGACAGAATTGCTCCTAAAAAGGCTGGAGAGGAAAAGATGATGCTGATTATTCAGAGCTCTGAAGTTTTAATCCGATGTACCTCATGCAGTGGATGCTGCAGCTGATGAGATTCACCCCTCTATCTTTAAATAAATTATCTTTAAAAATTCATCTTTACACTTAGTGCATATAAATGAGAAGCCTATATATACTTGATTCCTGCTATAGTCAAGAGAGAAATATATTACATCCAAAAGACAGTTCATAGTTTTGGTAAGACAACATCCCCTGGAGATACCTTTTATCTGCGTTGCCTGCGGAAGAGACCTGGAGCAATGATGTTCCTGAAAGAGATATATTGATGAAATGACCAATCTCAGCTGGCATGAGCATGTTTCTGTAAATGTGGGTGTGTAACCCTGATCTGGCTGAAGCAAAAACACAGTCACCCTCCATCCCTCCCTCCATGTGTATTTCTCACCATAATCCTCTTGGGAGTTTACTCCATACATATGTTAAGATGTTGCTTCACATGTAGGTAACCTGCTTTTGGGACAGAGAACTAACATTTCCTAATATGTTTCAATCATAATGAGCTGGGTTAGTCAAAGCATCCTTCAATAACTGTTAATCACCTCTTCTTGTTCCACATGTGAATGACTGATGAAGATATATCTGAAGAGGAATCAGTATCTGGGGCAGCAGTCAACTCCTCATAACTTAGAAGTTCAATCCCTGTAGTACAGGAGCAGTGCACCAAATTCATCTGGCTGCCAGCTTAGTTCAGCTTTAAAGATTTACAGAGATTCTTCCTTTCCTATTTGCAGGTGAGTGAGTGTGATTTTTTCACATTGAACACCTATATTTATGAAAATGTTTGATGTAAAGTTTTGATTCATTGCCTAAGTTTGATAGTTTTGAGTAAAGTGAACCAAAAAAGAACTGAAACTGCTGAATTGCTGTCTGGACCTTTTATTTTTAACCTGAGTGTGTGGCACAAACAGTGGAAAACAGTAAAGATATAGATCAATTCCTGCTTGGTCAGGCAGAAATCTGCATTTTTTAAGCAGGTTTATGTTTGCACCAGAGGAGGAGGTGGGTGAGAGAAATGGTGCAGGGTAGTTCCTGGATTTCAGTAAGATAGGGTTCAACAAAAATATCTTAATAAAAGAGTTGTTTTAATAAGATAGACTAAAAAGAAGAGTATGAATAGCACGTAAATTTTCTGTCTCTTAATACTCTGGGCACCCTGCACTTGTGCAATGTCAAAAGGCCCCCAGGTAGATCTTCCCACTGCACATTGAGCAGTTGCCTTCTGTGGCAGAAGCTTCCCATTTCTGGTTCTTTGAGCTATTATATAATTTTCTTATAGGAAAACAACTCTGTTCATTAAAGACAGTTGCATGAGAACTCGATTCACTCTTAGATAAAGGCAAACAGAGGTAGCAGAACTGCAGGTGCCAAGTGGAAGCTGCCTGTAGCTTCTTTTGTTGCAATGGGTTGGCACCTGTGTCCAAGGGATTTGTGCAGCTTAGCAAGTCCAGAAGGTCATGCTGAAGATGCAGCACAGTGTAGCACAGCACAGACCCATCTCTGCTAAGGCTGTCATGTGGGTCACTCACACCTTGATATTCACTGCTGTCCTCATCAGGGTCACTACATTTCACCCCTTGCTCCACCTACAGTTCACCTTTTCCCAGGACATTTTAAATTACAGGTTATATTAGTAAACTGTTTGTCTAAGACCAAGTTTATTGACAGGACTGTCACCTCTGTTATAACACCCCTGTACATGTAGCACAGCCTGGCATGGGACTCTGCAGTAGGTTCTCATACAGTGGCTACTCATGATAACTTATGGACTCCTCAAACCCTAAGAAAACTCAATAAAGCAGACCTAACTTGCTCAAAGCCATTAACTCTTCCTCAAGTACAGTATCTTCTCCAAAGTTTCCAATATAGATTCTATCTTTATGTCACAGAATCATCAAGTCTTAATTTTCTGCAAAACAATTTCATGGTAAAGTAACTGTGATCAGAATAATCCCATATTACATAGCCTCTGTGCCCGTGAAAGGCCTGGAATTCAGCAGAACCAATGTGAGCCACAGCAAGGTAGGGTGAAAAACATGGTGTCAATGATCCATAACCACTATATATCACCAAAATGTAACATTTATTCTACTGCACTAGTGACAGAGGAAAAGCTATGGAACACGGATCTTCAGCTATATGTATCAGCTGGCTGATCTCTTCAGTCTTTCATGAGTGCATAAAATCCTGGGTAGCTATGGCAACCTCAAAACTGCCTAGGTCAGTATTGAGGAGTGGAAGTCTAAATGTCTTGAGTGCTTCCAGCAGAAGGAAGTGTCAGCAGAATGAAGCATAAAATCCACATTATCATTAACTGATATAGTAGCAAATATAAAAAAATTGCTTTGGAAACTAAAATATGGAATTCGATGTTGTGGGTAACTCAGTCTAAAAGTTTTATGAGAATGGATGCTCGGAAAGGCCACCACTTTTTCAGTCTATACACTTAATTTATTTTCTGTTTTGCAATCTCCTCCCTGTTCTTGGAAGTGCTGTGCCATAAGGAGTACAACCAGCTTGTTGGAGGTCCTAGAATGATCATTTTACTATTCATCAGGAGTTTTCTCTGATCGACACAATGTTTGAGAGATAAGAGAAAGTAGTTCCTAAATGACATTGATCCGTTAGATGCATCCTCACTGGTCCTATAGACTTGTTTTTATTTTCAATTTAAGTAACTAGTTCCTATCTTGATCCTCTTCCATCATGAGTACTATCTTTGACCCCTGAACTTTGCTGATAGTCATGAATGTCTGGGAGGTAAGGGAAGACAGAGACAAATCAGGAGCAACTATCATCAGCGTTTTCCTTGGTCATTTTGCTGCTGATATAAATTTAGGTAGACTTCATGTTGCACTCGGTATCTGACTCAACCTTTGACTACATCTAACCAGTCTTTCCTAATTTCATCCTTGCATGTCCAGATGTTTCTCCTGGATAACACCCCCCTCACTTTCATTTTGCAAATACTTAATCAAAATTGTGCTTAATCTACTTTCTACTCTATTTTCTGCAACCAAAACAAACCACTCTTGCTCTGTCAGGAGGTTGCCCCTGGAGAACACCTGGCTCACTTGGGCTCCCTCAGAGCCAACTTCTTTATCATGTCTCTCATATCCCTGACAAAAAGGGGAAATCTCTTTTCCTGCAGTTCAAGTAATTTAACTTGCCTTCTTTAAGCATCTGGAGCCTCCATTTACCAGTCACTGGAATCAAACTTGTCATTGACTATCACACTCCAATCAGTCCTTTATCAGTTACAGCTCCAGCTGAGCACATCTCCAGGCTCTAAAGTGATTGCCCACTATGGTGTCTCCCTTACCGACTTCCTCCTAAAAATTTTGAGCAGTTCTTTTCCCATTCCATATCAGATCTCAATGTATTTAAACTATTCCTTTTTGTAAAGAACACCTCATCATCTTAACTATCCTGCCTGTCTTTCCCTAAGATTCTGTATCTGTGGAAACACTCTAATCTTAAAAACTTAAATAAAATTTTGCATAATCTCAATGGCATCAGGTCTGTGACTGCACATTAAGATATAGTTCCTTCATGTGTTTTCCTGGCTGCATTCATTTGTATACAGGCTGCTTAAACTGATCTTCTATTTCCTCACTTTCTCTAGGAAATTGTGAAAGCCTCCTCCTTTGCCATGCACTCTCTGTTTCTCCTTTACTTCATCTTTCTCTATTTTTATTTGAGCTTTGGACTTCAGCCCCTGCAAAACCTAATCTAAAGCTTTTCTGAAGCCTGGGAAAGCCTTCTTGCAAAGAGGCTCCCAGTCCACGTTCTTATCCAAGTCATGTCTCTCACCAGCAGTTGGTCTCTGGATCATAGTAACTAAAGGCTTGCTGGTGGAAGCAGCCCTGTGGCAGGTGTTCATCTGCAGCATGCCTTTGTTCCTGCCCTCGTCCATCTGCTTGGCTGGGAGGAGGATGGGGCAAAACCTTAGCTGGACTCCTGCTCCTTTCAGCCTAGCTGCCAGAGTCATTCTGGGTGCCCTCAATGCTCCCTAAATTTGCAGAGTCGTTGGTGCATCCACGAAGTAACAACCAGAGGTTGTAAGGTGATGATAGGAACAGTCACTGCACTCTCTCCATGATGGCCTTGGTTGCAGACTAGCAGATAGGAGAACAGTACAAATTGCATTACAACAATTAAAAAACATGCAGAAATAGGTATCTTCAGACTACAGCGTGAATTTCTATTTTCTATTTTCTATTTTCTATTTTCTATTTTCTATTTTCTATTTTCTATTTTCTATTTTCTATTTTCTATTTATTTTCAATTTTTTATTTTCTATTTTCTATTGTTTAAAAATTGTCAATTTGATGATTACCAAATGTTAAGAAAACAGTAAGAATAAAAATGCAAGCAAGCAGAAAGTTCTTACAAACTCTTATTCCATTAACAGAACAAAAGACATTCATTGATGCAGAAAAAAAATTGTAGAACCAGGACCACTGCTGTGCAAATAATATCCTGTTTTATTGACAAAATTAATAAATTGTTCACATTTAAAATTCAAGCTGGTATAAAAATATTTTGTTTCTTGTCCAAACAGCCTTTCCCTCTAGGAATCCCTCCTCTGCAAAACAAATCAAATCAAAACGAAACAAAACAAAGAACAAAATCCAACAGCATTTTGGAAAAAAAATAAATATTTATCTTGTTAATTTTGTTCAACTCTACAAAAGAATTTTATACATTCAAAAGAACTTCATCAAAATCAGCATGTTTCATATGGAAATTGATGAACAAAGTACTTTGGCTTTTTCCAGTGCTTTTTTCCTAATTTTTGTTTATCAAAACTATCCTTTAGTTTCGTATGATTTGTGAAGCATTTTATTAAATCCCAAAATTGTGTTACCGGAAAAAAAATTACTGAGAATTGGCTTAACTTTTCTCATGACAATGATGGCATACAAGTTACATCACTGGCAGTCATTAAAAGACCCAACCCTAAGAAATCAAGCATTGCACTTGGATATTTGAATTTTAACTGGAATGTGTTGATGGCAACTTGAGACAGTGGCAGTGTTGACTTTCAGAGTGGTTTTGGACTGAAATGTGTTATATAATGCTGGATTTAAGTCAATAAATTATACAGAGCCAAACTGACCAAAGGAATGAATGAATGAATTTGCAGAGCCTGACATACAAATGGAACATTAGAAACAAAGAGACAAGTTGGAAATAGATCTGGGCTGATCATTGATCATACCATGGTCCTCGTCAGACAATAAGGAGGGTTGAACACTGGCACAGGCCTACCAGAGAAATTATGGATGCCCCATCCCTGGAAACATTCAAGGTCAGGTTGGATGAGGCTCTGAACAATCTGTTGAAGACATCCCTGCTCATTGCCAGGGGTTAGACAAGATGACATTTAAATGTCCCTTCTAACCCAAATAGTCCTATGATTCTGTTTATGGGTTTTAGTGTAGAAGAGAGGAGAGGGCATGGATCTATCTGTGCTTAAATCTCTTTCGTCTGGATCATGTCAAATAGGTTTTATGCAGAGTAAGCAATCCAAGATGGGCTACTGCCACTGATAATGCAAATAAAATCTCTGATCCAGTATTCCAGACAAAAGCAGTTACAAAATTAGTATCACCTGAAAAGGTATTTTTATTTCTGATTGTGGTTCTTTACAAACACAAAGACACAGATGTTTTCAGAGACATGAAAAAAAACAAACAAACCAAACCCATCTATTTTATATATATATATATATATATATATATATATATATGTTCATAAAAAACCTTTTCTGTCTAGTCTTAAATATCGTA
>JBBMKD010000145.1:100112230-100150498 GCA_037834095.1 Argya squamiceps | reverse complement strand
GCGATGCTTAGGCCAACCTGAGCCTTTTTCCACATGAAGATCCAGCAATAAACATCCTTGCCAACCACGGAAAGGGGCCCGCTCTTTCATTTCCGAAAGCTTCACCACACTTCTAGCTAGCAGTACTGAGGAACCCACGAACTGTTGCTGCGGCCTGGAGTAAGCAGCAGAGCCGGTAAGCTGCTCCCGGGAAGGAAACCGCACCAATTCCCCACAAATGAGCCACTTTGCTGAGCAGGAGCAGATATTCTTTTGATGACTGGCCAGCAGCCTTCTGCAATGAATAATTGTTAACATGGTCCCTGTTATGGCTTTGTCTCAGGACAGGGATAGCTCTTCCAATGCAAGGTTAGCATTAGCCAGGCATAGCTCCAGTAGCAATACAGACAAGCTACTTTACTTTGAGCAGGTAGAAAAGAGAGTTCAATAGTTTGTGTGCTACTCCTGATCAGAAAACCAGCTGAGTGTACAGATGGAGCCCAAAGCCTCACACACAAAGTTCATTTGAGTGTTGCATCGGGTACATGAATGGAAAAGTGCCTCAGCTTTCCTGCAGCTCTGATCATAAGTGCAAAATTAGGCAGAAACTGCTGATAACTACTCACCTCATGGACATGCAGTTATATGGAAAAAGGCAGATGATAGCTAATTGCTGAAAACAAATACACTTAGATACCATGTGAGAATGTTTAGAGCCACTGCAGCAAATCATTAATATAAAAGGCAGTTTTTTTCACTTCCTAGCATCTTATGAGAAAGGCATGTTAGTCAAAAACAATGTATGGGGCTCAGAACAAAAAATAACAGGTTGAAAATGAAGGATCTGTGGTACACAGGGTCTAAAACTACAGGTCTGACTAGTGTTTTAAATAAACCTTATAAACATAGCAGTGAAAAACCCACCATTATTATTGTTAATTTACCCATAGGGAAAACAAGTTGTGTTAAAGTTGTGTATCTGACATAACACAGGTCAATAGCAGAGTTTGAAACTATGTAAAGGGGTCTCTAATCTAGTAGCTGGCACCCTCTTCCAACCTTCATTGTCTGTCCTACTGGAAAAGAGCTTCAGGACACAAGCAACTTGTGAGTTAAACACATTTTGATTTATTCCAATAAGAAAAAGGGGTTTTTTTCCCCATGCAGTTCCTGAAGATTATAGACTGTGCTATTCCCTTTAGCAGTGCACAGGTTCATGAATGATTAATGATGCTTTAGGTCAAAAATGACTGAGTAGTGGTATATTGCGAGTTTTACAGTGTGATCTGTTACCGTCAAATGTATCTTTTGGTGTTTCTTTTGTTGGATATACTGTTCTGTGAACTGGATAATCCTTCCAGTTTTCCCCCTTTCTCAAAATTACCAGGTAGGTGGGAGTGAGAACAAAATTTCACTCCATGAAATGGGTATTGTTGTTAAGCATCTTGTTCCTTCTTTATGTGCTTGGTAGGTGAAGAGTGGGGGGAAAGGATTTAGCTCTCATTTTCTGCAATTTTCTTCTAGTAGTAAGGTATAATTTGCATAGTTTATCATTGCAGCTTTTTCAGCTGCTTATTTTGGGGCTGTTTTAAGGCAGCTAGCAATATTCATCTAAGTAGCTTTGTCTGGAAACCCTTGCCGTGGTTGAGTTTTAGAAACAAAGAAAAGGATGAGTCACTGCAAGCTTCAGAATGTGAGTGATCCTGCAGAAAAGATGATTGGAACAGTACAGGGGTTAATAAAAACAGTTGGGGTTTTGGTTTGGGTTTTTTTTTTGGGTTTTTTTTTTTTGAGACTATAAGCCCTGCTTGTGAGTGTAAGAAGATAATAAATTATAGAATTAAGGGTAAAATGCCTGGCTGCAAGGGGCCTCAAGCATCATCTGGTCCAACCTTTCCTGGCAAAATCATGATCCAGATAAAATGACCCTGAACTCTGACTGGCTGGATCTTAAATGTGGTCAATGTTGGAGAATCCACCACTGCCCTCTGGAAATTATTCCAAAGCCTGATTGTTCTCATGGTGAAAAATCTTCCTTGTGTTCAGTTGGAATATTACACCTAATTTTTTTCACGTGACTTGTTTTTAAACAAGGAGTCTCCATCTTCTCTGTAGCCACTCGTGAAATACCAAAATATGGTGATGAGGTCTCCCCTAAGCCTTCTCTTCTCATGGCTGAACAACCCCAGTCCTCCCAGCTTTTTCTCATGTCAGGCTCCCCAGTCTGTTGAACATCTTTGTGTTTGGACCCTCTCCAGCCTGTCCATGTCTTCTTTTTTTGTAGTGAGAACCAAAACTGAACACAGTATTTCAGGTGTGGCCTGACAAGCACTGAATGGGGTTGGATGATGACTTCTTTAACTCTGCTGGCAATGCCCCTGTTGACCTCACCGTGTTGGCTTTCCTTGCCACAGCAATGCAGTGTTCACTGGCCAACTTCCATTTGGTTTGTGCTCTTGCTTTTCCAGCTCCATCTTTGCACATGCTAGCAACACCCTCATAGATCTCAATTCATCCTCTTTTCCATCTCTGGTGTGCCTCTCTTTTTGTTTTGAGCAGTCTCAGCACTAAATAGATCAGAGCTAAGACAAGGGGCTTGCTTTCTCCACCTATTTTCTTTCCCTCTAGAGGGAAACTATATTTGTATTTCCAGGAGAGTGTTCTTTAAAAATCCCCAGCACTTGCTAGCTCCTTTATTGTCCATGGAAACTTCCCATGAAATCCATCCCAACTGAGCTCTGAGTGAGCAGAAGTTTTCTCTTCTAAAACAAAGTCCTAACAATAAGAGAAACACTGTATCTCACATTTCAGTATCAATAATTTAGTTGTAGACTACCACAACTTCTCATAATTTTAATTAACAATGACTGGAATAACTCTGTGAGAGCAATTCAGATTACATGGAATGAAAGCATCTTCAAAGTAATGACTTTCTTTGATCAGATTAAACAAAATATATTACATTTATTTTTGAACTGTACTGCTCATGGGTGAACACTACATCTGCTGCAGCTCATGTAGCTGTGTGTGCTACTGCGCTTTCCTTTTTGCAGAGAGAAGTCAAGAGGGCAGAAGGGGAGAGAAAGGGAGTTCAGGAATGGCAACACAGCAAGTCTGGTGTGAGGAGGATGGGAAAAAATGTACTCACTGCAAATTAAAATTAAAAAATTGGCCAGATTCAAGGAGTCGTTAATGGCTAAAGTACAGCAGAAATTAATTATAATATTTACCTGAGCTTTTTGCAAACGAACTAGAGAAATAGGTTAAGCAATGCTTATTTAAGCATCATTTATGCACGGCATATCTTGACAAGAAATAAATGTCTGTTTTAAACTTATTCTTTTTAGTTTGTTCTTTGTCTTTTTAGACCCAATACAACCCAACTGAAAACTACCTGGGAATATGAAGGAAAACAAAACAACAAAACAAAACTACCCTGAAGTGGTTTAATGAAAAATATATAGAATATTTCATGATGAAATTTGTAAATCTTGTTTCTCATTACAACAAAAAAAAACCCCACTGGCACTAACAAAGAAAAAGGTAAAAAAAACTTAGACCTGTGTCTGTCAGGAAAAGGTCATTTGTAGATAATTGCTGAGAGTTATTCTGTACTGAATACCATCCTTCAAACTATGTGATTTTTCACTCTACACCTGTTCAAAAAAGAGCACTGTTATTTTCGTCTGCCACCACAGTAATGGATAATTTGTATTTTCTTACTTTTATGTCCCTTCAGAACAATCACAATATTTTACTGAAACTGCTCAAAAAACGCTTTATGCTTTGGCAAACACCAAGAACGAGGAACAATAATATAAATAATAACAGTTTTTTTAAACACCAAAAACACAACACAAAAACTAACAAACAAAAAACAAAACCAAAAACAACAAAAAAGGGTAAAATGCCTACAACCGTCCAGAAAAAAACTTGGCCCAAAATGAGTAGATACCCTGACTATTTTTTTAATATTAATTTATGCTTTAACTAGGGCATGAGTGCATGACAATGTCAAGAAACTGTTGAACTATGCTATTTAAATCCTGTCTTAAATGAGGATGAAGAACCCAAATTCTGCTTAAAACATCATCACATATTTTCCCTCACAAATAAATAATCTTTGCTTTTATGGATGGTCCAATTTTTTCCTTGGTGCTTGGCTACAGATACAAAAGCATGGGTAGAAATATCCTAAATTGTAAAGAAAGAAATGCATTTAAAAGGAAAGTCTTTTGTGGTCTTCACAATGATCTTGAATGTGGCTAAAAGAACCAGTAGGACAGACATGAAGCTAGTGACAGATTATTGAAGAACTTGTTACATCACATATTTACCCAGGAAGAGAAGTTTGGCCTGAGGGGAATTAAATTCTCATAATTAAAAAAGAGTTCTTTTTGAAGCCAGGAGACTTCTCTTAGTGCTAAGCCTTGGAGAAACGTTTTTACAAGGGAAGTATACTTGAAGTTTATACATTTAAGTGCACAAAATACATGAAAATCAGGACATAAGAATTTGAAGCACTCAGGATGCAAAGATGGTTCTTTCCTAGTTACTGTATTGATTACTGTTCCTGCAACTCTGTTTTTTTACCTTTATTGTTTAATCCAGTAACAAACTAGTATAAAAACTCAGTTGAAGGAAACACATATTTTTTACAGCCATTTTCTTTTAGGCATGTCCCTTTCTTCAGTGGAAATCTGGTTTATGACACCTGGTCCCTTTCAGGAAGATTATGGATCTTGCATCCTTGTAGCTGAGCAACAAATTGTTTAGTGAGGGGGCTGACCCGGAAATGCTAGAACACAAGTAGGGGATGAGGAGGGGAAGACACTGATCTCTTGTCTCTGGTGAGAAGTTAGAGGACCTGAGGGAATGGCTTGAAGTGGTGCTGGGGAGGTTTAGGTTGGATATTAGGAAAAATTTCTTACCCCAGAAGGTGGTTGGGCACTGGAACAGGCTCCCCAGGGCAGTGGTCACAGCACCAGTCTGACAGAGCTCAAGAAGCATTTGGAAAATGCTCTTAGGCACATGGTGTGACTCTGGGGGATGGTGCTGAGCAGGGTCAGGGGTTGGACTCAATGATCCTTGTGAATCCCTTACAACTCAGCTTATTCTGTGATTAAGTACTTTCTTAGGAAGTGGAAGCAATAAAATCAAACCTGCATCAAGTGAGGATACTATGAAATTACAGTTCTTTCATCCCTGGCAAGTACTATAAACAGTAGGGTGCTATAGAACAGTAGGACCAGGTTTTCTACACATCATCTTCTTTTCATTAGATTCAACTTTACTAGGTGTTGACTTTAAGAAAAGCATTGGACAGAGTGGATGCAAAACCTAGGTGGAGAATGCCTGGTATTTCCCCCTGATTTCTCATACACATTGAAAAGTGGAAGAATTAATGTTTCTCTTTTTTTTTTTTTTTTTTTTTTTTTTTTAACTTAGCTTTTTCTTCCCTCTAAAATTAAAAAAAAAAAAAATAGTGACATGCAGAAAGTAAACTCTGATCTACTTTACCAGAAAGTTTAATGAAAAGTTTCTATTTTATTCAACTGTGTTCTTCTGTTCTCAGGACTGATGTGTCACTTGCTCAAAACTTCAGTACTGTGCCTTTTTTTTTTTTTAAATAATTTGGGAGTGTTTGTGTGATTTCCTAGAGAAAATGAGTTAGATACAGTGGCTGGGTTTCATAGTATCTCATTTCTGGTGTGCAGCATGCAAACTTCCATGGCTGAACTAATCACCTTAAATACACTTTATGGTGAGTGGAAAGAAATAATAAATTCTAGGATGTGATTCATTAGGTCTGCTTTGCATATCCACTTCAGAAAATACTGACTTGTACCTAAAATTGCTCATTTTTCTTCATTGACTTCGGAGCTTTAGAGGACACCTGTCATCATCTGTACTGTATGCAGACATGAATATTTAGATAAATGAATTCTTTCCAACCTACCTTTCAAGTTATGCTGTCTTTGGGAAAGTGTTCCTAAACGATGCACATTTTTTCATTCTCTGCACTAAAATTTTAATGCACATAAATGTTAACTAATTTGGATGTTTAAAGTTCAACAAATAAAATATTTCACCTCTTTAACTACTTAAAGTCAGATTACTCTGTATTCTAATAGGATAAACAGAAGTGTGGGATCTAGCCTAATCATTCAGTTTGGAGTGGAGATCAGAAAGTCATTTAATCCAGCTGTCTGCTCAACATTGATTTTGAACCAGAACTTTATCCAGTCAGGTCTCCAAGATCTCTCCAGACTCTTTGGATTACCTGTTCCACTGTTTGACCGTCTTCAAGAGGAAAAGCTTTCTTCTTACCTCCAGATGGAATCTCTTCTGGTTCAGCTTATGATGTTATCACTCACCCTTCCATCATACACAGCTACAAAGGCCACTGTTCTCTCCTCTTGATGACCCTCTCAGAGACACTGTGAAGCTGCTGTCATGTCCCTGAAAGGCAGCGCTTCTCCAAACTGAGCAAGCCCCATTTCCTCAGCTGCTGTCAGAGGACAGTGGTCCAACCCCAAAACCACCCAATGATCGCTGACCTGTTAATACAACCCAATATATTGGGATGCACTGCTGAAACATGTTTACTCTATTGTCTATCTTTGAGGCAGAGCTCATCCCCACACAGCCCATTACCAGATTTTATCATGAGTTTCTTCCTTCCCAGGTGCAGAACATTGCTCGAATCCTCACTGAATTTCATGAGTCCATTCCTCAGCCTATCTAGGTCTCTTGGAAATACAGCTCTTCCCTTAATTGCCTAACCCTCAAGCTACTATATTTTGGGTATGATACTATCACAATTTAAATTCATGTATCTAAATTAATCTCCACTAAGAAAGGATGGATGTTAGGAGGAAGAAAGCAAGATATTCTAGATCTCAAAACTGAGAAAAGCAGACTTTCAAGCTGCTGAGAATTTGAACACAGTATGACCATATTCCTTCAGTGCTGAGCAACAGTGGGTCTGACCAAAAGTCACAGGGTACTGCTTCTCTTTCTGTTCCTGATTACTATCTTAATAACACTTAGCAAAAAAAACTCCACGAGCATCTAGTAAAGATTCCTAGCACCAACTTTAGAAAAAGGACCATCTCCTAGCTGTTAAAAATCTCATCTCAAACATCAAAATCCAGGTTTAAACTCCGAGACTGAGGGTAGATTGACTCTATAGACTGTAACATGGTATTTGAATATTTGTGCCTCATTAGACAACAAAACAAGATGTAGGTGCACAAAGTTCCAAGTAATTTAGATATTTTAGGCCATGCACATTTCCAAACTCATTGAAGATTGTTGATGTCAAAATTTGCTCTGATGCCTCTACTGTATAACTATAGAATCAGCTGGACAAATTAAGTATTCAGAAAGGGGCCTACTAATCCTACTGTGAAATATCTAAGTCTGTTCTGAAATCCATCCTTTTCTTTTTAAATATTTTATCTTAGGAAAAAAAAATCTTTCAATATACGTAGTATATTGAAATATACCATTTCACAGTATGCTGGGGGTCTTTTTAATGAACCAGATTTTCTGCTTTATAGCCAGGTCTACCTATGAATATTGCTACACAGTTTTCATTAGTTTAGCTCCTCAATTCCTTCTGGTTCCGAGATTGCCTGCTAAAATGGTGTGGTGTGTAAACCACAGAACAGAAAATAACTGATATAATCTGATGGATATTGTTTTAGCTGATTTTGAAAATCAGCACATATTAATTTACTGTGATTATTTCTAGTAAAATAGATTAAATAGATTAATCTCTTTTCCCCTAACACTTAATTTCCCTGAAGAGACCATCTGGAACTGAGAAAATAATTTAACATATTTAAAGAGATGTTCAAATGACTATATTATTTATTTCTCCTCCATTATGCTAATGAACTGTTTCTTATGTAAATGTAAGGTGCTGGAGCTACATTGGAAACTCTCTATATCTTTGTTTTCCTTTGGATGTAGGGAATGAGGGATTTCACTATTTCTTCAGAGGTTTGGTTAATAGATTTTTGCAATGCAAGACAGACAGTGATCTTAACTCTGGTACAAATGCACATAGACTTCCTGCCAAGGCTTAACACAACATTGCTTTCTGGTAGTTCTACAAGTTGCAAGTTACTGGACTTGAGGGAAAAGGAGAAGTCAGAAGGAAACACACATGAGAGGTGAAATTCTGTGCCAATCACAAGTCCTCCTATGCTGACGGAGGAACTCTGCGTAGAAATATACCACCATCCACTTTTAATCCAGCAAAATGTAGGGCTACGTGTGCTAACAAACCTATGGGTTTGAGCTGAGCTATCAGGAAATGTTTAAGAAATACCCTCAGAACTAAGTATTTGGAGATTATGATTGTGATTTGGACTTACAAAGTGGTCAATATTGCAAATAGCTGGAAAACTAAATCACCTAAAATAGAAACTTAATTTTTAAATTTCTGAAGGTGCCTGAGCAACCCATAGCCGTATCTGTTTTCCATCCATATAAATATCTGCTGATCCACAAACAACATGACTTGTTAGCTTATACCTATTTTTAATTTAAATTAGATATGATTTTTAGAGGTAAGCCTTTAATTGTAGTTTTAAAAATTCTCCTAAGACTCCCTCTTTTTTTTTTTTCTTCCTAAGGTACAACCAGAGGAATGGCACTGTCATGATGACACTGATTTTACACCGTGCTTATCATGGCACACTGTATTAGCTTGCATGGCAGAATTAATGCAGCATGATCTTATGCCATACTGAATGTCACAAAGACATTTTTTTCCGCCCTTCGTTCTGGGAATAACTGGCAGAAATAATTTTTTATTGTGTCAACTACTCAAACACATACATCCACAATGGTATGCTTTATAAACCACCTTATCTTCAAACAGTCTGGGACTTGACTCTGGGACTGTATTTTCTAACCTTTAGATGCTTGCAGTGTTTTCCCAAATGGCTGCATTTTATTTACCTCACTAAGTTGCAACATTCAGCGCCAGTAACAAGCTCCCCTGATTATTTAACCAATATGTATCATACAGTGGACTTCTATGTTGTGCTTTCAGTTTTCTCCTGGCCAGTCCAGAAGATTTGCAATATTGTTTTCTGGCAGATCATGATTTCAGGATGCTTCTTCTCCAGATCAAGAGGATGTTCGAAAGGAAATTTCTTTTTCAGCATCCATATGGCTGATTTTCTTTAACAAGTGGAAAATTGTTGACAATTCTATGAGATCCTAAATGGATAAGAAGAGCAGTAAATGGACTCAAGAGCAATCCTACAGGTCTCCAACGAGAATTTGAATGAAACATGATTAAAAGAAGGAAAAAAAGCCTGCAACCTTTCACTGAATTAAGTTCTGTGTTTTTTTTGTCAGCTATCAGTATGAAAATAGACAGTGAAACTTCAGTGGTTTTGTCCAGGAGCACCTGTCCTGTTGTACTGTGCTGAAGCAAACTGGTCACATGAGTATTAGCTGATGATAACCTAATTTTTGTGTTGCAAAGAATTTCTTTTCCAGCATCTGATGATACATCAAACTTGCTGCAAATATTTGGCTTTCATCACTCCACTGAAATAATTCTCCCCATTGCAAAGATATTCCTATTTTGAGACCCACTGTAACTTCCATTAGAGCCATTTGTTGAATTAGAGGAGAGGTTAAGTAATATTCTCATGGTGACCTTTTGCTCTGGAGTACACTGAGCTTATGTCTGTCACTTGAATTAATTTATTGCTAAGATGGTCCTGTTGAGTTTTCTTCAGTGTTTTTAGTATAAAACAGCTTGCAGTTTACTCAGGAATTAGTCCATTCAGAGTATAAGAAATTTATCCCTTCATTGTATAAGTGAAAAAGTTTGGAAACCTTAAGAACATATTTGGTTCATTTTTGAACAAGGAAAGAAAAAAAAATCAATTTTTCTTAATTAAAATTATGAAAATTGACATTAACAAGTTCATCCTTGATATAAAGAAAGGTGAAGGGATTTCACCATGCTGCCCAACTTTGGAAACCTTGAATTATTTTCCTTAGGACAAAAGTCTGCTCAATCTGTCTGGGTAGTCACAGGAGAAAGGTGGATTGCCCCTTAAGCATGATAACCTATGAATTATTATTTTCCATGTTTTCAGTCAGCCTTTGAATGAACTCTTTTTCTTTTTCCCTTGACGCTGCTAATGACTCCACAAAAATCCCCCAAACAAACAAACAATCAAACAAACCAACAAAAAAAGCAAAAACCCCAAACCACCCAAAAAGTAGTATAAGAAATACTGGAGGCAGTCCAGCTCCTAGCAGTAGAGTTTTAGGTAGTTGCTGAAGTGGATTTTTACTGTGGTCCACTAAAAGAGTCTGAAAGTGTTATATACATTGGTTTTGCTTTCCCATTTGTTTATTTAGATTGGCTTTTTTAATGTTGTTCTATCCTTGAGGAAATATTGTATAGAGGGCTCGGGATGCAGCTGCACACAGTGTAAATACCAAGTTTTCTGTTTTGCTCACAATTTCTTTGTTAAAAATTTCTTAACTTTAAATTTTCTTTTTGACTTCTGTTAAGCAGGCATTTCCTTAAAAAATATCTACAATGACTCCAAAAATCTGTCCTCTAGCTGATAATAGCTAATTTATAGCCTATCATTTTATATAGTTTTCCCCATGTTTATGACTTTGCATTTGTCAACACTGAATCTTTTATATCTTTTATTACTCATTCACCTCTGTAACTCTGTAATCAGTATTATCATTGACTTTATTCCTCTGATTGTTTTTTTGTTCTGTTTTCTTGAAATTATTTTCTTATTTTAAACAGTTACTTGTCTGTAAGTGAAGCCTGTTTCTGACCAATGATAATTCTTCTAAGAACCTTTTTTATCAAATATGTTGTGAAAAGCTTGAAAGAGCCTTTATATAAAAGTCTGAATGGATCACCCATGCTCATGTGCTATTTGACTTCATTACAAACTTAATAGCTCTGTGAGGCACAGCTTTCCTCTGCAAAAACCCATTTTAATTATTGATATTGAACTCTGTATGTAATATTTATCCATATATATATATATATATATATATATATATGTATCTTTCTACTTTTTCAACTGTCTGCACAAGTCCACAAACCCTTTCTTAAAGGTAATTTTCTTATTCTATTACCAAATTCAGCTACTAGCAAGTAAAAGTCACCAATCACCATTAGAGCTTCACATGTCTAAATATGAAGTATTTAATCATAATTAAGTTAATTTAGAACTCTCGAGTGATTCCATGTGGTCCTTGAAACTTGTTTATCTTCAATTTATTAATTGATTCTGCATTCAGCTCTATGTTCATTTCTGCCCACATATAAACAAACTCCAATCTGTCAAATTCTCTTAGCTATTTTTAGTGTATACTGATCTGAAAATATCTATATATTTAATTTTCCCAAAAGATCTAATGAATGATTTTTCTATTCTTGATCCTCTATTTGTGCTACAGAGCCTGTATCGGGCTTCATATTTCATTTTTAAATTCTAAGTCATTGACAGAATGCATCTCAAAATCTTTACATTACATTTTCCGAATTATACCTTTTTTTGAAAAAAAAGCATCAGACCCTAATTTAGACACTTATCTCCTACATTGTGTCCTAGTGTCCTACATTATAGTGTTCTGCTATCTATAAAGTAATTAGAAGCCAGAAGTAGCAGGAGTGGTTTCAAGTGCTTTGGATCTACTCAGCAGAAGTAACTTTGTGTTTGCTCAAGGTAATCAGAATCATCAAGTGCATAAAGGCTTATGCATTGGTGTTATAAACACTAAATTTAGGATTCAGTTACAGCTGTATATGTTATTTATTTATTTATTTGATCAAAAGTATAGTTTCTGCATATTTTTTGCACAATAGAAAGGTAGAAAAATAAAGTTGTTGCTGAACTCAAATTTATTTAGTAGAAGCAGGAAGCAAACATTTTGAAATCTTTCAGTGATGCTTCATAACCTGATTTTGAGGCTTCAGTGATCACAGACTTGATCTATGAAAATGTAATATTGACAGTGTCAAGTCAAATATTTCAGACTGTGGAATTTATAAAGGTCTTTGTTTAATAAGGGAAAGAAAAGTAATTTGCAGAAAAATAGCTGAGACAAAGACAAATCTATACTAACTGAGAAATCATAGGTAAAAAATGAAAAAGAGTGTATTACAACTCTAAAGTCATTCTATGCATGAATTATAATGCATTTGCAATGAAATATATATACCTTCATGTGTACATAGCAGATAAAAATAGATCCCAAAAGGATCTTTACAGTGCTGAGTTTCTTCTTATTTAAGTTAGGAAATTTCAACACTATCTCGGTGTGGAATATTACTATTTTTTTTAACTCCAAACCCAAGAATATTTATTATCTCCCCTCCCAACAACAACTCATTCTTTAAAAAGCCTTAAATAATCCTATTTTTAGTTTATTCAAGAATTTAAATGTGAGATCAACATTTTGTGTATGGATGGCTAATATGTTTCAGCAAATAGGGAGAAGGCTGCTATCATTGTGCTGTAATCAACATTTCTGATGTTTACTCAGGCAGTATAATTGTGATTTATTGTCTTGTTATTTCTGTCATGTCATCTCTTGAAAGTGAATATAATGTGTCTGGTGCCTGAATTTGGCAGTGAATGACCATAAAGAGAACATTACAATGTTCCTCAAAAACATAATTTCAACACAAAAAACAACCTGCTACTGTACAGAACACAAACATGGCATTTTTCCAGATATCAACAACATACATATTGAGGAGTGGCAGCTGTTAAACAAACAAGCAGCAAATGTGTGAAGTGTCATTTATCACTAATTGGAAAGCATTTGCAGAGCAATGAATTTGAATTATTAGCAACAAGCTACAACTGAACATTAAACAAAAAAAAAACAAAATGAAGAGGGGAAGGGCAGAGACAGAGAAGGAGAGAAAAAAAAGACAAAGAATGAGAGAGAATAAGAAAGAGAACAATTTATTGCTTTATAGGAGCAGTATATAAGAGTTTCAAAGGATAGATATGGAGACGTTGCTTCCATTAATTTTAACTTTTTCTTCTTTAGGAAAAAACCAAAAAGAAAATCTCCTTGACGGTATTATCTTCTCCATTTGCCCCTACTCTTTTTGGTTTTTCTGTGCATTGCCTTGATAATGTCATGACTTGTAATCCTCCATTCAAGGACTGCCACAGACTGATGCTGGTCAGCTGTACACCAAACCTGCTGCTTCTTGTCTGAAACGAGACTGTAAATTCCTCAGGACGGCTTCCTCATGCTTCTTATTTTATGTCAGCACAGAAAGGACCTGAGCCATTTGTGAATATGAGTGTTATTGAGGCAATGAATGAGAATAAACATTCCAGGTAGTTAGAGAAAATTAAGGAAGAGATAAATCATATCCTTCTTGAAGACATCTCTCCATAGCTTGATGGTTAAGGCATGAGAAATAGATTAATTCACACTTGCTGGAGCAGGCTCCTGACCCAGCTGACAGTAGAGGTGTGGATCAAGAGCACGATGGCTCAGGCTTACAGGTTCTGCTGCTCCTCAGAGCGGAGTCTACATAAAACTTGGATTGTATTTGCACCTTCCTGAAGTAGTTCCTGCTTTTATTCTCTGTCAAGAAAAACTAGATATGTTTCTGTTCTTGCTCTCTATTAATAAAATAGCTTACAAAAGGATTCTAAACACAGATCCATTGAGAGGGCTCCTAATGTGAACAACTCTAAATTGCAGTTTTCAGAGTAAAAAAAATATTCCAGAAGATTCCTGTTATCTTTGTATACTCTTGTAGCTACACTTTTTTGTTTATGTTCACTTCCAACAAAGCATGAGGAGAAACATTGAAATCATTGCATTCAATTCATTTAGATAGATCACAAGAGGGTCTTAAAAAACAGAGCTTTTACTGTGCCATCTCTGATTTATGGGCAGAAGCAAAAACTAAATGCATGGCCAAAAATCATATGCTGGGTAACATCTTACCCTGTGATCCGTTTGATTGAAGTCAGTATGCCTACTTATGGACATGGTTTAGCTTTCCATCAGTGAGGGTAAAAATATCATCCTAAGAAAAGAGGATTCTAATTTGTTGATTTTGAGATGTGAAATATTTTAAACTTCCACTTGGATTCTTTTTTTTTTCTTTCACAAAGCCAAGTATGTAGAATCTCAAATAATCCTTTTGGGTGGAAAATTACCATAGAGCACATTAGCACAGGGAGCCTTATCCTCCTATATCATTAATGAACTCAGTTTTACTTCCTATGCTTTGTGTTTGCAAGCTTTGTGTGACAGCTGAACTCTTGGTTAATACAGCAGGGACTGAACCAGGAACCTCAAGAGCTAAGAACATGAAATACAGCAGCTTGAGCAACCCTTTGTAGCTGGGGGCTGTAACACTTGTGTTGTCTGTGAATAACTCAATGGTATGCTGCAGTTGCTTTGACTATTCAGCTCTCTTTTACTTTGAATAATTTCAAACTAAACTTCTTGTTCAAATATTTACACTCAAATACCTTATTCATTTTTGCTTGGAGTTTAGATCTTTGTAAATGGCAGACAAGCTTTTCAGATAAAAATGGCAGATACACATGAATAATTTTCTCTGATTTCCAGTAAAGCTTACTCCAAGGACATGAGGTACCATGTAATTTTAGCAATGTAAAAAACCCCAAAACTAAGTGAAGAGTCAGCTAAGCTACCTTCATAGCCAGTGAACAGAAGCAAGGAAAACTGTTCATATCACTATTTTACTTGCCTCTTCTAGTGGAATGGAAAAAATTCTAGCAACTAGAATTCTAGATTCTCTCTCCTTTGAGTGAGAGTCCTTCCCACCTGCAATGAATTTTTGGTTCTGAAATATGGATGTTCAGTGCTGTTTGAGATACCATTTCCATTTGGCTTTCAGCCATCACTCCAGAAGAGAGTAGCTTTTTGCATAACGTTTTTGTTATGTCTGCCAACTGTGGGCTGAAGTCTCAGATACACTGCAACATTTGAAATAGCAGTGCACAACTATGATTAGGTACCTGAATTATTCCCCTGACTATAGGCAATGAGGACTGGCAAGGGAATTAGCTACCCTTTAAATCCTAATTTCATTGACATCACTAGGAAAACTGATTTAATTTTAGTTGTGCAGGTGCAGACCATTACATCCCATGAGCCTCAGATTAAGAAAAAATACACCTGGGCAAACATTTTAGGCATATAGCAGAGAGTTTTTGAAAATAATTTTCATATCCTTTGCTGGAAAACAGTAAGCATCAAAGATAGTTTTGCATGATTATTTTTCAGCAGAAAAAAGGACTCCTCAGTAAGTCTACCAGCTGGGCTTGAGCATTATGTGTATTAAATAACCAAAGAAAGAAAAAGAATGAAAGACAAAACAGTTGGCTCAGAAGATGAGTGAGTAGTGAATTGGGCAATTTTTACTTTTCAAGTTTCACTGCTAGGAATATCTTTACTTCTAATCAACAGAACAAAATTATATAGCTTTAAAAAGAAGTGTGCATGATTGCATTATAAAATCTTTGCCTCTGCAGTATTATTATGGAAAGTTGTTTGCTTTTTCTATTAAGAAACTGTAAAGTGCCTGATTCAAGTGAAATGGAGTCTGACAGATAGTGGAGAGACTGAAATCTCAGAGCTGTTCTCTACTTTGAAGTCCCTTTTGGAAGAGGTCTTGTCTACATAGACTTTTATTTTTTTTTTTTACATTCTCCAGAATATGATACTCTTTAGTATATTACACAAAAATTCTTCAAGGCTGCAGAAGGAAAAACTCATGTATGTAATGTACACATTATAAAAAACCCAAAATGATTCACAGGTTAGTAAAAATATTTATGAAAATGTTTTAATGTTGGCAGCTTTGTGACAACTTTAAGAACATGATCATAAGCCCTTCTGAGGCTAAAGGCAGACTTATGAAGCATCTTAGCTGAGTGACAACAATGCAGCAAGGCACAGTGATTTATACACTTCCAGTGGCAGATGAAAACCATAAATAAATGGAATTCCCTTGAAGAATCATTGTGTAAATAGTAATCACATATAATTACAAACAACAATTCTCCAAAATCTCAAAAGATCTATTTCCATCCTCCTAGCAAAAATGAAAGACAGTAAGTAGTTTACCTCTAAGTTCCACTGGTTTCATAAAAAAGCCCAGTCTTCTCTGTAGATTAATATGCCATTTCATTGAAAAAAATATCAGTGTATTCCAAAACTACAAAGGTTAAAAATACCCACCAGATTCATATAGGAAAAACAGCAGGTTTGCAGAAGAGTCTTAGAGCCTTCAAGCATTTAATTTAAACAATGAATGTGTGTGTTGCTTAGCCTGTCACCAGAATCCGTTGTTTTTATGATGATACTTTCCATATTCAAACAGTTCTAAAATATTGGATATTCATCTTTTCCCTTCCACTGAATTTTTATGGGTTTTTTTCTTATATGAGTTACACAGAGAGGATTCTTTCACAACATGCAGTAATGATATTAAATCTTCATAAATGCATAGAAGAAGAAACAGGACATCAATAAAAAGTACCTGAAGGGGAAAGAGTTTTGACAATAAACAAATTTTTTAAATTAAAACTAAATCACCAGTCTCTAGCCAGACACTAACATGAATCGTTGATCAGATAAATAACTCTCCATGCAATTGTTTTCCCTTTAATTTCTGCAGACTGAGTTCAAGTCTGCAAGAAAAACACTAAGATATGATTCCCTACTAGGCTACCAAGTCTATTTCAAAGTCTTGGAAGGTTTAAACTGAGATATATCCCTTGAATTATTTTCATGTGAGATGAAAACCCTCATGTAGAAACCCTCTTTGTTAAGATGAAAACTCAGGTCTTTAGAAGTCGTGGATCTCTCCACACTCAGAGGCATTAGTAGTGGCCAATGCAAGCTACTTCTTACAGGTCCTGATGTTTGTGACTCTCACCCATCAGTAGTCTGCCTTTTCACATCAGACTGGGAGGGATAATGAGGAAAATAGCTACAATAATGATTTTATAGCCATTGTTGTCTTGTTGATCCCATATGGATTTACAGAAGATCTAGATTTTCCATTTTCTTCACAGTCTGCAACTGATATTTAACATCTTCATAGGCCAGATATTAAAATCCTGCACTGAATAATGTTTCTGCCGAATTCTTGCTTCATGACTTAGAGCTATGTCTATAAACCTCTCCCTGTCTGAGCTGTTCAGCCCTCTAAACTTTCTGGCAGCAGATCAAGGTTGACACTTGCCTGGAAAATCAAGAACTGCGTAACTTCCAAAATGGGCAGTTCTCTGAGCACAGATGGATGAACAAGGTATAAAGGAAGTCAGTGTTGAACATTACAAACTTCCACAGCCTGGCATATTCTTTAACTTCAGTGAAAACACAAGCTGATTCCTCTGCTGACAGGGAAACATTTTACCTACACCAGATTCAATGACTGGAGACAGGAGTGTCACATTTTAGTGATGTTCAGCCTGTGTGTAGAGAGCTCACATGCTCTCTTAATGGCTTTTTAGCCACTACCTCTGACAGCATCACTCCCACTAAAGCATAAAAGTAAGTTGTCAGCTTCTGTATGTTGTGTGCTGAGCTCTTTCAATTCTGTAGCCATTATTACTGCCATTACGACTTTTAAAAAAACTCACTATGTAATTGTGGATAATGTTAATCACAACAAATCTTTATAAAATGAAGTCCTACTTCTATTTACTTCCCTAATGACTGAATTTCACATTATTCTTGTGCTGTCAATTTGCTCCTTAGAAGACTGTGGTTTTATTTATTTATTTAACACTTTTCATGAGTGCCTAAGACAGCCTGATTCAATTGCCAGTCAGTTTAGTGATAATTACATGTTAGATGCTATAAATGGACACAAAGAATATATTTCCCTAAGAATCCAGAAGAAGAGGAAAAAGAATAAAAAAGAGCAGGCTTTAGAAACACTTGTAAGCCACTTGTCTATTCGTACCAGCTGTTTGACACTAGCACTCTCCTTGAAATAATTTTTAGACTGAAATCACACAGTGATGCTGCTTCTGAAATGTTAATGTTTTCATGTCTGAGGCAAGACTAGATTATTCTCCCCTGAAGTTTTTTAGCAGGCAGTTATGTCCTTCCCAGCACCACCAACATTTTGAACCCCTACTAATGATAGAGTAAAAGAACTGCTTTCTGTCTCATTTCTTTCAGGGAGTAAATGCTCCTTGTGACTCACATGGTCTTACTCCTCTTGAATGCAGCTGTCGTTTTCTCATCAGAGTTCAAGTAAATTTACAAGGGTGCTTTAGTGAGAGAAAACTCAAAAGCTGCTTATTCTCCAAGCTCACTATGTTGTCCTTTTTCTGAGAAACACTCGTTGTTCAATAATTATATTCCCCGCTGAACTCACGCATTATATCTGGGGGAGAGACAGGGAGGATGTTTCGAAGGTTAAATTGAATGGGAAGTTTTATCAGTGTGGTACATAAAGATCATAATGTGCTATTTGTTAAGGGTTTTGCTGGGACAAAATGTGGAATGTTCTCTCTGGAATATATGCAAGATTTTTCCAATGTGTTTGGAGCCTTAGAAGTTCAGAAATCTCCTGTGGAGAGCCTGTAGCTTTCTGGTGGTCCATAAAAAAAAGTCATTATACATTTCTGATGTGAGCTTGGGCACTTCTCACCAAGCAAGGGGTCTTATCATCTCTTTATTTGGCATCACATTTCTAGCCCTGTCTGACAAAGAAAGCTGAATTTAATTACAGCTGTGTGTCTATTCCTGATTGGTGGGATTGCTGTAGATATTCTGAATGAGCATCTGGAGAGGTGGCCCTATGGATCATCAACAGAAGAGCAAAGACAAAATAACAGGAAAAGTAGAAAAGAACAAAACAGCGACTCTGTGTCACTCCTTTACCAGCACTGGGTGGGTTTTTTTGTGAGCTCATGTGAACAGAACTGGCCAAGGTTGCACTTTTCCTGCTGTGGCAACAGCTGAATGCCCCATTGTGCCAGTCAGTATCATTTGTTACAGTTACATTGTTCACATTTCCAGTAGTAAAGGAGCACCTTTGCTCCATTTTTCTCAGCAAACCTGTTTAATGACAGTTCAAAACTTATGCTGCATTTTTCTCATGGCCAGCCCCCTCCCTCAGAGGACCACAGGATAATCCACACATATGCATCAGGCACTAGGTGAGTATTTGAAATAAGAAAATAAAAACTAATTTGCTTAAGTGAACCTGTAGAAGACCAACCTAGATCAAAAGAAGTGGCAAGTAAAAATTTTGGTTGCAGTCTTGGGAGGCAGAGAAACATGGAAGAAAGTGACAGCAGATAATAAAATACTGTATGTAATGTTTTGCAAATAAAAACCCTGACATTTCAGATGGTTTTGCAGTAGATCTGGTAGAATGTTACACAGGTGATCACAGAAAATATTTCAAATTAATGTGGCAAGTTTGCTGCACTCTTATTTATAAGTTTTTAATATTTTAATTGCTCTGTAACACTGAATTATTACAGCCATTTAGGACTGAGGTCAAACAGCTTATTTAAACATTTAATTATTGAAAACCTGCAATTCATTTATTGCTTTCCTTTGAAAATGGAACTTAAGAATATTTTGATGAACTGCTATGGGAGAAAAAAGATATCTGAAAACAATTTGAAAGATCATCTGTATTTTCCTCAGTTTTTGATTTTAAAGTTTCACAACATGATGTGACAGATAGACTCTGAGGACAAAGAAATAATTTGCTTACAGTAAGTGTGTAAGATACCTCTCCAAAACACTTAATCTGTCCTTTTCTTACTGGCCATAAATTTGTTTCAGATACTGTGGAATTCCTGCCAAAAGTCTTTATAATTTATAGGGGAAAAATAAAACCTGGGAGGAATCTTAATAATTATCTTAAGAATTTAAGAGTTATTAATAATTTGCTTTAAGGAAGGAAACTTGCTTTTAAACCAAAGAAAATATTAAGAGGTATAAAAAATAGAGTATACAGGGAGTTTTACAATGTCTTTCTACAAACCTGTGTCTGAAATTAGCAAGGAATATTTGGAGCCTTGTATCAGATATCGTGAAGGCACAAGAAAAGTTTTACTAAATGGAAGGACTCAGAAGACAGTCATAAAAATTAGGCCTAGAAAAACTCGTAATAAAACCACAGTGTTTCCTTTCCTTAGCATGATGAAAAAAAATTAGGATAGAAAATCATTAGTAATATATCGAAAGTAGACTGGGAAAGTAGATTGGGAAATTCTTGTATCATAGAACAAGAATTGATTTTACATGAGAAATGGAGGCAGGATTTAAAAAATTGGTAAATGCTGAGACAGGAATTTGATAGAAAACAAAGAGGAAATGGGTGTTTGTAGGTTCCCCAGAGTGTTTGGAATTGTAATCAATTGTAATTAATGTTGTGGAGAGGATGTTGTGACTTTTTTTTAAATTGGAAGAGAAAAAGATAAATATCTGTGTATTCTTTTATAGCTTCTGGGGTGGCCACTGTAAAAAGATGCCTTAGTGAGCTAGAAAAACACATTAATTAATCTAGTAAGAAAAAAATGCATCCAAAATTAAATGCAAGTAATATAAAATTTGGCTTTTAAGGTTTGAAATTTTAAACTCAATTTACAGACTCAAAAGTTCATTGATCAAAGAAATAGGAAGCCCAGTTTAGGGAATACAGTTGAACAAAGCATAAAAACTAATAACCTAGGGAAGTGCCTAGTGCTTATTTGTTGATTTGCATTGTGTACCTTCAGGGAGAAACTAAAAAGATAAATTCCTAAGACTTTTATCTCCCTGCCCTGAATAGTTTCTACCTTTCAGTTACACGGATATAGAAAATTTATATTAAGCCATTGCTGTCACCAAATCATGAATAATTGCTATGGTCAAGCTAAGACTCTAATTCTCAGCACTCTACAGTGGCTGATGTAGACATGCCCAAATTTTCAGCTGACATTAACTTTAAAATGACCCTGAGAGAGTGCACTGTTTTATTTCTACAGCAGAAGACAGGATTTAATTTCCCTTTTTATTTTCTCCAACAACCACTTTTCCCTCTGCTGCCTGATTCTCATCTGTCAGTGTTTGAGGTAGCCTATAAGAGTTGAGGACAGGCAATAGCTCCAGAGTAGTAAATTTATTAAAAATTCCTTTATTTATCCACTAGATGACTCTCTGATCTATTGGACATTAGGAGGAAAAGCTGTAGACCCTGGGAATAAAAAAATGTGGTGGGGAAGGTGTGGGGGGGGAAGGTGGAGGGCTTGGTTTGGGTTGTTTTTTCATTTGCTGTTGATATCAATACTTCAGTATGCTAAGGCAGCATTGGAACAATCTACCCAAGGGTCAAGACAAAACTCAAGCTTATTTTTACAGCCAGCCCCCTTTTTTTGTTTGTTTGGGATTTTTTCCCCTTTTAGAGTCTTCTAGAACTTACAGGTAAGGGATCATACACATGCGCACAGAGAAGAAGAGAATAAGCAACCTTGGCAAACTTAATAGGCAAAGGTGAGTCTCCAGTGTTAATATCATCACATGAAAAAATGGGTATTGGTAGGAAACAGTGTCTGATGTTATTTGGTCCCAAAGGATCCATAAAGTTTCAAATAATTCCTTCAGTAATTTCAGTCTCTTCATTAGAACTGATATTGTTATTCCACCCCTTCTACCAAGAAAATCTTCAGGATTGTGTAGCATAAAAGTTACAGTTACTCTGCTTCTCATTTCTCTCCCTCCTGCCTCCTTCTTTCCTCCAGTGGAGAAATACTATGGTTCCTAATGATAAGAACTTAAATGCAGGTGTATGGAAGTCAAAAATTCAGCTCTAATTTGGCATTCCACAATGGAGCAATGTCTTGATGGAAGTCATTCTCAATCATGAATTGTAAGGCTGACTGCAGAGCTGACATCTGCAGCATTTTGGAGCCTGAGAAGATGAGAGAGCTGACCAAGCAGATTATGCAGACCTCTGAAGAGAGCTATTGGATGAGGACTTAAAATAAACCCCAAAATGTAGTCTGCTTTCATGTTTTCTGCTGAATCAAAGAGCAGATGGTATAGCTGCTTCAGAATTTGAAGCAGGCACTGTGCTGTCCACTCTTATATGTTACAGTGGATGACAATAGGCCACTTAACAAATAATTTCTTTAAAAGTACTTCTTTATTTATTGAGAGTCTAGGAACTAGCATTACTACAGCAGATGTTTGTCCTTTTTTTTTTTTTTTGGATGTAAATGGAATAAATTACTGTCATGTTGAATAAAAAAGTAATACATGCCCCAAAATCCAAATAGATTTTACCGTGCCATTCATTCCTGCTTATGACTGATGGGATTAAAGATACAACCTTGAAGATCATGTGCGAATATTTACATAGTTTAGTTTCTGATACCATGACTAGAATCACCAACCAACCATCATTATTTGTCCAGGTCAAGAGACAATAATATTTTCAGAAGAACTTATGAAAAGACAATATGATCAGCAGAAATTTAATGCGATATCTAAAAGTATGAGAAAAGAGATATATTTGGGTTACCTGTTAAAGTGCTCTAATCTTCAAATGCACGCTGGATATAAAACTAATTCTATCTACTTACAACTGAAAAAGTGTTTTCATAAAAGTAATGAAGATTTCTGAAGTATTTGAATTTTTATATGCATTTTCAAATCTTATTCTAAAGTGTGCTCATAATGAGTGAATTAATGAACAAATAACTAGCTTAATTTAATAAACCAAATGTTAACTACTACGTCTTTCCAAGAATGGATATTATCACTTTTTATTTCAAGATGGGATTATTTAAATATATTTGCATGTTTTTCCAGTTGTGGAAAAAAAAGTAAAGCTCAAGCCTGTGAATAAAGACCTGGTGCAAATTATATTATTGTAAATGCTATTTCAGTTTCAATCATGGATTTATCTCTGATCCTTTTTCTATCCTTCTTTAGGAATAACTGAAGCAGGGACTATGGAGTGGTGTTAGAATTTCTCAGGCAGCCATTTTTACTTGATAATTTCCAGTCAACTCAGAAATTCATGAAAGGAGCATTTAAGATTTCTGCATATCAGTTTTTAAGCTGGGTATCCTTTATTCATCTGTCTTTCTAGATAGGAAATGTCATTACCTGATGGGACTTGATAAAGTGATTTATGGCATCTGATCAATCAGAGCATATGCCATCACAATAAACTTGAAAAAAGTACAGTTGAGCAGTGAAGTAAGGATATACAAATGCTTCCTGTCATTGTCTTGCATTGGTTAGCTATGAACTAAAATTCAGTACTGAGAAATCAGGAGTTGGAGAAAAGAACTTGCAGAGAGACGGCTAGAATTTTTTATTACTTAAATTCACCTTTGATACTTTGAACTGCGCAGCATTAGCATTTCAATATCTTCCTCATTTTAAGGAGTTTCATGTTCTGTGCCATGGCAACTACAGGCAGACTATAGCCATGAACAAATTGAGTCTAGAGAGAGCTTCAGAAGCAAGTCTGGCCCTCATTCAAAACCTTTTGAAACAGATGAAAGAGTGTCTATTGACTTTGATGGACTTTGGCTTGAACTCTTCCAGCTTCTACAGGCAGCCTTGGGTTCTGATTATGGCTCCAGATGATGTCCATGTATTTTATTCAATTGCTTCTTAATTATATGTATTGAACAGCACTGGGAAAAGGTCCAGGAATATAGGATGTTTGCCTTCAAGGATGATGTGATAACTGAATGCAAAAACATCATCCTTTTTTTATGCACTGAATTTTCTGTGATTCCCTTCACAGCGACACAAATTTTGCTTTTGGGATATCATCCATCACACTATACCAGGGGTGGGTGACTGTACAGGTGAGGTAAATTGGAATGCTGATGGACAAAAGAGGACAGGAAATATTGTCCACATCAGAACTACTTTTGTAACCATTCAGGCCTGGCTCAAAATTGCACTTATCAAGTTGTAGCAAAAACATCCTTAATTACATTTTAATCAGATTGAAAGTGGCATGACAGTGAGGAAAGGCAGGACCCCAAGCATATCAAGCATTATGTATAATATATAACACAATACATGTATTGTATGTTTTAATTATAAGGAATTTTCTATAAGGGACTGTCAGACCAAGAGCAAGGTACCTGAGAACTAACAGGTTTTCCACTTTAGAAAAAACAAAGATGTGGCTGTTTCGTGATTTTACAAAGTAAGACTGTCTTTGAAATTCTGTGGCCTTTCTCTCCACTTCTGTGAGTGGAATGTGGTGATCTAAGAACATGACAAGGAGGACAAATGGTTTACCACCTGCTGCCTGAGTGCTCACCCGCAGGTCACCACTCTTGTCAGAGAGATTTGCGTTGACAGAATATGAAATGGCATTGCCATCAAAACATATAAGATTATCTTTCCTTTGAAGAAAAACAACAGCTAATGTAACTTTGAGGACAGGAAGGCAATTAGTTTTAAAGTACTAGACACAAATGGGGAAATGAATTTGACATTGCATTTAATAGAAACTGGCAGTTTCAAACCCTGGAAGATGGACGTCTTATAGCACATTTCAACGACAAGTCCCCAGTTAGTGAACTGAATTTGAACCATAAGAGTGGAATCACTTGAATAACCACATCCAATCCTCAAAAAAGTTAGTCCTCTTGCTATACGTAAATGGATTTCACAGAACATCTACTCTTTGTGCCACTACACCCTCATGAGCCACAGACATCTCCAATGATCTACATCACAGGAATAAAGCAAAGGAGATGGTGGGAGTTGCATAAATTAAATAAAACTTTGCAGATGATGTAAGAAAGTGAACTACACTATATATTAGAGAAGAGCAAACTATTTCCTCTGCTTGCAAATGACTAAACAAGAATCTGTTTAATGAATAAATCATTGAACATATGAGCAAAATACAGCAATTAACCACTTGAGGAATTACAGTGTTATTAAAGGTATCAAATTGGGTCTTTTTCCTGCCTTTAATTCTGTCTTAATTTCCCTTTTCTTCATCTTACATTAGTTTAACATCAGGACTTCAGCTTTAGAATCTGAGATTTCTCAGAGCTCTAGAAAAAGGTCTCACATCACTTTCAAATAATTTTTGTCGTTGTTTTGAGTAAGAGTTAAGGTAAATTATTAACCTTAAAGTGTGCTAACACAGTTGCAAATGGTTACATTATTTTTTGCACACCAATCTCCTGAAAGCAATCTGCTGTCTCCTTGTTGTACTATCACTAACACTATCTAACCAAGTTTTGCAGAATACAAGTGAGTACATATATGACTGACTAGACATCCTGTCATCTATAGAAATACAGAACATAATGAAGTCTTACTAGTAAGGTTACCTAGTTGATATTCTAGAGGACTATTGGCTTCTTTTTCCTAGCACAAAGCATCCTTTCAACTGTAAATCTGTATTATTTATCCATGCCTTCTCCATATCCATGTATGCTACCTGAGATTAAGGTAAGACTAATGCCAATAATCACCTGAGATTTTTCAGCAAATACAGAATGTATCTGTTTGGGTTTTTTTTAAGAGAATCTGCTGTAATTAGCAAAACCCAGGAATTTATAAATATGTGCTGGTAATTTTTTCTCAGACATGCTTGAAGATTTCATTAACAATATTTAAAACTTCAAGTGTAATAGAAATCATCTCTCATATCATTACATTATATACATTAGAACATCTCTTACATTGTATCACCTCAGAAAAATTATAATCTCATAGAATGAGCCATCAGATTAACATTTTCTAGGATATCAGTGCTGGGTTCTCACAGTGAAAAACTATTTCTCTGGCAGGCCACCAGATTTAAATTTGGCAGGCTGTAGTGAAGTGTAAGGTTTACTTGTTCAATCAAGCATTCAATTAACTAACATGTCAGTATGTTGGTCCTTTGTGAGACAAATAAATGGCAGCTAAAGTGCATTGAGCCATCTGAATGGATAGTTGTGTAATTAATATTTGCTTTTAATTTATTGTAAGATGTCCAGATGCTCTGGCAATCAGTTCCTGGGAAATCCTTAAAATAATTGACTGAGTTCTGTAAACTTACTAGAGGGCAGCAAGTTTTCCTGTCTCTCTCTCTATGTGATTAGAATTGAGCAAATGATTCAGCAGACCTTTTAAAATTCTTAATTTTTTTATTAATATATTGTTTATAGTTCCAACATAATTTCTGTGTAATTTAATGTTTGTTTAATTACAGGGTTTACCTATTATCTATAATCTATCTCAATCTATCATTGCTTTGGGATCATACAGCATTCTCCAACTCAGTAGACCAAGATTTATTGGTTTAGCAGAGAAGAAATCATGTAGTTTCAGGACAATTTTTTTCTAAGTTACTCTCATCTTTGTGAGCTACTCCAGCAGTTAATCTTAGTTGTGTAAACACTGAACAGGGAGAGAAAAAGGAATTTGCAATGTGTGATTTTATTACATACGTGCTGTTATAGGAATTTGCAATGTGTGATTTTATTACATACGTGCTGTTATAGGATGAGTTGCCCTCTGAGCATGGTTCAGATGAGTAACTTAGGCTTACGTGAAAAAATCGAGCAGGAAGGGAGATCATAGCCTTTCGGTGTGTTTTTGCCCCACTTCAACACATAAACTAAGATTATAGCTATGCTAATATATGATCATAGCTATGTTAAAGATTCTCTATAGCCATTGGAGATCCAGGCATCTTCAGAGAATGACAGCTGGGACAGCCCGTCCCCCTTAACTACTGAAAAAGCCTAAGTCAATATTGATAATTGAAATCAGGTGAATCACATTTTTATGTGGCAACACTGCATTTCACCAAGGTCTGAGAGAACATGTTCTCAGCAACCAGATGAGAGCTAGGTTGAATTGCTATATTGCATATTTTATATTTACATCACCTGGGGACACTGACACTATGGGAATGGCAAGGACATTTCTAAATATCATTCCATTGGT
Organism: Argya squamiceps; assembly: GCA_037834095.1. Taxonomy (NCBI): domain Eukaryota; kingdom Metazoa; phylum Chordata; class Aves; order Passeriformes; family Leiothrichidae; genus Argya; species Argya squamiceps. The sequence goes on along the minus strand of JBBMKD010000145.1, from coordinate 100,123,528 downwards.
GATCATTTGTCAGTTTCATATGGTATTACAGGCCCTGATGGAAAGTCCATTATGTGTTCCACTGTGTCATTTCCAACACTATTTTTTATGTCTGGTAAGTCTTAGAATTGATTTTTATCTCCACTCTCTGTTGCATTTGCATCGTGCATTGCTCCCACTCAGAAATTGGACAAAATGTCATTTATAGAAGGATCATTCCCACAACTATCACCCCTGGATTATTTTTCCTCTGACCAAAGCTGTATTGATTTTTCTACTGCTGTCTTCCTGGCTAGCAGTTAATGATCACACTCAATGTACAGATAATAGAGATGCCAGTATCCTTGTAGGGGTTAACTGTGATCACACAGAGCCATTCTTCTGCAAAAGTAAAAGAAAAAAAACCAAAAAAACCCCCAGAGATCCCACAAGCATTGATCTACACAGACACATTTAATTGTATGATAATGGAAACCCCACCCAGAAGGGGTATATTAGTTGATAAATCAGATTTAAAGAATATCTTTTCAACCTTTACATCTTGCATTCAAGATATAGAGGGTTCATTTTTAAGATAAAGTGCTTAGCAGTTATCTTTTTTTTACATGTAGTACACTATGATAACTTGTATGTTTAAAATTCCTAATACATTTAATATTTAGTAGGATAGAATATTGAATTCTATGTTTTGTAAGATTTATTTGACATAAACGAAAGCTTTTTAAAATACGTGAGTAATATTTTCCAAGCTCCACATAATCTGTCTTGAGTGTTCAGTTTTTAACTGGAGTCTGCTTGGGGGCTTTATTTTCAGGAGGCAGAAGTTTGACAATATTTGGAAAAAATAACCAGTTTGACAGGTCTTCAGTGAAATTCTGAGAAGCCGAGTGATGACTAGTCATATAACTAGTCATATTTGTAAAACACTGAACATTGTGAACAAAAGCAACGAACAACTCTTTCATGTTTTTGAGCTATTCCAGCTGAAACTAATTTATATAAGGATTGGAATAGTTAAAGAACATGAATTGAGTCTTCCTGCCAATATAGCAACTCTTTTATACTTGAAAATGTCTGTATTCCTTTTCCTTAGCATTGTTTGTTTCAGTAAAGCACACCCGATTTTTTTTTAAGTCTATGAAGGCTGCTAACCAAACAGTTTTCTAAATATCAATAGGAATTGTAGTCCTATCTCAAGGAAAAAAGAAAGATATGATACTCCATAGATGAACATGAAACAGATTTTCTCTGACTTTTTTTGTTTCTACTTTATTTCCTTTCTTGTTATCTTGGCTATTATTCTTAGGAAAGTCATTAAAAGTTCAAAGGTATGTATGAGATTAAGGCTTTCAGGAGAATGAAATTGAAGATCGGTTTTCAGTACTGAGATGTCTTGCAGTATGCAAAAACCTGACATTTCTATTGCTCTTGGGGTATCTTATCAGCAGACAGTGAACTTTGGGTTCCTATGGATTAAGAAAAGTTAGTAGCATGCTGTGAAATGGAAAAGCAAAAGATTATCCTTTTTATTCAGCATACGTATGCAAGCTTCTAGCATGGCAAAATTTATAGGGTATCGTTTCTATAATTGGTGCTTCTAACACAGAGAAGTTTTATCTGCACATGTTTCTATCTGTTTACAAAGCACAAGTATAAAAGAACAGCCCAAGATTTCTGCTGAGTATGACTTTTCTTTCTAGAACCCATTTTTTTCTACCAATCTTTTTTCACCTATTTCTTCAGCTTGAGAGACAAAGTAGGAAACTCTTCTACAGCCCTTAGGGGATTCAGGCAGTATTACTGCCAGGATGAATCTGCATATTAACTAACCCTTTGTGTAGGGGTCTAGCACCTGACAGTCTTTTATACTGCTATAATTAAAATGAGTCGATGGGTCAATTAAAGTGAACTTTTCACTATTAATGACCCTTGATTACCCCTAACTGAAGAATCAATGGTATAAAGTCAGAACAGGCTGGAAATAATAATCCAGAAAGCCTGGCAGGTAGGCTGACATATCATGCAATGAGGTCTGAGTCCAAAGCCAAAGTAGGCTCTGGGATATTAGCAGTTGTATCATATAGCCTCTGATAAACATAAATAGGTCCTTGAATTCATCTAAGGTACTTCTGTCAGTGATGTCATACCTCAACATGCAATATAAATTTCTTAAAAGAAGCTGTTGCTGATGCTCTGTCCAATGTTTTAATTGCCAGCAATGGTGGTCCATGATCTGTTAAGACTGCGTTGACCTTTAGTAGCAATATATTTATTTCAATAAAATACTTTTATTAAAGGGATTTGGCTCGATAAATGAGTGCATTCTCTCACTTCCCACAGCCTTTGGAAATGACAGAAATCTCCTGGCAAGGATTTGGTTCTAATAGTCTATATAACATAGGCTTGTACATGGAAAAGGGCCTCCTATCACCCACAGGTAGTTTAATGAGGACAAAGAATTTTGGATAGGTAAAAGATCAATAGTCTTTCACCAGGTGTAACAAAAACTTTGTGGATAAGGACACAGAATAAATAACAGGGCCATTCTATTTTTTGAAATGAAATTTCACTTTTCAAGGATTCAGAAGTACAACTCTCAGCAATTCAGTTCACAAAAACCACTCTGCAGACAGAGGTGATTTTCATCCTCTATCCGTTAAGTAAAGTTTGTAAAAGAAGTTAGTTTATGCCTAACTGCGGTCCAAATAACTCTGGTGAAAAATCACTAATGAATTCAGTGGAGAGTGTCCAATCAGCGGTAAGAGCTTTTCAAAGTCATAACATTTAGCCTGTGAAATAAACTTACCAATTCAAAGAAAGATGAGAAAAAGAAAGAAATATCAATGTCGGCCACTTCTTTACTTTAGATCAACTACACAACAACAGTTGAGCATGTCTGAACAACACTACTAATTTCAGTGATATGATTCCAAAATATTACACTGAGTGGAAGTGCATTTGAATTATGAAAAAAAACCCCTTGTGGCACTATCCATTTAAAGATGCCAAAGAGAAAGATAGATGGATTCTTCATTGGATCATTCTTTTATTTATAAATACACAAGTCAGTAGCAGCATAGTTCATTCTAAAAGGGTATTTCATTATTGCAAAGTGTAGTGTTTCTTGATATTTTTCCTCCAGTAAGTAGCAATATGTCAAACCCCACATATTTAACTCACTTCTCTTGATGTCAGAAGACCATGGCATACCCTAAAGAACAAATATTTGAACAGTGCTAAAATCCTGTCAGCAAAGTCTTGGGTACCCATCTGTTACACAGATAATATACATACTGAAATGACTGACATTTGTTACCAATACTAACAAAACAGTCAAGACTTGTCATGTGTGTGTATGCATAACACACGGTATGCAAATCTGCACATATATACAAGTACATCTATTAGTTATATGTCAATATGCATATAAATCTCTGCCTAAATATTTACAATCAATTAGTATGTTTTTCAGGCTTAGTTTTTATATTGCTTTCAGCTGACTGAAAGGGCATATGGAAACAATAGGAACATATGGAAGAAAAGATCTGTTTTAAGACCAGATTGTGGTATGTTTACTCATATTGAATAACATACAAGGAATATTCCTTCTGTGACATAAAATCTTCTGCTGTGAAGAAGTGTCACAATACAGAAGTTTGTATTTATTCACACTGTTGGGCATCTGCCATTTATTTACCTGCAGTAGTGATGGTGTCACATCAGAACTAAACCTCGAGTCGGATTGTTTCATTTATTTCCAAATTCTACCCCATGATCATTTTCTTGAATCAGGGTTACTCTTTTATTTACACAAACTGGGAGCAAGCTTTTACCTCTGCTGTATAGAGAATAACAAGAAGGCTTATTGAGATTTCCAATTTATAAACATTATGCTGTTTAGTTTATCAGCTTAAAAATGGGACTTTTCAAAATGCATTGCCAATGCCACACTGTATCCAAATAGTGTTTAAACTGTGAAAAATTGTTTGCTTCTTAAGGCTGATGAGACACTGCATATTTTACTCCCTCTATTTTGCCTAGGCAGTAGCACGGATCACCAAAGTGTGAATGGTTTTATGTGAGAGGGGTGCACAGCTACTCACCCTCCTGCACCTTGGAGAAGAGAAAGAATAGAATTTCAAGCTTAGCTCTGAACATCTTCCTTGAACAGCCTGAAGTTTAACTGCAAATTCTTCCAACCTTTCCTGCTGTAGCCACACTGGTTCCAAATTCCACCTGAGTTCTTGTCAAAATAGCTGGAGATATTGGCTATACAGCACTAAACTCCAATTTTTTATTTGTGCCCAACACATATACCCACACAGACACACAAGAGAAAGTCCAGGGGATGTTTGAAAAGCATTAACCCACTTCATCTAGGAAAATGCCAATTTGCATAGATGATTACTATACGTACAAGTAAGAAAATGTAATTAAGGCCCTTATGGTAGACATCACACACATGAGCCTTCCATTAAATCCCATAGGAGGTTGCTGCTGAGGTTTTGATCCTGGCTAAGTCCTACTCCTTGATTTTAGCCCAAAGCTGGTGTCACAGGAAGGGGAGAGATCTTTTATTTTAAAAGTCCTGATCCTGCAAACAGTTTTACATACACGCATCATCTGCAGAATCAGAAATGCTCCAAGGTTCCATAATGAAAATATGAAAAAACCCAAACCAACTATATTCTTAATCTGAATGGACTCTGCTAACAGAAGCTCTATCACTCCTCTGGACACATCAACTTAAATACATTTATGCTTGATGCAAAATACTTAAAATTAAGAAATGAAACTGCATATTACTAGCTGCTTAATTATAAATCCATTAACAAAAAAATACTAGCTTATTTATCAAAGGCAAATATGAATAAAGTAACTGTTATCTTCAATGGAATTCAATATAAAAAAATAGAACTTCACTGGGGATTTGGATTATTTAGACAGAGAACAGTATTTTGCAAAAGAGCGAATTTAGAATGCCACAATCACTTTGGAAAAATAAAGCACTGGCAGTTCATATCAGTATAGATTATATCTATATAATCTGGAACAAATCTGTGGATATGCCTAGTAACAAAAGATTCTTAGTTCATTCCCTTTTTTCAACCTAACATCTACACTACTCTCTTTTTGATTTACTAGCAGTTCAGTAAAGTATCTGTTCCCAGTCAGTAGTCATTCATTTTCTTGACAATAAACTTGTAAAAAGCTCTTGACAGATCAAATTAATATTGAGTCAGAAGACCCACGAACATAGGACAGCTTCACATATCAAACCTGAGCTCACAGGACAGAAAAATTAAATATTTCATAATAACAAGGTAAGCAAATAAATTTCACACTTGCTATGAAATGCTGACACACTAACAGCAGCACTTAATCACACTCTAGTCATGTGATGTTATCCTTCAGACCTCAATTCTGCAGTGAAACTCCCTCAGCATAGTAGCCCAATCATACCTCCGTAAGTATTTCTGGATTACTTCTTTGGCACTGGGACCTCTATCTTTCTCCTGGGTTATAAAGCAGGAAGCAGAGTGTTTTCACACCATAAGCAGCAGCACACAGAATGTTTTAGTCACATCCAAGTATAATTATGGGCAGGATACTGTCTATACACTACTCTAGTAGAAATCTTTCATGGAAAATAACTAAATTTTGAAACTCACAGTAGCTTCCCCAGACCACAACTTCCTCTGTAGCTGCAGACAGAGGGCGGGGAGCTTGGCAGGCTGAGGCACCTGATCCCACAAGATGCTCTGTGTGAGACAGCATTCCCTCAACTCCAGCAAACATGGCTGGAGTTACAGATGCTCAATACATCACACAAACAGGTCTATAAACTCTGTCAGTTTTGCACATTACTTACCTGAATATGAAAGACACTTAAGTGACATGAGGCAAGATAATTACGAATGTGCACATTCTAGCACAGACCAAGGGCCACTTCTGGTCACACCCCAAAGGCCATGTCTTGTTGCATCCTGCTTTTAACCTGAAATCCACTGTACGGATCAATAACATATTGCCATAAAAAGCATGCTATGAGGGTTTTGGTTTAGGTTGGGTTTTTGGCTTTTTTTTTCATTTTATACAACCATTAACACTTGAAAGGAGAAAAAGAATCCTAAAAAATTAAAACAAAGTCCTCTGGAGACATGAGGATGAAGACAAAATCTGACAGTAGCAAAACCTATTTTGCTACCCATCGTTAGAGTCATCTCCCAGTATGCACAGCCAATAAGCAGTAAACATTCTGGTCATGACAGCAAAACATTTCACAAAGGCTATGTTTCTAGAGGACATGAAATGAATTTTTAATAAAATGTTAAGTCTCAAAGCAATTCAAAAGATTGCATTTCGAAAGAGAATCATATCTAAGCAAAAGAAATTCTACAGAACTGTTATTCAAATAGCTAACAGAAAGCTTGAAATGTGACATGTAAGAAAGACTGCAAAGTATCTTGACATTGCTGTCATATTACAAGTCAGTACTTCAAGAGCAATGAATGAGATGTAAATATTTACCCTAGGTAGCTAGACCAAAGAACGCAAACAGATTCCACAGATATAATACAGTTTGTCAATATCTTTAGTGCTGGAAATGGAAATGTTAATTCTGCCAGGCCCACTGATCCTGAATGATGAATACAATCAATTACATTTTTTACCTGTAAGTCATTCGCACCATTGCCTTTCTTGCAGCTGACTGCTCCCTGCCTTCTAATTCTTGTTTTAAGGCACTGAACAACTTTTTATACCCACTTTTCATTCAGTCTTTTTAACAGATTCCCTGCTGCTATCTCAGGTTAACACCACTTGTTTCAGAACTTGTCTGTTTTCTTCCCATATTTTTTTAGTGTTGCCTGTGTCCATGGTCTCCCATCTCAGCAAGGTTGCCCTCCTGGTCTCTGAAGTGCCATCTTAAATCTCACTCTTCCTCAAGCTCCACAAATTTTAACCACCTCCTAACAATCTGATCCAAAGTTCACTGGTCAGCAAGAGCCATTAACTTCAATGGGCTATGAATCAGGACCAGATTGCTGCCAGTAGCTCTGGACTGAAATCTAGCTAAAGAAAAATAAAAGAAACTGCACAGGTACCCTTGTTGCTAATTACAAACTGCTACTTGAACACAGTCATGGCAAGACTGTATCTTAGGTTAATATCAGCTGTTACTATTTCCAATATATTTTTTTCCAGTCCTTGTGCAAAGGACTAAGGCCTTACATTGTTGTACCTTTATTTGTACAAATTCAGAGTGATGCCAAAGGTCTCTGACACAGCTTAGATAAATAAGCATACACTAGCTTCTATAGTTTCTCTTATATATTACAAAATACCATTCTGCATGTAGCTGCATAAGACAAAGAAAACAATCATGTTTATGAACAGGTTAGTAAATCATTGTAAAAAAATATGAAGTTAAAATAGGGTTTAGAGTGAAAAGAGTATTCAGAAAGCACAGTGAAAATTTTAAATTTAATGTGTTTTAAATTCTCACTAGTGAGGACATAAAATTCTGCTCTTCCAAGGAACCTGTGTCCAATCCCATTATTAATCTAACAGCAATTTGAAGAAAAAGCATTCCAGAAATCAAAAATATCACTATGACTCTATTTTTCTTGCCTTTATTCACAAACATTCTGGTACTTATTCCCTCTTCATTTAATTCTCCCTGCCTCTTGCAACCTCAGGTCTCTAATGCATGTTTTTTATAAGGAAAAAAATAAAATAAATTGCTTTCGCCCACCTTTCCTTCTCCTTTCAGTTTTAATGTTTTGCAAGTGCCTTGTTTGTAAAGCCAATGCCTTTCTGCAACCCCACAGTGCTCCCACCAAGTGGTACAGGGAAATCAGTTCTAACAGATGATTTAGGCAATCTAATGTGCAACAATAAGATACACAAACACTAGGTAGAAGAGTCTGTTCATGTTATGGGAAAAGTTAACATCATCAGACAGCCACTATTGCCTATATAAAGCTAAAATATTACACATTTATTAAAAAGTATGTTGTGGTTTGAGGCTATTTCAACAGTAATTACAATTCACATTTTTACCCTATATTGTACTAAACAAAGTACTTTAGGGAAAGTGATAAAAGTAACACTGCCTGTCTCCACATAATTTTGGCACATTTAGTAGCAAAGACAAAGCCAATTAGATGACCTTCACTGAAGAGGTGCAGTTCTGGGGATATAGGTTTTTGTTTGTTTTTTCTTAAAGATATTTAAGCTAACACTTTTATTACAAGGAAGTACACTCCACCCTTGCAGCTTCAGCAGGAAAAAGCTTCGTAGAAATGAAATTACTGTTGCAACCAGGTTGCTTATGAGACTGTTTAATAATAAAAAAAAAATAGTTGGGACACAGTACATTGATAGGGGGTGGAGTGTATCACATATATACAAAAGAGGGCTATTATTTCTGTCATCTGACATTGATGTGGGAAGAGAGAACAAAACCAAATGCATTTTCTTTCCAGCACTGAAACATGCAAAGACAAAATTACAAGTTATATGCAGCTCAGAATAATAAAAAAGAAATGCCCCAGTATACTTGTTTAGATTTTTTAAAAATATATTTAATTTTCTGATCTTGCACTTCGAAACTTAGAATTAAGCAATGAGTGAACAGGATCTGAAATACAGACAAGGCAGTGCTCACATGACATTAAAAGGCATCTTTTAAACGCTGCTGTGGATTTCTAAACTTACACTGAACAGAATTTTTAGTTTCTGGGAATTTGAAATGCAAGATGAACTTGGCCACATTACATCTATTTCTTTAAGTGGAACTGTAAATATGCAATAAATTGCTGTTCCAAAGAGGCAACATGCAGAATTCAAAATTGTTTCTTGCAGGATTCTGTTGACCTGTGTATGGAGAGATATCAAAGCAGTGGTACAAAATCCACAGCTCAAGCATGAAATCCTCGTGGCCAGATCTTTGAGTATACTGTTCTCAAAAATACATCACTCCCTTTTAACCACTGAATTTAGTTTTAGGAAAATAGCTGCTCACCAACTTTAAAAAAACCCAAAAAACAAACCCAAACCAAAAAATGTAGGGAAGGTGGGAGGAGGGAAGAGGTGGAAAGAGCTTATGCATTATGATGACATTTAGCAGAGAGCTGCAAACATAAAGCAAAGGCAAATATTTTAAGTGTGATAGATTTCAACCAGAAATGTGAAAGTACTTTTTCCTAGTAAATAGCTTGCCAGAGTTTGTTGGGACAAAATTTGGGTTGCAGCTGAAGCAGCAGTGTGGAGAAAGAAAACAAACAGGCATTTATCCTCCACCCCAACACCCCCTTTCTCTCCCAGTTATCAAAGTATGACTGATGCTTTTGGTTGGCCGCAAGGCAAATATTAGCTAGAATCTCCTTTAGCTACATCCACATCTACTGTCCCAGATGCTTAAAACTTATCATGGATTAAAGCCATGAAATAAAAATTTAAAAAGAAATTTCAATTTGAAATTTTATTGGCATGTTGCTAGAATGGTCAACATCGATTGACAGGAGAGACTTCGTCCACATACTCTGAGAACAGCCTTCCTGCACCTCCCCCCTCTTTTCTTCCTCTCTCTCGCTCTTTTCAGCATTAATGCTATTAAAAGCCAAACAAAATACTGGCTATGGGTGTAAAGAATGCTGGTTTTTTTTGGAATGTTGCCATGGATCCTGCTTCCAGTCGCGTCCCACAGAAGGAGGGTGCAGCCTCCTGACTCTACGGCAGGCTGGTCTCCCCGGGCAGGGCAGAAGATAGCCACGTACTCCCGCTCCTCCCTATTCTTTCCCATCCACTATAGCCAGGTCTTTGATCACCCTCAGTTTGCCACTGGCATCGATCCTGCGCTTCTCGCGTATTAGATCCTCCAGGCTGTGGAACCTCACCGTATGCACCTTGTTCTCTGCCAAGTGGATCTTGAGATAGTACTGCTGCTGGTGCTGGGTGCCAGCAGCCGCCTGCAGCTCCCCCCCGGCTTTGAACTCCCGTTTCCCGAAGCGGCACCAGGCGGCGAAGCTCTCGGAGTTAGTCCAGCAGATCTCGTCGCTTTTTAAGCCCAGGTGCCCGCAGGCGTTCTGCACCACCAGCTCCGCCACCAGCGGGCGGAAGCGGTACCAGCTATTCACCACTCGGCCCACGTTGCCCGCGGCCGCCTCGTACAAGCTGTCCTGGCGGATCTGCCCCTGGTGCAGGTGGATGATCTGCCCGCCGCCCACGTACACGGCCCAGTGCGGCGGCGGGTGCTCCGACGGCCCCAGGTAGAGCAGCTCCAGCAGGTCCCCCGGCTTGCAGAGGGCGGGCAGGGCTGACACCGAGTAGACGCTGAGGTCCCCAGCCTGGGGGCCGCTGCTGACCTTGGAGAAGATGCATTCCTGCCCGCGGAAAGCGGAGAACTGGGTCTCGTTCAGCACCAGCTGGTGGTGGAGGTGGTGGGTGGGCGTCTCCTGCCCAGGGCTGCCGGAGCCCTTCACGCCGTACTTGTCTGGCTGGCCTCGCTCGTCCAGGTCCTCCTCCTCATCCGAAAAGAAGTATGCCACCCCGACGCGCAGCTCGTCCTTCTCGATCCCCGAGGGGTCCCCGGTCGGCAGCTCACTGTAATTCAGGTGGGTGATGCGATCCAGTTGATTTCCCATCAATGACAGGGCGAGGCGAGGGCAGGAATCGCCGGATCTAAAGGAGGGTGGGGTGGGCAGAGACAGAAGAACAAGAGATGGGAAGGAGAGTGTACGCAGAGAGAAGGAAATAAAGAATGAAAGAAAAAAAAAAATCAAGGCACACACAAAAGATTCCAGAGATTCCGCTCTAAGCCCCCATCCCTCCCCGACTCCTTCCCTCCCCTTCGTGCAATCGAGAAACTCCCAGTGCGGACCCTTCCCCCTATGCCCGGGGTGCGGGGCAGGGCAGAGCCCCGACTCCGGAGTTCCGGCTCCCAGCGCCACGAGAGGAGGCACCCCGCCGTCCGCCGGCTCCGCGCACGGAGTTGCACCGGGAGCCTCAGCCCTGCGAGGGGAGAGCGGGAGAGGGCTCGGGGGGCTCCGGCCGGAGGGTGCCAAGCCCTCCCTCCGCCGGTGCGCAGCCGAACCGCGCCGGGCAGCGCTGCGTGGGGGGAGGCGGCTACAGAAGCGCACGGCCGCGGAGCTGCCAGCCCTGCCCGCCCGGTGCCCGCAGCCCGGCCGGGACCCCACAAGGCACAGGCAAAGAGGAGGCGATCGGCGCCCCCCGCCCGAGGGGACCTTCCCGTCCCCTTCCGTACCCGTGGTCGCCCAGCGCCAGAACCCCCCCAAACTCCTTTAAAGTCGTCCT
>JBBMKD010000145.1:99965513-100102844 GCA_037834095.1 Argya squamiceps | reverse complement strand
CACTCTTAAAATATATCCGTCTCGTTACCTGTGCGGACGCTAGCCGGCTCGGCGGGCACAGCAGCGGGACGGTAATATTCTGTGTTACCTATTAGCAATTATATAGGACAAGGGCTGTCTCCAGGAGAGACATCTCTCCAGGGGAGGTGTAAGTGAAATACAGCAAACATGGGGGTACTGCCAAACACAAATAAACTTCAGTAGTATAACTGGATATTCATTTCATTTCAGTTTCCTGATCTTTAGACCATCTTTGATGTTTTATATACAGTGCTATATGAATTATAGTATTTTGGGTGTCATCAAGTTTGAGGGGTAATATTCCACGATGGAGATGAAATTCTGTGTGTGAAAGCGTGGCCTATGCAGCCTCTGTGCTGTGTTAACAGAGTATGAGAGGATTGCTAATGATAAAAGGCCTTTGAAGACTTTGATCCCTGGGATAAGCTTGTAGAGATTGTTGTTCTGTGGCTATTTCACGAGGAGATAATCACCTGAGGCTGAGATGGTAATCCATGTCCAGGATATGGTGAGAAAGACAGCTTATAAGTTCTGAAGTTTTTGAAACTTTACCAGGCATTAAACGTCCACACCAAAAGAAAAAATTAACCTATGAAAGTGTAATTTTCTATTAAACCAATGTCTTTGACCTGAAGAATGGGATTTTTTTTTAAATATGCACTTTTTTTAATTTGGAAAAAGAGATAATTATATATGAAGCGCAAGTAAGTGGAAAGTGAAGTTTTCTTTTGAAAGATGAAGGTTTTTTCTCATCAATTATAATGACTAAATGCTAATGTCAAAACAAAATATTTAGAATATGCAAAAATGATGAATATTTTTGAACTGAAAAGTTTTGCTGAATTCAACTTGAACTTGAAAAATGTTTTGTGTGACTGAGTAATATATTTCTCAGTACACAGATTATTTGCAAAAAAAAAAAAAAGTAGCTGTTATAAATAAAATATCCTGACAGCAGCATGTGACCTGGGTTTATAACTGGAGTCATACATAGTATTGGACCTATGAATACTTTTCCAGACCAGAAACAGATAATTCCTTGCAAACCCAGAGATACCTGTACAGGGAAACTGGGCTTTGATAACCTACCAACACCAAATATGATTAAGCCTTATTATGTGTCCAGTTGAGGATTAGAGATAAATGCAGCTAATAAAAAGGAAAGAGTCTGAAAAGATCCAACAGTAATAAGTTAAACTGAAAATGGTGTAAATCATGTATGTTCATCTCAGCTTTAACTGGACTCATGATTCTTAGTGTATAATTTATTTGACACATTATTTCATTCTTGTCTTTTTTCCCCCTTCTGTTCACAAATAGCTTATGAGAAAATAGCTATTTTATCAAATGTATTAATTGAGCAAAATTGTTTTGTTGAATAATTTTCATTAACAGAAATTGCTTCTTGTTTTCATATTCACTTTCTGGATTATTACTTGTGCTCATGAGCAAAAGCTTGAAAAAGTACTTATAGTATGGAAATGTTTCTGGCACATAATTCAAACTCCTAAGTCCTCTTTGTATATGAAATAGTGGGAACTTTCATGGTATCAGGATAAAATCCCATCAGTACAAGATAACTGGAAGAAACCAAATCACATCCAAAGGAGAGATAAAACACTATTTTTGTAAACAAAAACTTTAACTCTTTGGAAAAAAAGATAGAGAGAGCAATACAATCTAATGCTCAATGTATTTTATCTAACAGGCAAATAAATTCATTGGTTTCCATATTGTCAAAGGAAAAAAAAAGAAGCACTTAAGTATATTCATTATGTAATCACTTCAGAATATTCATTATCTAATCTGCACCATTCCTGAGCAACGTCTCTGTGAGGATTGGTTGATCATGAATAGTCTTTCAAAGGCCTTTAGAGTTCCAGAGTCCACAATTTCCCAGAAAATCTATTTCAGCACTTAACTATTCTTACCGTTTTATTACTGCTTTCTAATATTCTAATCCTAATTTTGAACATTGTTGCAGTCGAAACACATCATTTCTTCTTCTCTTAGGTCATGGAAAATAATTTATTATTTCTCTCCTGCTTGCAACCTTTTATATATTTGAAAAAAATCTTCTTTTCAGTCTTTTTGGTTTTTTCCTAGGTTAAAGAATCATAATTCATTCATGTTTTTCTTTCTCTCCAGTTATGTTTTCTAGAATCCCAGTTGTTCATACTATTCCACTGAGCTCTCTTCAATTTTAAATCTTTCACAAACTGTGGTGTTCAAAATTGGAAAAAGAAACCCAGCTGAGGCTTGAACAGAGCAAAGTAGAACAGTAGAATTGTTTATAGGCTGACTATTTCTAACTTTTATTATGGTCTATGCCTTTTTGCATCAGAGTGGAGCTGTTAATTCACATTTAGATTGTCACCCAACTACACCTTTTTCTGTGAAACTGTTGCATTATCAGGTAATTTCCCACATTCTTGTTTCTGACCTTAAAATTTTGAAATCTGTGAATCTTGTGAATTGCTACAACTTATTCCCCTGGTGATTATATTCAGAAACTCTTTCATCTTAGCAGAACTCTGTATCAGTAAATCTCTTCTTGACAGTCTCTTCTATAAAAACTGAAAGACCCTGAAGAGAAGTTAAGCTCTGCAGAGGGAGATGGAATAAGGTTTAAGTAATAGATGGTCCACCACAGAGGAAAAATTTACTTGCCATAGCTGATGTCAAGTAGTTAGAAGTCATTGAATCTTTCTTCAGATAAAATCCATTTGTGGAAATTGAATGAAAAATGAGGTTTGAACATAATAAGAATGGACTACCGAGATTATTAGTAGTGTTTGCTCAACTGTGTTTTTATTCCTAGACAATTCAGATTTCCTGAATTACACTATTTGGGGGGACTAAGATTTAGCAGAAATGTTTTTTCCTGTTTTAGACTCATAGAAGTGGTATGTGGTGGTCCATGTACTGCACCTCCTGTTCAAAGTGAGGCTAATGTCAATCCTGGATTGGCATCAGGTGTGGCTTTTTCTAACCTTGTCTTAGAAAGGATGATGATTTCACCACTTTATGGACTGCTTCAGTGCTGTTCTATCTGTATAAAGTTTTCATAATGTCCACTTTGAATTTCTCAAGCTGCCACTTGCTATACCTGCTTCTTATTAAATTGTCTATAATTCCAAAATGTCTGGTCAGGTCAAGTTTTTAATGGCACTTCTTCAGCAAGTAGGCTGCTTTTGGGCTGTGCCTTATCCTCCTCTTTTCCAGACCAACACTTAAATGTTTCTCCATTTATTGTAGGCCATATATACTCTAGGCTACTGAGCAGCTTGTTTGCTTTCAGATGGACTCTTTCTAGTTTCTTGACACTCCTTTTGAGCTGTGGAGCCAATAAGTGGACATGCCACTCCAGATGCAGCCTTGTCAATGCTGTGTAGAGTAACATGTTAAGTACTGGCCTCACTTCTACTAGTGTAGCCCAATATGTACTTTGTCTTATTCATGTTGGTGGTGCACTTCTGCTCATATTCAGCTTGATAATTACTGCAACTCCCAGGTCCTTTTGGTCAGGTGCCACTCAGCTGGCTCTGCTTCATGTGGTCATTCCACCCTATGTGCAGAATTTAACCCTTCTCCCTCCTGAGCTTCACAAACCTTCTGTTGACACAGTCTTCACTTTTCTCAAGGTCCCTAGAGCTGAATCTGTACCACATGGTGTGTCAAACAGTTTTTCAGCAGATTTTCTGAGCGAACATTCTGTTTCGTCATCCAGGAGGAAATATTGCACTGCTTTCCATCCCTATAGTATTTGTTTCATTTAGCAACTGTTCCACCTCAAGCCATTGAATATTGCCTTGGGACCCAGTGCTGCAGCCACTTTTCAGCCCAGTTAACTGACTGATTATCCCATCATAGTTTCTCAGCCACAAAAATGTGGGGAAAGGCATTGCCAAATGCCTTAGTGGAGTAAAAGTTACAGGAACTGTTACCATTTACCTTCCCAGTCCATCATTTTGTCATAGGAAGTGACCATGTTGGCCAGGTAGGGTTTGCCTTTGTAAATCTGTGTTGATCTTGGTTGCCTTCTTGTCTTTTGCATGCTCACAAATGGACAATATGCATCCTCCATCTCACCAGGGATTGCACTTGGTGTGCCCAGCTGACAGTTCCCAGGATTGTCCTTCTTACCTTTTCTAAAGACATGATCTGTTATTGACATGTTTTTTTAGTAGTTAGGAAACAGCTTTATAATTAAAATGGCTTATCTTCCACAGACTTAGGGCTATTTTCAGGCTCTGCAGATGGAATAATCTAGTTTTTCTAAATAATCCCTCTGCCTGGGAGCAGAGGGCTGGGAGCAGGCTTTTCTGGTAAGGCTGAGAAAAACCCAAAGTATTTCAGTTTTTCTTGTCATTCATTGCCAGGTTATCATCCCTGTCCACCAGCAGTCACTCATTTGGTTGCTGAATCAGTTTTTCTCCATTAATTTTATGAAAATTCATAACCTGGGTTCATCAAGCACATTGAATGCTGCACTAATTCTTACATTAGTGATCATGTAGCATCTCCTTACCTGTAGTAGTCTTGTTATCCCCAACAAATGACCCTGCTGTTGCGTTGTTCTGTGGGAGAGAACTATTGTCAGTAAGCTTTATGATACTCAGTACTTCAGAAATAAAGAAAAGAGTTGGTATTTCATATTGGTTGACTATGTTTAGTGGATACTTTTTACAGTCTTTGGGCTTCAGTAGAATATTCATTGACCACACAGGAGATTCTGATTCTTTGCCTTCTCTGGTTCCTGGTTAACATCATCTTAGTCCAGCCTTTCCCTCTAAACCATGAACAAAGCACAGGAAATGTTGTGCAGAGTTGTGATGTGGAGGAACCACAAGGGATGAAGTGTGCTCATTCATTCATTTGGGATGACTCCTATGTGGTTGAGAGGTGCCCTCAGTCTCTCTGAGGCTTAGAATGTGTAATTCTATGCACAGCACTGAGAATGGTGTGAAGTCCAAACAAATTCTAGCAACGTTTTGTCCAGAGTATGCAGAAATGGGGTTATAGTTTTCTATTCATGTTTAAAACTGGTCAATTTTTGTTTTTTTAAAGATGGTAAAAAATCGCCCTGAGTGCAATTGCAATGTCTGGGCTTCAAAACATGGTTTGTCTTTATAAAATCAGGTAGCTAGCACTTTCTGATGTTAGTTTTCCCCTAATTCAAATCTCTCAAATGGTTGAGTTGTTTGATTGAATATTGCCCACCAAAGAAACAGCCTGAGGCAGGCATCTGTGATAGAAAAATTCATCCCAATTCATTAATATTTTGCAAAATTATCAGCTATGGAAACAGGGATTTGTAATTTGAAGTGTCAGGGAGCCTCAATAGTACATTATGTTACTACCTGCCTGCACAAGTAAGTTACTGGTATGTGATTGGTATTTATTAAAGCTCTTGAACTATTTATATTTTTTTTCATAAATGGATGCAATAATTTGCCTCAAAGATGCTCTGAATCTATGTAGTTCTTTGTTACACCTCTGAACAAAAAATTTGTAATAAAAGTGAAATGGCAGTCTGAATTCAGAATGCCCATGCTTTTGTGTTTTGATGTCTCAGCTTTCATGCTATTTTTATGTTGTTTCTTTCATCTTTAATTTTACCAAGAGATTCATATTAGATGCATTATTAATCCCTGTAACACTGCCTTCCCTTCTTCTGCACAGTGTGAGAGATTTCTGTCTCCAACAGAAATAATGTGTGAGATTATTTTCTACATCTAACATGCAAATAAAAAAATAAACAATGTGATTTTCTAAAATCTCCATGCACTGTAATTTTCTTCCAAAGATTTCATTGATGCATTAGGACAGAGAGGCATAAGCAATCACCAAAAGCTTTTAAGCAATGATTTTGGTTATGTACTTTATAACCTGAGAATTCTCAGCATGCAGCACGTTATAACGCATACTGCATTGGAAAATAAACCGAAAAGTGAAGTATGGTAACTGGACTTTCTGTAAGGGTTTGACGTAGATTAAATGAAGCACAATTCCAATATGTTGACCAACTGCAAGAGAAGCAATTAAATGTCTCACTGATGATGGTTAATGGGACCAATTATACAATGTTTTAAAACATGACTGGTACAGTTATGATGCCTGCAACAGAGAGGGAGAGGCAGGGGAAGGAGAGTAAGGGATTGTGATTGTCTAATAGAAACAGTGATAATTTCGGAGCTGGGGGTTTTTTTGGCTGTTGTGTAAAGGGAAAGCTGATTGTAAATACTCTTCCACTTTGTATTAAACTGTGCATCATATTCTTTTGATTATTTTATTGTTCTGTAAACAGTATCACAGCTGCACAAACTGGTCAAAGAAAAAGGAGCAGCATGCATGGTGAAAGTCATGGTCATAGTATATCTATGTAGCTACAATAAAAAGGGAACTAATAGGCCTTCTACACTGTTGATCAACATTAGCAAAATCAACTGATGGTCATCAGACTTCCATTCCAGGCAGGGACCAGCAACAGTAAGCCTCTTAAACAGAAAACTATTACTGAAGGAGTATTTTGGGCCTAACCCAAATCGTAATATGCTAGCAAAGGGCAATATGTTTCAGGGTGGGGTAATGTAGCACTTTTTTTAGCAGACTGCTTTCCTTCTATTAGGAACAACAATAATTGCATGGATTAATATTTTCTGAAATCTAAGATATTTGAAATCTCTCATTTACAACAGTGCTGCAGGTCTTCTGCCACCAGCCTTCCCCAGACAGAGATGTGGTACTGCTCCTGTGATGCTGCTCCCAGATGTAAATTCAAAGGCAATTCAGCTTCTCCTCTGTGTGTCAGCTGAAAGTACTGGGAGCTATGGTGGAGCCCCAGTAAATATCCCCCTTCCACACAACCTAGTTTGGCTCTGGAAACAGAATTGACACATCCTCAAAGCACTCTGGCTACACCAATAACAACAGCCCCTCTGTGGTTCTGGGTCTATTCTTCTGGTTCTCAGTTTTCAGTTCAGATCTCCCTACTCTTGGTGTTCATAGCGAGAAGTGAGAAAGGCCCACGTTAGCAATGTAGTCCTCTTCTCAGAGTAGTGCATGCCCTAAGGTCTGCCCTCCAAAGACCAGTCGCTGGTGCTTCAGAGCACAGCACAGAACTCTAAAGTGTGTTCCACATTCCAAAAATAAAATGAAAACCAGCTTAAGTTGTACTCTTAGTAAACATGCACTTTCATCTAAAGCCAGAAAAATTTCTATGTTTCCTTTAACAGTACTAAGGTATACTGAAATTGAAGTGTCCAAAATGTTTCATTTACTGTATACATGTAATATATTGCCAGAGATATTTGACTGTTTTATTTCCAGAAAAAATGCCAGCATGATTTGAAAGTGGTAAATCTTCTACAGTTTGATTAGAAACAGGCTAATAGGGGTTTAAACTGAGAAGAAAGAATGAATGTTAATTGTTTTCAAATAACATAGTTTAAGCAGCACAGAGGTAATCATTGAAGTTTAGTGTAAACTAAATTTTTTTCTTGAGTTACCAGTTATTAGAACTCCAGCTTAAATTAAAAAAAAACCCAGATTTATATATATATATATAAATATATAAATATATAAATAAATACATATTTATACATATTTATATATATTTATAATAAGGCAGTTGTACTGAGACTGGCTAGGATTGAGTTAATTTTCTTCATAGGTGCTAATATGGCACTCTGTTTTAGATTTGTTACCAAAACAGAACTGATAATGCACTAATTTTCCAGCAATGTTTACACAGCATCAAGGCTCTCTCTGGTTTTCAATGTGCCCCAGTCCAGAGACTAGACTGGTGAATGTACAGTGGGATAGGAGAGGAGATAACCTGAACCATCCAAAGAGATTATTCCTCGCTCAGCAAAAGGAAAACAGGGGGTTTTAGGGAGGTTTGCAATCTTTTGCTTGGTAAATGGCTGAACATTGTTCTACTTGTGGGAGGTGGTGAGTGATTGCATTTACACACTTAGGGTTTTTGGGGATTTTTCTCTCTTCTTCCACATATTCTTCATTTATTAACCTTATTTTCATTTTTTTTCCTTGGCCCCCAATTTCTATTGCTTTTATTCTTTCTTTTCCTTTTTCCCCATCCAGCTGAGAGCTGGGGAAGTGGACAATCAGCTGTGTGATGCTTAGTTAAACCACCAGGGTTAACCCAGAACAGGAAGTACAGAAAGCCTGTGGCAGACCTTCCTTGTTATTAACTTGTTTCGTGGATCAGTAGTAAATGTGTATAAAATGTCCATGTTCTGCTTTATTTGTCCATTACAAGGCAACAGAGATCAGTGCTATTGGTTTCAGTAAAGCTGATTCTGATTCAAGCTGTTCTACCTGAGATGAGATTATTGTCCATTAAGGCTTCAATTAGGTTTACCCTCATCGTACTCCTCTGTGAAAAATATTTCACAACAGAAAACAAATGTAATTGGGTATAATTCATGATTCATGGAACAACACCTGCTGTTCCAAATTGGGACTGAAAAACACTAGGAGATGTGTTAACACACTGTGAGACAAATGCTGAAAAGGTGTAAGTGGCTGTAACACCATTGTTTTCCATGTGGGTACATGCATTCAGCCTTGTTTATGCGAATTTAGACTGGGATTTAGCAGAGTTATTATAAAATTTTTAATAAGAAATATAAATGTGAGGCAGCTGGAGTGCATTCTGCTCTTCTTGGTTTTGTTGTTGTGGCTGATATTTCTCATACAATAAACAAGCTCTGTTAGAAATATCCTCTTCTTAAAATTTTAATAGTATTTAATCCATAAATACTTCTCTAAATACCTCTGTTTTACTAATCATAATAGAATACATTCGCTGCAAGAGTCATAAAACAGATGAGGCAGTGAAAATGTTTAGTGAATGTTAGAACTAATAATCATAATGATGCCAGAGCAGTAGGAGCACAGCACACAAAGACACAGCAAGATGCTACCGTTCTAAGCTCCATGCATTCTACACAGAAGCAGTGGAAACAGAAGATTGTATAACTGGAATTACAGGCTGCACTGGAATTGGTGTCTACCTCTGGGATTGGTCTGTGTTAGCAGAGCCAAAAATGACATAAATGTTCATTTGATGTTCAGAATACTTCCTCTTTTTCTGCATTTGTTTTCTTTCCTAACCCTTTACAGTGCTTAGACTGAAGATTTTTGGTTTATTATCACTTTCTTCTTTAGTCTTTAGCTTCAGTTTGTGAAAGAAAGAAGGTTCATATTTTTTATCACATTTGGAGGTGCAATACTCAGTAGACCAGCAATGTTATGTCATATCAGGTCTGAATCCATCACCCAGAGCTGCAGAGCTCTGCTGCTGACTCACCTGGCTGTGAGGTGTTAGGTGCTTGCACTGAGAGGCACACCTGGTATGCTGTCCTCTTGACAGGCAACCCAGAAATAAAAATAAATTTAAGTTTCTGAGTTTGTGAGAACTGAAAACTAAAAAAGGTCTAAATGGAATAAACGTTTGGCATGAAGGAAACAAAACTATCATTCAAGGCTGTATCTATTTAATTCATAGTTGGTCATTTTGAATGACTGATTGTGTGTATATTGCATGCATGAGTGTGTGTATTTGTGTGCACATATCTTAGGAGCCCAGTGGAATTGCCACCAATTCGGGACACATTTTAGCCTGGAATAACTCCAGAACAATAACTTACTAGCTAAGCCTTGCTGGAATTTATGGATAAGAGCAACATTAGGAAAATTAGCAGCAAGACGAGTTATGCTGCAAGAGGGAAGATGGTAAAAAAAAATTAAAAAGACTAAATCAGAAATTTAATAACTTCATTAAAACATGGAACTACAAAGGAAGTATTTGCTGTGAATAAGTTATGCTGCCAGTCCCAGGTGGATATCTTCCAAAATCACCATACAAAACCATACAACAACCCTGTTGTTCCCTGAGTATCTGTATGTATTTTCAGCCCCAGACATCTCTGCATCCGCTGTGAAGTCTTTCTACACAATGTAGAAATTAATTCTAGATTTGATCATACATAATTAACTAATGGTGACCTATTCTTCAGAAGATTATCAATGCTGATATTGTCATAAATAACTGATAACCTGACAAATAATACAGTATAAACTTAATTAGTGCAGAGCACTATATGCCTCAGGAAGAATGTTTCAAAGACCCTGTTTTCCTAACCCTGATTGATGATTCCTTTTGAGCTTAATAACTGCTCAAAGGTGGGATCAAAAATTGTGTCCTTGCTAATGTCTTGAATTTATTGAATTATTGTGTAGATTATTATAACTACTCTAAAGGAATTATTGGCTATGGGTTTGCTACTTTTTGAGTGGGTTTTTGAGGGTTTCTTTTGTCTCAATGATATTCTTCATCCATGCCACATGACAAATTTTTTTTGAGAAATGAACTAATCAATTAAAGTGTTTCATATAATAGCAGTTCGAACAAATCAAGGGATTCTGGCAATGGAGACAATATACATGCTCAGAAGGGACCTGTAAATAAATGGAAAGTAAAGGTGAGGCTTGCAGGGAAATTCAAATCTAAGTAATAACACAAAATAAAGCAAAGCATCAAAACACACTCAGACAAATAAAACCTAACTAGAGAATACCTAGTTTTCCAGACTGCGGTGATATTTTGTATTTTTTTTCAGTATCAGAAGTGACTATATTTAATGCAAGTTTCTGTTCTAATAATTTAAAATATGTAAAATGATGAGGTTTCATTTTGAGTTAAATGGATCTACCCTTTTTTTTTTTCTGCCAAGGACCCTCTTCTGCACCTATTGCAATCACAAATAAAATTCCTAAATAGCAAATCTTGATAAGGAATTGGGACATGGAAAAAGAGTACTAAATAAGGCGACTTGAATACAGTTCAAGAGTTAATATTTTTAGCAAGTCATCTATAATGGGAAAAGGGAGAAAAGCTGTGCAAGAAGAGAAACAAAATTAAGCAGAACAAAACCAGTTTGTCTTGTGCTATGAAAGTTTTCCCCCTTCCTTCTTAAAAACACTCCAAAGAGTGGATCTTATGTTCTTTACTATAAATGAGTCCAAAAGTGCATTTGTTTTTGCGGGATATAAAGTACTGGACCTCTCAGTATGAGTTATTGAACTGGACAATTGAAAAGTCCTGTGCCACTGTCCCTCCTAAATGTGTCCGGGGCTCCCTAGGGGGGTGATAGGTGGCAGGGACAAAAGCTATATTAGTGACAGTGCTGAAAATGAATGTGGATTGTGAGAATCCAGTTCCTATCTTTGTCTTCCTTGTGTGTTTTATTCATTCTTATAATCACAATTTTCGAGGTCAGCTTTGGCTGCACAGGAGAGTGGTGAGTCAGGGCACTTTCCCAGCTGCTAACCAGCAGTCTGCAAGACTACACTGGGGACAAGACAGGAACTGGCTCAGAGTAGGGGGGTAAACAGCTGAGAGAAAATGTTCAAGGCATCCTTCAGTCAGTTTTCTGTCTGGTGGCTTATCAGGGGGCAGTGAAGCAAACCTCAAAGTAATTGACAGAGGCCTTGCAGGTGTTCTGGAAGGCCTTGATCCAGCCCTCTGGCACAGCTGCCAGCTGCTCTGTCACCAGGTGAGATGGTGGCAGTGTGGTTCTCCACTCAGTGCTGGCACTGCAGCTTACACAGCTCACAGAGGCCGCCCAGCACTCATGGTGGACTCGAGAGGAGGATGGAGGGAAGAAGAGGGGAGAGATGGTAACACTCTAGACACTTTGGGAGGCACAGATGTAGCTCCAGCATTAAAAAATATTTAGCTTTTCCAATCACAATGCTATTAGACTTATTCTGATTATACCTGTGAAGAGATTTTTTTTTTGCTTAGTAATTAGCTGAAAAATTTGTCAAAGAAATAGTTTAGTGTTGATCTGTTGGTTAAGAGCTATTGAGATTTTTTTGCTATTCATTTGTTGTGTCAGACTCAATATTTTTTTAAAATAATTAAAAAAACCCATTTAGCATAACAAGCTTTTTAAACAAAACTGTTTCAACAATAAGTAACTTTTCCTTCTAAAGTTTTAAATTTCCAGGTGAAATGATGATTTCTTATCTCTTAAAATTACAGCTTCTGAGAAATTTTTAAGAACAAAGATCATGGGTTTGGACTTGAGGAAGATTATGATATGTCAGCAAAGACTCACTGAGTTACATGGCCTGTAGGCACTCAAAGTAAATGCATATAATGTGAGAGCTATTACAAAAGTTAATTTAATTTTGGTAGGTTAAAAATAGACTGTTGTACAGATTTCAAGTATCATGGTATTTGCTGTGCAGTGTGTGGCTGCTAAACCCTTCTACACAGAGATGCAGAAGAGTGGCTGCTTGCAGTTTTACTTCTGCTATGTCTTGAAGTAAGCAATGACTTTAAGCTTGGGCTTACAAGGCCTAGAATTTGTCCTTTCAGGCGACTTATGGAAGCAGTGTATTATTCCTGACCAACAATCCAAATAGGCTGGCACAGCCAAACTATCCTATTATCAATTTTGTATTTTATATTTTCACACAACTCTCATGTGAGGACATGTGGCATGATTAGATCTGCAACATGTATTATACAAATAGTAGTTACTATTTGTGTAATAACCTGCAATTATTATTTGAATAATATGTAACTAGTATTTGAATAATATGGATATTGGCTGTTTTTATAAACAACAAGAAGTTGTTTACTGGTAGATCAAGGGTAATTTTATTTAAAATATTTTGCTCTTGTTTGCAGAAGGCGATTTGTAAGATAATTTACCCATACACACACACCACCCTGCCTAGTACAGAGCATGAAAAACAGTTTCTGACCCAGAGA
Source organism: Argya squamiceps (assembly GCA_037834095.1). NCBI lineage: Eukaryota > Metazoa > Chordata > Aves > Passeriformes > Leiothrichidae > Argya > Argya squamiceps. Next base: position 100,090,009 of record JBBMKD010000145.1, on the reverse strand, counting down.
AAGTATAATAAATTATTTTGGCCATTAAGTGAAAAGGTTATTTTTTTTCTTTTTCCTAAGACTTCTGATAAAAGAGTCTGAAGATTCTGAAAAGTCAATGGGGAAATGAATATTTTTTCTCAACTTGTAATCCATTCTACAGTCTAAAAGGCTCCTGGGTCCACTTATATTAATTTACTTGCAGTTAATTTTTCCTCTTCTCAGTCTTTGATACCTCATGTGTAAGCAGAACATATGTAAGCAAAAGTTGACAGTAGTGGTTTGTTAGTTCTTTTATGTAGGCAGAATGTTCATGGTAATTAAAGATAATTCAGCACTCAAATATGAACAAAGGAAATCGTAATGTGTCTGTCAAAAATGCAGTTCAATATAGAAAAAGTAAATAATTATATAATTTCCAAGAAGTTTTAAAAGATACTATAAAATTTTTAATTTCAGTGCCAGACAGTATATGTCAGCTTTTCTTTTTAAACCTTTCTGTCATGGTTTTTACTTGGTTGTGAAGATTGACTGAAGCTAGGTTAGTTTTCAAGAGCTTAATTGGGAAAAGATAACACTTCTTCCTGGATAAATTGTCAAGAAAGAAACCCAAAGAAACAAACAACCCACATGGCTGAGATCAACATTTCTTTTTACAGCCACAAAGCTTTGAAAAATATTGATTTTTTTTTTGAGTTTTGTATTACTCTCTTAGATACATCAAGAAGTGAAAAAAAAATTTTTTTTTGCTTTCTTTCAGTAATGCATCTATTCATGCATTTTAAAGGTCAAAAATTTTCACTTTTTCATACTTGTGTAAATCAAACAGGAGGGCTGCACAGCTCAAAACTGAGTGTAATAGCCATGCTTTGCTCTTGGAACACTGAGTAGTCATGGAAGTGTAATCTCTCCCTGAAGTGATGCAAGATGGCTCAAATGAGTGTAATGGCTCTTCTGTTTCATTGTTTTTGTGGAATAGCATGGGGTTCTGAAGCATTTTATATTTTAACAGGCGATCCAAAAAATTGAATGACATCCAAGCAATGCACAAGGACTACATAAAAAGGAAAACGGACTGCAAGGGCAGCAAGTTAAGTCTCATTCACTGGAGATGGATTTCATTATCACCAAATGTTAGTTGTTTAGAGAAGGACCTACATTTTGGGAAGCAGCCTTACCTTCTGGTGTAGGGAGAAAAAGACCCTGGAAATGCACAGTTTCTCATGCCTGCTTTATATACTCACTTCAGGAAATAATGAATGGCACCAAGAAATACCTATTTCTCTTCACTGCTGGGGGAGTCTAGGCCACTAGTTCAGATGTCAACTCCTGCTCTGTTAATGTCTGCAGTTACTCCCATGTTTTTAGTTTAGATTCACTTCTAAGTGGGATTTTCATTTTCCTGGATAGCTTTCTGCAATTGTCTTAAGTTATAAGGATGCAAACCAGGGAATATTAAAGTAACTTTGAAGTTTTATGGAAGCTCATTTAAGGTTGGAAACCAAGTTAAGTGAGGAACTATAGTTGGTCATTGTGTACAATATAGCTGTATTTCTATGATTTCAAGGTGCTTGGTTGGATGTATGAAAATGGTGTATTTTCTGTTGTCCCAGTGAGATATATGCCTTTTTTGAAAATCTCCCTAATCTTTAGCCTACTGTCCACTGCCTTACAGGCAGAAGTTGAGCTGACCACTGAACATACAGGTCCAAGAGCAGGTCCTTCTGAGGTTTCAGTGTGAAGGAAATGCCTGGGTTATTCCTAACCCTGCAGTTTCTGCCTGCAGAGGGCCTGAGGCAATAGGTAGAAGGAGTCAGAGCCACTCCTCAGCTGATCTGTACAAGCCTGACACCAGTTCTGTCCTTCTACCTTGGGAAGCTCAGGGTACCTGCACAGTTCCCCTTCTCTGAAATGTGTCAAGTTCCTTCTGGATCAGTCACATTTTCACACAGTGCTCTACAGTATTTCTGTGTTCCCCAGTGTTATTTATCCCAATAAATGAAGAATTACATACAGGCAGGCTGCTATTTTTTTTTTTTTTCACATAATGTCTTTCCTCTATCTCCATCTCCCCACTAAAGGTACAGAGTTTCAGAGTTTTCCTTAGAAGAGTTCAAATCATCATGCTTTCTAAATTCATTCTTATTCCATGATTAGCAGAAGCTTATTTGCTTACCGGGTTTTCATTTCTTGCCTGGGTGTGCCTGTGTTTTCCCAGGTGCAGTTATGCAACATGGCAGAATCAGATTAATGATGGACAAGGGCATGGTTGCTCTATGTTAAGCAACATCTAACTGTATGTTATTTGTCAAGATTCCTGTTAAGACATGTAGTTCAGCTTTCATTTTGAAAAGATACAGACACATTTGGCAGGTATAGCATAGCTTACTGTGAATCAACAATTTTAAATCAAAAAAAGGATTATTCAACCCCCACTTCAATCAATATGTTTGATTGTTTTTACTCTTTTTACTGAAATTGAACAGAGTCCAAATTCCCTACAAACTTGATTTTACTGCATTTCTAGTAATTTTAAGCAACAAAATGCACAATAGCATTAATGAGAAAAGTAGTAGCTGCTATGATAAATACCTGTTATGGGTGAAGACCAAGAAATTTGCATAGAAAATTTAATTGACTCTGTCACTTTAACCAGAGACTTTAAATCAACTTTTCACCTTCATGGTTTTTCTTTGGCATTTGTTTTGGGAGTGTCTTTTAGAATGGAGCCTTCTAAGATTTCTCATAGTGTCTGCAATCTGGAAACTTGGCTGATGAATGAGGATGATAGGTCAAAATGATATGACTGCAGCAATTGCAGATGCTCAAACCAGAGTAAGTACATTGGCACAGACAAAGTTTCTGCATTGCAAGCCCCAACAGGAATGTGCCTCTGACTCAGAGGAAAGGCAACATGTTCACTGCAAAGTTTGGAGGACTGTGAAGTGCATCTTAGCAGATAAAAATTATTCATGGAGAAAGAGTCATTAATCCCTGTCAGCTTCACTGGCTGTGGAAGGCCCAGAAAGGATCTGTCAGGTGTCCGCAAACTCTCCAAGCCGGGTGTCAGGGAAAAATAAATTGTGATTTCATACCACATGTAATTAATGAATCTAAAGCATAAAAGAAGATCTGGATGATAAAGATCAATGATACATAGACTTTCCAGCTGGGTAAGGTGCACTCCCTGTGTTTTTTGGGGAAAGAGGCATTTTTCTCCCTTGCAAGATTGGATTGGTTGTTCATGCCTACAAAATTAGCCTGATGTTCAGAGAAGAGGGGCTTCAGAAAGGTGAAAATTAGAAAAGGGTCTACTTTTGTTCATGAAGCCCACAAGCTGATTCCTAAAGACAAAAAACCTTTGTCTACTAAGTGCTCACTGAAATGCAACTGGCAGGAGTCCACCACAGGGTTGCTGGCTAGGGGGAGACCACTACAACTGGTTCAATTGTTTTTATATTTTGGTGGATCTTGGGTATTCCCTGTCTCTCCTCCTGTGGAAATATACTTTAAAGGAAACTTTACACTGTCAGAGATTGTTTGGAGAAGAAGAGAGGACAGATGCCCTAACTCATATATGTACTTCTTGAGCAGCTCTAACTAGATGGCAGTTCCAAGAGGCCTTTATTTCCCTGTTTTTCTTTCCCTGTGCTTCGCAATACAGACTCTATCTGATCTTATACTGACGTCAGTGACAGCCTCATATTACATTGGGATAGGTTTTTACTGTCTGTTCAGGAATGGAAGAGCAATGTGACATGATGTGTTTGAGCACATGGTCAATTTGAATCATAATTCTCATGGAGAAATTAAAAATTATTGCTATACTATCATGGTAATAAAGTTGTGTACTTTAATTAAGACTGAAAGTTCAAATATACCTTGTAGAAAAATATCAGAAATATAGTTTTCTCCTGAAATGAACAGAAGACCTTACCTTTTAAGTCTTTTCATCCATGTGTTTGCATGTCATCTGTGTTTGTTTACTCCTTAATTCACACAGGTCAATAACTTGGACTGGAAGCTGAGTTGTAGCATTCAGGAATAACCCATATAGACAGGAAACTATATATAACTTAACTAACTGGGGTTAAGGAAGAATGCACACAAAATGGGCACGCCCTGTTTCCTGAGCATACCTGACACTCTCAAATGCCCCTTCATATCGTGTAAGACCTCAGAAAAAATTTCCAGTCCTTTCACTTCATTCTCTATCATGAGCTTTCAGCATGAACCAGATCACAGGGTTTTCTCTGCTACATAGACAAGATTTTGGATTATAAATCTTACTGATTTAAATAACTCCACCATACCAATAGAAACAAAAAAAACCAAAAAGATGTAATTCTAGGATTGTAAAGTACTTGTGTACGACTGTTCCATTCTGAAATAATGGCAGGATCAGACTGCAGGCTAACAGAAATGACTGGTTTTTGTTGTAAGTGTATACCTTACAAAGTATAAAGGTAGATAAATAATTGTTTTTAGAGCTTCCAAAGTTTATATTCATATATGAAAAAAAACCCTCTTTCAATATCTAAACAGGTAACTCATTCAGACAGAGTAAAAATATAGTAAATATAAACCTTAATACAACAAAGTGCAAAATTCATAATTCCCTGAGGATTAAGATGTCTCAGAGACCTTTCCATTTGCCCTTGACTTTGGGCAGATATTTCAGTCACAGCTGTAGAGTTGGCCAATTACTCCATCAAATCCAGGCTTCTGTCAAAGGAATTGCTTAGTGGAAAACCTGACAGAAGCACAATTCACACCATCCTCCAGGTCTGCATCAGTGTAGTCAACACAAACCACTGGAATTCATAGAGTGATTCATAGGGATGAATTGTGTCTGAAAAGGTTATGAAGAAAAGGAGAAATCTATAACACTGAGACTTCTGCAGCTGTGAAAAATGTAGCATCTGATAGATGTATTGTTTTTAAATATAAGCCCATATCTGCTGAGACAAGTAATGCATTTCCATGTCTGACACTCCATGAAAATGCTTTATTATACTTCTAATTAAGACCAGGAAATTGTACATTTAGATGTTCCAAACGGGCGCTGAAAACCTTTGGACTGTTAATTTTTTTCAGCAGAAAATATGGGGAATAGGAAACTCAGCTACTCATTTCATTGTGCTAGCTAATTTATGATACATCATTAAAAATTTTAAATCCACATTTTTCGTCAAGTACTTTTCCTTGTATTAATTATCTAATCACAACAGACTCAATTAATAGTCCTTGTAAAATGTGGTTCCAGGCAGTTGGAAAGGTCCATCTGGTTAGAAAATTTGTCCTTATTATAGGAATTGTTGTGAGAAGGTCTACTTATATTAATTGCTAGTAGAGTTTTTAAAAAGGGTGTATAAAGACTTGTTGTGGAGGGTGACAAGAAAACCATGAAGAAAATCAGACCTTTCCACATTTTTTGCATGCACCATGTCTCTGAGGCTCCAGGTACACTATTTATTACAGAATAGATGTTTGAATGAAATAAATTTGCATTCACTGTCAGAGAAGTATGACATTATAAAAACTGTCCGTGTCATATGTTCCTACATAAGTTTTTCTCAATGATTCTGGTAGTCTGATGGTTTGCAAAATGTCAACAGCAACTAGAAACACAAGATTAATTTAATTTAATGGAAAGACTTGATAATAATATTGTAGGATGAATTGTGAGAAATTCTAACTAACTTTGGATCAAAAGACCAACATAGACAGTAATTGAGCTAAACAACTGTTTCCAAAATTGAGCTAACAAACATTTTAAATAATACTCCTATTCCTGAGCATAATATGGTCATCCATTTTTATAAGCATATGTCCATAGTTATCAAGGTAGCTGAAAATACGTTATGCATGTATAAACATTTATATATTCATTCACATACATATAAAAATCCATAATCTATAAAGTGACAATTAAATACCTCAGTCATGCATTAGGATATGGACAATCCGATATTTGCAGATATGATTCATGCAGCACCATCATAACCTGTTTCTTAGGAGACAGTGATAGTGCCTCGAGACTTCGAGCAGTGTGAAGGCTCCAAGCCTCCTGGTTTTTGAGAAATTGAATTTAGACTCCAAGTTCTAATCTTTGAACCAAGGTAAAATGAAATCAGGAGACATATAATAAAATTTCCAAAACCATGGTTAACCACTGAATGAGACAAAAACAAATGAAAGAGATATCTATAAATATCACTTCAATCCAGATGTTAAAGAATGCTACTAAACCAATGTACTGTGACAAGTATCCCCTTTCCCCCTTTCTAAATTCTTAATGTAGGGAGAAAAACTTACTTTATCAAGTAAAAGCACATTTGATTCCAGTGGCTGTGGCTTGATTTAGGACACCCTACATTGCAAGATTCTCACACTGAAAATCACTGCAACTAGCAATATTGTAAAGAGAATGCCAAATTATATCAGCAATGAAGGTTTGTTAAATTAAAGTGCATCTTCAATGCTTATTCTCAAAAACCACTTTGTTTTCCATCCATACACAAAATGCAATTAACAGAAATTGATACAATATCCCTCCAATTTAGAGAACAAATAATTATCCTACATCCATAACACTTTGTTGGAGTTTAAAATTAATTTTAGCGTATCTGATTATTTTATAAAGTGAGAATACTCTAATTTGAGATAAAATTCCTTTCCAAGACATTAGAAAAATCTATTCTGATCAGCACAACAAGGACATTCTGACACTACAAGATGAGACACTCTTGATGCTGAACACAGCTTAATGGAAAAAATACCCTGTACAGTAGTGCAGAATATCAATTGTTCATCTCATTTATTTCTTCCTATTGGGTATATGTGGAGTGCTATCCTAACTCAGTGTTAATGAGGAATTAATTAGTATTAAGTGCTTCAGTAGCAGTTGGTGATTATTAGCTTTTTTTGGGATCGGGCAATTTAATTTGGAAACAGTTCCCTCACATTTCCAAAATGGGTATAAAACAAATAGAAAGGCTGTTCTCCCTTCTCCCCTCAAGCCTCGAATTTGCATTCCTTCATACAATGACATTTTTAGGGTGATTTTTAATGGCAGCACTAGAAACCTGCCCCTCCTGCCTCTCCAAAGACAGAGGACTGTCCAGGTTTTCAGTAAGCATTTTATACACAGCTTCCATCACCATTTTCACCTCAGCTGTGAAGAAGCCATTTCTAGCAGAGCAGAGGTGTTCAGTGCCTGTGCTCACTCAATTCTCAGCCTGTCTGCTTAGCTGTCAAGCCTTGCATCAGGGACATGGATATATAGGAAATCCAGCATTTTATAGGAGATGAAGTTTGAAAACAAACTGATTTCCCATAGGTCGGAAGACATCTGCCGGGTGATAATGACTTAAGGTCATGGTGGAACTAAGCTAGATCTGACCCAGAGACCACAGCTGAGACTTTTGGTATTCCTTCAGCCTGAAAAAGATTAGACTTTCTATGAAAAGCATATCTATGCATTTTCAGACATCAGTGAGGCTGGTGATTTTAATTTAGTTCTTATCAATCTGATATGAGAAAATAAGCAGCAACACTTTCTTAAAGAAGCAATTTCAGTATGTTCTGGAAAATACAAGACAACTTAACAATACTTAATGCAAAAGCAGCTGCAGAAATTACAAAGAGGGAAATGTCTATAATCTCTTTTTTTTTTCTTTTTTCTTTTTAATGGCTAACATTTCTTTTGGGATGCTTGCATTTGGATGCAAGGTTTGATATTTTTCTTCCTTAGAGGTATTTTGTGGATATTATTGTTAGGTAAGGGGGGAGATGATGACTCTCTAACATGAAAACAAGAAAAGGTAAAAGCAAGTTGCAATGCTTTATGACCTTTCCAGTTACTCAGTTTCCCTTGTGAGGATACATTCTGAGGTTTCCATGGGAAGCCATAGCTGCAGAAGTGTGTCACAGGATTTAGAGCTTGCACACTGCTCTGGGTGGTTCTGTGGGGCAAACAGGGCCCTCTTTAGAAATGCTGCTAAATTTGCACATGCAAATGGGAACTTACTTAAAAAAAATAGCATTTTTAAGTTAACACAGTTGGAAACTTAATCCTAAAATATAATTTGAATTTAGCTAATTTCATATCACTGAGATGTGAAAAAATGTCTACAACAATATTTGAAATATAAAAATGGGATATACATGTACTCCCAGGCGACATAAAATGAACATGTACTGGACGCAAAGTGAAAGGAAGAGTGTCCAGCATGGGCTTATGAAAGATGAGACGACAAACATGATTAATAGAAGCAACAGGGTTTCAAAACTTACTTAAAATTCTGTGAGTTATTCACCTTGGTCAGGTACTGCATTCTAATACAAAGTTAACATGGCCTTCATAATATTAAAATCTGGCTATTTAACAAGCCCAGCTTTGAGCTGATCTTGACAGTCTCCAGAGCTCCTTTCCATGCTAGGCTATTCTTTGTGATTGTGTCATGAAAGGGAAAATGTAATCTTTATCTTGGACACAAGTGTGACTAGAGTGGAACTGAGTCTACTCATGCTGAAGTATTGAAGACAGAGATAAAAATCCAGCAAGGTTCTTCTAAAAGTATCTCCTTCTTTTATTTAACTTAGCCATTGCTGCCTGTACTGCTGCAACATGCTATTCACGCTTAACAATGAAGACCCAGTAATGTCATGGTATATCCACATAGAGTTCAAGATTACTGCTAGCAAGATCACTTCTACTTCTCCTTTTTTTTTAATTAGCATGTATCAGCAGGAGTAAAGATCAGTGTCTCCTACTAATGTCTGCAATTCTGCAGGGTAATTACCACTCATCTTGCTAGCTTTTAAGAATATGCAAGTTACTTAAAATTTAAAAGGTCTCTTTATGAAATAAGAAATGTTTGCAGCACTGGCTGAAGACAGCATGGTTGTGTTGACTCAGGCTTAGAAAGAAAAGAGCAAAATATATTGCATACTAATAAGCATGCAGTCTCTAACACAGAGCTTGAATTTAGTCAGAAGATGGATGAAAAGTCCTGTGTATACAATTTTTTAATGTACCTCAAGTTTTGTTCATCTTAATGAACCAGAATGCTTATGAATCATAGAAAAAATTACTGTTGAAAAGTCTGTAACATCATAACAGTTTCATGCACACACATAGTATACATTTATTTATGCATTTATATATATAAAGCCTTTACTGATAGAAGACAACTAGAAAATATTTATTTCTAGCTAATCATCTTGCTAAAATAGAAAAGATTTCTTTATGTGTAGAAGTGATCCTCCAGCTCAGAATGGCTCAGCCAAAGGAGTGCCATCTTTATAAGGTTTATCTTTACTAATAATTAACAGTGAATTTATTAGTGAATTAAGAGAATTTTTAAAAAATTCTTAACCCAAGCATGAATTTAACTCAGAGAATTCCACAGCCATTTTAATTAACAAAGGAATTTTAAAAAAATTAAAAAGGAAAAATAAAAACAATGGGAAAATAGAAAGCAGTTTGGAAAGATAGTGGTTAATTATGCTGAATTGTGTCAGAAATAGAGAATTTACTCTTTTAAATAATGGAAAATGTCATTTTGTGGTCAACAAGCAATTTTATTAACAGCCAAAATCAAAAATGATGAGCCTTTTATGGACAAACTGTCAAAGCAACATTCATCTGAACCTGGAAAATGAAGGAACTCTTGCTGAAAGACTGTTTTTTTGAAAGAGTAATGGCACGTCATGATCCTGTGGGAATATGTTCCTGTGTCAAGGACATCAGTGGGGAAGAAAGGACAAGTTCCATAGGTGCTTGAAATAGCTTTTAACTATTCCTGATATGTGGCTGAATCGATGTCACATAGAGTTAAAGCCACGAAGGAAGAGAGATCATCCCTTTTTTTGAAGACCTACATAAGCAGAGGTTTGGTTTTCAAGATCTAAAGTATAAGGCACCACTATGAAACATTTGTCCAATGCTGAGACAGCCCTTGAAGAGTTCATGCACTAGGTAATATATATTTTTTACTATAGAACAGGATCTTACTTTGAGGTATTAAAAATAAAAATGATTTACTTGTGAAAGCAAGCACAGCACCATGGGGTCAGACTCAGAATCTACCAATATCCTGTCTTTGACAGCAGCCAGAAACTGATGCTTAGTAAAAAATTATAAGAATTGAGTGAGCACACTAAAATGCTTTCCTGTAATAACCTCTTACCGTCCAGAATTCTGGACTACAGACACCTAAACTGCAACTCTATGGTTATAACAAAGTGAAATATTAATAAACACACATAAAACATGTATACAGATACATATTCATATGTATCTATACATAAGCACATGAAAAATTGTATACACATGTAGATACATACACATGCATATACAGGCAGCGTTACCTTTTTATCTGTACATATAAATGTGTGGTATATGTCCAATTAACATTTTTCCTGCTTTTACTGTGAATTCGATGTTACTTTATTAAATACCTGGAATGTTCTGTTGTGCAAAAGACATATAATAAGTCATCAGTCCAATTTAACGGAATAGCTTTTTCTTGCCTTCTTATGTGTTCATGAGAACATCTTTGACTTAAGAATGTTATAACGTTATCAGTTTGCAATAAGCTTTTTGTTGAAGGGATTTTATAGCTGGTTAAAGCCCAGAAGTTGAGCTGTAAGTATGACCAAGACTTAGCTCTTACTGTCTTTACTGCTTGGGTTTGTAAACTTGGGGGTTTTGCATTAATTTAATATTTTGTTTTTAATGGGAAAAAATAAAAAAACAGACAAAATTTGCAGTTTTTGATTTTATTGCTCTGGAGAATAAAACAAAATGTGTTAAATTTGTGAATTAGATGTTTATCAAAATGACCTTTCTAGTTTATTAAGAAATTAATCATGCAGTCATAAAACATCTCCATGCCAAATATTCATAGCTACAAGGGTCAGTGTTGGCTGTGCATATGGCTATATGTGTAGGAGTACATAAAAAAACAGTGCTTTATAAAGCTACAAAACTGGAACATGCATAAAATCCTTTACAATACCAGTAGCTATACAATCAGAAAAAAAAGAGATTTTCACTGAAATCCATTTTTTAATCTTATAACCCTCATGTCAACAAGACTAAGCATTTCTCATTTAAGAGAATACAGTCTGACATATTAAAATCAGTACTTAATGTGCTTGACAACTTGCTGTTCAAAAATCAACTATATGTGCCCTTTTTTCAAATGGTTTTGATTGGTTTATTAACAGACTTTCCATGGCTCAACATCTGATACACAACAATCCTTGAAGACAGGTCTCTTACAGCAAGATTTTTCAGTAACAGTTGGAGAACAATGTGTGGAAAACAAAGTAGTTACTAAAACCTTTTCATTTGTAATAAAAGGTATTTTTCCTAATCCAAGTGGTGCTGAAGGGATGGCAAATGATGGCATCAATACCAGAGCAGATGCCAGGCTTTCTTAGCACCCCTCAGCAGAAGAAAATTGAGTTTCTTTATGAGCTCCATGTATCCACGAGACTTCATTGACAATGTTTTGCTGTTGGGATGGATTTAATAATATTTGAAGATAAATGAAGCAAAAATATAAACAAAAATTGATGCCTACTTACATAACCTCATGAGAGGGCTTCTGAGCTCACTTTTTAGTAAAACTAGCAAGAGAGTAATTCTTTTCTTTCTTCCATTTCAGAGTGGGATGGGTTTCTGACACTAGAACAGTAGTTGGCCAAACACACCCCCAGAATTTGATATCTTTTACATTAAACTTCAACGGTTCTAGTGCTGAACTCAGCACAGGATCTGTAAGAAAAGTAGAGTAAGGGGGAGGATGGGTGAGAAAAAAGCTAAAGGGAATATTTTTTTAAAGATTTTAAAATTTTGAGAAATTTCAGTTCATGCCATGGACGTTTTTTGTAGAAAAACTGTGCAGCTCAATAAACAGCTGTCTACTCAAACTGTCACTTGCAAGAACATACTGCTTTTTTTAACTGCAGCACAGATTGTGTGGGGGAAAACTCCTACAGATTAAAGAAATAAAGGAAAGGTGGAGCATAACTTCATACCCTGACACTGTTGACACCTGTAATGTCCCTCCTGCTGTAATTCCACTACAAGACTTTTAACTAATTTTAGAGATTGATTTATTCTTATATACTTTCATTTTACATTTTTACTTAAAAAGTGTGGGTTTTTTTTTTTTTTTTTCAGCTGCAGATGATTAGGGCCCTTTTTCCTAAGCATGTGAATGACAAAAGAAGTTGAAATGTCTTAAGGAATTCAAAGTGAATTAAAACTGATTTGTATTACAGAGAGTATATGGCTGGTATCTACAAAACACACACAAAAGAAAAATCTTTTGATGTTAGGAAAAACTCAGTTCTAAATATTGTTTGGTTTGTTGGATTTTTTTTTTTTTTTGGTTGTTTAATTTGCTCTGATAGAAACTCTATTTATTTGAATATAAACTTGTGCACAGACACACTGGAGTAAAATTTCCAAAAGTGCATGAGCAGCTTGGGACTACATAACTTTCAATTTTTCTCAGATAAATGGTGCTAAGTGTGTTGGTTTTTTAAACCTTAATTTATATTTTCTTCCCTCTTAGAGTATTAGTCCAGCCTTGCACCACCTCTAAACATCTACTTTTAGTCACATTTTTTCTATCTGATTAATACTGCTTGCAGTACACACCATATATTCCTTATCTCAGTATGTTTAATATCTATGAATGAATTTGTTTCAGCACTGCTGTATGCCAAAGATGAGCTCACAGACATACCAGTTTTAAAGGAGTGCTTCCTCAGCATTCTCACAGTGTCATAGACAGTGGGTGGAAGGCAGGTTTCCAGAAGATTCGCCACATCTGAGAGTGATTTCCTACAGTATTGAGCCAGGAAGGTTTAATTCATAAACTCTGTTCTATAGAGTAATCACTCCCAGGGACTGAGTTTGCAGTTTTTATATTCCCATTTAAAGCTGTTTTGGTTGGGTTTTAGTGGTTTTTGTTGTTGTTGTTTGTTGTTTGGTGATTTTGTTGCAGCTTTTTTGGGGGATGGGAAATACTAATAACAGTGCACACACGTGGGTGCAAAGAGATGAAGAGTTCACCTTCTTTTCTCTGATACATACCCTGCTCCTCCAGGTATGTCAGCCTTTCTAAAACTGAGACTATAATCTCTCTTTTAATATCTTTTAATGCCTTCTTTCTAGCTTTCTTCACCAAATACCTCCAATTTCCCAGTGTCCTTTCCAGATAAAAAAACTTCCCCCAGGGCTTTTCTTTCTTTCCTCTCCTGATCCAGGCAGCCACTCGAGGCCCATCCATAACCTCAGCTGAGTTTCTATCTGTTCACTCCCTTAACTCCCAGGTGCAAAATATGAGAAATTGAACACTTCCTATTTTACACCACATCCCCATGAGCTGGGGCAGAGTCAAAACAGCATTGCCAAGAAGACTACAGGAAGCACAAAGGAGTTGTAAATATCATGAAACATCTTTATTTATATTCTTTAGACCTTTTTCTGGAGTTAGATATTTGGGTTTTTACTACATTTCATAATCCTGCTCATTATTTATCAAACACCATTTTGTTTATTAATAACTGTTCCTAATTGCAAACAAATGTAGTTTCTCCTGACCCCTGAACAACTGTGAGTTATAGTTGTGAAATCAACACGAAACCCAGAAAATAAAGCAACCTACCTGCTGCACTGCAGTGCTAGACCTTGTAGACATAGTCCTTAAAAGAGTTTTGTTTTTTGAGCAAAACTTGGCCTGTGCTGGGGGTCATTCCTTGAGTAAGTAGTTAACCTGTCAGCCATACCACTTCCCAGACCAGAGAGCGAGCCCAGATCTAGGCTGCACACCCAATGGACCATTTGGATTGGGATCCAATTTCAAGGAAAGGCCTGGCACAGACAGTGGAACTGTGGCACAGATGCTTTGTCACTATGGCTGCACTGAAGGATGTGGAGTTGGTCTTCTGCAGTTGAAGTCTGTTGCTTGGGCAAATGGGTCTATTTTTAATTACTATTATCTAATCTGGAATTCGATTAAGAGGCAAAAAATACCATTCTCAAACATCCCAAATACACAGAAGAACCCAGTATTTCCTATTGGTTCCATTACTTTCCACAAGAAGGAGTGGATGTATACATACAGAGATTTCTGATATAAAGGGGAAAAAACACAAAATGGGGTGGGAGATCCCCCTTCTTTCAGCAGATTCTTTCTCCATCTGTTGAGAAGATGATAAGGAGGCTGGAACATCTAACCCAGCTCACCTTCAAGGCAGGCATCTAGGAGTTTTGTAAGACTGCATTCCAGACAGGTGTCTGAATTACCTGGGCTGAATTCTACCCAAAATCTAATCTGCTTTTGAGTGGAGAAGATTTTCATATAAATAGTTTTCTATTACCTGTAGTGTTTCCTTTCACTTCTTTCCTCCTTGAAAATGTGTTTATCTGCCATTGTTTCCATTTGCTGTGACAATTAACAATATTTTAACATGTATTTGAAGTATTTCTCCTTAATGGTCCCAAACGCTGAAGCTAACAGTGCTATTAAGTGCTGAACTTTTTTCTATTTTATTAATGTTCTCTAGAGTTAGATAATCCCTATGATCCTCCTGCCTAAAACTGCTCTGGAACAGACACCTGATGAATTTCAAACAATAATAAAGCAAGCACTTTAGCTAAATTTCTGATCTTTCTCGTGTTTAAAATTCATGAGTTTGCTTTGCACATTTGCCAGCTCCCTGATTTAAGATTGTGAGAAAAAAAGAAGCAAGACTGAAAACTCCATGTTAATATGTTGTGAGACTAAGATAAATGAGAATGAAAAATATAGCACTGAGGATTGTATTTTCTACTGATTTCTGTATTTTTGTAATCCAAATTCTGGGTGAAAAACAAAAAAAAGTAACTTTTTTCAGTGTGAATTATGTTCTGTTCAAAATAATTTCATCCAAATATACTTAAGAAGGTCCCATATTTAATTACACTTTACTCTTTAGATCACCATTAACCAAGCAATTACCTATGTTTAACTGATGCAAAGGAACTGTTGTTCATATCCTTAGTTTGCAATGATGATTGCTCCATCTCGAAAAACCATCAGTCCATATCAAAGAGCTATGTCTAATATGTCAAATTACTAAATGCAGTTCTAAAACTTAAAAAAAAAAAAAATTATTAATAATTAAAAATAATTAGTATTAAATAAAAGTTGAATTTCAAGACTGTTAAGTGTTGGACTCCTTTTCAGTTGCTGATAATTTTGCCAAGCTTGAATCGCTTGGGCTAAAATTACCCAGAGGTGTTCATGCAGCCAGTTTTTTTGTTTGGTTTGTTTTTTTTTTTCACTAGAAAAAGGGAATGTTTTTATTTTTATTTTTTAAACCAGAGTATTTTGCTTAAGATTGCTGCCCATGAAACAGTCAAAGAAATGGCAGTGCTATCTTAATTTTTCTTCTCAGTGACAAGATATTTTTGATAGAGTTACATAATTACATACTAGGTTTTTTTACACTGAGCATTGCATCAGGTTAGAGTAAGGAAGCCCCTCAGGGAATAGCCCAGGACTGTGCAATTACAAAAAGCCCTCCTTGTGATTGTCACAGGCCCTCTGGAGTTACTTGCTGCAGAAGACGTCAGGTGAACAGTGAGTGAGACAGGAGGCCATGAGTTGGGGTGAGAAGGTCTAGGGAGGAAAGCAGCAAAATGATGCAGCAGGCTTGAAATATCCTACTTCTCAGAGCTAAATAGTTAATTTAGAATGTTGTATAAGAACAACTATGCTGCTTGTTCTATCCAAATTGTTCATTCCTGCCCCAGATATCTCTCAAATATCTGCAATGTACCATGTAGACACATATAATTGTGTGATCCTTATTTTCTAACTTCCTGTATTGAGGCTCTAGGGTCTGATTTGCAGAAATTGTGTACACTCACAGCTGCCATGACTGTCTGTGGGATGCTGCTTTGAACATCTGAACTGCTGTGTAATTCTTAGTACTTCAAAAAATCAGGTTCTGTGTGTCTTTGATTGAATGAGAAAATTAGTGGGCACTTTGGACTTTTGTATCTGTGTGCCTCAGTACTCAATCTGTAAAATGGGGATGATAATTTCATCAGATGGTTGTAGCAGTAGTCATTAGTCTAAGAGGAGCACTCAGATACTACACTGAGAAGTACCAGAAAAAAAACCACAGGAAATTATTAACTCTGTATTCAGAGTAGGGTTTAAATAACATGCAGTAAGTAATCTGTTGAACCACTCATTTGGTATAAATGAGAAAACAGCAATTGAATAGTTTCTCATTATGTGGACAGTTGCCATTCTCTCCCCTGACAGCAACAGTAAAGAAAAAAGCTCTTTGTGAACCTGTAATTAAAGGCTGCATCAAAATCTGAATGCAAAAAAAGACATCTCACTATATTTCCTTTGGAATCTATAAAACTGATATTTATGCATTTCTGATTGCTTCACTCCTTGTTCTTCCTCTCTTTGTTTCTTTTCCTGTTAAAAATTTGGGCTACAAAAAATACTATGAATTTTTGGCTGAAATTTATATCACCCTAAGAAACAGGAAAATAACATTTGAAATTGCTTATGTAATGTTTACCTGGTCTCTTGACTGCTTTATTTAACTTGGAAGAGCCATATGAGCAAAACGTGGAAAAAATATGTTTCTGATTCATTGAGTCCTATGCCTATTTTTTCATAATCCATTTAACATGAGAGATGTATTTTGTTTCCTGTGATCCTAATTTTGCTTGTGCAATCCAGTGTAGGCTCCCTATCCATCTTTTTCCTGAGAGTAAAACAGAGTTTGAGGAAAATAGCTCTGTGTACTCAATATACAGTATGAATATCTCAGTGAATGTACCTTTGGATACCAAATGAAATTCTGGTTTTCACTCTGAAGTTTATTTAAGGGCAGTTGATATAACATTTGGGAATATAGTCAACAAATTGCTATAGAAACATTGTGTTGGTATAGTTACAACAGTTATAGGCTGCAGAACTGTTTCCACTGAAATGGGAGACCATAGACAACTCTTTTGACAGTGACATGCCACTGCAAATGTGTTATACCCTGGTCAATGGGAATAGAAGGGATTGCCTTACAAATCATTGACAGGGACCTCTTAAAATACAGCAATGCCTTATTTCTGAGCTTTTCTGCCATTTTATTTCACTCTATCATATGTGATAGAATGATAGCTTTCGCATTGATTTATTCCCAACAGATAGCTTATCTAAATTCAACATGTTTAAATACATTAAACAATGCAAATAAGCAAAGCTTTTCCCTCAAATTAGCAAAAAAATGTTCGTGATCTTACACAGTTTCTTTCCAACTCTGAATGAACTGAAATGTGGGTGATATCACATATCCAGAATAGGATTAATTCCACTGCAGTTTAGAAATCTGCTGTGCATACTTTGACTTTCTGACACCCAACTTCATCTCCCTTCATCCTCAAAGAAAACATTTTAAAACTTGATCTATTTAGCACATTAGTAAATCTATTTCCAGATAAGATGCACAACACAGAAATTCTTATTTCTTGATTTACTATGAAAAGCTCAGGGAATCTGGACAGAAAATTGTGCTTTTGCTGATAATGTTCCAAATTGCTATTAAGTCCATAACTATTGTATTAGTAAATTAATCTAGTGATCTGCCTGAGCAGTGAAATACCCACATCTAGACAGCTAAATTATTTTAACAGTCCTTACCATGGGTAGGACTGGGGCCACTTGGCATTACTCAGTTTGTCCTTTGGTACAAAGTGGGAGTCAGCATGTGGCCTTGCCAAAGGGCAAGACAGAAAATGCAAGATTGTTTAATTTACAACTGTGGATGTGATTTATATCTACACTGCATCCCAGTATATATATCTACCAGTGACTGAAGGGCATCCATTCTGCTCTTCAGAGGGACTTTATTAGCTGGAGACTAGTGCAAACATGGCAATAGCAGGTGCACAGTACTAAGTCTCTGGAGTTTCAAATAAATTTTAGTATCTCTCTTCTATCTCTTTCTAGTAACAGTCATGCTATCTTCCTCTTCTTAGGTAGGGTTTGAGTCTTTAAATGTATTTTTAATGAGCCCTGCTCTTGCAATTAAATGTTTATTGTTAGGCATACTAAGTAAAATATCTTTGATTCCAGTATGTCACCTATTGTATTGGTAAGATTTTTATAGGGATTCCTGGCAGATATTACCCAGATAGGTACAAGTCCTAATGTTGCTTTCTTTTATTTCTCTGTGCGTGATAATCTGAGACTAGCAGTAAAGGCACCAGGAGAGTAAATCTCCCTCTAATGCGATTACATTTCAAGTAAGTCGAGATATAACTGGGGAATGTGTTTGATACATTTCATCTATCAAAACAAAGAGGGAACAGGGTAAAGAAAAGGAATGAGGTGCATGCTAGGTTTTTTAATATTTCATCTATTTGAACAGTAACTTCCTAAATCTCATCTCTTATATTATGTGAATACCATTAAGAATCCAGACAATACTGATGGTTGTGTTTCAGATATTTCAGACTCTGAAATGCACATACTAAATTTAGAATAGGCATGTAGGTAAAACCCAGTAACTATATATACTTCCTCATGTATGGCCATACATAATGACATAGCTGATCCATGGAAAAAAGATGAAAAGGAGGTAGAGGGTCATATTAGGTGAGACAAAGCCAAGTCAGCCAGTCAGAGGCCATGTTTTTGAATAAAAGGGTAAGACACAGGAAGAAAGTGGATTAAAAGAGTGATAATAGTAGAGCCAGGGAAATGTGCTGTAACTCTGAGTTCTGCAGTTACTAAGATTAGAATGCAAAGGTGATAACAGTAAGCAGTTTCCATTCAATTCTTCATATTGTTCCTTTCTAGCTGGATGACTATTATTTATCATCTATTTCCAGTTTCATATTCCTTTCCCTTTCTGCTTGTCATATCCCCAACCCTTCCTTTTTTTAACCTTAACTTCCAGATGCACAATATGCACAACTTGCATCTTCACATTTTATTATATGTTCCTCTTCCTTCTGGACAATTCTTCTTTTTTAATTTCTTGTAAACTGCTCTCTCAGTTCTCTTGTTGTTGCTTGTCATTTTGGTCTACATTATAGATATGATTCTCATTCTGAGGGGAATTATACTGAAAATAGGAAGAAAAATTCATCAGTAAGTTTTGCCTATTCATTTCCAAAGAAAATTTTGGAAGTTTCTTACTTTCTTACTTTTCCTGTGTCATTAACTTAAACGTAACTCTGCTGATGTGGGTTTGTCTGCAGGAATCAGAATGGAATGGTTTCTGAAAGCCTGAAGTGTGATGAGGACTGATCCAATACATTGCTTGTGGCCTTGTTTTAAATATCTTTAAGGGTGGATGTTCTTTTTTCTCTGGGCAGACTGTAACAATATTTGATGTCTTTAACCTGGCAAACCTGAGAGTAGATTCTGACAATTAAGACCAAGTCATTAATTTTAGTGTGTTTTAAGTAGGGGTGAAAAGCATTTTGCCAACAGACTGACAATACTTAGGACAAGTTTGGTCATTCATTAAGAAAATCTTCCAAAAATAGGGAGACATGGAAATGTATATGTTAGTAAGTATTGTTCCATTAGAAGCAGCATTTGCTTGCACTTATAACTTATGATTGTGAGTTAATTGATCCATAAGTTTTCTTGTAACATGAAAATTAAGTCTCTACAAGAAATTATATAGTTTGGTCCTCAATCTTAGATTAAAAACCCCCACAAAAACACCCCAAAAACTGAAAGAACCTCCAACAAATTAAATTAGACAGAAATAAACAGAAAAAATTGTCAAAATGGCAATTGATTTGTAGAACTACTAAGAGTACACCAGTCAAATTAAATTCTACCTATTAAATACTTTCGGTACCTTATAATAACCACTCAAAAGCTAAGGTCTATGAAAGCAAAGGTCATTTCTATAATTTTAACAGCAAAAAGCTTTCAGTTAACACACATCTTGGAAGTACTGACTACATAAATCTTTTAAAGTCAGAAAACTTGTGAAATATATTAAATCAATACAATTTATTCAGAAAAAAAACCTTAAATGTGCAAACTTACAAAAGTGAAACATGTTCATGTCACCATTATTCTGTGATAATTCAGTTCTTAATGCATTCAACTGTGAACTGCCTACTGAATAGAAACAATGGCTCATAATGGCAAAATCCATTTTCAGATCAAGTGAAGAAAAGACAATTTACATGTCACCTCTATTCCACTGCCTGGCATTGTCATTAAAGAAATACTCTCAATCAATATTACTCATGTGCAAAGTATGTGAATATATAAAAGGCATTAACATTTGTCAAACTCTAGCCCTTCCAGTATATTTGGGGGTCTCACATTGTTCTCAAGTATTCAAAAACCTTGTGAAAACTTTCTGATTAAAAGCCTTTCTCTGCTTCCTCAAACTTACAGTTCCAAGACATAGCAGTAGAAAGGTCTTGGATACTACGGAAGACTGTGCTTCATCAACTGAAGCTAGTAAAAAATTAATTGCAGATCCAGCATATTTTTTGAGTGACTCATACCCAAAATCCTCATCAGCTAGACTGTGCTCTGCAGGTATTGGAAGGCTGACCTTAGTGCTATTTAGCTGAAGCCCAGAGGGAGTCTTAGGGCCTATTGGACTCTGGGACA
This sequence comes from Argya squamiceps, assembly GCA_037834095.1. NCBI lineage: Eukaryota > Metazoa > Chordata > Aves > Passeriformes > Leiothrichidae > Argya > Argya squamiceps. The sequence goes on along the minus strand of JBBMKD010000145.1, from coordinate 100,069,337 downwards.
CACTGCCCAAAACCCACAGGGAGAATTTATTTAAAATATGTGGTATTTGCAAGGCTGATAATTCAGCAGCTTGAAATATCATAAGAATTATGTATGAGGGACTGCTGTAAACCCAGGGCTTTCATGGGAATGAAACAGTCAGTCCTTCTAATTATGTGAATGCAGAGAGAGCAATTGTGATTTTATGCTGTTCTCCCTCTGTAAAGTTTTTCCAGCACACATTAATAGATAGGTCTGTGGTATTGCTCGTGTATTTAACTACACTTATCTATTATCAGTATTTAGAAAAGGAAGAGAAGTACTGTACCTCAGTTATAAACACCTTGGAAAGGAGGGGCGTTTTTTTGTTTGTTTGTTCATTTTGTGTTTTGGTTTTAGTTTTTTTTTTTTTTCCTCCCCCATCCAACTGACTACATACAGGACTTAAATTTTTAGGTATTCATTTTCTGACTACAAGACTAATACTTATTGAATCAATGCTACTTAAATCTCCTAAGATCAAAAATATAGGATGGTTACGTTCAATCTGTTTGTTTACTAGTAATTAAATAAACTGAAATATGTCCCTCACCCCAGGTATATTTTAAATTACTCTAAGTAACTGGAAGACTGGCCCAGGCAAAAAAAAAAACCCAAAAAAACCAGGAAGCATGCAATATTGTAGCAGTAGATGACTAAGTTGCAGTAAGTGACCTGGAGCTCACTAACCTAAACCCGAGGCTGCAGAGTGGGAAAGGATGCAAAGGTAAAACCATTCCCAACATAAGTTTGACTTCAATGAGTTAAAATACATAGGTTAAAAGATGAAGCACACTAGCAATATTTTTTAATAATGAAAAATAATCTTAGATCCACTTCCTCAGTCAGCAAAGCCTAACAATGTTCAAGAATGTCTAATATGTGGAAGCACAATTTAGAAAAAATCCAATCTGTTTGTCACAGAAGGAATATTTTATAATACTGAGATATAAGAAGAAAGTTTGAATTTCACTTTTTCTTTTTGTTTGAAGAAATTGTATCCTTCAGGCAGTAGCTAATTTTTTTCCCTCTGTTTCAAAGAAGTGTACAATAATCCCAGGGATTCTTTCTTCTACAGCCAATAAAATTTTTCCTGAAGAAATGTACTAAAAATAGGGCATAATATAAAATTTATTTCTAACTTTATTTAACTTACTTTTAAATTATTCTAGAATTTATTTAAAAGAAAAAAAAATCCTGAAGACTTCTGCTTGAGCATCTGCAAAACCCACTAGGGGTAGTATTAGATAAAAAATACACAACAATCCAAGATATCTTATTGCCAAGAGAGGACTATACTCCTCTGCAACACTTCAGTATTTCATAAGAAATGGCCAGTCACCCTTAGAAATTCTGTCTTTCAAAAACAGTGAGTCATGACATGAGATGTCTTCTTCCAGAAAGGAAGTCCAACTATGGTTCGTTCTCCTGTGTCTATCTGCCATAAACACTTCACTCATGGACTCTGTGTACAATGGGAATGTTTTGTTCTGTTTGCAGAATGTCTCTTTCATCATGTGCCTTTTGGAAAGCCTGGATGTCTGACTGTATCCACTGATCCACTCTAGAGGCTAATTTAGATATCATGAAATCTAAATTGGAAGCACCTAGAGAGCCTGTTAGGGTCTTGTTTCCATTCCCTGAAATAAATATTTAAATCTTCCCAACATCTGAATAAGAATAAAAATAATTAAAACACAGCTTAATTCCAATAGGTAAATACTATCATAATTCTAACTCTGACATTATTTTCTCTCCTCTACAATCTCTATAGTCGACTTTGAATTATGACTTTAATAGGGGTATTTTTCAAAGCAGTTTTTCATATTTATTCTGTAAGAAAATATAAGCTAATATACTGATTGCAGAAAGTTCTAGTTTCCTTCTCATGTCATCTTCACTAACAACTGCAATGGCCTATCATTTCCTACATTTTTCATTTGCCAGCTCAGTTATGGTGAAATCTCTCACTTTTTGCTTCATCAATCCCACAGACTGTGGCGTTTTCCTGGTAATCCCACAAAGCCCTGACTCCTTTGTTGTTGGAAGATGAAATTGACCAGCACTCCTTGGCATCTTTGTTGATGACATAGACAAAGAGATCAAGGGCAACCTCAGCAAGTTTGCTGATGACACCAAGCTGTACAGTCACTGGACTGGAGGGAAGAGATGTCATCCAGAGGGACCTGGACAGGCTTGAGAAGTGGGCCTGTGAGTGGTTTATAAAGTTCAACAAAACCAAGTGCAAAGTCCTGAATCTGCCTTGGGGCAATCCCAAACACAAGCATAGTCTGGGCTAAGAATGGATTGAGAGCAGTCCCGAGGAAAAGGTCTTGAGTCTGTTGGTGGATAAGGAGTTTATAACCAAGCAATGTGTGACCAGACCAGAAGGACAACCTTACCCTTGGCTGCATCCAAAGCCATGTGGTCAGCAGGGAGAGGAGATGATTCTCATTCTCACCTTCTCTTCTGCTCTTGTGAGACTCCACCTGGAGTGTTGCATCCAGCTCTGGAGCCTCCGAAATAGGAAGGACATTGGAACAGGTAGAGAAGAAGGTTAGAGCACCTCTCCTGTGAAGACAGGCTCAGACAGTTGGGGCTTTTCAGTTTGAAGAAAAGAAGATTCTGAGATGACCTTAGAGCAGACTTCAGTAATAAAGAACATTACAGGAGAACTGGAGAGAGGCTTTTTACAAGGGATTGTAGTGGGAGAACAGGAGAGAATGGCTTTAAACTAAAAAGGGTTAGGCTTGATTAGATATTAGGAAGACATTATTGACTGTGAGGGTGATGAGTCATTGGAATATATTGTCCAGAGAGGTGGTGGATGTCCCTCCTGGAAGTGTTCAAGGCTAGGTTGGATGGGCTTTGAGGAACCTGATGTCTTAGAAGGTGTCTCTGTTCGTGGCACAGGGATTGCAACTTTAAGGTCTCTTCCAACCCAAGCCATTCTATGATTCTGTCTTCTTTATGTTATGTGCTCAAGGCCCCTGACAATCTTAAAGAACCTCCACAGGACTCACTTCTATATTTTTTCTTTATTGTATTGGGGTATAACTGGACTTAGTATCCAAATGTCATCCCGTAAGTGTGAATAGAAGGGAAGAATGAATCTCAACCTGCTGGCTTCACCTCTGCTAACATAGTCCTCTATGCAGTTTGTCTTTACTGAAAGGGAACACTTGATTCTAGTTCATCCTCTTTGGCAACACTCCCAGTTCCTTTGCTGCAAAACTGAACCACCTTTCTGACCAATTCTCTTCCATGGGTTTACTTCATCACAGGTGCAGTACTCTGCATTTGCCTTTGCTGAGATCATGAGGTTACTGACAGTCAGTTTTTGCCATGTACAGCCAATCTGTCTGAACAGCATTTTGCCTGCCAGTCTATTGATCACTTCCTACAGCAGTTTTGTGTCCTCTGCAAACTGGGTCATGTGTGAAGTTATTAAACAGTATTATCCTAAGAGGCTGACCTTAGGGAGTCCTATTAGTAATCAGTTGCAAGTTCGACTTCTTCCTGATGATCACAACACTGAGCCTTGTGTTCAGTTAGTGTTCAACCCAACTCGTGGGTTATCTATCCAGTCCAACTCTCTTTAGTTTGTGTACAAGGACACTCTGGTCAAAAGTATGCTCATAGATGCTGTGACTCTGTCCAAAGCATTGCTGCAGTCAAAGTTAACAATGAAGGCAGAAGTCTGCTTTGCATTGTGTGTTGTATGTCTGGGTGCATAAGAAACAATTATTAACTTATATATTTTATCTCTTCCAAAATGTCTGAAATTCTCTGAGAGGATTTTTTTTTAATAATCTTTCATACTAAGATCAGCTGATGCAATTTCTGTGGAGGCACAAAGGCATATACAACCATTTGAAGGTTCAAATGTCACTGAAATTGTAAGAAAGTTATTCAAACTGCCAATCAAATGGCCCCAAGGTGAATTATTCTCTGAAGCACACCTAAGTTTCATCTCAGGAAGCATTAGTTGGTTCACTCCATAAGACACCCCAAGACAATTAAGTGAATGGGTTTCTGAGACAGAGCCAGGGAACTAAGTTCTTTGACAGTGCAAATGTACTTTTAGCATAAAATCTTATAATTTAGTTTCTCTGCCAGGATTTCTAGCAGAGGAGGGCAGAGTGGAAAGCACAAGGATGCCTAGCACAGCTCACTATGTGTTTCAACATAAAAAGAGCTCCTAGGACGAATTTTCAGGAATGCTGCATGTCCACTGGTACAGAGCGTTGTCAGAACCAAAGTTCTTTACTAAGAAGCTAAAAAAGAAAGATTTCAAACTTCTTTATAACAGGGAAATAGCTGGAAACCATTGACCCAAAGAAAGACAAACTCAGAAACATTAGAATCTGACTTCAGGGTTATAACATTTACATCAAGGAACTGTTGAAAGACTGTGATTCCTAATGGTTTGGTCAAAAATAATTCTGAAAAAATTATAAACATGAACAAGGTGCATGAAAACTGCAGGGTAGAGCAGGTGGAAAATCAAGTGTGAAATTGGCAAATTTTTGAGTTACATGGGAAGTCTAGGGCTTTATTATTAGACACTGCATGACTAGAACTGATTTGCTGAGGTTATGCTATCTAAACAACAGCTATTTATTATGTTGGAGTAACAGGATCTTTAACCCAGATTTTAAAAAAAGTGCAAAATTATGAGTTAATTGAACGGAGCTAGGCAAAGCATGACCACCAAATGACTTATACCTGTGTAATGGGAATTTTCTAGGAGTGAAGATGAAATGGAATGTCTCATTTTCTAAGTAACCTATGGATTTCTTTCCTGCCATGTCTGCACACATCAAAGGGGACAGGGCTACAGAATATTGCAAGGAAAATTAGGAAGATGAATTTGTTCCTTTTACTTATGTTTACTCTGTTTAGTTGTGGCAGTATTAACTAGCAAGACTAGATGATATCATATGTGAATGAAAAGTTTTTAATTAAAAAGTGTTATTAACATATCATCACTGAACAAGGAGACCTCTCTAATTTGTGGTAAGTTTAATATAGTTGCATTGTATTTTGTGCAGGCATATTTCCAGCTGAGGAAAGACTCATACCTGAATTATTGGAAAACCACAAAAAAAATGGAATGAAAAAAATTCTCTTTAATTAATCATAGAGTCATAAAATGATTAGGGTTTCAAGAGACCTTAATGATCATCTTGTTCCAATCTCGCTGCCATGGGCAGACACACATTCCACTAGACCAGGACACTCAGGGCTCCATCCAGCCTGGCCTTGAACACTGCCAGGGATGGGGCATCCACAACTTCTCTGGGCAACCTGTTCCAGTGCCTCACCAATCTTGTTAATTACTGTTAAAATAACATTATCTTCCTTTTTAGATTTTTTTGTCTGTTGTTGCTGTTGCTGCTGTTGTACAACAGGAAGGCCCTACTGAGAGGGATCATGACTTTGGTTTGCACATTTCAGAGGCATACACTGAGCAATCTTAACTCTTCTATAGTTTTGCTTATAAATCTAGAAACTAGTATATCAGAACAACTGACATGACACCTTTGCTATGAACCTAATTATGTTTAAAAGCACAAAATTAGTGATAAGAATCAACTGCAGATCGAGCCTACATTTCTGACTCCAGTTGTGTCACAGTTTTAACTACAGAGTTGGTAAATTAATCATTGAATAAAAAAACCTAATAGCCAAAACATAAACAATAGTGTTTTGTGTTTATTTCTGCAATTTATTCCTAATTATTCTTTATTTGAATGTCAAAAAGGCTTATTCACCTGAGGCAGGTGTTGCAGGTTTGGCCCTTTCTACAGAACAAAAGAAGAGATAATAACTAAACAATGACACCACATAACAATAGCACTCAAAAATATAGTTGTACACTTTTTCAGCAGAAGGATCAATACAGGCTTCTGAGAACACATCATGCCAGTGTGCCACACCCATCATTCTCTTCCTTTAGATTACAAGGTTATCAGTGAAACTGTCAGTCACAGCAGTACAGTTAATCTTCAGGAGCCCAAGCTGCATTCCAAAACTGTCCCCAAACCCAAGGAACTGCCAGCAAAGAAAGTAAAATGACTGTGAGTCTAAATGCCACCAGGCTAAAGTGGCAGACCTTGATCCATGCTCATAGGAATCTCTGGCAGACTTCCTACCTTCCCCAGAGAAAGCAGATTTTGCTCAAATTCCCATCAATAAAAAATGTAGATAACATTGGTGAAGTCAGGAGTTTTTAGAAAATTAAATGCATAGATAATTTTGTTACATCCTTAGTTATCTCTGTGATGAAAGCCATTACAAATTGCATTTGGAAAGGGAAATGTAAGGTTATACATCTTATGGTATAGGACCTTTAAAAGTCACTTCTACACAGGTACTGTAGAAATGCGTACTACTGTGTACTGTACTGCACTTTTTAGGTTGTTTTCAAGCAATAGGCTTCATTTGAGAGGCTGGATATTCATAAAAGAGCCTTCATAATTTATCACTGATTATTAGTTTCTGCAGTTTATTTCTATATCTATATCTAAAGAACTGAAAAGGCCTGATGAGGAATTAGATGTTACTTGAAAGCTGGGAATTTAGTAACAGCACTAGCTAAATTGTAAATGATAGTAAACTGTGAGTAAAAGGTGTTATAGCCATGCTTGAAAAAGCTAGTTTTTCCTTTCTCTTTAACTGTGTCTGTTTTGGTGCTCACAATCTGTGACTGTTGACAACATAGGAATACATTCTGCATCTACTTCTTTGACTGTGGAGCTTTGATTTTTAGTGGAAAATCAATGGCTTTTGTCCTATAACACAGAAAGAAATCTCAACAGCATTTATGGTAGCTTAAGCATGTAATTTCTGTAAATGTTAAGGGGAACTTCACATCTAATCTACCCTGCACAGCTCTAAAAAGTTACTTCAGTACATCCTCTCTTTTTTTCTGGAGGTGCCATTTGTGATATTGCTTGTCACAGGGACTTGATATGCAATTTTCCTTTTTTTGTTACAAGCAACAGCCATTGACATTTCTCTACCTAATTCATGTCACCATTATAAATAGTTACATTTGGAACTATTACGTGAACGTACTATTTATACAAGAGAAGATGGGGAATCAAAGCCAATATTTTCCTGTGAAGGATGCAAAACCAGAAGAACATTTTTCTCCCAAACAGATGGGATCAATCAGTATAGGTTAATGTGTATTTTCAGTAATGCCTGTCCTTATTTTACCCTGTGGAACCCTCTTTTAGCTGATTTCACCAACATGAGCTGCATTTTGAGGACACCTGAAAAGTAGATAGACTGCCTTATAGAAGCCAGATATTCCTTGTTTCAGGTTATTAGGCAGCCACAGATTTACAATTTTTCCTCACACATTTCTTAATTTTCAAAGCCTGTAGTTAAAAATTTCTGCTCTCCATTTGCATAATGACTTTTAACTGCAAATTTACTGGTAGATCACCAACTTAAAGATATCTTTAATATTCCTAAATGTTATATCTAAATAAATATCTAAATAAAGAAATTTAAATATCTAAATAAATATCTAAATAAAGATATTTAAAATTATCTTTAAATTGCCATTCCTAACAGATTGTTCTTTCAATCTGATGAAGCAATAAAATGATTTTCCAATTGACTGAATTCAGTTTTGAGGAAATGAGCTGCAGTTCCCAAAGAATATGCCCAATAAAAATCACCTTAATTGACACCATAGTATATTGGCAGCCTTCCTTAGAAAGGCCAAGCACTATCTGACCTGAGTCAGATTCTCACCCTGAAGAGAATGACTCTAGAAAATAGTATTATGTACTATGAGATACTTTTAAAGCTCTCCTTTTTTTCCTATAAATTCATTCACCCCTATTAAAAATTCATTACAATACATACTAAGTGATTATTCCTTCAGAAAGAAAAAGCACTGGCTTTTCAGATGCAAGTGTAGCTATTATAAGGGCAAGAAACTGTTTTATATTCAAAGGATATTTGCAGTTACATACCGAGTTTAATCTAATTTAGGGAGTTAAGCATTAGCTGTTACAGTTCAAACTAATTACCTTAGGCTCCTAAATATGTGTGTTGAATCATCCTTGGGAATTACCACTGACCAAAACAAATTTTTAGGTGCCCAAACTAGATAAGAAAAACCCCGTGTTGTTTGTTTAGACTGTTAAGTGCTGATAGTCATAGGTCAGTTCCCCAGTGTCCCAAAGCACTGGGGCATAGGACAAACCTGGCACTGATACAATTTAGATAAATTTGCATGCACTGACATGACATGTCCGGGCAAGGTGTTAATGCATTCTGTCTCTCAGGTGGCTTTACCAGTCTGTAGATGTATTCCTGCACTTCTAACACATTTACTTTGGGACCAGAACTGCATTGCATTATCCTGGTTTGGGTCGTAGATAGAGTTAGTTCTACTGAAAAAGATATATAATTTGATCCCATCTGGGCAGTGAACTAGGTGTAAAGGCAGCTTCAACTGAGCATATAGACGCTTATAAAAATACCCAGCTTTTATGTGAATACACGAGGACTTGTGGGAGCCCATCTAAGACTGCACTGAATGTACACATTACACTTTTCCTTTACTGCTTGGATCCAGATCCTTCTTTCAAGTATTTCAGTGAAATCTTTCTATATTGATGAAAGCATATTCTTGCCCATGTCAGGAGAGGGTTTGTCAGGAGATTAGGGATTGGGTTCTTGTATATCCAGCTTGAAAATAACTTTTGCAGTCAAGCATTTCTAATTGATTTGGCTGTTTGACTATTCCCATGTTTTTATATACTAAGATTTGCAAGCAATGAAAGTAATCCTTTTTATTTTTTTTACTATGCTTCTTTTTCTTCAGGACATGAAATATAATGTGGGGTTTTTTGTTTTGGTTTGGTTTGTTTTGTTTCGGTTTGTTTTGTTTCATTTTAAAAATCTCCCCCCTCCATTCCCCCAAACCAACCAAAAAGAGCCAGAGTATCACAGTAATGAAAACACAGTTTTGCCCTTGTCCTCAAAATATCATCCAGGCCCCTAGCTGAACCTTCCATCATCTTGGTTGTTGAATGTTGAATCTTGGGAGTTGAACGCATGGAGATTATCAGACTGGTCAGTCTGCCTGTGTAGAATATTATTGGTAGGAAAGATTTTGGGGATACTCTATTTTCTCCACACATCTAGGTCCTGAATGGAAGAAATTCCAAACTGTGGGGAAGTTCTTTTGTATAATGAATTATTTTAAGAACTCTTAGACAACTAGCATCTTTCCTCATTCCCTTGAACTCTTTGTTCTCTTCTTTTTTCCTGAACAAGACTTTTGACTGTATCTCAATGCCCCTTTAGCCCTCCAAATCTCAAATAACTACTCCTCAAATCTAAAGTTTATCTTCTTAGTCCTAAAGTATGCCTCATCTTCATTGCTCCCTTACATTTTCAGGATCTCTCTCATCTTATAAACTCCTATTTTCTTCTGTTCCAAAAGATGTTTCTCAGTTTCAGATCCCCCAAAGAACCAGTGGCCTCTTACTACAACTTTTCAGCTTTCACTTCAGCTATTAGTGAAAATTGTTCACATGCAGACTGAGCTTTTCTGTTCTTCCCTGACAGCCAGATAGGAGACCAGAAGCAAATAATGACAGTAATGGCTCAGCTGAATCGACATTTCCCCTTTCCATAAGAGGCAGTTCCCATCCTTTCTCCCTCCTTCACCATCTCCACTTTGTATTTTGGTTTCCTCTCTTTGCTTTGCTGCACAGATAAGAGGAGCCTCATTAACCCCATGAGCTACAGTAGCATCATCTGCAGATCTTAGCCAGGGTAGAACTGCAGAAATATTCCTCTTATGCAGGCACTAGAACCCAGTTGCTTATGCTCCTTATTTGACTATTGCAATAATCCCTACCCTGCTTTTCACTTTGGCAGACTAACACTCTCAAAATTATTTGCCAGGTGTGGTACAGGAACTTAGCACAGGCTAAGTACACAGCGGAAATTCATCCAGATTGATGGGGAGGGGGTTAAGAGGCTTTCACAGAATGGACATGACCAATTTGTGACAGCTGGGGACAAAAGAGGAGGGCCTGGTGTTTTTTTCTTTAGAATTGCAGTAGTCAAAATTTTTTACTTTCCCTGTTCCAGCTCTCATATAAAATCATTCCAGTGATGTCTTTGCATTTACATCTGCAGTGTCAAACTGTTCTGTGGATGTACCCCCAATATGGTTTTGCCGATGTCCAGGGGAGCTCTGCCAGTTCCAAAGCTGTAAGTTACAGGACTCTGTGTAGACCTGTTAAACATTCAGTGTTTTTCTGAAGCCTGAGTTCATGGGACTGTGTCAGAGTCTCAGATTTCATTAATAAATTGATAGGGGGCCATAAAAACTTGACAATATGGCTCTTGAGCTCTTAGAACACAGTGTCTAGACTATACAAATAAGAAAAAGAGAACATTTCCTATAAGAACAAAAAATGTTTCACAGGTAATTTTGATGTTTTTCATGACTTAAAATATTAGCAAAGATTCGCACCAACAAAATTGGCTAGATTTCTGCCATGTGTTTTAACTTGCCATTCAGGCACAAGTTCAAAGCACTGCTGACTCAACCAAGATATTGGCATGTTTGCACTTCTAGAGTCAAGATTAGATTGTTTTCTGTACTTCAGCTGCCCAATGTAGTAATTTGACCAACCTGCTCAATTGTGTTTATACTAAAACAATTTGTTCTGCTAAGAAATCCCACATTACTCACTGTTTCAGGCAGCAGAGTTTCGGAATAGAACATTTTTTTCTATGAGGTGTGTTTGACATTAACTCTGTTGCAATTTTTCTGTCACTTTCAGAAGATAAGATGACTTTTTTTTCCTTTAATTTTTTTTTATTATTTTTTATGACAATGACTGGCATTTCTAGGCTGAGGTTTTTGACTGTTTAGAATTATTTCAGGCATAGGAAGTCTGTATGTTGTCACCTTAGTCCTTCCTCTTTTGCCCTTCCTTTCATGAATAATCAGCAGGCTCTCAGGGGTGCATCTGTGTACAGCAACCAGGTTTTCCCAAGAAGCCTGTGGGAAGTCAAAGGAAGCTTGATTCAGACAGGATCCGTTCTACATCTGCTAGCATAGATGGCTTACAGCATTGTGACTCAATCTGTTAGGATATTGCAGTGTTATACTAGCAGATCTTGTGTATTTATATTTATAGAATAAAATGTTTGCATTGCTTAAATTAATATCACATGTTAATAAGGACCATTTAATAAGTAGCTATTGAAATAAAACAAAAATGCTGTAAGGGACTTTATATTTGAATGAAAACTGTATCTTTTTAAGGAAGATAGAGAAGACTTTTGAGTTTTTCTCACCTCACCTGTAAATGTAAATTGCATCAGATAAATCAGATAATTTTCAGATAAATATGTAGAGCAATATTGTATCTTAACATGCCTTTGAGGGATGTGTGTGAGGGATAGAGAGCCCTATGCTGTCAAGTTTCTATCAGGTGGGAATCCTTATGCCTTGGCTCTATTTCCACCTATGGAAAACCGAATCTCCAGCCTAGTTATCTCTGAAAATAGTTTTTAATAACAATTTTTAAAACAGACATGAGAAGAGCTAAAATGTTGTCTAAGAGTAGGGGGAAGTGAACTCTGGACCTGCCTCAATCTAACAAGGTCTGAATTATCTTATAAATTGTTGCTATGCAGAGATTAGAAACAGACTTTGTATGACTTTTTAGACTTCATTTTTAGATATCTTGTTTGATGTCTCAACACATTCATCCTACCTCTCTCTGTTTCTTTTGCAGAATATCCTGAGATTATATACATGTGTGCTGTATATAATAGGGGACTGACTCAAACATTCATACAACCATTTTCAAAGCAATCTGATACTCCTTTTCCACAGACAGCAATGTAAAGAAATTGTGACCGGATTAAGAAATTGAAATTGAAATGTTGAATCTTCTTAGTTTGCACTTATTTCCCTTATGCAATATACTCCAATTTTCTGGAATATTGCATCTTCTAAATGGGTCTCATGCTACTGACAGAGATCTCTTGCCAAGCAAAATAGGAGGATGATTTCCCATACTTTCCTGAGTGGTTCTAGAAAATGTGCATTCTACTCTCTGTTTAGCAGAGCCAAAAGGTATTCATGATGATAACAGTCACAGTGAAATATGGGTCAGATACATCCCAACTGCAGCACCATTGATTCATTGTCTCTCATTTTTTTACAAAGGAATAATGTCCTTCAGATATGATCAGCTTGGAGAGAGGGCAGAACAATGTGGATGATAACACAGCCAATAAATACTTTATGATAATTATACGGTAATTTGTGGGTGCCTAAGAGAAGAATTTAAACCATCATTATCAGATTCTCTCACCAGATGGTTTAGAACACCTACTTTCCCTGAAATGGAAAGAGTTAGGACCAGGGAAGTATATCAGAACCAACTTAGAATAGCTACTGCTGGCATCTAGCACAGCTGGAAATAACTTATGCTTCCCAGGCAGCAGTACAGAGCTAAGTTGAAAAGAACTAACTTTGCTCTTTGCAGCAGAGAAGCTATTTTTCCATGTTAAGAGGTGCTCCATGTTGCCAAGGCCAGATGGCTTCTAGTATGTGACCTGGTTCTTTTGAAGCAAGCTCTCTATTCTCATGAGGGCCATTCCTGAGAGAACTGATCTCTGTCCAAGCAAGAGAATCCAGTGACATATTTGTTAACTACAAACATATGGATCAGAAGTATTTCCTTCTGTTGCCAAACAGTGCCTCAGTCAGAAGTGCTCAGATCTGTTGGGAAAATAAAAAACCCTTTGGCTGTGCAGCAGCTTAACTTGTGCTCTCAGACTCCAGAAAATGTGATTCATGCTTCCCTGTGTCCATGCATAAAAGACTTTTCAGGCCTGTGTCTGGTACTTGATATCTGGTCTTCAGGGAAAATTTGGGTAGTACTCAGATTAGACTTCTGACATTCCACCTAGCATGGAGTTTAGCATGGAATCTAAACCTAATAGAAGCATTTCCAAATCTTGCTCTGTTCACATGAAAGGCAGTCATATAGTCAATATTTTTGTTTTCTTAAAGACAGCATGTCAAACTGCTTGAAAATAACCTCGTCACCCATCCTTCCCTCCTGATTCCTGAAATAACTCAACAGTGGATGAAAGTTCTTGAAAGCAGTATAATTTCAAACTAACTGAATCTCTATATTCTGAAAATGTTGTATGATAATTTTTGAATAACTTGTTACTTCAAAATACTTTGTATACATTTGCGTGAGTTTGATCCCTTCTGCTTCTACAAGGCTGTCAAGGACACCTGACAGTGATCTGATGCAGGGTTAGAAAGGGGAGAAAGAATTGTTAGCAGTACAATATCCTTTGCTGTCTGTTTGGGCTGAACATTCTGTAAGAGATAAGATTGAAGAAGAGCCCTACAAGGAGCACTTTTTCCAGTGTGTGATTTTACTCTTTGGAGGTAGGATAATCAGCAACTGCCTCTTCCTTGTAATCCTGAAACACAGAGAGAAGTTACTAAAACTGTACATTTCCTGTAAAAGGACTAAACTTCAGCTTTTAAAATTACTGGGGGAATTAGTCCCATATAACTATTTATGATTATCTCCAATACTTTTAACTTCAAGCTGTAACCATGAAGCAATTAACAGAATTTTCCTTGCCAATGGCTTTCTAAAAAAAAAGAGCAATTACAAAACTAGGAAAGGGAGGAAAAGGGAAGTTTATGTTTCTTCTAGGAAACAGCACAAGAGATAGAATTGTTTCCTGTCCTCCTTTACAGTCCCTACTGGCTTGATTTTACCTCTGACAGGTATACCAGAAGTCAATTAAATGATCTTGCTGTGATGATTTTGCAACTTGTTAGAAAACAAAAGAGATTTTTATTTTCTTGTGATTATGCTATCATATCTGATAGGCAAAATAGCTCTGAACAATTGCTCCACATTTGTTTTTATTATTGATTTTTAATTAATTTTAATTAATTTTAAAATTAATTAATTTAATTAATCAAAATTTTACATTTATGTGATCATTCATTTATTACAATTTTTGCTAAGGATTTTTTTGTTTATTTACTTATAAGGAAATTATTTTACTTAGACTCAGGCTTTTGTTAGCAACACAGGATTCTCTTCTTCTTGCAATTTTTTGTCAATAAGTTCAGAAGCCAGCAATGAAAGGAATGATTGCTCGGCTGATTGTTGCGCTGCAGCTCACGTACACTCAAGTGTGAATAATTTAAACTGTGCTGGCTTGTCAGTATTGGATTTGTATGTGGTGTGAGGAGAGCACAGAGGGAGGTGTCAGATAAATCACACAGCAGAAAAGAAGAGGAAGGAAAAAAAAAAAAAGAAATCTCCCAAAAGGTTGGATCAAAGGTGAAGAGAAAAGGGTTCTATTGTGCGTGCAGCACAAAGGGAGACAGGAGGGTAAATCCCTTCCTTCTTGTCAAGGAACTGTTTTGGATACTCAGTAACTTTAAAACAAATTGCATCAGCCTACAGCACTGTTCAGATCTTCTGAGACAAAAACGCTTTCTGAATTCAGTGGGAGTGAAACAATTTTGAAGGGTGCCTTTCAAAGTCATTACTTGCTTTTCTTCTGAAATCATTGCTTTATATAGGAACTGTTTAATAGAACATGGAAACAGAAGAAAACCCAAACAGCTAAGCATTAGGAAAATAACACTCTCAAGGTTAAAGGTCAGTAATCTGTCGGTTGTTACGATTAAAGATTGGGAAGAAACAATAACTTTGTTATGTGCCCATTTGTAACCTTCTCCATTTCAAAACAAGCTGCAAAATCTTCCACTTACAGAAGAATCAGGTGCAGTAAAATGATTTCTGTGTAAGTGTTTTACTGAGATTTTTATTTGCAGTCCAGGGAACCATAAATAACGCTGTTGTGTGGAGCCAGCCAGCCATCCTCTGCCCCCCGTGAGGGGCAGCTTGCCTCTGTGAAATGTGACTGAAACCAATGTGCACATTTTACTACCAGCCTAAGGGATCACAGTGTCCCACAGAGTCATTCTGAGGGTTTCTCTGTGTACTGCAGGTAGCACAACTGAAAATAATCCTCACCTCCAAACAGCAGTTTTAAGTAGCCCAAGATGTTGATTTGCTCATCAAGAGTTTTGGCTGTTACACTTTACCTTACTTACCCATCTATTTATCTCTGTTTTGACAGAGCCTGATATGGCCTTTGCTCCATGCCTCAGACTCAAAATAGAGACTGCAACCCTGTCTTTGCCATGTTCTATTACAGGGTTTCAATGATTTCCAGTCCTCTTTATCTCAGAGCATCTGATTAACCTCAATGAGGGTCAGACCAGATTTGTGGGTTTAGCTATGCACTGGACATGACATCTTTACCAAAATAAAATACTATGAGGTACCAAACAAAGGTCTGTCTAGCAATCACTGTAAATGCTGTTTTTTTCCGAGTGGATGAAACATTGTTATGCTGCTGTATATGTGATAAAAAATATTTGGGGATTAGGAAAAAAAAACCCAACAAGCAAAAATCCAAACCTGTTCCCTCATGGCTGATACTGAGTTCTGCTTACCTAATAAGTGTTGCTTAAATAAACATGAATGAGGAAGATGGATTCAGAATTTTAGAAATCTCGAGGTGTTATGAAAGCTAGAAAAGACACCATTACAATTTTCAGTGCAGCACCACAAAATAATGGTCCCAAGAGCCCCTATTTAAAAAGCTACAAAAAACATGTGATGGGGTAATATTTAAATGAAAGTCTTTTCAGAGAAATTTTTATCATCTGTGAGGGACTGGAAGAAATGATTACTGCTCAAAACAACCAACGTGTGTGTGTGTGGGAGCGGGCAGAGCAGGTTCTGCTATGCCAGGGGTATGTGCATTGCTCCACATCCCACAGGAGGCTAGAGAAGATAAAACCACTACGCAGACACTCACAAGGTCACATCCCTATTGTTCTTGGATTTTGTGGCAGCAGACACCATACTGGCCATAGCTTTATCTTGCTTTTCTCTCTCTTTTCCTGTCTTCCTCTCCTTATCTACTTATAATTTCCTCTTGAAATCGGAGTAATTTACAGTTGGATGGGTTAAAGTTTGCTAAGTCAATGCTTTGCAAAATTCTTTATCTCAGTTGAATGTTTGCTTTAAATTTTGCCAAGTTGCTGATGCTCTAAAGCTTGTCAGTAAAGTCTGGGCTCTTTTAACCTCGTGGGTACTTTTGTTGAGTTTTCCTTTGCACTGCCTCAAGGAAAAGTAGCACCCTAAGCCCCTTTTAAATAAACTCACTAAGCAAGGACCAGGGCTTTACATCATCTCATATCATACAAGGTATATTTAGGAAGAAGGGTCATTTTTGATTGCCTACAATTCATACCAATGCTGTTGTCAGCATTTTCAGACATTGCTAATACTTGCCCTTAGAATGAAGGTGCCACTGTACCAAGAATACATTTAACTATGTTCTTTCCTTTTTCAGTTTTGAAAAGTGCAGGAAAAAGGGATTATTAATATTTATTCATAGACATATTTATATGAATCAGAGCAGTGCCAGAGTTTTCTCCAGTTCTGAGTCAAGCTGGCAGAATTTGACTACATCAACGCTATGAAATTATCTTCGTCTATAACCAGCATATTTCTGTTAACCTCTGAACCATGACTAGAATCTTTTTTTAGGAAGTAACTGGCCCAGGCCAAAAATTATACTAAGGATTTGTCTGAAAATTTATCATTACAGGCATTAAAGTTTCATTCCACTAATCTTTTTCCAGTCTGCCAGTGATGAGCATACTGATAACTGGTAAGTCCAGTGCATAAAATTGTGCATAAGATTTATACTTCAGGTACTGTAGAGAGAGAGATCTCCCTTCTTCAGATTGTAGCAGTCACTAGAACTAAACCACAGGACCTGTTCTACCTGTCACATAGATCTAATTTATGTTAGGTTCTTTGATTTGAAAACAAAAAAAGAAACTTGTTAAAACTGTACAGTTTAAATTATGTTAGGATACAGAGCTGTAGAACTAAGTACTGGTTAAATTGTTCTGGGCCAAATTTGATTTTTTAATATGTATACATCAAAGAACAACACTATGATATGAAATTGAATTAAAAAAAAATTGTTCCACTTTCTAAACCTTTACGGAAGAAAAGCCCAAAGTGGCCATTTTGATGACCATTTTGGAGAAAGATAATATCCTCTCAATTTTAGTAGAACTAAATAGTCCCCATTTCTTCACAATATTAATGGTTCACTATCTTTCCTGAAAGCTGCAGGAAAGTGGACTAATTTTGGTAAATGGGATATGAGAGACATTTGAAAGAAGCAACTGTTTCTGAATTTCTGTGAAACCAGAGGAAAAATATTATGCAGAATGCTAAATATTTACTTCCTAACCTTTTAATTTACAAGAAATCTAACAAATTGAACCTAGACAGAAGAGACAAGTAAGTATACAAAGGTATCTATATGGTTACATTGAAATAAGGCTGCTGGAGACAGATGTAATCTGTCAAGATAATGGTAGGGGGAACCCAGGATGTTTACGTTCTTACATGTTCCCCTCCAATGAAAAAAGAAATTTTAAACACATCAGGTTTAGCTGAAAAGCTTGATCTTTTCATGGCATCCCAAGAAATATCAAGTAGGCAGAACATAGAAAGAGTATCTTGCAGGATTTTAATTACTTTTACAAGTTTAAATCTTATGGCTAATATGTCAATATGCTAAATTGTACAAATGCAGTTAAACCCACAGTTTTGTGATTTAACTATGAAGGTTAAAACAAGTATTTAATACATTTAAAATTTATGGTTTAAAAAGAATTTTATAGTCTTTATGAATTATGTTCAAGACTTAAAAGAATTTTTCTGTAACACCACATTACTTTGATGTTATGGTAGAATTTCTTTTCAGACTTAACTTTTGCTTGCAAGTATACCTGTATGATAGTATTTACATGGGATAACTTTCTTCACAGCAGATGAGGGCAAACCTTGCACAAAGTAAATAAAAGCTTGCACAAAGAAATTGGTTTCCTTGTTGTCCTTAGATTCAGTGCTTAGTTACAGGGTTTAGTTATATCATCGGTCTGTATCTGAATTTAGCATTCCCTTAATGGTCTGGCCTTTTTCTTCTTCAATTCGTATGCTATTAAAATCTAGCTGCATTTATCATTAAGAAGAATGTGCAATACATTAGCATAAAGTGAAGAAAGAAACAGAAATTTTCTTTTGTGCCCAGGCAAATCAGACTACCAGACAGATTGGAGAAGGGGATACCAGAGAAAAACATATGCCTTAAGACTGAAAAATGGTCATTAACAACTAATTTTTCTCTGCTGTCTCTGATGTAGTGTTTTATAAATTTGGTACATGCTTTTAGCAAAATCATGTATTCAATAGATATACTCAGACCCTGAGAGTCTTTTCACTGATCCCACTGAGATTTTGGTTTCTACACAATGAATGCAGCAAGGGATTGAACTAATTCTATGTTAGATACCCCCCCTTATTCCTCTGAAATGAATGGAATACTATGTACTTACATCAGTTTATAAGATATTTGTATTATTTTTTTATGTATGGTCTTTGCATCTGCATTGTCAGTGTAATCATTATTTCCACCAAGCCGATAATGGGAGAAAAGAAGAGAAGAAATAAGAGAAAACTGTCCAATTAATTTTATTGCCTAATAAAGTGAAAAATGGGTGTTTTTGCACTAAGAATAATTAAGAAGTCAAAGCCACTTTTACTGCACCCATTTTACTGTACTGACCATTCCCAGGGATATTTGGATGCCTGCAGTCCTGTAATGATGTTTTTTTTTCTCAATTATTTAGCTCTTTTAGTACTCCAACAGCAGCAAGTGCTTTGACTAGCAAAACTTTTAAACAGGGAAAGAGGCATGTTCTGCTTTAGCAGGCATTTTCACTGCAGTTTCACCCCAAACCAGCTCTATGCAAGTTAAAACACTAAGGCACTGGGGCCAAAGCAATCCCCAGTGTCCCAGAAAAATAGTCAGAGGCACAAAGAGATTAGAGATCAAGAGAAGTTTAAAAACATCTGATGTGATGTGGATGCCATGGCCACAGCCATCTTGGCACAGTCTGTGCCTGCTTGGCCACTTTCAGCCAGCTGTGCTGTGGGCAGAAGGGCAGGGGCAGCAGCAGTGGTCTCTCCTTTTCAGTGCCATGGCAGTTGGCACAGCCTGTGCGGTGGTGGCGAGGGGCATGCCGAGCTATTCCCTGACATGGGACCTGGACAAAATCAATTTCTCAGTGCTGCAAAGTTCTGCAGAAATCCTTGAACTGGTGGAATTTTTTGGCAATGGTACTTATGAGCAGCAGTATTTTTCCTCATAGTAGGAGAAAGAGGAGAAAGGGAGGATGTGGAGAAAGGCAACATGGCAACACAAAGGTCAGTGGAAGGAAGGAAGGGGAGGAGGTGCTCCAAACATCAAAGCTGAAATTCGTACTGAAGACTATAATGCAACAAACTGACTCTCTGTAATTCATGAAGTGTATGGGGAGATGCAGAAATTCACTTGCAACCCGTGGGAAAAGATGGTCATGCTGAAAGTTTATTTTAGTTCTCATTATCCTCCTTTAATTCTGTTAATAATTTCTTTCTTTGTATCTTTTAAATTTGAGCCTGTTTTGCCCATAGAGTGTTTCCTCCCAGGCCTTATCTCAACTTAAGTTTTTTTCCTTCTCTTCTCTGCCCAGCTGTAGCAGAAAAGAGTAAGCAAATGATTTTTGTGGGTACCTGGTGCTTAGCTAGCATCAAACCATGACACTTGCCCAGAAGACTCTTGCTCGCTTTTACCTGAGCTGGATGAAGATGGGAATTGGACAATTCCTTTTCCAATACTAACTGATTGCTTTTATCACTTAAGCATCTTTAAAAAAAGGTAAAGCATATTATAAAAGGCGTTGACTGAGTGTTAGTTACTAATTTAGTGTTAAATTTCTTATTGAAGATGCAGAACTGTGAAATACCACTGATGAGAATTGTTTTATTGTGGACTGCTGCTTTTTTATATATTGATAATTTATGATGATTATTAATGATACTAATTGTGAGACTATTGAGCAAAGCTTTCATTTTCTTGATAAAGAAACTGTCATGGGCCAATTCATATTTTTTTAAACCAGAGGTCACAAAGCCGATTAACACATAGAAACCATATAATCATGCTGCCAAAAAACTGAGTGTAAAACAACAGAATCTGGATGTGAATTTAAGGCAAAGGATGTGTAGAGTTGCTTTCATAAAGCAGGAACATCCATCACTTCTTATTCTATTTAAATAAGAGTAACATTGGTTACAACAGCACAAGGTAAGCCCGTATGAAATTTTCCTAATCTCTACCTTAATTCAATCTAATACTTTTCCTTTATCCATCTTCCTGATACCCGTACATCATGGTTACCCCTTGCAACCTGACTGAGTAACACTTTTCTGATTGATCTTCACCTTCAAAGATATGACTCTGCAGGAATGTGCCAAGACAGTCCAATTATATAGTAGTAAAGTAACAACAGCAGTTTATATTTGCCCCCATTTAGTTTTGTACTAGATACTAGTGTTGGTCTTGTTCTGAGTTATTTAGGATCAAGGTTTTTTTATTCCATGCTGAGTGAACACACATCAGGTTTTTAATTACGCTGTTGTGAAAAATGTTATAGATAATCCTTATTAATTTAATAGAAAATTACTTTCCCTTTCTGTAGGCACCTCACTGGGTTTTTGGAATATCAAAGTATGCTATCTGAACTTCTTTACTGCTGATTTTTAAAGAGCATGAAAAAGAACAACTTGAGCTTACTAAAAGGCTTTATGAAATAAATCTATGGGATTGAAAGGGACCGTATGGGGTGACTGAGGTGGTCTCTGTGCTCTGGCATAGGTGTGCCAAGATAAGGCCTCTTAGCTTTCTTTTCTAATTCCTGCAGCTCTTTATGTTGTATTCAGTTTTCCTCATAATTAAGCTGTTCATTATTTTCCTGCTATAAAGTTAATGACTGCTTCAAACTTTGCTTCCAGGAGGTGTAGTAAACAATCATTATTATCTCACTTTATGAATGCAAGAAAAAGGCAGGATGACATCAATGCATTCCTTTATGAAGATACTGAGATGTACAGCTCCAGTTGACTTTAAGCCCACGACATTGTACCTGCACTTAACTATCAAATAAAATATGCTGAAGTGCCAGTATCAGTCTCTAGTTCCTTTATTGTGTCCACAGTCAGTAACCCACATAAAGATTAGCTTTTTAGGTAGGAATAACAAGTAAACACAAAATAAAATGTTTTTTTATATGATTAATCTTTTTATAGTCAAATTCACTGTTGAAATGCTACAGATACCAAAAGTGTAATTGAATTTTAAGAAGTGATTAAGCCAATTTACAGTGCCAAAGTTCTCAAAGGTTATTAAATTTAAAAAAGGAGAGATGTTATTCTGTATTTAAACTGCAATTTGTCAGAAATTGGGTACTTTGAGTGTATAACCCAATACTTGCCCTATTCTTCTGCCACTTGACAGGCCACTGTCAAATACATAGTCCAGATTCCATAAATTTTTCTGATCAGGGATTTATGTTCTTATCTCCTTATGTGCATTCATATCTGAAAAAGCAACACATTTAAATATGTTTTCTCTACTATGCTGCATGATATTTCTTTCCAAGACATACAATTTTTGTTCTAAATATAACAGAGCTAATGAGATACATGTTTCAAGAGTTTGAGTACTTTATATAAATGAAAATTTTATTTATATATATATACATACATATAAATGTGAAGGATATATGCTGATATCAGTATTGATAGACATACAAAACACTCTTTCCAATCAATTTTTATAAGCAAATGAGTTATAGTAGTTATAAAATATTTTCATTGAGTCATAAAAATATATGCTATGCATCTCAAATTGTTTATTGACACCATATTCAATGATTCTGTTTCGATTTTCCAAAGTGAAAAGCTTTGGATCAAATAATCTTATTCAGCCTGTATTTTAGCTATCAGACAAAAAAAAGATAAAATTATTCTTAAACATTGTAGGTACAAATTCCATATGCCTTTTGTATATGTGTGAATTATAAAGCTTTTAAATAAATATATCTGGGTAGATCTTCCAGTTTTTTTCTAAATGCTAAGGAAAAGTCAGGATTTTGCTATACACATTAAATCTTAGATGAATGTTTCTCCTCATGACATTTCAGCTTTAAAAGTATGGAATTGTCACTAAAAAGCAAGATAAAAATTAATGCAACAGCTTGACCCAAAGGCAATTAAATGAAAACTTCTGTAGCAACATGTACCAGCTATAAATTATTTCAAAAGCAATTTATAAAAGTGACAGGAGAGTACACATATGTAGATTCTCCAGCTGTTTCCTAGTCTTTGCTGAAAAATAAGTTGATATATTCCTTTAAGCCGGAATTCTTAATTAAAAATATTTTAGAAGTAGTTTCTATACCATGTTACATAGTTTAGAAAGCCAGAGAAAGATATTTCTTACGTTTTTTTCCTGATGCCTAAGAATTCAAAATTTTTATTTGAAGAATGTGACAAGAGTTTTCATTTTTGTTTCTGTATCCTTTTGATATCCTCCCAAATCCATGTCTTTTTTGGAGATGTTAAAGAGCTGCAATCTGGATTAATTTTGGATCATGCCCCCTATCAGAATGTGGTTCTTCAGGGCTCTTATTTGCCTCAATCTCAATTTTCAAAATTTATCTAGAATCCTGGATTAACTATCTGGATGTTATCTGAACAGGAATACTTTTAATGTCTCAGTAAGTGCCTTCTTATCTATTTTAGCTCATCATAGGAATGGTGTTGACTTTGAGCTTATTGAGAACCAAAACAAATGTACAAGCCTTTAGTGATCTAAGCTTACCTGATAATTAGGATTAACTGAAATTACTTACACAGCCTGGGAGAAGCAACAAGTGTTGCCACATAAACACAAACCTGTAAACATCAATAGTACCTTAAAATAGACCCTGCTCAATCACAGTCCTTAATACAATATTTCAAACAAACCTATTTTTTCTCCTCCCATGTTGGCCAGTTTAATTTTTTTAAATCACACCTTGGAAAAAAATCCTTGTCTAGTAAGAAATGTTTCCTTTATGTCCATCCTAAATGACAATGTTAGAAGTAAGTAGGCTCAGAGGTTTTCTTTGAAGGACTTCAATTGAGTTGGGCATCTGACCTTTATCCAAGAACCAAGTAAGTATTTGAAGAGCATCACTGTGCAATTCCTTCTACATTGGCAACCACTTTGGTATGTGTCTGAAGTAAACAATATGGAACAAATATAATTTTATTTTTCAGTCTGGGGAGAGGAGATGCATCCTCCTGGCTGGACAGACCACAACCTATTGGTTAGGCTTCTCATTAAGTTGAATTATAATGTTGTCATAACTCATGTTCATATCCAGAAAATTTGTGGGAATGACCTTCTTTGGCCATTTCTGTAGGAGAAGAACAAAGGTTTTTAAAACACTTGTAATTAAATACTTATTTTCCATTATTTGCACTAAATATTTATTCATTTATTTAATATGTCTCTCCATCCATTTGTTAGCTATTATAAACTCACACATAAACAGACATCAGATCTAAAAAACTGTATGTGTACCTGATGCTATGTGCAAAAAAACCTCTGACTTGATAAAAAATCTAAATACAGATAGACTTCACAGTCACAGCTGACTATGGCTCTTTCCTCTGTTGTTAAAGAATTTAGTCATAAGCTAAATTTTAACCCTGTTAATCTTAAAGACCTATCATTTTCCCTAGTAAATCCTCCATTTTGTAGAACAAGTATTTTATAGATATAACAATGGCAATAACCTAGCTCAAAATGATTCTGTAGTCAGATTTTGTCCAGAATGAATGTTAGCCCTAAGCAGAATCAGCAGAAAACTGAAAGTAGACCTGCTTGGATAGTATTTCATAAAATATGATTATCCTTCATTTTCATAAATAAAAAAATATTAAAAATTAATGAAGATTAGAAAAACTATTCCAATTTTACACTCTCCCTTTTCCATCCCATTCCTTAAATAAAATAATGTATTTTTTTTAATCTATTAATAAATAGACATGAAGTGATTTTTTTCATAGAAAAATTGAATGAAAACATGAAGTTTAAGTCATGAAAGAAGAGAATTTTGTACAGCCACGTGTAAACAGAATAGCAGGAGTAACAAAGAAGTTTTCCTTGATTTTGTCATTTAAAATAGATGCAACAGGATAGGGACATTTAGTTCTTCATGTGTTGTAGTGAGTTCTCAGCTTTATTCCTGCAGCATATTAACTTGTCTAGTTTTAGCCATTATCTCCTTACAAAAAGCCTTTGATGATGGGCACAAAGCAGGCTCACCTGTAGAACAGAGTGGCATTTCTGAGATAAAAACATGCTGAAACAAAATCCATAAAATACCAGTGAACTGTAGCTGTTTCCATAATTGGAGCAAAGCATGAGGTGAACATCTCCCTTATGCAATTTTCTTATTGATCAAACCCAGGGTTCTAGGAACTTATATGGAAAATTGTTTTCGAACCATAGATCATTAAAAATAATTGATTCTCACAGAAGAAATGGACTCTCTGGTTCCAATTTATGCAATTTCTGATTCTTGGTGTAATTGCTAATTTTTTGTCTTGATCAGTAAATAAAGCTAGCAAAGGTTGTAACATAGTTGGAGGAAGAAGTTTTAGGTAGTGAGCTGTTCCCTTTTGAAAATTATTTATCCTCTTCCCCTGTACAAGGAAGGATAGGAAAAGGAGAGGATTAATCTAATTATTCTTCTCTCTTCAAAACCTTTAAAAGATAAATAATTAGAAAAGCAAAACTTCTTTATTGGTAGGAATGTGTAGGTTGGGAGGCAGTGTGCCCAAATCCATAAAGCATTATGAAGTAAATATTGGACTGTCACTAGAGTTGGTGTGATTACAATACTTTCATTAAATTGTGCATGCACTTCATTATGTTAGACATTAAAAATGGCCCAAATCCCATGAGCAGAGATGTTTAGCAATAAATAGATAAATTCAGAGTGGACAAACTCACAAGGAAGACAGAAAAAAATAAAGCAATCCACTAAGAATAAGCAACAGAGGATAAATGTGGGAGAACTAGAGAGAGAGTTAATCAAAGAATTGAAACATGACGGGGAAGCATATACAGTATGTACAGAAAATAATGGAAAAAGAGAGAGCACAACAGACCATTGAGACATCAATCAAAGCATGTGGTAACACAGGAAACATACAAGAGTATTAGGAAAACCACACTTTCATACTGACTTAATGCACTGCTGACATTAAGCTGATAAAATGGTGAATAATGGAGTTGACAATATAGTTTAATCAGGACTGACAGAAATAACCACAGACATGGTTAAATGAATGTGTTAAAAACAAGCAATGCAAGGGGGAGACTACTTCCAACCACTGACATTAAACTTTGAAGTGAGAAGTGAGATGTCAAAAAAGAATAGTGCATTAAAAGTAGTAGCACTTTTTAGTGACTTTTAGGAGTAAAATAACATATAGTGTTTTCTGTTTATGAACCAGCCATGAAAAGTGGGAACTTAATTTGTACAAAAAAAGCGCATTAATTTCACTAATTTTTTTCTGTCTTGCTGCATCTGTAAATGTTTCTTTGGAAGTTTCCCACAAACAATCAAACACAAATAGAATCATAAAGAACGGCACATTAAGTTAAATTCCTTAATCCTACAATAAAGTAATCATATTTTCATGCTACTCAGGAAAATCAGGTGACTAAAACCAGGAATTGAACAAAAGGACTGTAACATGGGTGAAATAAGAAACTATACCTGTGCTGGGTGTCATTAGCAAACTCAGTTTGTCTTATAGATGCTTTACAGGGACATGGTCTCTCCTGGTTGCAGAAAGGGATGTGGCCTAGAACCGTGTAGGCGTGGCTTAATTGCTATTCTGTACCACCCACATCATTACTGGGGGGGTGGGCTCCAGGGAGAAAATGTGGCTCTACAGCAAAAGTGCAGTTTTGTTCCCTGTCTTCCTCAGGAAAGTAGCCAGGACCCAATACTGCATAAGTGCCCATCTCCCCCTGCTGCCCATCCCTTTGCAGCTCTTGGGAGAACACAGCTGAGACTGAGTGGAGCTGAAAGGAGCCAAGCCCAGAGGAGAGGAGCAGTCTCAATGCAGATAATCTGTTTTTCTGTGGGGGGTTTCTTCATTGTTTTCATTGTATTAGGCTCAGGGAAGGGGGACAGCAACTGCAGAGAGCACCCAACAAGTTGTCTTTGTTTCAGCAATAGCCACAAGTCGCTGCAGAGCTGTAGGATTAGCTGCTCTCTTGGTTTTTGTCTTGTCAGGCATGTGGAACTGAGTCAAGGTGGTGAACACCTTTTTATTTGTAAATCATCTTCTCTTTTGTTATTAATAGTGTTGAGGCATTTCTTACTCCATTCCTCTTTGTCTTCAGTAAATTATCATCTCAAGTCGTGGTCTCTGCCCTGGTCCCTCTCTCAACCAGATGGAGTGCATGGGGAAGGGGAGCATCTTTTTTTGAGTTTAATTCCCAGCTGATTTTAAACCACCTCATGGTCCAGTTCTGGGATTTACAGAAATCAGATTTTCTATTAAAATGCTCAATGTTCTAGCTGTACTGCTAAAGTAAGATTAAGTTTCTTATTTGACATACAACTTTTAGCAAGTGCAGTCAACAGAGCCCTGTAAGCATCTCTATTTCTTTGTGCAGGAAAATCTGTAGACAGTTGGCATTGTCAAGGCATCTGAAGTTTGTTTATAGAGAAGACCACAATTACAGGGAAAGTGTTAGGACGCAGTGCTGTCCTACATCTTTGATGGGTGCATCAGAAATTACCAAGCACTGCTGCAAACAAGTGCTGGCAAATTTCATATCTGTTTGGGTGACAAAGTGCTCTGTATTTTGACCCTTAACTTGCAGCTACAGTATTTTGAGCAGCAATGTCAACAGATCACACAGGTTAAACAACCTTGCAATTTCCTGAGGGTTGCTTCATGGAGGACAGATGTTGGGGATATTTTTCTGAAATATTTTCCAACTATTTTCTCAGTATCTCTGGGGATTATTTGTCTCAGTTCTTTTTATGTGCAATACTGCTTCTGGTATCTGCCATATTCTAAACCACCTCATCCAGCCTCACAATAACACTATAAGCAAAAGGGAAGAGTTTCTAGATAATCATGTATTTTTTTTGTTACTAACATTATTTTAGGCCATGTATTTAATGGTGCCAGAAATCAAGTTTTGAACTCTTAAATATCTTCAAGGAACTGGAAAAAGGGGGGAAAAATCACGGAGAAACGTAGATCACTTTTGCGAGTGTTCTTTCTGCTTTTCAGGGACAAGGATAGCTATTTTCAGGAAAAACAGAAGCCTCTGTGCAAAAAAAATGGATTTAGATGGATCTCATGTAAAAATGAGGTGGGTGAATGCCAGGCAGAATGATTACCTGATTTTCTACCTCTGCCCTATCAGAGAACTCTCTGTGCAGGAAGAGCAGAAGAGAATCATGGACACTGTGACTGGCAGATAAGACTTGATTTTCCAGTGTGTTGCTTCAACAAAATGTAACTGTCATTCTTCAGTGAATTTAAATGAGAATGAACATGTGAACCTTTATAGGTCCCAGTAAGCTGTAGCCTGTTGCTGCTACTGCACTTTGAATCTTCTGTAAATATGCACAATACGGAAAGAACATTTTGGAAACTTAGAAAAAAATCCAGAGAGGATTAGAGGCTGTGACATATGAGAAGAGATTAAGACAATTTAATATACTATGCTGCTGCTTGAAGGAAAGACTATAAAGAGTGATATGACTGCATACAAATACATCAGAGGTAAAGAAAGAGAGTTACAGAGGTTATTATAACATTATTTACTGTAGTGTCTCTTTTACCATCAACATAGGCTATTAACTCTGAGAACTATAAATTCAGTAGAAAAAAAATCAGAAAGAATCTGGAAATTGAATTCACTGTAGAGGAATATTTAGGTAATATTTTAGGAAATAACTTAAAAGGGTAAGACTTTTAATGCTTCATCTTACACCATTAATATCTTTGGGGATCTAAAAAGTGACTTGAATAAAAAATAGATAGGGCCCTTCAGGCAACAGTCTGAGCAAGCCAAAGCAGCAATTAATATGTGAAATTCACTTGCATTAAAGATATTTTAAGAGCTGTGTGTGAGGGAATATCAGAGAAAGGATTAGAACAGGAAATCCTGATTTTTCTGTCAAGGTAGCTGATCTCAAGCATTTCCAAACTGACTTTTATCAAGGGTTTTCAGGCAAGGGTTTCTCTCTTCTGGAGAGGGAGCAGATCAGTTACTCGTTATATTCTATATGTTATGGATGATACAAGATGCTGATGCTGTCTCCTGTCAGATGCACCAGTGGTAAAGGAGGCTTCTTGTGTGCTACTTAACTGTAGTTAGTGCACAACAAGAATAAAGCTATTGTTATATTAAATTCCACATGGCTGCAAAATAGCTTGTTTCTCTAAATATTACTGTGTGACACACCATTTTCCTGTAGGTTCTTTTAAAACCTTAGGTTTTTCTACAGCCAAAATGCCTGTGACAGAATAATAAAGCTGCTGTACAAGGGTACACTATCAAGAAAAAATATACACAATTTAAATGGGCTATTTTTTTTGTGATAGAAATTTCATTTGAAACATTTGCTTATTTTGCATTCTATACTGTTCTCATAAACTGTCATAATTTCAGAGCACAGCCTATAACCTAATTTAAATAACTCTGATTCTAAGATCTATGGTGTAAAACTGGTTACCCAAACTACAAAAAGACTGAGCTCTCCAAACATACGAAATGGTGACCCTTCTTGTGATTTAGTGGGAAATTTTGGGGTGGCATTAGCTGTATTGGTAGTTTCTAACATCAGGTGCAGCTGTGGAAATTGTTATCTCTGAGTGCTGTGGTTGCTAAGAGCTTACACATTTCATAGGAAGATTGGAAAAACTAATGGCGTAGAATGGTTACTGGCAAACCATTCTGGAAGAGGAAATTCCTAAGCTGCACATTATTCAAAGCTGATACAGTCCTCAGTAGAAGTGTCCTTGCCTTCATTTTACACTTGACTCTAGACATTAATTTTGGTCATTGAGAACAGATTTCATGCTAGGTGCAGTGAGTATCACTGCCGTCATGAGTGAAGAACTTTCGTCAATAAAAGCTACTCACTTTGGTCTTTGTGTATGCCTGCAGCTCTCAGGTATTTATCTGTCTAACTCTGTGTACAATTCTTTTCAGTCCTCACATTGTAAGGTGTCTTGAGAGCTCTTATGTTAACAAGTGGGAGACTGATTTTATAGTGTATGCAAAAACAGAACCTGATGGATGACCTGTTTGATAGGGCAGGCTGTTGAAATGCACTGAATATTTTCCTTCTCTGATGAAAATAATTGTGTGTGAACAACTCTTCTCTGCATACAATGTTTATGGATGCTCAAATGCTTCTGTCTCAGGATCTGTACTGTAATGTGTTCTGTGTCCATGGCTATAATATGAACAGTGTTGCATATACTTTTCTTTGGAATCTTTGGAAAACACTAGCTAGCATTCAGGAGAAGGTTAGTGCCATGAAATCTAGCCAGGTGCCACTCAGATGAAACAATGTATGCACTTCCTGAAATTTACAGAAGAAAAAAGAAGAAGAAATAGTGCTGCAAAATAATACTGTCAGTAGTCCATGAACAGATCACATGTAAATAAACTACAGTGTAAATACCAGTACAAGAAAAGGCAACTCCTTCATCAGATTTCTTCATTGGAAAAAATTTGGCTGCCAGCTGAACAAGGTTATCCCTTAGACATATCACATTATTTACACTTCTCGAGGAAGAATAAACCCTCTCATTGACCTTCATGCACTTATGTATCCATTAATGATTTCCTTTGGGCTTTGTCAAGGGACATAAATTGCTTCCGCACTTGAAATTAAATAGAAAAGGGACCATTTCCTATATAGTATTATTTCTTAGTTTTTAGATATCCCTATGCATTTTCTCCCAAACGCTTTCAGAATGAAATCCCTTTCAAAGCAAACGTATGTTCTGCTGATTCTTCCTTAAAATTACATAGCCATTCTAAAATTATTTGCAATTATATAAGACCAAATGTGAAAGGCGATTCCTAAGAATAGTTCTTTTAACTGAAAATTAAAGCTTTCTAAAGCTGGTAACACAGTGAAAAGCTCTCTTGAGCCTAGTTCTGTTATTCTTACACTGACCAGCACCTTACTCTAAGAGCAAATCCATATAATTTCTGTTCACCTTTTGTGTTCTCTATTTCATACCTATTAAATTGCCCAAATTGAGTCTGTAATGATGAAAGTCTTTTATCAGAGCAAGGTTTGCTTTGGGTTCTTTGATAATTTCATTTGACCTGCAAAACCTGGAAAGGAATTAAAATGTGTTTAGTAAATTATGTTACATATTTAAATATAACTTGCATATATAAAGTTATAACACTTAAATTACATAGAATCACAGAAATATATGATGAGAAAAGACCTGAATTATGTTACCTAGTCTATCTTTAGGCTTATATGCTTTATGTATTTCATTATTAATAGACATCTGATTAGACTTTTCTTTAAGATGCACATTTTCTGAGGTTCCCATGATGCCCTAAAGCAATCTACCACTAGTCTTACCAGTTTTTATCTCTGTATGAATTATTATTCTATATATCAGTTTATGTCAGTTTATTCTTGTCCAAATTGTCAAGAACACAAAGGTCTGAGCGTACGCTTTAAAACACTTCTAATGTTTATTTCGGGACTATTAATTTTCCTTTACCACCCCCATTTTGGAGGTCATACTCCCCTTTG
The DNA here is from genome assembly GCA_037834095.1 of Argya squamiceps. Taxonomy (NCBI): domain Eukaryota; kingdom Metazoa; phylum Chordata; class Aves; order Passeriformes; family Leiothrichidae; genus Argya; species Argya squamiceps. Next base: position 100,038,376 of record JBBMKD010000145.1, on the reverse strand, counting down.
AATTCTCTTTAATCTGAAATCAAAAATGCAAAACATTCAGTCTTCCTCACTGCTCATGTTCTCCAGATCTCTGATCTTTCTTCCGAAGTCTATTCTATTACTCTCAACCTTACTGACACAGGAAGCCAAAACTAAACAGAGGTTAATGCAGTGCTGAATAATGGAGAAGGATTCCCTACAAGATACACATGGCTCAGACAGCCTGATATGGAATTATTTTGTTTCAGAAAAGTGTGGTCTTTCAGCCTGTCATATTTTATATATGTTTTTATAGATTTTGAAGAACATCATAAAATAATAAAGCCATTAGGTGAAAAACACATGTCATTTTATATGAAACTGTCTTCATTGTTAAGTTGGATGCTGTGCCCAGTCCTGAGGATACTCTGGCCAATTTATACTCTCAATCCCTTCCATTGTGTTCATACTCAATACTTAAGAGAGTAATACAAGATTCAGAGTGATTATTTTGTCAATTGTGGCACTTGAGCACCACAGAGGTAATAAAATGCTGTACAGAGATCAATTTATGGACAAGAAATAGACAAGTTGAAGTTCAACCCAACAAAAGGCGAGCTATAAATGGAAAGTGAAGCATATTGAAGAGTTTGCATGGCACTCACTTCCTTTTAAAAAGATACATAACCATCACAGCTTATTTAAGAATGTTCTCATCATTTTTTCTGGTTTTTACAAGTGGTTTTTATCTCATCTAAATTCAGACTTCTGTAAATTGGACATCTAATTTCAAATTATATATTTTGGCTTCTTAATTAACAATGGGAAAATCAAAATACCTGTGAGGATCAATACAATTATTCCACACCACCGTTCTTAACTTGAACTGGTATCTGAAAATACCTGTTTCTCTGCATAGACTAAACCCATGGCAATCTTATACCACCTGTTTTGCCTTAGGCAACATTCCTTGAGATACCTATGTGAGATGAACCCAATTCAAAATTTTAGTCCAATCAGATTAAGTGGTTTTAGGCAACCCATAGCCTCAACTACTGACAAGATAGAGGGCAGTTTAGAATCTTGACTTGAAGGAGTTAAATTGAATTTGTCATTCTGTTACATACGCAGTCTTTTTGATACAGACACAGTCGTATCAGATGGTTAACAATATTAACATCCTAGTCTTGTAAATTTAGATCAGCAAACTCAGACAAAGAGTAAACAACAATTTATCTTTCTTGTATTAAGAGATCAATCTACCAAAGTACCACGTATTTTTGTCATGGAACTTTAATGGCCTTTGGTGGCTTTGAAGGACCAGAAAAATAAGATATTATTTGAGATGATGCCATGCTTGAACTTCAGTAAATGAAACAGCAGTTCTTTGAGTACCAATCTGCTGTTTGTAGATCACTGTGACAGCATGATTGGAAATGTATCATCTTTGCTGCTTTGAAGTTTTAATGCCATCCTCTTTCATTTATGTCATTAAATATAGATGTTGCAGAAGGTTAAAGCCCTTTGTGATATCTTATTTGGAAAAGTGTTTTGCAGCTGGGGAGCTGTTTATGAATATATTTGGACAATGCATTTACATTTTATTTCATGGTAAGTTTAGCAATGATACATAATTGAATTAAACAGGCTAAAACCTGATAGTGAAGAAAAATAGGATCAAAGGATTGAAAGGAACAATAATTCAAACTCTATCATAAGATTTTACAATTCCTTCACTCTTTTGGGATAGTAAAAGGTGGAACTTCCGTCATATTTTCAAACTAAATCTGGAAAGTACTAAGCAATCAGACCTCAAAGGAAATTGATTTCAGTTTGTGAGAAAGGTCCTGGAAAAACACTCAGAAATTAAACAACACATATAAATACACAAAATTTATGGAAAGAAAATCTGAAAATGTTACTTAAAAATATTTAATTACTTTTTTTAAATATAAACTTTCCTGAGAATAGGATGATAATTTAAACTGAAAACCAGTCATAAATCCAAGGTAAAAGGTAACAACAAACAAGCTAAGAGTAGTAATATGACTAAAGACTATAACTTTGATGCGATGAAAATAGGCCTTTCAATTTCTGCCAGGAAGTTTTATTGGTGTAAGTTTTGCCTTTGGCTATGAAATTAGTAATGCATGATAATTTCAGCTATTGACTTTGACTGGTAAATATGCTTCACTTATTCTTTGAGGGGAAGAAGAAGCAGCTGTCTTCTAATATTAATTGTTTTCAGTTATTCCATATCTGTGAAATACAGCCTAAGCTTTCCCAGTCATAAATGAATATCTCTATTCCTTTACTAGACACCCAATCACCCTTATGGCTTTAATTTCTTTTCTGTCAGATGACAGAAATAAACCCAGGGCATCTGCCTTAGAATTCTTAAACTCCATGATTGTCCCCCTGGCATTAAAACACTAAAGGAAAATAATCGTAATTTTGTATTAAATAATAATAAACTTTATTCCAGTTAAAATTAATGCTATCCAACACTGATAATTAAGGTCTCAAATAGAATAAAAAATATGAAAGAAAATTATATTTAATGTACTTAAGAATGCTGCTGTTCATTGCATTTAATCAACAATTTACAAAGTACTTTAATTCCATGGAAGTTACTGTCAGCCCAGAACTTTGTTGATGTCCCTTTTTATCCCTTCTAAGATGATTCTGACCAGAATCCATGGAGCATACACTAGCATTTTGATTTCATAGATTTTGAATTTGTAAAAGTTCCTGGCCGTCCACCTGAGAATTTCCTCTGGGGTGAAAATGTGAAGCTAGAAAATCTTTAATAGTTTCCTATGCAGGAACCATGGCATGATAGCCATGGGAAATGCACTCCTTAGGAGGGCAGATCCCATTATGAGACATTTTGGTTTTAACCTACAAGTTTCAGTTCAGCAGTTTTGGACACTTTTTTTTTCCCCCCCAATTTTCTTATGTGCAGTTTTAAATTTTCCCATTTTCCTCTTGTCTTTTTACCCACATAATCATTCACTTCCTCTTAAACCAATGTCATTTGACAAAGATATTGAATGACTAATTCCATTGAGGGCAGAGCCAGAATTTAGCAGCATCAGTGAGCACCATGGCTCGGTCTATACCACTCTGAAACTGAGTCCTCAAGATAGGCTGTCAGTTGTTGGCTCTGCTTGTTTCCTGTCTAAAGATATTTGCTAGATATCTGTGATGATATGATAGTGTATTATCTACCAGCAAGCCAGTCCTAAGCCCAGGGCTGACATTCTGCTGGCCTCAGTCTGTCCCCAGCCTCAGGGAAGTTCCCAATGCCCAAGGCTGGGAATGTCCCTGGCTGTCCCCTGGCTGCCCTGGAACTGTCTGGCCTGATGGGACAGGTCCTGGCTGCCAGAACCTTTCTGACATCCCTGGGGAGATCCTGCTTCTCTGAGCCCCAAGGAGCTACTAGCCTGTGCTGCATGGTGAAATATTTTACTCCTCTTTCATAAAATAAAAATTCAGTCAAGATCCTATCTTGACCAACTGTCTGTCTCTGAGGTCAAAGATTAAAGATGCCTTGAAGACATTCAGCATGGAATGGGCAGCCTACATAAGTCAGCCTGCACATATACAATATACACAGGGTGCATCAGAGATGAAGATGTACACAGGAATACCAATGAGGGCCATGCAGGCTGCTCCAACTGCAATTACACTCTTCAAATACACAGCCCTCTCTACTTGCTATTTTCATATTGCAAATGCATTAAGGTCTTCAGAATAAATCTGCTTTAATTTCAAATACTTATTCCATTATCTACACAAAAATAATATCCATTTAAAAAATTGATTACCTCCAAACATATAAAGTCTTAATCAGTTAGAAATAAATATTCTGTTGCTCAAATTACTAATCTTAATGTTTACACATTAAAAAAAAAAAAAGATGGAAAACTGCTAAATTATTCCAGCAATATCCAGCTTTGATTTTTACAGGTTTGTGCAGATTTGATCAGTGTTGTTAAAAGGATCATAAATTTCACTCTTTTCTTTCTGAAATTTTACTGCTTTGTCAAAACACCTTTTCAATGTCATACTAACCTTCAACTTTTTAGCATAAATATCAGCTTTCTAAGGAGAGTTTCCAATAAGTTCATATTTAGCTCCAAATTCTAAAACTCTTATGCAAGATTTTCAAAGAGCAGAGACTAAACTCTGAAAGTATTTGCTCTGCAGAATGAGATGCAGTATTGCCCTCCAGCATGTCAGAAAAAAGATCACAAATTCAAATCATGTTTTCAAAAATTTCAGATATATAAAGCTGCATGCCTTTTTTTCATTAACAAAATTTGTCATTTGGTTTTACAACAAGATATCAAATTGAAGCCATGCTGCAGAAACAAACTGAATGTTAAGAGCTATCATGGAATAATACAGATTTTTTTGTTTGGTTAATGGCAGTTATTTCAGCATGGAGTCGCAAAATGTAATTCAGTGTATAGCTGTTTTATTTGTTTTATTAGTTTTATTCATTTCCAACTTTTTAAAATATCTTTTGCTCTGCACTGGAAAACAAGAAGCAAAATCATGAACATATTTTCAGATATTTTTACATTTACCTATGAAAATAATTCCATTCTTTTCTAGCCTATTCAAATAGGATCACTACACCCTGAGATAAAAAGGCAATAGTGTTTCTCTGATACTGGAAAAAATAGCAGACTCTGATTTTTACTGTAGATATTAAAGAGCTATAACTGGTAAAATCTGAACTGCAACTTAGGGATGGTCTTCCTTCACCATTTCGATGAACTTTCTTTAATAAATGATTATATTGTAGAACATTTCACATGTGGCATCAAATAAACTTATTCTGAGTCTCAGGTTTCCATTTCAACTGATAATAATAGGTACAAACTTGTCTTTCACTCACCTAAACTGAATATTAAGTTTTTCTATACTTATTACGCATACATTCCTTTCTCTACTTTATTCTAAAGATGCTCAACACTTTCCTATATGTAGAACAAAAGCAGCTTATGATTAAGCTCACTGTATCAAAGAAACTGACCTGGCAATTCTTGCCTGTGCAAACCTCTCACTGAATAAAGACTTGCCTTGTAATGGCTTGGAAGTTCTTTTGCTGTAGCTATAAACTCTCACTGACTCTTGCCCAAGCAGCAACACAAATCATGTTTGTTGCTAGGCACAATAGAAACTTTATACCCAAGTCTTGTACATTTTATGTATTTCAGATTCTATAAGTATTCTATGGTATAATCCTGTTGATTGCATCCTACATGAGTTCACGACTGACAAAAAGGATCATCTCTTCCAAATATCTTGCAAGCAGCAAAAAGTGTCCTATGTTTCATTCTAATATGTTTTTCTTTCACAGTCATCATAAGCCAATAAATGACCTTTTGGTTAGTGCTTGCCATTTGATTTCCAAATTCGTAAAAAGGGATTCTAACAGAATCAGATGTATTCTGTATTTGCTAATTAAAGTTTTTTAAATCTAGCTGAATTCCTCAGATGATTTTTATCACTAATAAATATGATAGCCAAATGTTTTTGACCTCTGCTGCACTGTGACTGAAGGTGACTTGTAGCCATATGAAAACTTTGATTGTGGGCAAATGAAATCTTTGCAGCAAATCTGCACACATCTTTTTAAAACTGTGACTATGCTCATAAGTTCTAGCACTGTGCCTCCCATGCCTACATAATTTATGCAATTCTAGCTGATCAAAGTGAATTTAAAGTTCTACAGTTGAACAAACCAGGATGCAATAATCCTACCTAAGCCTTCCTAATACCAAAAAAAATTTGCTGTTTGTTCCCTTGTCCTTCCTTCCAACAATCCAGAGTATTTTGGTATTAAAACCATAACCATTGTGTCTTGTTTTTTATCTGGTCCTTTCTTAGAAAAATATAGCAGACTTCCCCCTGTGATGACCTACACTTGAGCACTGATTTCTCTACATATTCACTTCTCATACAGAAACTTGTGGTTAGATACCAAGCTCCTGACTGTATCTGAAGAAAAAAAAACCTTGGTTTTTATTTCTAAAACTTAACGCATAGGAAAAAAAACCCCCTCTTTTGCAGTTTTTGGCAATCAGCATTTCTTTGAGGTTTCTGTTTTAGTGCGTGACATTGCAAAGATTTTTCTGTGAGATTGGCAGCAAATTAGATCAAGGACTGGACAGCATCCTTCTTTGAAGTTTGCATGACTAGTTGATTTATTCATGAATGTCTAACAGGTAAGATTTTGGTAGATTGTTTCTTATATCATGTGTCACCTGAACAGCTTCTGTAGTGACCAACTGTTTATTGAGAAAAGGCTTGGCAGAACATACCAGAGTGGAATGAATCACAGAAATCTGCTTAGAAAATAACAATGTGTGTTCTGCTATCACCTTCCTCCAGACTTGCCTCAAGTTAAAGATTATAGTGGGGTATTCATGCAAGAAACACATCACAGAGTTCACAGGCTCTCTGGTATCATCCTCCAGTCCCTTACTGTTCCTAGTATTCAGTCTGAAATCTTGACTATACACTGAGTAAAACATGCTGCTAAAAAGACAAGCAATATGGAACGAAGACATCTCTATTTGCAGAGGATTTTTGATTTCTGTTAAGCACACTGTACTGGAAAAAAATGTGGGTTTGACCGTGGGAGAGCTTTACCCTTGCAAAGGAGGAGTGTATTCAGTTTGTTTCAGCAAGCTGCTCTGTGATAGATGTAGCAGAAAATATAACATTATAATGGCCCCTCTTGTAACTTCATGTCTGCAATTTGATTATAGCACTTCTAAGGCTTAAAATAATGCATGCAATTGAATTTATTATAGTTCTATTGGTCCATGCTATACTTTGTTTCCTGGGGTAGAGCAATAAAAACCAAACATTGAATTTTAAGTACAAGACAAATTATCAATTAATTTTAAACAATAAAAAATAACAGTTGTATGGAATTTTTTTTTTCTTAGAGCTTCTCTGAGCAGACCAGAACTCTAACAACTATTTAATTTACTTAGAAAGAAACTAGGAAATCCAACTTCATTCTGCTCTGAAACTGAGCAGCTACTCAAAAGAATGAAAAAGTTTTCATTACACAACTGCCAGATTCAAAAAGAGCTGCAAGGAAATCTGAAGGATTGGCAAACAGCAGCTCTATGTAAATGTAAATAAATAAGCAAATAAATGTATAAATAAATAAGATTGTGCCAGTGCATTTCAAGTTTCAAAAATGAAAACTATTTTTCTGTCTCTACATAAGATGTAGGAACATCATTGCAACATCAGGTTTATGCAGCATTTCATTCTTTGTAAGAAATACATCTAGAAATCTTAGGCACAACTGCTTGGAAAATACATCTGGAGTTGTTATTTCAGGCTGGAGGGATGGATGAGAGTAATTCAGATGAAGGTGTGCCACAGATGAATTACCACAGCCACATTGTATATTTTGATCTTCAGAGGCAATTCAAGTATGGATCAGCTTGAATTGAATTATCTCACTGGATCACAATGCATTGTGGAAAAAGTTACACAAAAGGCTCTTATTCATTAGAGTGCCAAAAATAGTAAAAAATAGATAATTTAAATGATCTTAGGAATTTCTAATAGGTATAAACTGTAGGAGTGAAAGAGATCCTAAGAAGCATTCAGATAATGATAAGAGAATTCAAAAGAATGTAATACCTAAGCAATCTTCCTTCTGTGCTGAAAGAGACAAATTCTTATCCCATGCTAGGCATTGGATTCATAACGAGTACGGTTCCTGTTGCCATGTCACTGCTATTATTTCTAGACACCTTAGAGTAGTTAGGTGCTTGATCACTGAAATAATGCTGCAATCCTTATATTGATGTGTTAACAAATTAATTTTTTCAGAGGTGTCAATGTTTTCTCTAAGTTGTCTTAGGGAAAAAAAGCTTTTCAGCATTTTTTGTTTACTTTCAGCATCATTGTGTTTACTTTCTATCTGAAAAGCTAAAATATAAAACCCATTCTTTAAAAAAAAAATCTGTCAATTTTTTTTTTCTCACATAATCAACTAAAGCCAAGAAAACAGAATTAAAAAAGCCTAACATTCCAAACTGAAGTATACCTCATTAGGGGTTGAATTCTTACTAAGACACATAAATATCCACTACATGTTAAAAGATATGAATAATTAGCTGGTATTTAAAGGGCATTTAAAAATAGTGGACATGAATATTTAAAATTATTTCTGATGAGATTTGGAGGTGGAAAACAGCCTTGAAAGCTAGAATAGTACTTTGAAGGCATGAGTATGCATCTTGTCTTCAAAAGAGGGCTTGATTAGGATGTAATAATAAAACATGGAACTGCATAGCTAACAATGAAAAGAAAAAAAATCTTGAACAGCTGTTCCCAAATGATCCTCAGCAAACCTACGCATTGAATGAGTCAGGGGTCTTGAGAAATAGAATCACATTTTGATTGTGTCATTAAACGTCAGTACACATAAGAGAAACTGAAAACTTTCATTTTTTTTCCAATTTTTTACTTGGACTTTTTATCTCCAGTAAGATACAATGTAGATAATTTTTAGGGTGTATTATGGTGATTTACATTTCTTCTATCAAATACCTTGGCATTATTGCTAGCATATAGAACCACCTGCAACATTCTACTTCTGCAGAGCCTTGTGGGACTGTCAATGTTTATTTTCTCATTGTGTACTGAACTGATAAATATTAAGTTTGAGAAATATTTTCTTGATCATCATCATATATTTTTAAAATTCATTTCTTTTGGTATATTTACCAACATTTTGTGTTTCCTTTCCTCAGAAAGTCATCTGGCTGAGCTTAGTTACAATGTTTTCGGTCAGGATTTTGATTCTTAGATTAGCTAGGTCAACCACCCAGTCATGGATCTAAAATAACATGACTGCAGGCAACTAAACTGAAGAATACAACTTATACTTGAAAGGATAAGTCACTGAGTCAAATATATTTGTAAAGACAGTGTCTGAATAAACTCTTATATTGAGATACTCAATGCATCTACAGATATGTGAAGAAAAGATGCACAAGCAATGTCTACACGAAGATCTAGTTATGCAAGTTTATAGAACCATAGAATCATGGAATGGTTTGGATTGGAGAGGACCTCAAATATCACCTAGTTCCAAACACCCTTCCATGGGCAGGGGTACCTTCCACTAGACCAGACTGCTCAGAGCCCCATCCAGCCTTGTCTTGAAGCCTTATAGTAAGCACACCATTCATGGCAGAAAGATAAAAAAACCCCTGTATATCTCAAATGAAATTAATCTGGCTTTGTTTATGCATCTAAATTTAAAATATTTTTTAAATACTGGTGGCTTTTTTTTTTTTTTTTTTTTTGTGATAGGCCAGAGTCATTATTATGGCAAAGTTAGAAGAACTTCTAACCGAAAAGACTTGCAAAAGTTTCAACACTTTTTAAAAACCATCTGTTTCCGTTTCCCTGTATGTGGTATCGTCATTGTCTTGGAAACGACAATTCAGCTATGTACAATTTTCTATATGGATTCAAAATCTTAAATGCCCTGTTCAAGCTGTGGTACAGGAATCATTCAACTGAAAGATGCTTGAAACTACAGATTCTTTTAAATTGATTTTTGCCCCCAAAGTCTCATCCCTTTTTACATAGTTACTTATTTATGAACTTGTGCCAATGCAAGCATATTGTCAGCCAAAGGACTTTTACAACACATGCCTGTACATGTTTTCAAATTAAACTGCCATTCTCATAGGGAAGTCAATGACAACAAAGGAATTAACAGATAATGAACAATATTGTGATAATCTCTCCTTTGTTTATCTGTTTTCTGAAAAGTCTGTGCCTGTTCACACTCAGCCAAACATATCTAAAAATGCTTCATATGCACAGTTATGTAACAATTGTGCTTCCAGGTCTTATACCTCAGGCTACAGATTTCCATCTGAACTTTAAAGCTGTATGTCAATATAAATTTACTCTGTATTAATGATAGAACTCCCTCCTGTCACTCAAAGGTTAAGGTCTCCTTAGGAAGCTGAAAATATGGTATCTAATTTCTGAATGAAATGAAAATAACTTAGTTAAAAAAACTCTCCAGACAGTTGGACTTTTAGCAACAAAACAAAAAATACATCAGTTTCAGCAATATCCACTGCTTCAACAGTGAGGTGAGGCAATGGCATTAGTAATAGTCCAAGGATTTTTCTTGAATTTGCTTTATTCATCACATTTTGCACAATCCTTCTTCATCTAATACAGAACTGGATAACTGATAAAGAAGAGAAAAAAAATTATTTTCTAGAATGTTTTTCCAACTTATTCTTTAGTATATAGCTTTCCTTGGAAATCCTTACTTTTTACATATCAATACATTCCCATAACTTCAGTCGCTAGTCCTGTCTGGCTTTCTTGCACCAGGGTTTCTGGATATGAAGAGATGTATATTAAGCTGTAAGTGGAAATCTTATATTCTTATATAAGTATGTCCTTTTAATATCGCATAAATAATTTCCTCTTATATTTGTGTCTGTTGTACGTATAAATATATATGTGTTGTATTTTGAACAACATAAAATCGTAAGAAATTCCTTGGGGTCTTTGAGATCTGGCCTGTATGTCTTGTTCTTTCACCTGAGTTGGCAGAGGTAGACATATTTTCTTATTAACTGGATGCAGTTTTGCAGGGATTGTTTGCAGTTTTAGACTCTCACAAATAGGTGGCACTAATGATTTCTTTATTTGCAGTAATTTCTACGTTTCCAGCTAGGAAAGTAAAAGTGCTTTGTGTCCTCTGACACATTCCATATTGACCTTTGCAGCCAATAGCAAATTTGAACTTAGTTATGAGGGCTGAAACAGATAAAGAGAACCCTGTTTTTCACTTCCATGAGATAAATTACTTCTGCTGAATGTAACAGGAATTACTCACAAGTTTAGGAGAAGGCTGCCTACATGCTGCATTAAAATAAGAAAAGCACATTACTCTTTAATATAAAAACACATCTAGAGTGACATAATATATTGACAGTTCCTGTAAAAGACCTGATTAAACTAGTTGGACCAGAAATATTACCTGGCATGCTACAAATGTCAAATAAAAATTACCTCGAAATGTGAATTTGAGTCACATTCCCTGCAGGTTTACACTGGGGCAGCCTTCCTGTTGTCAATGTAATTAGGGGTGTTTTTCAAATTCAGCTACCAAAAACTATGGTTTATTAGCATTTTCTGAATAAGATGCTTCCATAGATGTTGTTAGGTTCCCAAGCAGAGTTGATCAATTTATCAAAAACTATTTGGTGCTTCCAGAGAGGGAATCTGACCTCTCTATGCATTGCATGTACACCCTTGTAGGCAGGTGGGTTTGCGTGCACGTGCACAATACATGTAGATGTATATGTAGGTACTGACTGAAGTTATATCTGCAGAAATCTTGTTTTGTTTTATTTAATTTTAACATGTGATTATGATGAAATTGCCCTGTTTGCATAATAGCATGACTAGATCCTCATAGACAAGGACAATATGAGAATTTAAAGATTCTTGTGAATCTAACCCTGTATTTGACAAGTTTTGATACTTTGGAGGGCATGACAGAAAATATTTTTAATCAAATCAGTAAATTTTTTGCCCTAAGGAAGAGGAATACCAACAGATTTTTTAGAAACAAGTGTAAGGCCTAGTAAAAATAGCACAGAGCTTCAGAGCTTTCAATACCATTCAAAATTTTAAAAATTAATTTAGCAATTGACCTTATGTTTGATAGACTAGGGATTTTAAACCAAAACAATCTTCCAGAGATACAATTTTATGAAAAATAAAAAGCAAAAAGAATTGAGCATGACATTAGAGTTGAATCAGAAACCAAGCCATACTCAGTTTGTCCACACAGCCCGCATTAATGTGAGCACCTTATACACTGCAGCTGAAGGAAGAGAAAGAAATGGCATCTATCAGAAAAATAATTCTCCCTGGGCCTTCCATGCTATAATGAAGGTGGGAGAAATACACATTGAGAGAGAAATACTCTCTCTTGTGATAATCTAAGGTTCTAAATTATGTCAGTATTAACACATCAAGCACTTTTTGTGTCACTTTGGGTTTGAAGATCACAGGCAAGCTCTGGTCATGTCTGTAACATAGATGTCCATAGAGAGATGCTCTTACCTTCTAAAATAAGATGACAGATTTCAAAATATTCATTTGTGTGGCTTTGGATGCCATGTGGCCACCAAACCATGCTATCACTCCCCTCTCAACTGGGCAGGCAAGAAAAAACATGATGGAACCTTCATAGGTTGAGATAAGAGCAGGGAAAGATCACTCAACAATTACCGTAACAGAAAAAACAGATTTTACTTGAGGAAATTAATTCAATTTATTGCCAATCAGTCAGAGTAGGATAAAGAGAAACAAGAACAAATCTTAAAACATTTCCCCCTGCCCCTCCCTTTTTCTTCACTGCTCATTTTCTCTACTTTCCTCCTCCACTCCCAGTGATGAAGTGGGATGGGGGCTCCAGCATGGGGTCCTCCATGTGCTACAGGTGGATCTTTGCTTCACTGTGGACCCCCATGAAGGGGCACAGCTGCCTCACTATGGCTGCATCGTGGGCTGCAGAGGAATAAATCTCTGCTCCAACACCTGGAGCACATTTTCCTCCCCTGCTGTTCATTGACCTTGAGGTCTGCAAGGTGGTTGCTCCCACATATTCTCACTCTTCTCTCTTTTTACTGTTCTGCAGCAGATTTCCCCCCTTAACTATGTTATCCTAGAGCTGTTGCCACCCTTACTGATGGGTTCAGCCAGCACCAGATCCCAGTTGGAGCCCTCTGGAATTGGCTCTGTCAGACACGGGGCAGTCTCTGAGAGCTTCTCACAGAAGCCACCCTTGTATTCCCTCTCTACCAAAACCTTGTAATACCTCCAGAAACATGCAAATGTAGTCCATAGAAGCATGGTTGCTGGCCCAGGCCAAAAATGTGCCAAAACCATTTTCAAGAGATGACAAAATTATGGTGCTTGGCCTCTGATAGTGTTAAACTTAATTTAATCCTCACATTACTGTTTAGAACAGTGCAGCCCATACATGGTTAGGGAAAGGTTGCACTATTATTTCAGTTACTACTTATGACAAGGTAAGTAACACAAAAATTAAAATTTCATAAATGTATGCCGAAAAGCAGGAAGAAAATAAAAAAACCCCTTCAATGTTGAGAAGTGTTCACAATGATGTGTTTTCAAATTTCCACAAAAGTGACAGCTTTTTAAGTGAATGCAATAATTTGAAAGTCAATATACATAATAATGGTCTGATAGATACAAGAAGCATGGCTGTGTCATTGTTATATGCAAGGAAACATTGATGAGGATGCAGCAGTGACAGGTTATTGGGAGAAAGTAATTAGAATAAAACTTCCAACAAAACCAGAGGAATGGTGAGTAAGTGCCATGAAAACAAATGATAAGGGATGGATGGATGGATGGAAGGAAGGAAGGAAGGAAGGAAGGAAGGAAGGAAGGAAGGAAGGAAGGAAGGAAGGAAGGAAGAGAATGAGAGAGAGTGTTTATATATGTAGCTTATAAAACAGTCACGCAGTGGAACAGTTAAGGCCTGTCTCCATCTTTGGAAATTTTTGAAATACAACTAGACTGAGCCTTAATCAACCTTAGATCTGTCTCTTCTTTGAGCATGAGGTTGAGCTAGAAGCCTCCTGAGGTCCTTTCCAACCTGAATTATGTTATGATGCCAGATCCTGGCATTAACAAGAGTAGCTTGGACACAAATAGGCGCAGTTCCACTAATACAGAAGATGCTTATAGATGTGTATCCTTTAATGAGATAGGTATGCCTGCCCTAATCATCATCTGATAAATATAACTTCATCCATACCCACACAGGGACAGCTACTCATTCTTTCCAGGACAGTTTCTACAGTCCATGTCTGCAATGAAAAGAAACCCTATATAGCTGAGGAAAACAAAACAAAACAACACCATCACTCTCCTGTAAAGAAGCAATTTAATAAAATACCATCATCATCCATCAGCTACTAATCTTTAAATAGCAATAATTACTAAATGTTCTTGTACCTACTAAACTAGACAAAGACAGGATATAAACACATTGGTAAATCACTTAAGCAATAAATTACAATGTGTGCCTTGCAGCTTGAGTAAATACTGTTGACTTGGAGTTCACAGTAAGAACACAGAGTTGCACAAAGTTACATTGCCTGAAGTAAGGAAGCAGGTCTCTCATATTAAAGCATAATCTTTTCAGGGAGAGAAATCTCTGTTTTTAGATTTCTTTGAACAGTCTTCAGGAACATGAACAGAGACATATAATTTAAATACAGGTTATGTCTGGAAAATTTGAAAAAAAGAATATTTAGACCCGGGGATTAATGAGTGAATGTGCTCCATCCAATATCAAATTCTAGTGTTATATTGGATTCAATCCATTAACCACTACTCTTGAAGCCCAAACATCTGACCATTTTTTTCATGCATCTGGTCATTCACTCATCTGGGCTAGAGGGCAATGACAATATTTTAGAAGACAGTGTTAAAGGCATACCTTTAGATTGCTCTAAGACTTCAAAGACATAAAATGTATAAAGATATGAAAGTTGGTTTATCAAGACACGAAGTTGATGAAAATGGTTAGGTATTTTTTAAAAAAGATAGTTCCAGTGCTATTGTATGGAGCTGTTTCAAAATAAACCATAAGAGATTTTTGTTTATGCATTTGTTCATGCTTTTTATTTTAATTTAATTTGTATTTGCCTCATGCTACATATTATAAAAGAAAAAGTATTGTCTGTGTGCTGCACATAGCATACACACCAAAGGGTTATTTTACCTGCAATAAACACAGTGTCACAGAAAAAGAGGCACTGACCACACTTTTCACTGCTCTGGTCTTTACAACAAGTTTCTTTTTTAGGCTTTTTGGGGTATATTGCTGCTCATTTCTCATTCAAATATTTTTGAAGAATGATCATACTGTCATATTTTACCGGGTCACTTTCCTCTATGAATCCTACAGTCTGCTTCTCACTGCAGAATCAATCGCATTTAGTCTTTAGAATAAATTTTTGTTTGTTCTGTTGGTTTGTTTGCTTTTTTATTTACAAATATCTACATTGTGTTCTTTGATATACTAGTATGTCACACTAATACTAGTCAAACCACTGCAACAATGGAAACAACTGTCCAAACAAACAGGCACAAAAATTATTTTTAAATTAAAAAAACCTTAGAAAATATAGGCATCTGCCAGCAGGAAAGCTTCAAAAATTTGGTACATACCTGTATGAGTCAGATGTACTCAAACGCTCAATGTCTCTCAAAGTGTTATATCGTTCAACCGTGGCTTTTTATTTAGCATTTCAGCAGATTCTGCCTGGAAACTACTAAGTATCAAAATTTTCCAGGTTTTTAATCCAAGGCACTTCCAAACATTGTTTTGGTTACACATGACATGAATTTGGACTTCTCAGAGTCAGGTACTGGCTGGGGGCATCCTGGATTTGCTGCTTGAAGATGCATGACAACATGAGCAACTGATAGCAAACCTGAGTTCCTTTGACTCTAAGGTAGTCAGGATGTGAACTAGCTTCAGTTTGGAAGAAACATTAGCATCTTCAGGTCAAACTGGGCAACTCAGTTTGCCCAAAGAAGTTTTAGAGAAGCTGTGGATGCCTCATCCCTGGAATAGTTCAAGGCCACTGGATGGCGCTTTGAGCAACCTGGTTTGTGCCCCTGCCCACAGCAGGGGGCTGGAACTAGAAGATCTTGAAGTTCCTTCCAACTCAAACAATTCTATGAATCTGTGATTGGTGCAATCTTTAAAAATCAGGGTGTGTGATCTCAAAATCAATGTCTCAATGTTTGGAGACTAAGATAGATTGTGGCTGGCCAGCCCTGGACACAGTTTATGTGCTTGCTGCCTGTTTTGCAGTCTGTAGGCAGTGCAAAATCTCATAAACACACAAGAACTTTGCTCAGGTGTTGCACAACCCATTACAGAAAATCTGTGAGTGAATCCTAGTCCTGGACATAAGAAACATCCCAGGTTAAGGGGTTTTTAAGCTTTATTTTGATCTGTGCTTTCCTTCTTTAACTATAATCCCTGAGTGAGCAGAGGTGTTTCCCAGGAAAGGCAGAGAGTGGTGGCTGGGTCATGGGGAGGATTTCAGTTTTCCTGAACTCATTAATAAACAGATAACAGAAAGGAAATAAATTATTAACACCAAAAAAGAAAAAAAGAAAAGCAAATAAAAGAAAAAAAGGGGAAAAAAAAGGAAAAAAAAAGGAAAGAACCATGAAAACACAACAACCAAAAACTCCCCCAGACCCAAATCCCACCACCGTTCTCACACGACAGGAGGCTCTAATCTAAACAGTGTCCTGGCCTGGGCCCCAGAACTTGATCATTCATGGAGGTGGAGGTCCTTAGCTCATTTTGGCCTGGTTTCATCTAGGACTGTCCCAATGTCCTAGTCCAGCAATCACTTTTAATAAAGAGCAGGGGTATGGCCACCTTGTTCTGGATATAAAGGATTTTAATGACATGGAACAGTCACCGCTCTGCCAGGGAACACTCCCTGCCCTCTTTTATTTACAGGTACAGCTGTGAATTCAATGAGCTAATAATGAGCAATGGTGCAATTCTGGGCTGGCAAGAGAAACAAAAGGAAGTATTGGATGGTGAAAAAAGAACACTCAATGCTGAAAGCCATGGGAACTGGCTGAAGAGTTACAAATGAAGCTCATAAAATTATTTCTCTATTTGGACCACAAAGTTTTTGAAGCATGATCTGAGAAATAAATAACAACAATGAATGTTTTAGAGAAAAATCTTTAAAAAAGAAATCAAGAGATTTCTTTTTTAAGAGAAAAGAGAAAACAAGAGAAACTGTTGTAAAGGCACAGGGTTTTCCATGTAAACAGAGATCCTGAGGACTGGAGCAGCAGAACCAGAAGCAATATAAGCTCATTTCTGAAAGCCAGACATAAAAGTAGGACTCCCAGTGTCTCAGTCTGTTGTCTGGATTTGAGACAAAAAGACTGCTCACAGTAGGGAATATGCTCTGTACTGTACTGTGTCCAGGGTCCTGTCTCCATATCTCAATACTACAGAAATTTCTTCTGAGGCAAATTCTGTACAAAGTTTGCTATCCCAAAATTAAGAAAATACATTGTTCCAAACAGTAGGAACTAGTCTGTGCTCTTTAAGGCATTAAATAGGAAAATAAGCAAATGAGTAGATTGGAAATGAAAGCTTCATGAGTGACAGACAGCACTGATGATTATCTGGTATATTGCCTCTGTATTTCACACAGTTTTATAGCATTATATTTATAGCATTTCAGCCATCTTCTGAGAAAAAGTGTGCCTCCAGTTACAGCATCTCCCCCTCACTTTGCTCTCTTTTTTGAAACAAGTGCTATTGATCAGTAGAAGTCTTTTCTGAAATTGGCAGAAAGGTATGAGCCTATTAAAACTGTCTTATGAAGGTTAAATATGACTGGAAAGGAGAATTGATTCATACTAGATTTATATCCGCTAGCTTTTTCTTTCAATTCCCTATTTGTAACATTTCATTACACACTTTCAGAAGGTATTTTCCTTCTTTTGATTTCATTCTGTGGATTTTGCTTTTGATATCCTGGAAGAATGATCATTATTTTTCCTATTTCTATTCTAAGCATTATCTTGTACTTATGAATTTGCAACCAACTAAATCTTGCAAATTATTTTTTTTCCTAGAGGAACCTGAGTCTAGTGTGCCCAGGTTGGTTTGTTAGCTATGTTAAAAATTACTGCAGAACATATAAGTATGTGAATGTATGTATCTTCATATTGACATATAAAGCTTCAGTCAGGTCAGATTTCTTTGAATATGAAGAATGGCACTCTCTGCTTAAAAGACTAAAAAGAAAAGAAAGTTGGAAGGAGAATGTTTTGAAAATTATTTCCAGACAAGTGCCACAATTAAAGGGTTAAAGGCCGAAATAAATCAGAACTTCTGACTCCCCAGACTGACGGTGCTCTTTAGCAGATGCCATTTAAAAGCCCAAACAATGGTTCAGTGCAGGAGAAAAAAGAATGTTTTGAGTCTGAAGCCAACTGTTCAAGAAACTCAGCTCTCTTCAGTACCACACTTTTTTGTCAGCTAAAAGAAGTCAGCTGTCATATACATTTAGATTTCTGTTTTAAAAGAGGGATTTCTAAAATACCACTTTGAAAAGAGTTGATTCCAAAGTTTTTTGTTGCCATTAATGAGAATAAAGGAAGGATTAAACTATATCAGACCAGTCAAATCTTTTAGAATAGATCTCCATAGTAACCACTCATATATATTTAGGTGTTTCTCTAACGTGGCAGAGTTACTAATGTTGTCTATATTTCTTGCATTGTCTCAGCTCTGTTTGAACCCTGAGGGCTCAGCATTTTGTCTGAACAAATATTTTACAATGACTATTTTCAAAAACAAATGTATCTTTGAATTGCCTGAAGTTAATATTGAATTTAAGCTGAGTTAGAAGAGAGTGTTTGGAAATGTGAAACAAGACAACTCAGGCTACAATCATGAGCAGATCAGGCATGATTTGCAAAAGT
This sequence comes from Argya squamiceps, assembly GCA_037834095.1. NCBI lineage: Eukaryota > Metazoa > Chordata > Aves > Passeriformes > Leiothrichidae > Argya > Argya squamiceps. The sequence goes on along the minus strand of JBBMKD010000145.1, from coordinate 100,019,788 downwards.
TAAGGAAAGTATTGACTACTTCTGAAGATCTCTGAAAATTTTCTTTAAAAAAAGGGCTGAAAATTTGTGATGAGAGAAATAATGAATTTACAAATTTTGGTCTTACAAACCTAGAATTTGCCTCCTGTCCCCTGTTTGGGAAAAAGAACAATTCTAGAAAATGTCTAGAAATGAAAGTGCAATGTTTCACTTTTTAGTTCATCTGTGAAATTAAACCATCTATAAAATTCAACAAGCAAACAAACAAATAAAACACCAGTAGACTGTTATTTATCTTTGAATGTAATGAAATGTAAGCATTCTCACAATGTGATTTCCTGAATGTTTGATTTGGACTAGGTATATAGTCATTGCTGAACTGGAGTCTATTTGAAGCAGTTTTGATTTTAAAAAATGTATTTCAAGCACTTTATTTCAAAAGTGAAATTAAGTGATACTTAATTGGGAAATTAAGTGATACGGATTGGGACTGTTATTTGTTTAGTTTAGTTTATTTTTTTAAAATGTTCTGACTCCTGGTCTTAAACCTAATTATAAAACAGTTTATCAAAAAGGTATTTGGTACATCATGCACAATGAAGCATAGATCCTTTCCAGTGCAACTCCTGAGTCTCTGAATCTGTACTAATTTTTCTTCTAACACTTTTTTCTCCATTAAATTGCTATTTTACATTAGAATACGATCAGGTTCTTAGACCTTTCCTCTTAATTTCATCAAAATGCTAATGAGCTTGGCTTGTTCACCTTCTAAAGAAAATTGAACTGCATCTTGAGGAACAGTCTAATGATGGAAATAAATTTCACAGCATTTTAAAGCTCCTAACAATATGTTAAAGCAAACAATTTAGAATTCTCTTTGCCTCTAATAATAATAATAGTAATAATAATAATAATAATAATACCTGCAATAGCATTTAATTTATTTGATTACTATGGTTAAATGTGAATATCTAACTGGAGAAGGTTCAGAGACATGCCAGAAGAGCAAGCTTGCTCCTTTTTAGGTTTATGTTCCTAAGGAGAGTTTAATAAATATCCATCTTGTGAATCACACAATTTTTGAGATGATCAAAGAGAATTGAAAGAAAAAAGAAATTAAAATAAGAATTGTCAAAAAGCACATGCATGACTGAAGAAATTATTTAACCTTAAATTATTTAAAATTTAGATTATTTCTATTCCATAATCTTTAGTAGGAATACAATGCTATCCCTTACTGAGCTCTGGGTTCTTAAAGGCAATCATTATGTTCAAATGTCTAAACCCTGGTCCTCAGCTTGTACTCTGGTCTTTCAAGACAAGTATAGAAAACTGAGGAATCAGGAGACAACCACATGCTGGTGGACACTGGTTACAGGTGACCAGTCAGAATATAATCAGGCATATTATCATCTCTAAAAATTGTATCAGCTGATCTGACTGAAGAATACTCAGTTATTGTTCCATGACCCATAAACAAAGATCCTATAATTGCATTTAAGAAATGTAACACATTGCAGCCTTCTCATGTAGACAAAACTGTGGTGAAGGCATGAGGATGGTTGAAGATACTTTATTTAAACAAAACCAGACTAGTGCTGAAGTAAGTAATAGTTACTTAGCAGTGAATGCAGTAAACATCTGACATTAAAGTGAATGTGTAGATTCACTGTCATGCAATAACACTGTGGATATCTGTAAATCTCTTTCTATGTTTTCTAAAGTAACCCTAAGTTCTATAAATGATACAGATGAATAAGGATATGTCCCACTAATCTTCCTAAGATGCCTAATATGCAGTGACATAAAGCATCACATGCTGTGTAGCAGTAGCTTCTGCAGGTAGTCAGGACTGATCCCACCATTCATCCCTCAGCTGCCTCCTGGGTTGTTTTGCCTCAGCCCTGGAGATCCTGTGTGCCATTGGAGGGACATATGACAACAGCCTTGGTCTCAGGTAGGAATCCAGCAACCTGCCCTTGAGGCATCCTCAGCAGTCAGCCTCAGAGACAGGTCTCTAGAAGTTGATTCTTGTGTTTATATGTATTTTTAATACCATTTTTATTTTAAATATTTTAAATCAATTTAATTTTAAATATTACTGCAAATCAAGCTGGAGGTTCTGTTTGATACACACCACATTTTCTTTTCACTTCACCAAACATTCAGTTGTTTTTCATGTTTGACTTGTTGTAGATATACTTTGGGGTTCTGTTGTTTTTTAGGGTATTTTATTCATCAACAAACCAAAATCCTAGTTATATGGACATTTCTTTTAAAATAATTGGACTGTATGTAAATTGTTTTTTACTGCTTGACAGCTAATGATACGTTTCAGTATAAAAACATGAAGATTTATTACCATTCTGAACAAAATCTTTATTTTCTGTCTAATATAACAGTGGGTGTTCCCATTATCCCTGTAAATGGTTAGTTGTTTTAAAACTTACCAGGCTCCTGAACTCAGTAACCTATTAAGGCAGTGACTTTTACCAGTGAAACAGATTTCCACGGTGAAAAAATTCCACTTTCTTGTCATGAGTTGTAAACCTTTTCTCACAAATTTACTTTAATTTCACAATTAAAGACATAAACTAAAGTCTTTGAGTTCTCTGTTTTATTTAATAGTCCTACAGCTTTATGTAAATCTCCCTGAGAATGTTTTCAACATAATTTTTAAACATTTCTTTCTTCGTAGTAAAAAATAATGCCTTTTAAAAAAAGGTGTTATTAAAGCAGGTTAATCACAAGCAAACTTTGGGAGGAAACCAGAGGGAAAAGTTCCATAGGAGCTTTCATATTTCTAAGAATTATTGAGGACAGGGCTTCAGGTAGAGATAAAGTGTTGGAATTCATAACTACTTTAGCCAGGATTCAGGTAAGTTGGAAGAGAAGGAAAAATAGCAAGACTTTGAATAACTCTTGTGCCATTTGCTAGATCTTGAACCCTGTGTGGTTCACTTCATAAGAAATTGAAGAGTTTATTCATTCTCCAGTGAGTCTGACTGCATGTATGAGGCATTAAAATGCACAGCTTTCAAGAGCAGATCAACCTCTAGACCCACCACTGTGTCAAAGTGGTTGAATTAAATTTCCTTATAGAACAGTGACTTGAGTTCTGACTTCCTGACCTCTTTTGGTTTGACATCCAATGTCAAGCCCAGAGAACACTGCTGCTGGTAAGGTTATTTTCTTGATATACCTCAATAACTTGATATACCTCAGTCCTTCAAAGGACTTCTAAAATGACAGTTTTCATAATCTAACAGGAAAGAATTTGCAACTACAGCAATATCTGATTGTTGGTATTCAAACAGAACTGTCCTTTCTTAGAGAGATGACATTAATAAATAAGAGCCAGGGGGAAGAAAATTGGTTTTTCCAGTTTTATGGCTAAAGAAATATTCCCAGAATTAGTAAATGAGGGAATCCTTCCCATTTTATTCTCATAAGTACTCAGTATATTATTAAACAGGCTTCTGCAAATATGCCTATGCTATTAAAATAAACAGCGTGAGAGACCATTTTCTGTTTGAAGCTAACTTTTAGTCTATCTTTGTGCTTTTGAATTATTTGGGAGACTTGACCTGAGGCAGGAACAGTAAAGGATTGCTCTGACAGAGGGTTGCCCCTTATGCTGCTTAATCTGCTGGTACATTCCTAGAGCACAGAGACACTGGTACAAGTGTCCACAAGCAATTCATTGACATCTGTGTGGCACTCCTTCTAGGATAGAAGACATCATGATGATAGAGCTGCATTGCTGTTCTTGGTCTAGGCCTATTTCTGCTATTTCAATCCCTCACTAATAAAAGGGGTAGGAAGGAAGGGGGATAGTACTTCCCTTGTCAATGCTAGTTTAAACCATAAACTGTAGTAGAAATTGTTTCTTTCTTTGCACTTGCTAGTGTTTAGACCACAGCTGGGTATTTTAGGATGCTCTGGTGCTCCAGCAGTCTGGCTGATTTAAAATAAGAAGGGCAACAGAGTACTTTTCAGTTTGACCTTGAAAAACACCTTTTTCATAAATCATAGAATCATATAGGTTGGAAAAGAGCTCCAACATCACTGAGTCCGACTATTAACCAAGCAAATCTGTGTAACTTGAGCGTGATATAGAAGAAGTTTATTTCTGAGCCTGGGATGTACCTAACTTAATTTCTGAACACTTTGAAGTAATTCATCATAGTCAGCAGGAAGTAACCATCCAGAAGGAAGTCCATAATGTTGTCTATGTTGTGAACATGATGGGATTTAAACTCAACTTAGTTTTCCTCTCATGGAGTAGCGTGACATCAAGACAAGAAAAAATTGCTCACATTTTGCTCATAAAATCATTGGTTCACTCACATAATTACTGTTAGTGCTCTGTATTGATCCTGCCATCAGGTGCTTTGCCCTGCTCTCAAGCAGCTAAAACCTAATGTAGAGCAAATTATCTCTGTACATCATCTGCTTGAGGGGCCCACTATGACTTTTGAGGACAGACTGAGGACATACATGTGTCTTCATTATAAATGTCTCTAACACTTCAACAGAAGACAACCAACCATACCTTGGCTTCCAAAGAAAAATGACACTTGTGCTAAGCTGGAAACAGTAGTTGCAACTCATAAGTATATTTATTTCTACAACTGTAGTTAAATCACTAGAGTAATAGCAACAACATAAGCATGAAAATCATACCTTAAGAAAGCTGAAACAAACAATAAGATTTAAGGTCAATATTAATAGTCTTTGTCTAATGTTATAGCTTATATGCGGAAATTCTATACTAGTTATAGCTCATACTGTGAGAGGTGAAGTAATATATTCCTTTGACAGACCTGTACTTCAAGTATATTTATGAGGTGGCTTTTATATTAATACGAGAAGTCAGATAGAAGTGTCTACATTTCACAAGAGAAGAAACCGAGATAAAAAAGGGGCTAACAAACCCTTATTTTTTAGGAGTACATCTTGAATCATCCTGCCCACCTCTTGATAGAACACATGAGGTTCCCAGGGCATGCTGAACTGCATATTCATGTCTGTAGAAGTGCTCAAAAGCCTTCAAGACCAAAGTGACTGTGCAAATGACCGTGTGTCCTGAATAAGCTAACTTTCCTAAAGACATGCTAACAAAAGAGGTTTCAGATTTATATTTAATATCTCAAATTGTGTGATGAATGATACCCTTAATTTAGTGGCCTTTATGTCATCAAACAACATTATGAATTTTCTGCTAAATGACAATCATGTTTTACCCAATTTCTATAATATATTGACCAATCCACAGTCATGCTTTCCCCTCTCCCTAATTGTTTCTGAGGCAACCATCCATTCTGCAAACTGAATGGTGAAAGGATTCTTTGCTACCTAAATAATTAAATGCTGTAAAATGCCACATGGAAGAAATTAGACTAATAAAGACATTGCTTTTTTATCTGTGGCTCTAAACATCCATCCAGAATCTGATAAGTGGAAAATATTTCCCTTTTAAAAGTACGCCTATACCAGGATTTTATTTTAAGGTGTATATTTTTTATCCTGGGTATGTTACACAAGTTGCATAACCTTAAAATATAGTTCTAGAGTACAAACAGCCAGGCTTGAATTTTTTTTCTTATTTATTTGTTCACTGAAAAACAACCAAATATATGAAATGAGTACTTTTATTGATTTCATATATTCATATATACTTTCATGTGGCTCTTGCAGCAGGAAATATATTGATAGAGAAAAATGCACTGAGGAAAGAGGAAAAGTGTTTTAGGAGAACTGTTATGTGGGCAAACTGACCTCAAAGTACAGAATAACACAATTTCTGTCTGCAATGTTATAACTGAATAATCCTTAAAGTGTTATTTATTTATTTGACAATGTACTGACAACCACCACTGGAGTACCTGGAAGTCCCAGCCAGGTATGGCTCCAAATATTGTGAGCAGAACCCAAATTGACAGGGTAACCCTGTGCCCCATGAGGGTTTGAACTCTGCTTTTCAAGGCACTTAACTTCAAGAGGGATGGGTAAACGGAGTGTGAAAGAACCACTAGTAGGATAATATATTTTAAGATGGAAGCTGGTGTAAACTTCACAACGGACTTTTGCAGAGCAGTCTTAAAAACTCTGTCTTACAGCTGAGCTTCTTGTCTCTATCTGATGGCTATTTCTTTTTGTCTGCTGGCAGCTTTGCCCAATAATAAATATAGAAAGATATTGTCCAAGTCACCATCTGGGATTTTGTGAAACTGGTTTGAAACTACTTAAGTAGCAGCAATAAGAAATAAAAAGCTGTGTATTTTTAGAGAAAGAACATGACTTTTGAAAGAGAGACTGGCTGCCATTTTGATATAAGAAATGTGAGGTCTGCTTTGACATGAAAATTTACTCAAACTTAACAAATTTATAAACATTTAAAATACTTTATTTTGAAAATATATGGCTGAGAAATTCTGCTAGAAACTTCTGAGATGTGATTGCATTTGTTACTAAATATAATTGAACAAGAAAACTCTGAATTTTGGTTTTCTTCTCTAAGTCAGTTATGAAAAGCAAATAATAATCTTCAGCCATTTAAAGAAATGTTTTGTTGCTTTAATATTATTCTAACATAGATTTTTAGTTCTCCTGTTAATGGTAATATTTTTAGATAGATATAATTACTCATGTTTTTCTAAACATCATAATCAATACATATATCTTTTAAGTCCAAATCTTATTTTTACTACAAAACTAGCTGTTGAGATCTAAAATTCAGAGTGAGCAAATGTTCATAGATAATAAGTGTTTAAAATGCTTTGTGCATAATTATTAGATTCTTTTTCCATTTGTCCTTCTGCTTCCTGCCTTCTCTGTTGCCCATCAGTGAGTTATACATTTAAGAGGAGGAAAGACATCTATTGACTGCAGAGTTGAATTCAGTTAATGTGCCTCACTCTAGCAGGACAATGCATGTAACACAGCAGGCCTAATTTGCTGTCCATCTCTAGCTATGAATATTGCCAGGAAATGTCTGCAGTCAAGTGGTTTTCATTACACTCAAATTCTGTGGTGTGAAATTCTCTGCAAAATTTAATGACCCAAGTTCTTTTTTGAAAAAGTACTCTTTTACAGTGGCATTCTACTTGAGCACTGTGCGCAAGTGATTATATAAAAAAGTAGATCCACTGAAAAAAATAAAAATGCAGCCTGTCATAGTATCTGAAACAGTGTAACCAATGAAACACTTTTCTAAAGGAGCAGTAAAGGAGCAACTTGGTAGCTTTTATATATAAATATATATATTCTGTGAGAATGGGTTCTTCTAATTGATTGCCAAGACCTTGAGAACACTTCAGTGCCTTATTTTCTGGAAGAAGAAAGCATGGCTGTGGCTTTGAGAGGTGAATTCTGCTGAATATGTGAGGTTATTGTTATGTTTAAAGTCAAAAGACAAATTCAGCAGGGGAACATTTTTCTTAAAATAGTTGCCACAGTAATAATAGCCCTGTTTTATGATTGGTTTATCAGAGGTGCTGCACACAAAGAAACACCTCTATTCAATATCTTGTTCTCATTATTCTTGTTGCTGGTAGCACTAATCATTCCTCTATTTTCAAACTGAGCACTGACATTCTGAATTTATTGTTGAGAAGAGGAAGGAGGAAAAAAAAGAATTTAGCAATTTTTCATTTGTATAAACCTTTTGGGATCATTTATTAAGAGATAAAGGTTGCAGCACATCCGTGAACACATGTAATTTTCCAAATTATCTATAAAATTCTTCAAGTTGAAGCTCTTTCCTGTGATCAGCTCCTTTGCAGTTTTAGTAAGAGCTGGGAAGAGAAAGATATCTTCTGGTCCATGCTGCAATTTACAGTGCACAACAAAGTAGGTGCTCTTTTGGCTTGAACAGAGCTACTCACAGAGTAGGTAATTCAGGCTTATACAGCATTTTAAAGAATAACTCAGCTTTCCTTAAAATATATGGTTATAGGAGCAGAAAATAGACAATTCTGTTTACAGAGGATAGTTAGACTCTTAACATTTCAGAGCTTATCATTATATGAGGTACTCTTGATATTACTAAATTGCAAGTAAATCAGTAACCAGTTTCCATGTCTGAAAGCGTAGAAAAAAACTTTACCAGACTTTTGTGCTTCTGCTAGAAAAGGGCTATAGCTTTAATGGTAAACTGAAGTTTACCTGGACATGTGGTCTACTTAAAGAGGTATCTTACCTCTGAAAGTGACAGTATTTAAATTACAACCTGGGAAAATTACCTGACCTCTCAATACCTGACCCTTGCATGGAGCTATTATTTAAAGTGCTAAAGTCATAGTAAATACCTACAAGACAGTTCAGCTCCCAGACTTGCACCAGTGCCCTGGCATTGTTCTGGCTGCCAGTGAACTTGTAACCTGGTTCTTCTTGGGACTGTCTCTGAGAAGAAAACTTAAAAGTCTCCAGGGAATGAAAAAGTCTATTTGGAAGAAAGTAGCTTACTCTAAAAACATCTCAAAATATACACAGCAATTTCAAAAGTGTTCTGATGCAAGCATGTGTAATCCAGCATTTTAAATTCACCAAGCAACTGGACCAGAAACACAAAGTAAAATGTCAATGAGAGATTTCAACAAATTTTGAGATGTTGCTATTATACACAAACTGCAAGCACATCTAATCCTTTCTAGATTCAGTCAATTCAAATGGTAAGCAATACATGAAATGATAGGAAAAAAAGATCACTTTAGGGACACTGGTTTTTACAAAAGTGTTAACTAACAACTGCAAACCATAATTGATGATTATGAAACTGACAAGGATGATGATGATGATGAAAGTAATAATAAAAGAACACTTCATTATGTAGAAGGCTGTACCCCAGGCATAATGCCAACATATCAAGGTGAAATAACTACAATGTGTTAAAACACCCCCCCAGATCTGACTGACTTCTAGTTTTATGTCAGTAAAATGTTGACCAAGAAAATTCCTTTTTACTCCTCATTTGGATGGCATGACCTATGGAAAATGCAGCATTTAACAAAACCATTTGAAGAACTGCAATCTAAGGATGGTGCCCCTAATGGTACCAGCACCATGAACAGTATAGTTAAAAACTGTTTACCTCCTATGATCATTGTTCCCACAGTTACGTGAGCCCCATTAAGCCTGAGGTCAAATTTAAACTCAGAATTTGGAGACAAACTTGCTGAGATAAAACATAATCAAATTGCCTTGCGATTATTCTAAAGAGAGAAATGGAGACACATTTTACCTTTAACTTTTGTCATTACAGAATAAGTAAATACCCTGGAAGGAAAAGAAAGAAGGAGGGAGGTAAATAGGCTGATGATAGGGAATGAATTTAACAGTGTCTTATATTAAATGCTGAACGATGTAGTCATAGAAGTATTAAACCAAGGCCAATATTATTGCTACTTGAATTTTTAACTCTAGTGGCTAAATTAAACTGTATGATTACTAACTAGTAGAAGACATGAATCTGGCAGCTGCTACTCAATTTTAACTGACAGCATTCAGTATCAAATAACATGTTTTCTCTATTTTTTTTTAATATCACCAGAAAAAAGAACTTGTTGTTGGCAAATAATAGAAAAGGTTTAGAAAAGCACTTTTTTTCCTCCCAGTTTCTCAGTTCAGTCTGCATCACAAAAGAGAATTTGGGAAACAAAAACAAAAACTAGTCATGGTTATTCTAACACCTGTAAGAAACAATTCAAATGAAGACAAAATTCAGCATTTTATGTGATTGCTTAAAAGGAAAAACAACCCCTACAGCGATTAAATTGAAAAAACTTCCCTTCTTAAATTAAGTATTGTTTATATTACACATAATTCAGAAAGTAAAACTCAGACTCACAGTAAAGCACATTCATTGTTACAAACTCACGTTCATTAATTCCATGGCACTTAGAAGGTGAGTTTAACTTTAAAAGATATGGTGAAGTAACCATAGACTAGTTAGTCATAAATTTGTGATCATCTTTTTTTCCATAGATATGAAAGCTTTTACAAAATTAGATGCTTTTTTTTCTTTCCTTTGGGGGGGGGATAGAAATCAATATTTAAATAACTGTTTCCAGATAGAGTTTTGGGCCCTTGTGGGACTAAAAGTTTTTAATTAAGTCGATGTAGCCCTTAGACAAATTATCACAGTATCCTTTCTACTATTTTCTATGCAGAAATATCAGCCAGTCAGCATTACCCAAACTTCTGTCTCAAATAAAGCACATTCCGTTCCACTTCTGACAGCACTATGTGTGCTCCATTAATAGGGTGCTTGCTTGCTCAAGCAGTTCTGTATTAAGAGGAGTATAGTTACATCTAACAGCAATCCATATTGTTAAAAGAATGTTGTTAATTCTAGAAATGCACTGAGGGATATTTAAATAAAAAATCACACCAGATGTAGCTGTTGGCATGACTCTAAGACAGGATTCTAGGATCTTATTAGACCACTTCTGACTTTTCTCAGAACAGTTTGGAAAGGGCAATTACTTCATATGGAGTGCATTAAGATAATTTTAATGTTTTCACAGAAATAACTGAAAAGAAAAAAATGTGGGTAAAAGCTGACATGTAAATCATGTGTAATGGAATAGTCATAACTTCAGTTGCTACCAGTAGCAAAACTATCCTTATCCAGATTTGTATTAAGCCCCATAAAAATGAATGGGAGAAAAGGCTTTTGTTGGGGCACATCTCTAGGGCAGAGAAGGGAATCCCAGCTCCATAAACACACTTGGCTGTCCATTGGTGGATATTGCTCCTGCTCCCTTCCTGGAGGCTGGACACACAGTACTGAGTCATAAAAATGATAGATGTAAGCCACCTCTTGGCACCGGATGATGGTTTTTTTTTTCTCTTGATTTTTTCCAACAGAGTGGCTAGTTGTTGCGGCGCATGTTTTAGGTTTTTGAATTTGTATTTGTATTTTGTTATTTGTCTGTAATGGTATGTCCCTTTCATCCCCCAATTCCTACCCCTACACCTGGTTTCCCCCTGATGTAACCACACCCCTTCCCTTCTCCAATTGGCCCAGAGTGTTCCCCGCCCAGGCTGCGACCTGACAAAAGGGGACACCGAGGCCGAGCACATGTTCTGGCTTCCGGTCCTGGCTCTGTTCTGCACATGGAGCCAGGACAGAAATAAACACCTTTTTAATAAACACCAGAGCCCGCTCCTCTTCATTTCCAAGCCTATCTATGCTTCAACCAGCTAATTGGAGGACCCACAAACTGCTGTAAATTGGCCTGGGGAACTGCTAGCCGGCAAAAGCACCCCCACGGACCATGCCAATTTATAGCTAGTACTACTCTTTCCTGCTTTTTTATAGGGAGCATGCTCTTTCCTGTACCATCATTCTTCTGAGCTTCAGCTTCTGCATCCTTCCAGCTTAACCACCCCCAGTGTCCATTCAATGATAACCCCATAGCCATCCACAGAATCTCTGTTAGCCCCCACACCATATGGAACTCCAATCCCATGCACAAAACATCCTCCTCTACTCTGCACAGATCTCTGCTCGCTGCCAGGGCAGCTGTGTGCTCACTAGCACAGTCCTGCCAGCATTTTGGGATCAGCGGGCACCAGTATTCTCACACTGTCTCACACTGTCTCACTACTGTAGTGTCTTATTGATTGTGGAATCACAGCAGATGTAACAGAAAGTTCAAGAGATTGCATCAGGGCTGGGTGGGATAGTATTTAGTAGGGAAAATCTTCTCTTAATTCATAATAAAAAAGCTTAAATGAGATTTTTCCCAGAACCTTTCTTTTACAAAGATATATTAAAAGCACTGTGGGTATTTAGGTTAGCTGTGCGAAAGTCAGGGGCTGCCGGGATCCTGCACAGGTAGTGCTCAGCCTCAGGAACATATTCTGGGTGGGTAAATTCCAGAAAGCCAAGAATGTTTTGTGTAAAAATAGAAATGTGCCCATTTATGAGGTTTGAAATGACTGATTATGAGAATTCTGAAGCACTACTTTGCTCTTTCTGGGTGAAGTAGAGAGATTAGAAATTCCTGATTTGCATAAGGCATTCATCATGATGAGTACAGCGAACAGTGAGAAACAGGTAGAATATATGTAGATAGGGCTGATAAATATAGGAACATAAACTTACCCTTATAAGCACTTTTTTTTTCTATTATTATTATTATTACAGAGCAATAGTGGGACCACCAAGCAAACTAATGAACACCTGACCTGTAGTGCATGACCCAATGTTTGATGATGCAAGTAAACCTTTAGGTGACAAGGCTGTCTCTGTAAGTCCTTACCAGTGAATATTAGGAGATGAGATGTAAAGGTGTTGGTAACCCACTGGTGTTTCAGGTACTGCTGAGCAGCACTGGCACAGTACCAGCACTGTCTATCCAACATTCCTCCCCCATCAAGGGGCTGGGGGTGGGCAGGATCCTGGGAGGGGACACAACCAGGGCAGATGATCCAAATAACCAAAGGGACATTCTATGCCATACAACATCAGCTTGGTTATAAAAGTTAAGGAAAGGAGGCAAAACTGGGGGCATTTGTTATTTCACAGTGTTTGCCTTCCATAGCAACCAGAGTGTGTGCTGGAGCTCTGCTTTCTGGGAATTGGCTGAACATCTCTCACTGGTGGGAGGTACAGATTAAACTTTCTTTTCCCCTTGCTTATGCGCATGCTAACTTTCACTTTTTTTGCCTTAGTAAACTGCCTTGTCTCAACCTATGAGATGTTTTCTATCTTATTTTCTCTAGCCTGTTCCTCTGGGAAGGTGAGTGATAGATCAGCTTGGTGGGCACCTGGCATCCCACCAAGGTCAACCCACTACCCTGCCTTTGCATATCTTTTTTTGATGTTGCTTTTGTTTGAATGATATACATAGAGTGTATATATATATATATGTGTGTGTGTGTGTGCATGTATGTATGACTACGTAGACAATTAATAACAAATAATTCTAGAATAATCAACATATTAAAGCTACACAAGTATTTAAGAGCATGCTAGTCCAAACATTCCATCAAAGTAGCTGAGAGCAAGAAGAATGACAATAAACTCTTACAATTCAAATCTCAGACTTTACAAGGCTATAAAAATCATCATTAATATTCTGAATTGTATCTGACAGCACATTCAAAGCCAGAAAGGAATTTAGTACAGGTGTCAGCAAGATTGACAAAAATTTTTGTTCTGCATCCAATTAGAGTAAAAAAGCATAAGAGATGATGATCTTAACTTATCCCAGAATATTGATAAGCCGATATCTTTGAAAATTAAGACTGTCTCTAATTGTGAATACCTTGACAAGTAAAGATATCTATTTCATGAAAGAGCTTTATAATATTTTTATTACAGCTTACCTGCAGTATTTTTTATTTCTTCTGTTTTTCAGACCTGAAGACCTATTTTGATTCTTCCCAGAAGCCATGACAGGAATGCTCCACTAGACTTAACTTCAGTAGGTAGTTGCTATGATTATCAAAGGCTTATACCACATAACCCTACAATATTAAAATCAATCTAAAGTTCCTAGATTTTAAGGCATTACATTAAAAATGGCACTTATAGACCAGAAAGTTTGAAATTGACTGTTGTCAATGCTCTACTGGAAATAATATGTCCCTAGTCTGACAATAAAATGGTAACAAATAGAAACTGAGTAACATCCTATTTATTTTCTATCCTAGAGTAGCAAAGTCTTATTAGACTCTAGTTTGCCATCGCATTCTGACAAAAAGCATCTGAAATGAAGAACACCTGTGTTTTCAGTTCATAATATTCAATACAACAGAAGAAATAAGATAAAATGATAATGTTATTTATTTTTCATGATGTTGCTTCATGTAAGCAAAAGCTGGGAACCACTTGATATTTTAAGTTTGCAGCAAATTATGTCCCCAGATGTTTTCAGTGGCTGAATTACCATAATTTTCCAGTTATGTGTTGAAAATCTCTCATGTTAACTGTCGCTTTCTATTATTAATTAAGATATGAGGAAATGCTCTGACTGGAGTACTTCTTTTCCCTAAACTTGACAATGAATGCAGGCCAAGTTTCCATACTGAGATTTCATTCCTTCAATGGGATATGTAGACTGGTGAGAAGATTTAAACTAAACTAAAACCAATATCCATATGGCCTCATGCCACTGTCCTAGGTTTTCATTTGCACTTTCTTGTAGCTTTTATAAAAGAGCTATATTGTCTTCAAAATTTCTTCATTCCAGACACACTACCCAAGAAAAAGAAAAGAAAAGACAGAAACAGAAGCTTTATAAGGTGCCACTTGGAGTTGTTATCAAGGCATTCGTAATAACTTCAAGAAAGAGCTGGAAACTGTTTGCCATGGTGCCTGGAAGCTGTACACTACCAATCGTCTCTTCTAATTTAATGCTAGAGTTATCCAACTTTCCAGCATGGAAGGGACACATCACCAATTCATTGTCATTAGGGTACAGCAAAAATTTAGGTCTCTACGTATTTATACTTGGTTACAGTTTAGCAAAGAAAATAATCTGGTTGACATTTGCAATGAATGTTATCTCAGTCTATTAAAAAGAGCAAAAACTCTCTCTTCCCAAACAGGGAACCTAAGCAATACAGCTTTTACAAAGATAAAGCCATAAAACAATTATATCATTCTACTAACAGGTTCCTTTTTAAAGAGTGCCTGTTTTAATTGAGAAATTTAAGTGATGAAATATCTTCAATTTCCCATGAAAATATGTTGAAATTTGGAAATTATTCTGTTTGCACAGAATTGTCTTTAGATTTCTGCTTAATTCCTAAGAGGTTTTGGCCATCTTTGGCACAGAGATTGTCTTCCCCTGTAAGCAAATACCTGTGAAACTCATTAAGTGGGTGTGCAACTGTCACATCTGTCTAGCATGATAATTTTCATAATGGATGACAACTCACAGGTGCCTTTAGTTGATTTGTATTAATTTTTGTGATCCACACAGGGGATGTAAATTTTCCACCTTTGAAACGCCACGTAAAAATCAAGATGTGTCTTATAGTCAAAGCAGTTACTCGGTCACCTACACAGCAGAGAACTTGCATGGGAATACAATTCTCTGATTGTACTTAAGTCAGTGAAACTCAGAGAACAGTACCAACTACACATTTCTCATTTTCTAGCTGTCTAACTTGAGTCTGTAGGGTCTGATTTATTAAAGTGCAAATGCAGTCAACAGAAATTGTGCTTTGAATGTATAAAATGCAATATAAACACTCTTCAAAATGAGATCCTACATTTTTTATACTGGGCACTGAGAATTTCTAGAAACTCTTGAATTTAATTAATCAAAGGGCAACAAACCTTATTTAAGACAGTGGGCATATAATACTCTGTTTATTTTGCAAGACCTTATGGAAATAAAATTCACAGTTTTATGGGAAAAAGACAAAATTCTGGGTGCAGATGGGGGAAATGGTATAAGATGTATAGCACTGTTTTATGAAAAGCAGTTGAATATAAGTCCACACATCACAAATTGAGAAGAAGTTTTAATATGAACTTTAGTCAATCACACTGAAAAAAAGTAGTTCACAAACATACAATAAATATTATAATACAGCAGGATTAATAATTTAATTTTCAGTTTTCCATTAAAATTTAAATGCTTAGTTAGAGCTCTATCATGATTTTTTTTAGTTTCATGGTCTTCAATAAATATTTTTTTATTTAAGAAAACTGTTCAAGTTATATTGTGAAACACATAAAATTAAAAAGAAATGTGACTGGTGTTACAGATCAAGTTTTTAATATTTTCCTGAAATACCTAACTCAATACACATGGCATGCATCTCTCTTTATATCTGGAGAGAATTAGGTAGCTCTGTGAGGGTGGGATACGCTTCTACACAGCTGTGAAGAAATGCAACAAGGCATTTCCTTGATTCTATTTTAAGACCGTAAATTACAGTAATTTGGGTGTAGTTAGTTCCCATACATCACAGCAGAAATTTTTGCACTCCATGAAGTAAGAAAAAAATCCTTTCCTTTAAACTGAATTCTCTTTAATTCAAAGATTTTCTGTTGCCTTGTGGTGGTTCCTGATGTTTGTTGTATTGTTCCTAGAAACCGTAGTTTTTAGATTATTTATAGCCTTTAGGCACCACAGACTACCAAATAATATAAAATAATGTAAAGTCAAATAAAATCCCTTGGTAGAATTGTGTCAGCTAGATACATTATACTCTAGAAAATAAATTCATCTTGCCCTGAATTAATCAGTGTTTACTACCTGCATTAAAAAATGTACTAAGAAACTTGCATGATTTACATTTTGCAAGATTTTTGCTGTTTCTTTCCTTCAACAATGAACCAAATTAAATGGTTCCATTTTTAATATAAATAATGTAGATATCTATATAAGAAGCTTATCTGAAAAAACTCTAATACAACTTTACTCAGAGAACAATATTTCACATTTTTATTTTTTAATATGGTGATATTGAATATCAGTCCTAGCTGCCTCTCCTGAAAGTTAAAGTCCTCTATTTCTTGAAAGAAAAAAAAAAAATGGCCTCTGTGCCTGTGGTGTAAACATGCTTAGCAGGCCCTTGAGGACCCAATCCAGCCCAGGTGAAGACAATGTCTGTTTTTTGATGGAATTCAGTGCATGGTTGAATTGGACCTTAAGGGTAGGGCTGAGTAAAAAATGAGTTATATCAAACTCTAAAAGAAAAAGCTCATCTCAGCCACAGTCCAAATCACTTCAGATTTAATAGCAGCTGACTCTGCCCTCAGCCCTGAGCTGTTCTGTGAACCTTACCAGCAAAGTGGTGTTTAGTGCAATACCTGTAAGGGAGTATGCAGAGAAAACAAAAAATCGCAATAATATCCTATGTAAAGGATAAATAGATTATTTTACCTGCAAGAACATTGCTTTTCTAACCAAAGTCTACAAATCCTTGTGATTTTCAACACTTTGTGCATGCTCCTGTAAATAGTACAAACAGTCAGATACAGTCGAACACATAATTGGAGAAGTCAGCATGGATATTTCAGAATATGCAGACAAATTAGTTTTTCAATGTAATGTGATTTTTGTTAGAAAACCTTTAATATAGCTGCTAAGTAAAGGAATATCTGCATAGAATACCGAAGGCTGAAATCATTAGTTCAATTAAAGCAACTAGCTCTACACAGCTCCGCTCAGAGATGTGGAAGGCAGAAGCTCTGCTTGAATATTTCATTTTAATTGTGATAGTATTGGCATTCTCTTTATGAAAAGCTTTATAGGGAGAATGAAAAATAATAAAGTATATTCTTCTTTTAATCATATGCAAAGAAGAGAGGAGAATAGTCTTAAATATGAGAATAGAAAATAATTAACAATCATATAAAATGATAGCTTTGTTATGCTTATTAAGACACCATGAATGAAGCTTGATACTGGAATTCATCAGAAATTAATGTCATTCTCTTTTTATAAGTGTCTGTGGAATGAGGTAAATTCAGGTTATAGAAACACAAGGAGATCTTGTGGACTTGGTTTTCATTTCAATTTATGAAGGGCTAAGCACATTACATATTTTTCAACTAATCAGTGAGGGAAAAATCATTCTCTTTTTCCCTAACACAAATTGGTAGTACTCATTGAATTAATCAACGATAATTCATGGAACAGTATCAGTTTAGGCAGATTTGCAGATGTTTTATGTCAGGAAAGCAATACAAACCAGATTAGTAGGCCTGACTCATGACTTCTAATGAACTTGACAGCAAATGGAACTAGCAATTTAGTGGCAGTTGAAAGAGATAATCCTTTCTTAATGCTTCAATTTTTGCCTTTTCTTGAAGACATAAAATATTTTCCAGCTATCAGAAGAAGTTCAGAAAACTTTGCTTTTCTGTCACAAGCATGAGGAAAATATGTCATTCCAAGATTCACTCCCTGTAATGAATGGGTTATGTATGGTCTCTAAGACGAAAGTTTTATCTTTCACAGCAGACTTTTACTATTTAATATCATCTATATTATATCCCATCTATATAATACCCCACTATTTAATATCATCTAAGTGGAGGTTCTCTTTGCTAGTACACATTAAGTAAAGTACATTTCATAACAATAAAGCAGTTTCAGCCAAAATAATAAATTAGCTTCCCCAAGGAAGAGGCACTATTCCAATAAGTGACACTGAGAAAGGAATCAGATAGTTCTCAGTGCAACCTGGAAGATAGTAATATTTCAAAGACTGAAATTCAGCCTGGTGTAAATTAGTGTTCTACTTAAAGGTCTCCAAATTGCCAGAAACTTTGCAATGGTAATTTTCTCCATTATTTCAGTATGGATACTATGGAGGGCTATTATGTGCTGCAGGGTGCTGGGTAAGCCGAGGTTGGAAAAGACTCCCTCTGGTCTCACAGATGTCAGCAAACTCTCCCAGAATCACAGTAGCTTCAGGGATAAACAACAGAGACTTCAGCTCATCCTGCTGTTCTGAATTGGCACGCTGTAATCTTGTCAACCTCAGATATGAGCAAGGGGCAGAGATTACGATGACTGTATTTGAAGTACCAGAGCATTGTGCTAGAAGGAGAGACAAGAATTTTCTCTCATCAGTGAGGTTCAGGTAAGTGGGAGAATAGGGAGTCGTTTTAGTGGTAAATTTGTCTGGAATGCCTTTAAATTATAGTCTCTGCCTAATGCCAACCAAAACAAGAAAGCTCATAGTGTTGAAAATTCTCTTCAGTCCATTGTGTGAAACCATGACAAAATGCTGTTTCTCTCAGTCACTGCACACATCAAACTGTTCATTGAGGTTGTGACTTCTCAACTCAAAACATTCTTTCCTGAGAACTCTGGGGATCACTAAGCCCATGCATAATATCTGAACACCTGAGAGGCATCATGTAGACATCTTTACACCTATTTCTATGCCTGAAGAATTTTAATGTTTTACCAAAGCCATCTCAGGTGGCATTTTCACTGCAGTTGCAGTACTTCTTGTAAGGTTTGTTCCCCACTGGTTCAGGTGGCTCCTGTAACAGTAATTCTCATAACATACAATTCAAATAATGGATTATAAAAGTTTAAAGGTACATCCATTAAAGCCTCAACCGCTGGTCCCTTTGGATGGAGTTTAACATTGTGGTGAACTGCTCCCATTGCCCTTGCTCTGGCCCATAGGTCCCTTAGGTTGTACCTGCTCCAAGTGAAGCTTTATCTATAAAGTGCAGTCTCTCCAGGGTTATACCTGACCTGCCTTGGGCTAGTCTCATGCACAGCCACTGATTATTCAAGGTGCTGCAACATGAACTGTTGTATTTTGAGGTGCATCTTCTCCAGAATGGACTTAGTGTCAGGTTTCTTCCAAGGTATACCTGCTGTGGTACAGTGTTGAAAATCTTTTAGGAAAGCTCCGTAGTTGCCATCTCATCAGAATTCAACACATTACAGAAACTTGCACAAGACTTCCCATTTCTCTTCCTTCTTCACATAGAGTGCAAGGCAAGAAGGGCATGAAAAAGGGAATAGTGACAGGAAGTTTCATTCATAGCTGTCATGAAGCTTTCTCAGAAGGCAAATCAGTGACTGCAAATAGTGGCCTGTGTGTAGTTGAAATGTAACAGCCCCTTTCTCTGGTAGTTATAATTTTTGGTTCTTCTTTCACTGATGAAGAGAAGGCGGCGGCACATCAAAGAAAAATCACAATAGGATGAAAAATGATCCCTACAAACAGTTTTCCAACTTCTTAGATTCAAAGAGGCATATGAGATTAAGACTCTGAATGCATCAGTATAGAAAAGTAGAGAATCTGACTGGTTTTGACTTGACACTGACCTTTTAAACACACTTGAGGAAACAGCATGTGTTGTGCTTGTTGAAAGACCAGCAAAAAGACCAGTAACCTGCAAAATATCTTTTTTCTCCATCCTCTGAGATTTCACAGTCTTGTCAATGCACCTGCAAAAGGAAGCAGCCCTTGACTTGAAAAGCAGCTCTGTGTTTAGCAGCTTCAGAAATGTCCAGCTGGTTGGGATAAATGTGGCGATGTCTGGCAGGTGGCAGCACATGATGGTAGAGTAAAAAATACCACAGCCTAGTGCTTTATTGCAAGGTATTATTATATTAACTGCAAAAATATTTATGACCCATACTCAAGGCTCATTGATTTCTGGCTTCCCACATTCCCACAGACTTGTTTTGCTGAGTTTCTTGCTGAAGTTCCTGATTCAGCAAATCATGTGAGTGTGTAATAGCATGAACTTTTTTGATTTGTTTGTCTGTCTACCGGCCAATTACTAGTGACCTTCACAACAGTAGGATGAGAGTGCAACACATGTTGACATGGCAAAATAGCTTGGACCCAGCTGCTCTTGGCAGGGGAGGTCAATATCCTTGTCCTGTCCATCTCTTCCTCCCCTGCCTCCAGTAAATCTGCACCTGCAGTGTTATATGCTTAAATACTTTTAGATTCAAATAATTCCAAGAAAACCTTCCGTTTCAAAGCAATTTGAAAACTATGGGTGAATATTGTTACATATTGTGTCTATTTCAGATGGAAAATACCCTTGGGAAGGATCAGAATATTAAATATAACAAAAGGATGTTAAATTGAGTTCTGATCTTCTGCTTTTCACCAGTGTTGCAGCCTTAAAATTTACACAAAATAATATACAATAATATAATAGATCTGAAAAATGATCCTATCATTCCCATCAGTCATTAATCATTTACACCTGTCAGTTTCTATCCAGTATTTGAAAAAATAATCCAGATTCTTTTTCAGTCAGTTAAGAATGTGATGAATCAATCTGGAAGTCATCTCTATCCACATGACTGGCAAGTAGGCAATCAGGAGTAATCATCATGGATTCACTAAAAGGTGAATCATGCTTGTCCAACCTGATTACCATCTGTCACAAGGGAGAGGAGTGGACATTGTCTGCTGTGACTTCAGCAACCCTTTTAGCACTGCCTCACACAACAACCTCACAGGCAAACTCAGAAAATGTGGATGGGATAAGTAGACAGTGAGCTGGATTGAGATCTGGCTGAATGGCAGATCCCTAAGGGTTGTAATCAGTGTCACAGAGTTGATTTGGAGGCTGGCACAAGGGGTGTCCCTCAAGGTTTAATACTGTTTAAAATGCAAACACCTGTTGGACTTAAAAGCAATATGGTTTGATTTAACTTTTTTACTAATACTTAGAGAATACTATAGATTTCTATAGTGGAAATTCAGTCATTGCCAGAAATAATGTCAAAAATATATTTTAGAGGCACACTTCTGGCTTTTTAGTAGTATTCTAAGGATATTACAAAATAACTCAGATTGATATTTCAGTCTTCATACACAGCATGGCCAAAACTGCCTTATCACACTCAAAACCACTTCAGAATCTGGGATAGAAACATATTCCAAGACAGGTATTCTCTGCTGTTTTAACTTGCTATAGCTATGCTGCAGTGGAGAAGAGAGGATATCAGCTGGACAGAGGCATTATCCTTGAACAGTCTGCTCCTACAGAACTATTTTGAATACACCCATGCCCTAGTTCAGTAGTGGTTTTATACAGGGAGGTATTTCCAAGTAAGGGTGAAGTAGGAGTTTGTGCAGAACTCTCTCTGAATATGTGAATCTCCCACAGCAAGCACACTGTCAAAATGAGGTTTGATTTGTCATTTGTGCTTTTATTAGCCAGAATGGTCACAAACTTTCCGTTTCAGTATGAAAGATTGTGAGCTATGTAGGAAAGGTGCAGGCGTCACAGGAGAAAGCACTTAGAGAAAATTGCTTATTGAAATCTCTGCAGCTGGTTGTAGTTTAGAAGAGTAGAATAGAATCATCTGGTCAGTAAGAGTTAAAAGGGGTATAAGGATAAATATAGAGGAGGAAAATAGAAGATAAAATTGACTTCAGAAAGGTTGTGGTTGAATTTGGCTATTAAGAGCACATATATTTATTTTTTTTAAATTATTCTCCAATTATATATGTTAAAAACATAGCAAATAAAATGGATCCATTAGTTTAGCACAGGCTCACATGTTAATTAGAAACTTGGTAACTATACATAATTAAACTACATAGTACATAGAGGGGAAAAGAGGTCTTTACCTACAAATACAGCCAGCAAGAAGGAGAAAGAAAGGGGCAGTATTGACTACTGATCCAAAATGTTCTTGATAAGTAGTAAAATGTCTCAAGTCCTTTAATTAACAAGGGACAGGTCCCATCTGTATTTACAGAGTGTGTCCAGAGATGGTGAATGTTGAAGATTGTAATAACTTTATTTGGCTTCAGATTAAGCCTGGAATGCACTGATTATAGTGCTTAGAGTACTCAGAGAGCACAGGCACCAAAAAAGGAGGAGAGCACAAGAGCACAAAGCACTTTGCTTGCTGTTGCTGTTCTGTGACAATGCTCTTTTCATAAATGACTTCAAGCCAGACCGTATAAAGAAAATTACATTCTCATACCAATTTCACATATATTGTTGTGAGGTTTCATGGATTCATTGGGAGTGATGTGTTTGTGTCAAATCTCATAAAGAGTCTTTTGCCATCTGCTTAGAAGTGTAGCACTGCCTGCACAGAACAATTCATGCTGCTTGTTCACCCCTTCCAAACTTTCAGAGATCTGGGTCTTAAAACTAAGATTCTTAGTCCAGAGATCTATTAAAGCAGTTCTTTTTCTCAGTCATGTGCAGGGAGCATGCTGCATCACCTGGAGGATTCCTGCCAGGATGCTATGAATCATTACTCCAGATCTTTAAGCAAAACCTCATTTGTAAAGTATGGATGTTGTCTTATTTCCCCTTAAAGCATTTTGGGTTGGTTTTTTTTCCTGCATTTTGTCTTGTCTCTATGAGTGATTGGGAGGTCTGCATACATGCTGCAGGCTGTTGCTGATTCACCTCCAACCATGACATTTCCCATTCTGGCAGCTATTACATTGACACAGAAGGACTTTATAAGCCAGGATTTATACTGAATTTTTGTATAGAGGCATCTATTATTCCATGAGTTTTAATCAGGCCTTGCTCAAAATGCATGAGCACTCTCTAAGCACATTATTGTGTGTGCAGATGTTGCAGAAGCTGTATACATCTAGAAAGGGACAAAACAGAAATGATTTCTGTTGAAGTATTTAGGTTTGCAATGAGGTAACTAGCTATGATAATATCCTTGTAAAAACACTTGGAAGGTGAGCTTTCTGTGTGACTGGTAAAAAATGTTTCAGACTTTACAACTGTGTATTTCTCCATCTATACTGCAAAGCAGATTATCTATGGGGAGGGTCGTATTTTAAAAGGGATATTGTTCTCTGAACCCATCTATTCTGTCTTATTCTTATCACTGCCTAAAGGAAATTACAACAACTACTTTGCTGGGAAAGTAATATTAAAAGAATTATTTATATTACCTTTAATAATATTCAGTAGGAAAAACCAGAGACAGCTGGTATCATCTTTGTAGCATATTTCCTTTCACTCCTGAAATCAGCAGCACAATAAAGGGCTCTGTCAATCAGGTGTCTGGAACTGTTGCTACAGTTCTGTGTTTTCTCTGACCCAAACATTCAGTAAAGCTTGCAAGAATTCATAATCTGGTAATGACACAATCTAACCAAAAGTATTTTCTGAAATTTTGCAGTTAGACAAAGTGATATAGTCAGATGTTCCAAAAGAAACAAATATGGTTTTAGTCATTTGCACTAGAATACTCTCAGTATAGTTCTGAGCCAAGAGTGGAACAATTCCATATGCTCATCCATCCTACTCTGGCAACAGTTCTGTTGCTGTTGACATATATATTCATATGGCTAAGTAACTTTCATCAAGAGCAAATTTTTCATATTTGGAGCTTTATTCACAGTTTCAGACTTTATTATGCATAGGAGAAGCTAAAGGCAACAAAATAACAAAGTAAGACCCTATTAAACCTCAGAACCCATCTGAGAAGGCCTATGTGCGAGGCCAAGGGAATACATAATCATACCATTAAAATTTAGCACTTTATCTAAGAAATATTCTTAGATTTGCAAATGTCACTCTCAAGTCACAAGTCGAGAGTTCACCTCTTTTTCTGAAAAGTCACTACTTAGCATATCTTAGATGAATATAATGACTAATAAAAAGGAAAATAGAAAAAAACTTCTGGACTTAAAATTGACACATTACATTGAAAAGGCATCCTAGTTATTAAATGAAATTTAGAAACCAAAATTTGTAGACAAATACTTGGCAATGACTTACTAATATAAAGAAAGTATAGTAGCTCCTCTTAAAAAAAACCTTTAAAATACTATGGAACTATTTGGAAAAAACCCTAGAGTTGCCTTAGAACACTCCTAATATATCGAGTCCTTGTAATTAATCTATTTTGAAAATCAGACCTTAGTTTTGCTGGGAACTTGGCATCTAACTATCTTAAACTTTGCCACACAGGAAAGAAGTAAGGTGTTTTGATGGTTCTTTCAGTACAAGAAACTAATTTAAACAGAAACCATGTTATATAGCTTGAAACCATTCTTATTGTAAATCAAGCAAATTAGTCAATTATTAGTATTATCATGGGCCTAGGGGTACAGAAAATCAAGGTCCATTGTGCTTGTGAGTGCAGGGACACAGGAGACAGCCTCTGTCCTGAAGGCTGTCCATCTATACAGGCAACTCAAACTGGGAAAAAAAAAAATCTTTGCAGTGGAGGAAATGAAGTGCAGAGAGATTGCATCACTTTGTGATGTGAAGGTTTTTGTTCTGTTCTTTGTGTCTGAGAAGGTTTTTGAGGTATTATGCACTGCAGCTACCTATATTATTTTTATACATGTATTTTAATACATATAAAATATCCATTTGATGTAGCATGTTGTAGTCCATAATATATTCTTATCCAAATACATTTTAATAACCTTAATAGTCTGCCAGGAACTATCAGGCAGTCCATGATGGATTTAACTCAAGACTATACGGGGTAAACCATCATTATTATGACTTTATTAAGTGACATTTTTGCCTTCAGTAAAAGATGAAGTTTTAGACCTTGTAATGAGAACACCCTTTTTGCATTTATGTTTACAGGGTTATAGGTGGAATTATTGTTAATAAAAATTAATAACCACTCATTACAGAATATGATTGAGATTAGAGAATATGATTTACTGGGGGGAAAAAAAAATGCAAAAACTTGACTTCTCTGTTGAAATTCATTACTTTTTTTTCTGCAAGTGTGCAGATGTAAATTGACAGACAAAAGTAAATTGGCTGCAGGTTTAATATGCATGTTTTTTCTATATTTATTGGGAACAGCTATATGCCTAAGTTGGCTCATTGTGCCACCAAATGTCTTCTCAGGATCTCATTATGAGAGGTCAAGATACATTAATAGCTTGGCAGGTCAGTTCAATGTTGTCTAGGAACAAGTGATCCTGACCTACTTGTGTTTAAAATGGGCAAAAAAGGAAACATCCTAATAATCTGTAAATATGTATTCATTGTCAACAAAGAAGAAGGGAAAAAGTTATGAATTTGCAGGTTTTTAGGAAGAGTTCATTGCATCTCTTCTCACAGCTGAAATTCCATAATCGGGGGAGAGGATGACATTAGATAAAATTTCATTAAGCAAAGGCAACAATAATAAATCATAATATTTTATGAAGGAAAAAGGCAGAGATGTGTTCAGCAATGTATATAAATTAAAGGTTAAGAATTTTAATATTTTGGTAAGGGAAGATAAATGTCATGTATAAAGGGGAGACCCTGACTCTTAGTGTGGGGAGATTTTCTGTGTCTGTAGTGTTTGATTTGTTGGTCAGCACCCCAGAAAAGCTGAAACCCTTGTGTCTTACCAGTCTGTCAGTGCCCCATTGTGGGGACACTTCACTGAACAGCTGATGTGGAGGGTGGCTCAGCTGGTTCAGGGACACACCCCAACAGCATAAGGGAGGTTCTTTAGAGATCTCTCCACTTTATGACCCCTCAGCAGGTGTTCCTCTTCATTTGTGTGTGTTC
Source organism: Argya squamiceps (assembly GCA_037834095.1). Taxonomy (NCBI): domain Eukaryota; kingdom Metazoa; phylum Chordata; class Aves; order Passeriformes; family Leiothrichidae; genus Argya; species Argya squamiceps. The sequence goes on along the minus strand of JBBMKD010000145.1, from coordinate 99,993,858 downwards.
CCTGCTGCTAGTGACTGCTGGCGCTCGTGAAGAACTCACACCAGCAGTTTATGGAATAACACTATTTTATTAATATAAATTTGTGACAGGTTAAGATTCAAGGACTGTTGTTGACAGTATCTGACTGCAAAAAGATATCTAAAGCAATACACAGATAAGCTGTAATCCCCAATAAATCATTCAGTACACACAGTGTGGCTCTTACCCCATAGGTGTCCCTATGGGGGAGAACACAGGGTCAGCTCCTTGACTGATCCAACCAGCTACAATGGAGTCTTCCCTAGATTTTCTCCATTCTCAACTTACTTTCATACTATTTCTTTGTGTTTAGCTGGAGCTTGTGTGATTCTAGTCATACATACCCTTGTTAAGGATTGGTGTAAAATTCTCTTGCTTTGCTTTGAAAGATACAGTCAGTAAAATCTAGACTACACACCTGTAGGAGTGTGTGCCCCTTGGCCAGCCTGCTGTTCTGCTGGCCCACCCGGCTTTTTGGGGTAGGCCACTACAGTTGCTATTTGTGGGTTCTTGGCTGTTACAGCACCTCGACTGTCGCTGTCATGGCCGTGGTATAGATGAAAGAGGGGAATCTCAGGGGCTTGAGAAGCTGAGGTTTATTTGGTGAGGGAGGGTGACAGGGGATCCCTCTGACCTCAGTCCCAATGCCTCAGGAGAGACCTTGAGCTGCGGCTGCAGAGGGATTTTATCATTACAGATTCAATGGGTGGATACAAGGTATTAACCAATTAAACAAAGTAGAGTAACAAATTCTTATAAGCTTACCTAACTGCTAACAAATAAAAGTAATTTTGGGAGTGGTCACTGGGGACTGGACAAAGGGATACATAGAATACATTGGGCATGATGGACAGGGGGCATCTTATGGAAGGTGGCCAATAGGATGCAGTCTCTAGGCAGAGGCTACAGAGGCACAGAAACCCTTATCAACTTCTGATAAGAGAAAATTCCAAGGCAAGGGGCCCATATGGGGTAACTTAAAGTATCCTAAACTCATAACAAAGGGGCTATTCTAAGCTTATAATAAAACCTATAAAAAGCAAAACATGCAAAAGTAAATTCAGCAATCCCACACACACCCAGTGAGGTGTGGCTGTGCCTTGGAGGGAGTACCTTTGGGTTGGAGGTGTGTGTTAATATTATAATTGGTTGTAATGAACCAAGTTTATCTGAGGAGAACGATTTCACCTCAGCTGTTGGCTCAGCAGCAGGACAGCTCCTCTCTCCCCTGGCTGGCAGATGCTGTGTGTTTTTTCTGCTGAAAAATACTGTTGAATTCCCCTCCCTGAGAGGACTTCAACTGAGCCTGGTTGTGGCATCTCCACTCTGCTCCACCTCAGTTCCATCTCCCTTAGCAGGTGCTGTGGCTGCAGATTATGGATGTGGGGAATCATCCTGGCATAGGTTTGTAGTGTGCAAACTGCATTCCATCCAGGGAGCAGAAACTGTAATTTACTCTATAATTTCTGTAGCATTATAACTTCTGTTAGGATACGAATATAACTTCTCTGTTTCCTCTAATTTTACCCCCAGTCATCTTTCCCCAATAAGCAAAGAAATCTATGGCTAATAGGAGGAATCGTTGCTATTTGTTTATTAAATTATAAAAAATGAAGAAAATTTGAGTTCATTAGTAGATGGACATTGATTGCTTAAAATACTTCAGAAAAGCCACAGGAGTTCAATATTTTTTTCCCCAGAATTTAAGAAATAACAGGATGATTGATTACAACACACAAGCATGACAAAGCACTTTCCAGACCATTAGTAACTGTGAAAGAAATTAAGCAACATCTACTAAGTATAAACTTTTTTTATAACTGCAGGTTTGTCTAAATTAAAAACAGGATTAATAAATGAACTAAATGTCGATTTTTCTGGCCAACTAATGCTCATTTTTATTAAATCTTGAAACACTTAAAAATCAGAGATGTCAGAAGACTACTAACATTCAAAGATTGCAAGTAGATAACTCATTGACCCAATCTTCATTTGCTGTGGTGTTAAGCTATTTGGAGGAAAAAAATGTACAAAGGATCTTGAAGAGTTTTAAATATGCATCTTTAATTTTGTCTGTGAGGTCCATCTGCACTATCTCTAGTTCCTTACAAATGAAGTGTTCCTATTCTTTGTGACCATTGCAGAACAATTTTGGCTTCTCTAATGATTTGAAAAGACCTTTAATAATATTTTAACTTATAAAATGCTACACTGGTTTTCAATATTGTCACACCTTTAAAAGGTTTTTCTTTAGGTCTCTTGGAAACCTTGAATACCTGTCTATTTTGGATTTAATGAGAAACTTCTGTAGAACATCTTTAAAAATGTGCCAAGATCAAAAAACATACAAAATCTAGTCCGAGTAAATTTCAGATGTTAATGTTTATTTTACATTTTGAAATGTAAAATGAAGTACAAATAGCTCACCTAAGCAATTCTAATAATGACAAATCATGTTAAACCTGTCTGTACTGAGCTTCATTCACATCTATGGAACTAATTGTATTTTTGTGGTCAGTTTTCTCGCTATATTTTCCTAAAGAAATTAATTAATTCTGAAATAGTCAACATATTGCTCCTTCACTTATCATTATTTAGAAAACTATTCATATTTAAAGGTATTATTACTATCCTGATAAAGGCTGTTCAGAATCTGGTTTTCTATCTTTTGCTAGCCACAGAGCGTGTTCAACCTAAATTTACCTTTTTCCTTGAAGCAGGGAAATGTCTGTCTTTATATCGCCCAACACAATGAGCTTCTGCTCATGTTTTCCTCTCATGACCTCAACTAAGATGCAACCAAGTCCCAGATTAATGAACTGTGAGCTCCATCAAAGGTAGAGTTTAACATACATTTTCTCTGGGGCCTTACCCATCTGCAGGCAGATTCACTGTATGCTGCAACAGTATAATATCTTTTATACACCCCGAGCAATCTGCTTTTCCATCTGTGGTGTCTCTGGAACTTGTTTCTGTTGAATAACCTTGGGGAACAACAGATTGCTCTTTAAGACTATGCCTTGCATAGGAACAATACATCTCCAGATGCTTGCTACTGACTTAGTTCTTTAACTGGAAGGCTGAACCTTGTATGCCTACAGTTAGCTCATCCATGGGTTACTGTGGCTTTCCAGCTGGGCAGCTTTCACAATGTAAGCTCCTTCAGTTGAAGGACTATGCTTTTTTTTGTTTGGTTGGGGTTTTTTGTTTCTGTTGTTTGTTTGTTTGTTTGTTTGTTTTTTACTTTCTACTTCCTAATCAGTCTATTAATCAGCTGGCAGTTTAAGGGTGTGATTTCTACATCCTGCAAAGTTGATCAGTTTAAAAACATGAGCACATGTAGCCTTTCAGCCACTTATATTCTTATTAAAAGAGATGGTGGTCATCATTCTGCTCTTCAGTATCTTATACCTTAACTTTATACCTCAACCAATAACCTACTAATAACCTGTCTTAATGAGCCATCATTCTTCAAGTTGTAGTTCATCTCTTCTATCAGTTTCTGATAGCATCTTCATTAGATGTTCAGGTAGAACATAGTTTTATCTGTCAACATTGGTCATTTTTTGCCTCTACTCCAGAAAAGTCATTTCTTTTCCTGCATACTCATTCTGACTAGTAAAAGAGCATCCTCTGCCTCCTTTTGGATTGCTTTCAGGTTGCTGTATGTCAGCTCCCCAGACACTCTTGTTGTCAGATTCTATATAGATTGGAAAGAATATCTGATGCTTCTCTGGTCTGATGTCACTCCTGTGCACAACATTGCAGGTGTGCCTGCATACCTGGTTCTTGGCATTGAGCTGCTGCTCTGCAGTGCAGCACAGCATGCCAAAGTGCACTTCTAGCATCAAGACTTGACAGTGGCAACAAGAGTTACATTCTCACTCTTTCAAAGGTAGATCATCTCCTGCTTCTTCTTTACAGGGTGCAGTATAGCTCTGTGAGGTGTCAGGCAGCACACAGCACTGTACACTGGCTCTTGTTGGTCACTGTGAGACAGCTCTCCAGGCTGCTCAAGCTGTTTTACAGCTTTTGCTCTGGCACTCCTGAAGCACTGCTTTTCCGGATTGGCTGTCCCTCTTCTCAGCTCCACATTAATCAGGATCCAGGAATCTGAACTTCACTGCTTGGCTGACAAGTGCAAAAGAGCAAATAGGGAGCTGTGAGGCAAGAAATTGATTCTGGACCTCACAACTGCCCTCCTGTTTGTCCCACCTTACCTCGCCTTTTCCCTGTTCAGTGGATTTTCCCTTTCATTTTTCATAATCTTCCAACTTCAGCATGGTCTTTTCTCTCAAATCATAATTCTTAAGAAATAGTAGTTCCATGCCAGATCTGTATTTACATGCAGAAATCTTCATGCATCTGGGTTACCAGTCTGCAATGCAGTTCCAGCAGTTAACTTTAACAATGTTCGTTTCAAAATGTGTTTCTTGGCTCACTGCAGGTGGCAGGTGCAGTCCCAGGCCACCTCACACATTACAGCTGCTACACTGCATTAATACTGCAAACTGAGCATGCAAAGCATCCCATCAGCTCTAGTACTGTAACAGACAATCACAGGGGGGTGACACATTTTATTTTTACTAAAATTATAGAACCATTTAAGTTGGAAAAAACCTTTGAGATCATTGTGTCCTACTGCTAAACTATACTGCCAAGTCAACAACTAAACCATGTCTGTAAGTGCCACATTTACCTAGTCTGATGTTGGAATATGATTTCCCATTTTGATTACACTTGTTATATGCTACTTCTTTCTCTGCAAGGTGTTCTTGTTCTAAATTGAAAACAATGAGCAAAATCCTTTCCATTTGGGTAGTACCTGTTAATATATATTTTGACACAGTTTTGGAGGGTTTTGTGCAGTTTAATAATATTAATGTCTATAAGTACATTTAGCAATGGAAAAATCCTTACATGAATATATCAAACTTTAAAAAATGGAAAAATTCTTTCAATTTTGTCCTTATCTGAAATAATCATCCTATTGTCTTATGAACAAAACAGTAGTGCACACTTTTATTTCAGGTGTCTATTCCTATGTGTTAATGTCTACTCTGGCACTCTTAAGCTGTATCCAGGAGTCCTCTTAAAGTATCAGATGACCCTTGTGCAGTTTCTTCAGGTATAACAGACTTTCAAGAAAAGGGGGAAAGGATCAGTTTTAGTTGATAGCTATTACATTGTAGAATTGCTAATAGTATTGCAAAATTCTTGTGAATTGTGCTAGCATCAGGCAAGGTAGCATTTTCCATCTATGAAACACATGTACACAGTTTGACAGCAAGATAGTGACTATAGCAAGGCAAATAAACTGTGACATTAGCACAAATACCTGGAAGTAGAACTGGCTCTAGTAATTTTTTTCTTTTTTCTCTTGTTTTCCTTGTTTCTTTTGCCCCATTGTCACCCACTGAACAGCAGTAGTAAGTTGTTAGCTTCCGCTCTTTCATAAGAGCACATCTCATTTTTCTGTGGGTCACACTGTGCTGCAGCAGTTACTGACAGTCACTGACATATATTGTTTGCATGATCTGATTTACAGCAATTTGGTGAAAGATACATCAGACCAGCTTAATGTAACAGGCAAAGAAATCTGTTGCTGGATATTTTCCATTTATTCTGATGAAGATTAATGAAATAAATTAAAGATTTTTAAATCTGAGACAACTCCAAGGGGTGTTTTTGTAGGAGAGTTTTATTATCATGAGGTAATTTCAGTTAAGTGAAGTGGCCTCCCACTATCAGCTTTGTTTCTAGACATCTCTAAATGAATGTCTAGAGGCTGTGCTGAGCAAGGAAGGTCAGTTGTTTGTCCTGGATAAAAGCTGAACTTGCAGGCTGATGCTGAGTTAGAGACACATCAGCAATGTGTCAGCCAACGATGACACCTTTTCTAGAAGAAACAAAGCCAAGACAAGCAATTGTTAAAATCAAAGTAATTGTTTTAAAGTTTGCAAAAATAATTCAAGAAGATGTAATTATATTTTTCCTGTGACCAAACACTCAGAAGCACTTAACATAAAATCCTCCTAAGTCACGGACATGTAATATTTTATCAGTATCTACCTAACTCTCATATAATTCAGATTTTTAAATACAAAATGGTTCTTAAAAATGCTTTATTTAGCTGTCATAACCTTTGTGCATGGTGGCATGTTCTTGTGAGACAAAGCCTTTGTCCTATTTTAGACTCACTAGACAGTGCTCAGATTATCAACGCCATGTACCACGGTCTATTAACAGAACTGGATAGATTCGCATTTAATCCTGAAAAAGATTTGCAGGTTCATACCATTTCTAATGCAGCATTTAGTGTATAGTGACTCCTAGAGGCTGCCCAGAAGAATGAATATTCTGAGGTCTTTATTCAAATATTTCCCCCCCCCAAAAAAAAAAAAATTCTAATTTTGGAAAGAATGATTAAAACTTATGTGAGAGCACTGAATCCCACCACCTGGGAGATTGCAAGTAGGAAGATGCAAGACACCATTCAGTAATTTCACATTCTTTAGGATGGTGAGTGCTATTTAATTCCCTTTTTCTCTGGTCAATCAATATAGCACTTTCAGACATGGTCTCACCATGAAAGAAATATAATCTAGATTCATCAAATAGAAATATGGGATATAGCTCTAGCCAAATACCATATACATTATTTAAAACTCTAGTGAACTGCTTGCAGACATTATAAGGGCATTTTAAACATTAATAAGTCAGTTTCAGTAAACAAGGAGATAAACCAAAATTACAGTGGTTGTCTTGGGTATTTGGAAGGTTTGTCTTTTTCTCTTCAATTCCTTATACATGTCTCTTTCTTTTCTCTCTAACAAAGAAGGATGGTTTACACTTAAATACAGATATAGTTTCAGATTTTTTTCCCTACTATAACACTCTACCCATTATAACAGGATAACATCTAGGATAACATCCAGAGCATGCCATTCATCTTACATCCTTTTCACAATGAGTTTGTAGAAACTCTGGATTAGCACTCACAGGAAAATACACTTATTTATTATTTTATTTGGTACTGGGATAAGATAACTACAATCTGTCTATTTTTTTTTTTTTTTTAGACAAGGTTGATAAGATTAGGTAAGTATTCTGCTGAGAATAGGACAGGGTAAAGACATATTATTTATCACATCTTTAGAAAGGATGAAGGAAATCCAGTTCAGCTACAAAGTGTGGCTGCAGAAAGTCATGGGAAACTCTCTGGGCTGTAGGAGATTAAACTCAAGGGGGTTGGATTTTATTTTTAGATATACCAAATGTCAATGATTGCTCTGAGTTGTGAATAAGTAAAGGTAGGGATCAAAACTCACAGAAGCATGACTAATGAAAGAACAGAGAGTACAAGATTAGGGAAAGAAATTTCTGTTGTGACATGTGAAGGCACAGTCAAAAAGCTGCACAACCATATCACTGTTGTCATGTCACATAACAGGGAAATGCGGGTGTTGACTTTGGTTGGACTCCAGATACCCAGCAAAGATGTTCCTTGCTCCCCTCATGGACAGGGTGGGGAAGAGAAAATACAAAAGTCTTATGGGTCAAGACAAGGACAGGGAGAGATCAATCACCAGTGACTGTCACAAGCAAAACAGACTCCACTTGGGGAAAGAAATATTTGATTTATTACCAATCAAATCAGTGCAGTACAATGAGAAATAATCTTAAAACGTCTTGCCTCCACTCCTCCCTTTTTCCCAGACTCAACTTCATTCCTAAGTTCTCTCCCTTCTCCCCTCCAGTGACACAAGGGGAGAGGGAATGGGGTCTGTGATCAGTTCATTGCACTTTATCTCTGCTGCTCCTCCTTGCTCAGGGGAAGGACTCCTCACACCCTTCCCCTGCTCCAGTGTGGGGTTGCTGCTATGGGGGATAGTTCTCCATTAACTTCTCCAACATGTCATAGGCTGCAGGGTATGAACTGCTCTGTGGATCCCTTTCCATGTGATGCAATCCTTCAGGAACAGGTTGCTCCAGTTTTGATGCCCCATGGGCTCACAAGTACTGCCAACAAATCTGCTGCAGTGTGGCAGATTCTCTTCATGGGGCCACAGGTCCTGCCAGCAGCCTGCTCAAGCAGAGCCTTAACAGAGTCACAGCCTCCTTCAGGCAGTACCAGCTGCACTGAGTGGCTCTCCATGGGCTGCAGGTGGATCTCTGCTCTCCTGTGTGTCTCCATGGGCTGCAGGGGCACAGCTGCCTCACCACGGGCTGCACCAGGGCTGCAGGGGAATCTCTGCTCCAGCACCTGAAGTACCTCCTGCCCCTCCTTCTGCACTTATTCTGGGTCTGCAGGGCTGTTGTGCTCACATATTCTCACTGTTCTCTCCAGGTGCAGCTTCCATTGCTCAGGAGAACAATGTTAATTTTTCCCCCTCCTTCTTAACAGTGTTATCCCTGAGGCATTATCTCCATCACTGATGGGTCTGCCTTGGCCAGGGCATGTCCATCCTGGCACCAGCTGGCATTGACTCTGGCATTCCCCCCCCATCAGACATGGGGAAAGCTCCTGGCAGTTACTCAGAGAAGCCCTTCTTTCCTGCACTACCAAACTCTAACCATGCCAAACCCATAGAGTAGCTATCCCATTTGTAGGTGCCAAAGGCAATGTTACACACATGGTGTCCTTAACACTGTCCCTCATTTTTCCTCTGCAATCCTTACGTCTACTTTTAACAGCAAGAATTGCTTCTTATCCACACAATTAATGAAATCCAACTGTCTCCTTTTAAATCCATCTACTTAGTCAGATTATTTTCCCTCTAATCCGTCTTTCAACCAAAGTCTTCAAAAGCGTGACTAATTTATGTTAGTGCTTTCATGGTGTTTTTCATATCCAAAACATTAAACAAATGTTAATTAATTAACAAATATACAGAGCTACAAATCTGCAAATCAGTCATCAACACTGCATTTTAGTTTATTAATTAAGATTTCATCATTTTTATTTTATCACAAGTCAGTCTAAATGAATTCTTTTTTAATTTTTTGAAGGAAAATTGCAAATGTAATCATAAAGAAAAAGAAAATTGTTTCAGAGTATTGTAAAGCCAAGTGAAATTATAACATCTAAAAACGTTGAAATCATAACATCTACTGTATCTGATTGTTCTGTTTTTCCAGTTGATGAATCCTTCCATGGTCCTTCATGATACAATAATGCAAGCAATGAATACCATTGCACACACAACTCACAGCTCCTGTATTTATCCCCACATTTATCTTTTTTGACCTAACCTAATATCAGTTCTTCACCTGCAGAATGGCACAGAGGCATACTGGTACTAAAATGCAAAGCATTTCATGCAATTATAAGGGTTTTCTCTTCTATCTAAGAAAAATTACTCTGTGTGTCATTAAAAAAATGCATCAATATCTGCATATTGTTCTGCATATCTCCAATGGAGTTTCACTGCATATCTCAAGTACAGTTTGTACTTTATGGCAATTGTTTTTATGAGCATTTCAGCCTTATAGAGATAGGATGCTTCCTCTTTTGTGGGTATAGACTACCTGTATCTTTGGGGTGAGAAAAGAGTGCTTAATGAAAATAATTACCCTAGGAAGTACAGATCATTCTCTCTCTCTATAAGCATGTTTTTGATGGAGGTTTCTGGTAACTGATACAAATTTCTTGTAACTGACTCTTTGATGATATATTCTCAAAGAGGGAATGCTAGGAGTCTTTGCAGATTCAATTGTCTTTTCCCACTTCTCTCTTATTTTGGTCCATCAGATTCAGGAGAACAATTACTCTGACTCGGGCATGCTTTTCTGTTTATTTTTTATGACAGAATAAAAATTTAGTACTTGGCCTGTGGCCTTGAAAACCTTAGTTATGATGTTTTCTATTATATGTAGCCGTGTAAAATAAACAAATAACAACTGTCTAATTAATGACTAGTTTAGCTGTAATCTTGGGAGAAGTGGTTTGCTAGGAAACACATCCGTGTTCTATGTGACTCTATATTAGGTGTCTGACTTAGATTATTCTATCTAATCTGTATCTTGTCCAAATAAATTTTCCACCAAAACCTCACTTGTTTAGAGAAATCATATTTTGATATATAAACACAACCTGCTTGCAAAAAAACCAATTTTTTATCTTTACACCTAAATCTGTTATGTCAAAGAGATTTCTGCATCTTGTTAGGTTAAATAACCTTTAATACATGTGTCAGTCCTACCCAATATTGTACGAGCTAACCAGCCCTCTGTAGTGGGTTCCCTGAGATAAACACTCCAGTGGAGGAGTTGAGGGTTTGCATGAGGCCAGGCAAGCCAAACACAGACAAGTATAACTGCATTCCCTATGGGTGCAGAGTTTTACTCAGATTATCCTGTCTAGGGATTCTGATTATGAATGTTTAAATCTTTGTAAATAAACAAGTAAACTGCAAAGTGCCTCAAAGCCCATATTTTAGAATAGAAAGAAGGTTTCCTCCCAAGAAGTGTTCCTTTCTAAAATAGGATTAAAGTAACCCTGCAGTTCAGAGAATCATAGAATCATGGAATATGCTGACCTGGAAGGATCTTCAAACTTCTGGCCCTGTACAGGACCACCCCAGAAATCACACCACATGCCTGAGAGCTTTGTCCAAATACCTCTTGAACTTGGCAGACTTGGTGCTGTGACTACTTCCCTGGTGTCTTGAGTTTTGTAATCAAAAAAATGTTCATTCTATTCCATCTGTTGAAACCTGGTTGGGGAGGTGTTTTTTTCTTTATCTGTTTTAACTCCAGGAGGGAGAGGGTGACTGCCTTTCTGATAACAAACCATCTGTTAAAACTGCGTGGGGCATTGTTTCTTATCTCTGTTCACTCTTTCACTACTTCCATGGGGATATCTTCTGTTAACCGGCCGTTAAAGCTCACCATTGGCATGATACAATTCATCATCCTATTGTGAGATGCTCCACTCAGGGAGGAGGAACCAAACCATTTCCACCTAAATAAAAATGAGCCACAAGTGTCGCCAGAGATCCAGTGTTCCCATGGGACTCCCAAAGGAAGACTGGACCCGTCTCTGGACTCTTTTTCTCTACAGGACCATCTCTTATTTCTAACAGGACCACATCTGCCACTCCAGGAGGTCTTACTTTTGGACTGTTTCCAACACCCTGACCAACAGGGTGTCAGGTTGTATTCTGACTCTGTCAGTGGTCTTTTGTATTATTGCATTTTTTTTATTTTACTTTTTTTTTTTTCCCCTCTTCCTATTAAATTGTATTTCTGACTTGGAGTGTCTCACTGGTTTTGCTTTCAAACCACTACACCTGGGAACCCTGTTTCAGTGCCTAACCACTCTCTGATGGACCTTTCCCTCTACAGAGATTCTCTACTCTGCAGACCAACCACCCCAGCATTTTTCATTAAAGTCTTTGAAAGCCAGGAGCAGGAAGGTGCAGAGGATTCCTATGTATTTTCAAGCCTCAGAAATTTTATAGCTGAGTGGTTCAGTTCTTCCTGCCTACTCTCTAAAATGCACCTTCCAGAGAAGATCTAACAGGATCTAAATCTAACAGGAACATTTCATTTTAGAACAATTATTTCCTGCACAAAGAACTGTGATTTCATAATAGCAAGCTAGTGTAGGAGACTATTCAAAAGCCCTTATTATATACAATATATCAAGATTAATTATTGCACTTAGCCTAAAGCACATCAGGTTAGTCTCTGTTTTCATTTAATTATCCTCCTAGTTATCTTTTAATTATCCTGTTTCCCTACGAGTGCTAACATATGTAAGCTACTATCCTGCATCTTTTTCCTTTACACAAGAGAACACACATGGTTTTCAAACTGCAGCATAGCTTGTGCCAATGTTTTGTAAATGTTACCTACGTTAAGAGGTCTTTCCTTTGAAACCACAGATTTCATCATGGTAGAATACCACCAGCACAGTCACTGATTAGAGTAAATAGGGTGTTTAATTATTTAGTGAGAATTATTACAATCTGAAATGTTACTCTGATAATTGCTTTCTCTTTCATTATGTACCTTTGCATGCATTAAACAGAATATTGGTATCTGAAGCAGTTGGGATTGAGTTTTCAGTAACCACTGATTTCCTTGCCAGTGAATAGAAGATCATACCATCATGGAATAGCTTGGGTTGGAAGGGATTTTCAAGATCACCTAGTTGAAAACCCGCTGAAAAGTGTTTTCAACTAGACCAGGTTGCTCAGAGCCCTGTCCAATCTGGAACACTTTGAGGGAGAGGCACTCACAACTTCTCTGGACAGCCTGCCTCACATTGAAGAATTTCTTCCTAGTATCTAATGTAAACCTACTCTCTTTTAGATTGAAGCCATTCCTCCTTGTCCTGTCACTACATGCTCTTGTGAAATGTTTCTCCTCAACCTTCTTGTAGACTCCTTTCAGGTACTAGAAGCCACAATTAGGTCTTCCTGAAGCCTTCTCTTCTCCAGGCTGAGCAATCCCAAGTCTCTCAGCCTTTCCCTACATGAGATGTGCTACATCCTTAAAATCATTTTGGACTCACTCCGACAGGTCCATATGCTCAAAACCCCAGAGTTAGATGCATCCCTGCAGATGGGATCTCACCAGAGCAGAGGAGAACAGAGGGGCAGAATCTCCTCCCTCACCTGCTGTCCACGCTGCTTTGGATGCAGCCCAGGACACATTTGCCTTTGTGGGCTGCGAGGGCACATGGCTGGGTCATGTCCAGCCTCTCACCCACAGCACCCCCTTCTTCAGCCAGGTCCTTCTCAGGTGCAGCACCTTGAACTTGGCTTTGCTGAACTTCGCTGGTTTCCTATGGCCTCATTGCTTGAGCTTGTCCAGGTCCCTCCAGATGGCATACCATCGTTCAGGTGTGTCTAAACCACTGCTCAGTTTGATATCACTTGCAAATTCACTGAGGAGACACTCAATAACTTCACTTATGCCATTAATGAAGATATGAACCCCTAAGGGGCAATACTGGACACTGGTGTCCATTGAGAGTCTGAGCTATGGACTGCTACCTTCCAGATGCAACCATTCAATAAATTTCTAGTCCATCTAACAATCTGCTGATTGAAACTATCTCTCTGATTTAGAGAAAATAATATTGTGGGAGAACATGTCAAAGGCTTTGCAGGAGTCTAGATAAATGATGTCTGCAGCCCTTCCCTTGCTCATTGATGTAGTCACTTAGGAGCAACCCACACATGCTTTGGGTTGTGATTGAGGAGGATGTTTTGCCTTAGCACTTTTTCTTTTTTTTCAACAAGAACATCAACTAGCAACAAAACAAAAGAAGTCAAATTTCGTTTTGAACTGCAAGAGATGGCCCCTTGGGCAGTACATGTTAAATTTTACCATTCTCTGCTACAGAAGGTGGATAAATTAGCAAAAATAGGGGAAAGCTGGATAATGTTACAAAGGCTTAAACACTGGTGACTATTCAGTATGAATTATGCTGAAATAGAAATTGCAGGGAAACCGAATGTCATGCTTCATTGGACGGTCTGATAATGGAGAGAGTGTAGTCTATTGTCTGTTTACTGTTAATTTATCAAGAAAGATATGCTTCACATAACAAAGGAAATAAAATATAATAAAACCTCAACCAATCCAGAAAGCTTGCATAAGGCTCAACTAGAGCTAGGAGCTTTGCTGAAGGTACATCTACATAAAATGTGACAGCCTGAAAAAACTCTCAAAAATCTGTCAAATGTCACCCATTGAGAATGAGGTGATTACTAGCCCCAGCTTCAACTCTCAATGCCTTGTACCAAAGCTGGAGACATTTAAGGAGAGGTGAGGCTGAAGAGACTCAAGAAAGCACAGGAGAGCTGCTATCTTTATGTTTTCCCATATATATATACTTCTATTTGGTGAGCACATAAAAAAATGGAACATAAGAAAGAGATATTTTTTCATTTGCCCAGCGTTTCTGAGTGTTCAGTACACTGCTGAGAACAGAAGAACCAGTGTCTATGAAGTAGCTACATTCCCAAATGGCCACGTTGATGTTGCCACACACATGAACACAGTGCTTTGTTGAGCATTCACACAGAACCTGGAAGAGACAGCAAGATTTCCTCCTTTTCTTGACTTAAAGAAGGGATTTGAACTTAGGTCTTCTTACAAAAACATTCCCATAGTGCTAAAAAAATAACTTATCAGAGACTTTCTTCATCTTGCCAGTTTAAGCAATGCTGTTCTGCTTCAAAGAATTGAATGTTCATTTTGGCTACAAGCAGCCCCATGCACAGCCCTACTACCTCTCCCTATGCCTCACCCCACTTTTGATTATTTTGTTACTTGTTCAGTACAAAATGTCTTCAGAGCAGCCCTCAGGAGCCCTCAGCCACCTCTGGAAGAGGATGTTGTTCTCTGCTACCTGCACAGAGACCCTGGAGCAAACAACTTTGGCCTAACGGCCCTGTGTCCTCTGTCCCCACCTCACTCTGTGCCACTGAACCCAACACACTGGAGTGAGTCTCTGCCAGCATGCTGAGATCATTTCACACTCCCTCCTGAGAAACATTTACACTCTTTGTCTGCACAGCTGCCCAGGGCTATGAAGGGAAAGGATCTATTTAACCTTTTGCTCTGGAAAGGGGAAGATATTGCCAAAGGATGTATTGCACAGCACTGAAAAAAGAAAATTCTGCTTCCTGGTTTGGGCAGAACTTTGCATCAAAACATGAGGAGAAATTTGTAGTTCAGAATGTTTTCACTTGTCCCTCTAATAATAATTGTGGATGAAATTGTGTGCAGCAGTGACACTGCTTTTTGTCAATTAGTATGAGATGAAAATGTTTGTTGATTCCAATTCTGCATGTATCTATGCTAATTTCATGGTGTGTTTCCAGATTATATCCTTCAGTTTGACAGATATGTGAAATGTTATATGGCAACATCTGATTTATTTTGTTAGAGATGCTGCCTAATGAGAAAAGTAATCAGTCCCACTAGCCTTTGCTTTCAAATATCAGTTCCCATTAGAGACATTTCTGTAAACCCTTACTGCTCTTCTTCAGTCTATTAAGTGAAGATTTTCTGACTGAGAAAACTTTCCAAATCCACGCATCATAATTTAACTGAAATATAGTTATTTTCTGCAGTGTATGTATTTCCTGTTCTATATTTTGCTATTAGCTTTCTTTTGCTGTCAAGATTTGAGCAATGATTTTTTCTCCCATCAGACAATTACTCTCATTTGTTTAAAGTGGCAGTGGTAGCACAATTAATCCACAATCTGTAATGATGCAGCCATTGCCATGACAATGCCTTGTTACACTTCTTTTATGGAATGAGCTGTCAAGCTTTGTCATAACCCAGAAAATTCTTCCCTAAAATTTAACATTTTTAAATTTAACAGAAATTTACAGATATTAAATAAAAAAAAAATCATTACAGTAGATTGGTAGATTATGTCCCTTATCCTATAGATAAGTTCCTTATCCTATAAGATAAACTATAGTACAATTTCCAGTATCATTCTTCAGTCAGCTGTCAGAGAACTATGTAAAAAAGTAGTCTCCTACCTCCTAAATTTTTTGTTAAATAGATTCTCTTCCCCATTCTTTCACTATTTGCACATTACTTATGAATGGAAACCAATTGGTGACTTAGTCTAATATTGCAAGAACAAATTATTGTGTCAATTTTCAAAGGACTAGATTTTCCACTAGAACTACTCTGGTATGACTTGGATTCTTTTTGTTGTATTTTACCAAAGATGAGAACTTAACTGTAACAAAAAATATCAAAATTCACAGTGTTTAAATTCCAGAGCAAGTAAAAATTAAGAAATTTGCTTTCACCTGAAGAGAAAATACAGAAACAATCTAAAGCCTAATTTATAATCTTATCTAGGTAGTTCACTAAATCCTGATTACTAATTATTACATATCTATTGATAACTGCAACAAATGTCTTCATTGTAGAGCAATAAAATTTTTAGCATGAATAATTTTCAGAAGTCCTATGAAGTGCTAGTTTTAAGAAAACTTCTTCTCAGTTCCTTAATGGAATTTGTAACATCTAACAAAAATGGCTCATTTATTTACCTGACACTTTTAATAGACTTTTGTAAATGATTTGCAGTCTTATTTTCTTTACATAAAACTATGTAGCAGCTCACAACTTTCATTACCATTGCCTCATAAAATGTCAAAAGAACCAAATGCAATGAACCTGTTATAATGTACATGACATACCTGGTATTATTAATGAAAAGTTCCTGTAATAAAATGAGACCATTTATCTTTGTTCAAATCAGATCACATGTCCAGACTCTAGAGATAAACTGGCTTCCCAAGTATACTTTTGTATACTGAATCATTAAATTTTGTGTTAAAATTGACAGAAAAATGCATTCTGTAAAAAGACTATATTAAGAAAACAATAAAAAAAGTGACTCAGAGGGTTTAAAAGATCTTGAATCATCCTATATTCCAATATTGTGCAGATTAATAAAAGCTATAAATTCTAATCTAGGCAATCCAAATGTTTAACAAATCAGAATCATAATTCTTCAAATTATTTTTCTCCTCATCTGTACTCCCTACCCTTTTAAATGAGATTTTTTTTTCATATGGGGAGTTGAACATCTCAGTTTCTTCTAGAGCCCCCCAGCATGTGAACTCAGAGGAGGGAAAAATTCAATCCACAAGGGCTTTGCTCTGAGAATTTCAGCTGCTTATTCTGCAGATTATCTTTCCCTCTCCTTATAGAAATAATACACAGAGGAACTTGATTTTTCAGAGCCTTGGGCTCTTGCACAGCCATGAAACACCATAGACCCTCCAGACTCTTACCAGGACGATTATCTAATCATCCAAGAGAAGAGCTATCTATCCTGCTGTGTTTTAAGCACTTACCTGAGGTGCCTGATTGAGGAATAATATCATTAGAAGGTGTCCCATCACCCCTGAAGTGCTCTTCATGACTGGTCTGGAGAGAATTTAAGACACGATCCCTCTCTGAAGAGGACTTACTTCCTCCATCATTATAGAAAAAGTGCAGGCATCTAAGTGCTCAGTATGAACCTTACCTGCCTACCCAAGGACATGCCCAGGAATGAACTACTTTTTTACTTCTAAGGCTCACTCTCTAAGGAGTTACTTCTTCCACAGAACTACCCTGTGAATACATAGCAGAAAGGTGTCAGTCCATCCCTATAGTCTTATTCACATCCTCTCCTAATTTCTAGTCTTAATAGACCTTCAGTTTAACACATACAATTGTGTGTATGTTCTGACATACTTAGTGGCTAATTTCTCAACATGATAGAAAACTTACATGAAAATTTCTGCAATCATGAGCAATTCAATGTTCAGTTGCTAGTATATGCGTTCCTAGGAAGTTATAGTGTCACAACATTAAAAATCAAGACGTGATTTGGAAGTGAAGGAAAGCTGTGTTTTAGAAATGAGTCACACTGTCCAAATGAATTCTTTCTGGGGTGCCCTGTCACCACAGGACTCTCTTTTTAAGACACAAGATGGTGTTTTGTGCAATGGTGTGAGGCACGGGGTATATCCTCAACCATCCAGTGGTTGTTTCCACCATTGTCAGGACATAGTGCTTGTCTTGGCACGTTTGCAACAGGGATGCAATTGATCTGCCAGGCCTTCCCATATTTGTTTTGATCATTGTCCCCCATAGCACAGGAACTTTACCTGCTTGGCCTGCCTGACTGCAGCACATGTTTCACAGTTACAATAACCTTGGGATATAGTGTCCATGGGTAAGTTCGCCATCTGTATGTAACATCTATTCCCTGATGACCTGAGGCACCACAAGCCCACCAAGCCTTGGTATTTCCAGTCAAGGTCAATCTGAGACACTTTAGTCTTGGCAGCTTGATCCACCTGTCCATTGTTGTAATGTAACTTGACCCTTGGGTATGTGTGCACCTACAAGATGGACTTTTACAGCCAGTCTCTATACCCTGGAAGTGATGTCTCACCACTCTTAGCCGAGATGGGTTCTCCTCTCTCCTGCCAATTGGCTTTTTTCCATCTTTCCAGACAGGCCAAAAGAGTGTTTGCTACCATCCATTAGTCAGCTTAGAGGTAGAGTCTTGGCCACATCTCTCATTTGGCAATATCTAAAAGCCAAGTGGATGACTAAGTTCTGCAACCTGACTTGATCCACCTCGTTCCTCAACAGCTTCTGCAACTCACCACACAGGACTGCCTCCATACACCAGCTTTCCATTTTCAATCCGCCCCCATAGTACATCAGGAAAAGTCAGTGAAGAGAGTGTATTGCTTTTTATTTTCAGGTAGGTAGTGTAACCTCCTCAGCATACCACCTTCTTCTCCTCTTCTGTTGAGCTGAATTTTCACTTTAAGGCCAAATCATTATGATCTTAGAGATCCCTGACTGGGTTACTGGTAACTGGGTAACGGGGTAACTGGGATTTCCTATCCGAGCTTGTAGAGTAATCAGAGAGATCCTCTTGTTCCATGTGGCATCTGTGGCACGGTGTGTGGAAAGAACTTTACCTTGGAACATCCAGCCCAGCACTGGTAGTCAGGGTGCCAAGAGGAGCTGTTCTTCAGTCACTTCTTGTCGTGGTATCAGTGTCTCTTTGCCTCGGCCAGCCCTGGCACCACGGCAAGAAGGGGCACGGCTCAGTAGCTGAATGACCCTTGCCCATCCTGTGGGTTCTGGTTTGCCTGCAAGAGTGAAGCAATGACAGCAGGAAAGAAGGAGAGAGTCTGCTCAGGGTTCAACCACTGGCTTTACTCATTCTACAGTGGGGATAACCTCAGCTCAGGGTGTATGCCTTGGCAGAGACCCCTCAGCAGAAGAAGCCCTTAGTAGAAAGAGGCAGAGCACCGGAATGCAACATCTTTTTTTGGGGAAAGGAACCCGGGGATGGGTCTAACTGAGGACAAATCAGGGATCATGTGGGTATGGCTCTGCAGGTAAATGACAGATGCTACAACAAATCAATCACTCAGGCAGGGAGACAGCCAGAGTCTTTCCAGCCACTCGAGGCCCTCACTGGAACTTTCTAGACTTTTGGGAGAGACCTCAAAGTGATAGACAAGACCCAGGGGCTGTATAACTTATGATTGACACATAACTAGGGTTGGGGTAAAACCAAGAAGCGTTAAATATGGGTGACATGGGACAAACCATTACAACTTAATCTAAACCAAGGAACAAATACATACATAAAACCGATAAAACCAAAAACACACCACTACAACTTCTGAAATAGATCAAATCCCTTTTTAAGTTGCCAAGATCTCTTTTTCAGTTGTAGTGTAACAGGGCTCAGAACCTTTTTAGCACCAACTTCAGAGCCCCTTGTGTCATTCTCAGGTCTCCCTGGGTGTTTTTTGCCAGAGACTGCAGGAAGGACCATTCCCCTTGGCTGCAGTGTATTTTGCAGATAAAGAAAAGATGGACAACATTCCTGCCCTGCTGGGTGGCCCTCCCATCCCTAAACCTGAGACAATGGAAAAAAATGATCAGTAGCTAGATCATCTGCACCACACCATGCTGTGATGTCTCTCTGTTGCAGTGGGGTCAGAATCTGCTGGGTTTTTTACTCTGTGCTGAGCCTTCTCTACTGGGCTCAGCAGCATTTGGCCACTTTCCTTCAGCACCACATTCTGGAGCTGAATAATTTCTTTTCTTGGAGCAGGACACACATTCTCATGGGCTCGGTCTCTCTCCCCTTTTCTCAGAGCAGCGTCTCGGGGCTGCATTCACAATCCAGCCGTGTTTGCCACTCTCAGAGCTGTATCCTCAGAGGACCAGAAGGCACAAGCAGAGACAAGAAAGGGCAGACTGTGCAAGGGATGGTCCTGGCAACCTCTCTTAGGAAGAGATGGAAACAAAATGGTGCATGTCCAGGTCACCTTTTCTTCTTCCTGAAGCCATGTCCCCCAGAGATGATGTGAAAGGTATAGAACAACAACCTAGTCATGCCCATACACTCTGCCCCCTCTCTGCAACCAGAACACACACATTTACATTTGACTAAATAATGCTAAGAAGCCAAGGAACATGCAGGAAATCTACCTAATATTTTGGAATAAGTATTTCAAAATGACTATTCTATATTCTGTTAATCTATAGAGAATATAATTCTGAAATAAACTGAAATGTGCCATTCAAAATGGTAAGCAACCACTGTGAAATTGCTCTGAGATAGAAATATTTTGAACAAATCAAATGATGGAACATAAATGATTGTAGAAAACTGATCAGTTTTCCTCCTGTAGGCCCATGTCTTCCTGTTATACAAATGTTCTTGCTGCAGGATCCAAAGTGAAAAGCCCATGTTAATAGTAAACAAAGCTATAGGTGAGGAGTTGAGTACTACTGTTTTGCAAAACAAAACCAAACCAAAAAAACCCCAAATGAAAACCAAGAAAAGAAATAAAAGAACGTAATAAAAAAGTGCTTAAGTAGTTCTTACTCCTGTTATAGTTTCTGAGAACCATGAAAGCAGCTGTAGTAGGAGTTAGCATTGTGGATAAATGAGAGACAAGCACAAAAATCACAGAAATGTCAGAGATTAAGATGCTGTTACATAGATGAGACAAGACAGTCTTGGCAAGTACAGAGAACATTATAAAAATTAAAGATATTAAATATACAAACATATTTCACTTTTGGTAGTGGAGACTTCCTAACAGAAAATTTTATGGCATTGTACAATACTAATCCTGGAAAAGGAGATGACAGTAAAATCTGTAGAGAAAAATATTTTAAAAAAGAAAGAATTATCAAGAAGATTTTTACATCGATTTCCATTTTCATTACTTGCTTAAATGAACAATCAGACAATTCAACTTTTGGCAATTTTCTGGTTTTTTTGCTTGCATTCAATATTTACAGAGGCCATAAATATAATTTCTTATACATTTCTGGTTAACCAACTATGTTAGCAGTTTGATACTTGAAAGTGCTACAGAACAAATTCTTTAGTTAGGTTTCCTGTAGCAACATTTGTCTAATGAATTACTGTGCTCAGCAGCAGCTATTCAGTCCCAAGACGGAAGGCAGTACTTACTTATGAGGAGCACTGTGGGGATGCTAACAGATAACTACACTGTCATTATTATGAATATATCCTTACAATGCAAGAAAAAAAAAATACATTTCAAACACAGAGACGGATTTAGAAAACAAGGTTTGACAAAACTAACACAAAGGCAGATTATATTGCTCCAACAGGCACCGTTATAACCAAGGTTAAAACTAATCCTAAACCCGAAAATTTTAGTTGACTTCTTAAAGCATTTTAAAGGAAATTAATGATTCATGATTTATCATGTGTAAAATTTCAACTGAAAATTCCACTGCCTATACTTGAATTAAGTTACTTATAAAAACTATGCAGACTCCTGTGGTGGATTAGTGAAACTGATCTCAGAGAAGACTCCCTTCTGCCTTTGCTCCAGTTCTTTGTCCAAGAGCAGGAGGAAG
This sequence comes from Argya squamiceps, assembly GCA_037834095.1. NCBI lineage: Eukaryota > Metazoa > Chordata > Aves > Passeriformes > Leiothrichidae > Argya > Argya squamiceps. The sequence continues at coordinate 99,972,402 of JBBMKD010000145.1, read as the reverse complement.
CCCCTTGCTGAGTCTCACATCTGTCTTTGAGTGTATAATGGGCAGCAGCAGTGTAGGCAGTCAGCACATGTAGGGTACCAAATTAACTGGACAGACTCAAGATATGCCTCTTCCTGTCAAATAATTAAAAAAAGTGTAATCCAGTGTCTGTTCAGTGCTGTGCTTTCAGAAGCTTGGAATAGAACCGAAATAGACTCATATAAAACTCAGACTAGCTATTTTTAATTGTCATTGAAAGATTTTTTCTGAATATGCTACCTAGCAGGACTTTCATTTTACCTGGTGATGTACTGAAAGGAATGCAAGCTGCCAACCCAGTCCAGGGAGAGAGGACAGATCCCATGTAAGTCACTGAACAACCTTTCTTCTGCTCAAAGAAGGTTCAAAAATGCAGTCATTACAAACACTTTCTGATGCAGACAACCTTAAATATGAATTCTACTTTGGCTTTATCTCATCACGTGCTATTGCTTAAGCTGAGTTTTAAAGATGCTTGACTGTATCTTAATAGTAGTGCTCTGGTTGAGTCTAACTGATAACTGAACATCATAATCTAGGTCATGGTAAATATGGATTTCAAAAAAATAAAATTCCTCCTTATCAACTGATTGAAACTGGTTTTTGATAGGAGTCACAGTGCATGCTGCCTATATATCTGGAGCAATGAAGTCCACTGGGTTGAATTCCAGATATGACCTGGCATACCTTCCTACTTCAAATGGAAATTAAACTTTCTCAGTTAAAGAAGAGTCAGTAATGAGGCAGCATAATGGGTATTTTTAAGAGATATTGGGATAATACAAACACTACAGTCTTGACAAGGATATAACACTAAAACATAGCCTGAGATGTGAAAACTCTTCTACAAGGTTTCTCTGTTACCCCAGGCGATATTGATACTGCTCCTGGATGTAATTTGTTGATGACTTTATCTCATTTATTTATGTGACAGAGGGAAGCAATTTCATTCACTTGCATAAACATTAAGATGTTATCAAGATCTCATAAACTTGGCAATTTAAAAAAAAAAAAAGAGAAGGTGTATTTTTCTTTAAATTGAATTAAGCCATATGACCCTCAGATGATCTGCAGGCTAAGCTCTTAATTACTTCCACCTTTATTTCTTCAATTTTGTTTGGGTGTTTTTGTTTACTTTAACACTCCAGTGAACTATTCAATGAAAAAAAATCCTGTCAAATATGAACTTTCACATTTTAGCCTAAAGCAACATTGTAAGATAGTCAATATAAATCTATTTATTCTTTTTGTGATGATTCCCAGATGTAGGTTTTGATATTTCATGCATCACTAAAACTATCAAGCAACAATTGTTTTCTTGGAGCTAATAGAGTTGGAACCATTCATTTTTCTAGTGTCTTTTTCTATTGCTGATGTTAAGTTTTGCCTTAGCTGTTTCAGACAGAAATGAATGGCTCCCCCAAGGCAGAAAGAATCTGTAAATTTAGCTTTGTATTCCACCCCAAATCCAATTATTATAACAACCCTGCTACTACTTTTATAGTTAAATGCCTGTCAGTGTTTCTATTATAACCCTTTCTGTGGAAGTTTATAACTCACACGTTTTAAAAAAAAGTGCTCCAAGCTAAAGCTTGGCATTCAGGGTTCCAGCCCAGAATACATTAAAAAGCAAACCAAAACCATAAACCTGCAAAGCCTACCAAGCCCTAGCTTTTTAAAACATCTTTGTCTTTCATCTTTTTTAAATCAGAAAAAAAAACAAAAAATCAAAAACTGAAAAAGAACATTGAAGATGTCATTCATCTAGTTTGCAAGTCAACAGCAAAATCAGAAAACATCTGGAATAAAAATGTGGGAGCAATTAATCTCTGTGTAAAACTGTTGATTTCAGAATCTGCCTGGATGGTACTCTGTCTTCAGACTGCTTCATGCCTCAGTGTCTCCCAGCACAGGCTGCTGTATGGGACAGCTGATACCTACCTGTTACAGTTGCCCAATTCAAATATTGATACAGGCAAAAGAGAAAAGGGACGATAGAAATATAATCAAATTACTTTTTCCCACATCTAAAAAGGTCCCAATATGAAGCTACAGAGGATAGATCACTTGTTGATACATGATGTTTTGTAAAGATCAGTAGCATCATAGCATATAAACCCTGTCTTTGCTTATTAACTATAAATAAAGTCCCTTCATCTCCCTCTCCTATAGTACTATAACCTGTGAAAAACAGCACTCATTGAGCAATTCAGAAGATCAGCTTTGAACATGGAGAAGTCAATACTTGGGATGGGGATAGGAACGGTCACAGATGTGGTCTTAAAACATAGCCAGGAGCAACATTTTCTAATATATATCACTTACTGAAATGCTGCACTGGGGAACATTGGAATGAGCTATGCTACCTTAGGAGAAAATCTTTTTAGAGAGCTTTGATTATCAGGGTTTTTTTCCCTGTGTTTGTGGTTAGCTGATGGTATTTTTTGTTTTGCTGCAAAGCATTATTCATTCTATATTTTGTTGACTTTTTCTAAATTAATTCAGGAAATTAAAGAGAGTTTACAGTTACAGAGGGTCCCCGAGCTCGAGTAGCTCAATATGTTCTGTCCAATTTGCCTTACTTTGAAGTTATGACTTCCTGTGCCATTTTTCTGTGGCTTTAAAACTCCATATAATCTCACTACATACTAGGCTCAACTAATTAAATGTGCCATCAGCAAGCTGTCACCCCAGCATGACCTTTTACAGATCTTAATTTATACATTAGCATCTACTAGCCTCAATACAATATTTGCCTTCCCTTACTTGTTGGAATTTTGAAATAGATAATTGAGAATTTTTTTTTTTTTTTTTTTTTTTTTTTTAGTTTTCTTGTTTTGTTTCCTTGGGTTTTTTTCTTTGGTGTTAAACTTTTATTTCCACTTCCCTTCCCAGGGATATCTAACTTCCTTGACAGAATTTTTCTTTTTCTTTTTCTATTTTTTTCTTTCCTTTTTCTTTTTTAAATCTCATATATGAGGTCTAAGTATTTCAATGCTTTCCTCATAGGAAGAAAAATTATTTTATATATGTGGATGGAGTTGACTGGATGTGGTAGATCCATTCAGTTCTAGGAATTTCACCAATTAACATCAAGTGAGGATTTGCCTCAATATGTTTTGTTCAACACATTTAGGATTCTGAGATGGGGGAAGATACACATCTATGCTTCAAAGTTTTTAACTTTTATTGGACTTTAGCAGTCTGCTTGATTATTATAGCCTGTATTTTATAATTTAATTTAAGCACAGTTCAATGCTATAATGCAAACCATTCAGCTTACTCACTATTTCCTGAGGCTGCTACAGGGAGTATACCTTGCTGAGAGATGTAACATACAATATTCCAGTGATTTCATTTACAATGCTAACTTCTTGCTCTGTATAAATAGAATCGAAGTGGCATGAGCTGGTCTTGGAAATGTATGGAAACAAAGCCTTTTATTTATATTGCTTAGATAAGTTGTTGCACTACAGAGGTTAAATATACTTGTAATATCCTGTATTTGCACTTCATTTTAGAAGGAACTCATGTGAACAATGGGAGTCCCCTGGTACCAAGCTGCCAATATTTAAAGCAAACCAGCAACTAAACTCTGCACAACCACTTGCTTACTCACCTCATAGTGAGATGGGGGAGAGAACTGGAAGAGTTAAAGTGAAAAAAACTCCAATGTACAGAACACTAAATAAGATTTTGTACATTGTCCTATTGCAACTGACAGTTTATGGGCAAAAGTCTGTGAAATTTCTTCCACTGTCAAGTTTAACTTTTTGAAAGACTCCTCTTGAAAAGCAAGGTCAAATTGCAATTTTAGGAGGAGAATAGGTTTTGAGAACTCTGTCATCACCTCATTTTGCCTCTATGCAAAGAAAATTGTATCTCGTGTTCCAAGTCACAGTACATTTATTCACAGATAGTTTTACACGGCATTCACCACCAAATATTTTCTGTCAAAATATTTATATCAACTGTGGAACTGTTACAGGAAGTAACTACACTTGGAAGGAACAGATTTCTTCTGGGGTTGGCGCATCATTTGTACAACAGCACTGCTGAAATATTTCCAAACATTTAAGTACAGTGTGGTGATCAATAAAACAGGAATACAGCTATTTCTGTACTGTTTATATAAAGGTTATAACTCCCCCCACCACACATGACATTAATTGATTCATGATAAAACTGAAATCTAATCAATTTCTTCTGAGCATCTGAGTGACATGAAACAGAAGCTCCTCAGACATACTAAAGAAAATACTTTTAAAACATAATAGTAAACAGGAAAAAAACTAATTACTTCCAAATTACAAAGTAGGGATTAATGAAAATTAGGATTATAGTAAAAATGAAATATTTAACTGCAAAGGCTCATGTTTATTTTTGCATTATATATTGAAAACATCAGGCTTCAATTTAAAAATCTTTACAAGGAAAAATCAATGCCTGAATTCTAATGCATGCCAAAGGAAAAAGCTGAGGTGTGCACTCACTGACACTGTGGGCTGGCTGGGTATATCCCACACTACTGAGTCTGGCCAGAGGAGGTAAGGAAACTATTTTATGGAATGGCTCTACAGCAAACCATAACTCAAGTGGTCACCTGTTTGTGACTTATGGTTTGATTTCATGAACCCCTGCTGTGTAATCTTCACTCATTCTTACAAGGAAAAAGTGCTGTTGAGCAGTATAAGAGAATGAAATCTGGAGCCATATAAGTTTCAGTATTGAGAGATGTTGAGATGATACTAATGATTCAAGGATTCATGAAGAAAATACTGGTCTTCATTAAAAGCTATACACTCCTAAAAAAATCGCATAAACAGGAGATGACAACAAGGAGAGTTTAAGGCAAGGGAGGATGGCAGTGAGCATGAGAACAGGCAAGTTGGTGGAATGCCAGTCCTACTTGTGAATACTGTTGACTATGTATCTCTGCTTGGAAAGTCTCTTCATACAGTAAAATAGCACCCCAACAAAAGTGTTTGTGAGGAAGGTTACATTATCTTACTTCATAAGATAAAGCAATTTAAACTCTATAGATCAACCAGATATGTAATTTTGTCAATAGCATGAAATACAAATCAGGGGCAGGAATCACAGCTTCTATCCCAACTCCTTCTCCTACAGACCATACAGATCCAGCCTAGGTCACAGTCTGGAGTGAGAAAGCTTGCAACACAGACATAATTAAGCTGGCACTCCTTGACAATTTTTTTTTTTTTTTGTAGAGGTTTAGTATCCAGCTTTCACCTTTGGATGTCTTTGTAATTTTAGATCTGACCATGAAGCTCTCAATTGAAAATTGAAATCTATGCCTTTCATTTATAGATTCACAGGGGAGAAATAATATTAGTTGGTGATATCATTCATGTATGATATTCCCCAGGAGACCAATGTAAATCTTCATGAGGCTTGAAGGGTCACTTGTATGTTCTTTGCTTTTCACCTGCAGAGGATGATTTATAAAGGACCAGTTTATGATTGAACACATTTTGCTTACCCTGGTTTAAATAAGTGCAAGGAACAACTGCTGTATTTAGAAAAATGACTGGCAGTTATTTTTGATCAACTTTTTATCTCCTATTGAACCTTTCTGAAGAGAGCATAGGCTATATTAGGACTCATTTATTCAATTAAAAAAAAAGAATTAAGTACTTCTGTTATTTAGCATGCTGGTAATCTTTTTGTGTCTTCAACAGCCTTCATCATCATAAGTCTCACTAGCTTTTAGCATGCAAATATGTAGAGTTACTGTTATAGAAATTGTAGGATTCATATCTAACAATCTCAAAGCTGCTGAAGTGAAGTAGAAAGGCCATTTAATTCTCACTATCCAAATTCACTAAGAGGAAAGATTGATCCAAAAAAAGGATCAATCTATACTCAACTTGATTGATTGCTGGTGTATAAATGAATCTTACTAATATTGGTCCACTACATATTGGATTCAGCTCTTGCCCATAATGCTATGAATTTCATTGCAGCATTTTAAATGTCCCTCCCTCCTTTGGCACATGTTCTGAATAATCTTTTCCTTTCCCCACCCAGAGTACTTCATATAGTTCTGGTGTCCCAAACATAAGGACATGGAACTGTTGGAGCAATTCCAGAGTAGGGCCATGAATTTATAAGAGGTTTATAAGAGGGCTGGAACACCTCCCCTACAAAGAGAGGCAGAGAAAGTTGGGGCAGAGAAAGTTCAGCCAGAGAAGAGAAGGTCACATGGAGACTACTTAGTAACCTGCCAGTACCTTGAAAATACTAATGAAGTCATAGTGAGTGGAAAGTCATGATGATGTTTGCTAAACTACTGTCAAATTCACATTTGAAAAGATAAAATCAAATTAAATTCAGCACCAGTATCTGAAGGGCAGGGAAGCTGGAGAGGGGGAGTCTTTATCAGGAACCATGGTTATAAGAAAAGGAGTAATGGGTAAAAATTGAAAGAGGGGAAATTTAGTTCAGACATTAGAAAGAAATTCTTTACAGTGAGGGTGTTGAGACACTGGAACATGTTGCCCAGGGAAGTTACAGATGTCCCAACCCTGGCACTGTTCAAAGCCGGATTGGATCAGGCATTGAGCAACTGTGAGAATTGCCCATTTAATGAGACTTGTCCCTGCCCATGACAGAAAGGGGTTGGGACTAGATGTTTTTTAAAGTCCATTCCAACTCCTTAACATTCAATTATTCTATGATTTTGCACTATTCTGGTAGAGATAGACAGGGGTGAGACCATTTTTGTGATTGAATCAAAGTGGAGCCTGTCCTGGTTTAGGACAAATTAAGGAAAGATCTCCAGAAGGAGCCCCCCAGAAAACAAACCTCCACCACCCCTCCCCCCAGCTCTGGGTTTGGGAAGGAATTC
>JBBMKD010000145.1:99918898-99965413 GCA_037834095.1 Argya squamiceps | reverse complement strand
GCTGGCAGACATAACAGTGTCGAACACAAGGACAAAGTGGCACGATTGGGATAGGAGGCGCCATCAACCCAGGACAAGCCTTATGTTCTGCTCAAGCACATCCATCCAACCACCAAAAAAAAAAAAAAAAAAAAGATGGTTTGATTGTACTTGCATTGAGGCTGGTCTCTGTGGCTGCTCACCAGCAAGCAGTAGTTCCCAGACCAGCACAAACAGACAGTTTGTGAGTTCCTCAATCTCTGGCTATGCATGGTTTCAGGCTTGGAATAAAGAGCGGGCTCAGACGTGGGTTTGGGAAGGTTTATTCCAGTGCAGTCCGCGTGGCAGAGCAACCTTTGGGCCCCCCTTCTCCTCTTAAGTAGCAGGGCGCAGCCTGGCCCGGAGAGCACTCGGGCCGATGGGGGGAAGGGGTGGTTCCATCAGGGTGATACCACAGGGACTGGGGGTGTTTTAGAAGGGGCTCAAAGGGACATACCAATACAGACAAATATACAAAATACATATACAACTTTGAAAACCTCAATCGTGCACCACAACATTGCATTAATATGGGGGTTTATTGGAACATCTGTTTTAGACCCCAGGTAGGACCCAAAGTCTCAGCTCTCTGACTAAGGCCTGTAGTTTCCATTCTCTGTGAGGCACATATGAGCCTTTGTTTGAACAGCCATCTGCCGTGTAATTGTAAGATCTCATCAACTATATGCAGGGATTCTTGTTCATTTTTCTGTAGGAATGACAATATGACCAGGATAAAAAATTTGGATTTAAAATACGACAATATGTTTTAATTATGTACTTCTCAAAGTGTTTTTCAAAACACTTTGAGAAGTACATAATTAAATAGTAACAAAAAATATATATCTAAGTAATACAAAATGAAAGAATGAGATTATTTTTCCTAAGGATTAATACTAATATTATGGAAAAATCATCCTTGTTCTTATAAAAGAAAGTCTGAACATAAAGAATTTTTAGAGTCAAAAAGTGTGAGGACAAGAGAGATAGTGTCAAAAAGTCCAGTTAGCTTTCTTAAAGGTACTTGACAACATTCTTCAATTAAAGATTTTGGAGAAATGGAAAAAAAAACCCAAAGGGGGAGACCATTAGTCTTGTAAGTTAATTACTTGTTGGAAGATAGAAAATCAAGGATAGGAATAATTACATTTCTTTCACAGTGTATAGAGATCACCAGTGGAGATCTACAGGGACCTGTTCTAAGCCTTTCCTTCCGAAAATACTAATAAAGTCATAGTATGTTGAAAGTCCTGGCAATATTTGCTGAATTAATTATCAAATTCACATTTGAAAAGATAAAATCAAATTAAATTCAGCACCAACAAATGGCAATTATGTACATGAATAAACCCCCCTATCTTTGATTACAAGGTAAAAGTCCCAGGGTAGCTATAACAAAAAAGATATACTAGACATAAAGCAGTTCCATCAAAACACTGTTGCAGTACTTGGAAGTGGTCAAAAAACCACAATTGGATATTAGCAATTTCTAGGAGCAATTTCTAGCAGATTGCATGAGATAGGACAGAACCAAAGCTCACTAAATGATTTTGTCATGACTACAACAATTTTTGCTCTTGCAGATTTCTGGATCCATTGAAGTTTCAGAAAGCATCGTAACTCTAAAAACAAGTTGACTTTCATAACACTGTCTTCAGTTGTCTTCAACTTCCAAACTCCCTGGCACAATGAAAAAGAATAGGGTGAGAAAATAATTAGAGAAAATATAATCAGGAAAATATCCTAAAATGTTAATAATGTAATAAATTTAAGTAATGGTGCAGCTATTTGGGCTAAGGCTATTGGGGATAGAAATTTTAATGATTGTGTAAATTGGATTGACAGCAGTAATAGAAGGCAACAGACAATTTCCTTAAAATTCCAATGAAATTGTGAAAATGTTGAATGCAGCTAGACAAAATTGCACTATAAACAGTGGATTTGTTTCAGGGCTTTATGTAATTGATATATATTTCCTGATGTACCTTATCCTATCCCAATTATAATTAAATAAATGACTAAACTTTATTTTCTAAAATGGATTCCAAGACAAAAGTGTTAGCTGAGCTGTGCACTGACTGAAAAAATATTCTTTGCTGAAGTGCTTGTAGAGGATTTCTAACTTCCCTTGGAACATTCATCTTTAAGGCAGACATCATAAAATATTAATAAATAAACAAACACTGACCCAAGTGAAAGGAGGATAGAAAAGACATATTTGTAGTAAAAAGATTTGTACAGCCAAGGGTTAAGATGGGTCAAGCCAAAACTGTCAGCACCACAATGAAAGAACCTTGATATAATCCCCTAATACAGCACTAACATCTTGCCATAGTGGTGAACTTTGTGACCTCAGCAAGATCTACTGCAATTTCACAAGAGAACTCTGTGTTGACCTATAACCCTACTGATTGACACAGCAACATATGAATGACACAGATGTGCTACCAGGTAGAATTGTAAGCTTCTTCTGGAATTTTTCAAATCCCATTGTTCATTGCTAAGGAACAGGAATAAATTAAATACATTTGGTATGACACAGAAGTGTCTCAGTTATAAAAAGGAGAACATCAGAAGGTGTCATGAGCTGAATGTAAGGGAACATTATTACATAAAACATGTCATGCATATCATCAGCTGCACTTTTGAACACTACATCTTCAAAATCATGAAGCACTTTTTTAGAAGCTGTCATGAGCCATTGCACAGACTTTGGTCTTTCAATACTCAACAGCTTGGAAAAGTTGATTTTTCAGTATTTTCTGAATCATTCAGGACCCAGACAAATTTAATTTAAAGACCCTTTACCCTTTCTGTGAGAAATCATTTTTTAGGGATAGACAGTGTCATCCCTAGTATTAATAGAGTAGTATACACATTTACATGAATTTAGTATCAGAAAGTACATAGCAGGCTCTTATTTAGAGAGTTTAATAGACAAATATATGTATTAATAACAAAATACTACAGTATATGTTAAAGCATAATGGTCTCTCTAGAGTGAGTAAAAGATTAATATATTACAATTGGCTAATTAAGAAATCATTTGTGTTCCCCTCATGTTGGTAAGATATATATATATGTAATGATTTTCATTAAGCAGAGGCCTCCCTATCAAACAAACATAACTTGGTAGTAGGAGACAAATGTATAGGCAAGTAAAAAGAAAGAACATTCAAGGAAGAACATTCAAGGTGATGAAAGAAAGGAAGGTTCCTTTCTGCTGCTGCTTTCTTAGCCAAGGTTATACTTTTCTTAAAGGATAATCTCATAAGTAAGGGACCTTTTTTGTTAAATGTATGTAAATACAGTATTTATTACAAAACTTATATATATATATATATATATATATATATATATAAATGAAATTACATTTTCGACAGCGTTTGAAGATTTTAACTTCTACCTATTTAAAGTGGCTATGCTCAAAATTATTACTAATGTTTCCAAACTACTTATATGATTCACATTTTAAAATGGAAAACAAAGGCCATAAAACCTTAATGTATATGACAGCAGTAAAATTGAGCATAAACAGTATTTTCCTATAAGTAGAAACTATTTATTATAGAGTGACAATAAGTTGCTTCAGGATTCTGAACTTCTTGTGATTAATGTATTTCTTGTTTGCATCTGCTTCACTTCATGCCTCGCTACACACCCAAGGTGTCCATTAATCAGCACTGCTGCACAGTCTGTCATTTCTTGTTGCTTAAAAAACACAATCACTAGTGGTACGAGGCATGTAGAACTACACCAATTTTTTCCTCTTTGAGCTTTAGAAATTTTTAAGTGGCTTTTGCAAGACATTTTATCATCGTTCTAGCAGGTTCACAGGCACATGAAAGACTCGTAGAATTAGAACAGGTGAAATGTTTTTTAAGTACAGATGCCCTTGTTCCCCACTTGAGGACTTTTACTCAGTATACTATGCAGTAAGTTGTGGTAGCTTTATTTGACACTCACTCTCAGATGCAGTGAAATGATATTGAATTGCATGGTGGTTGTAGCTTAAAATATGGTATTTTTGCCACAATGAAGCCTCCCAGGATGACAATAGCATCACCATGAAGTTCATAAAAAAATGGAAAAGAGACACTGAAATCTCAAATATATTCTGTCAAATATTACTGGGGGAAAAATATAAATTTTTTATTGATTTTTTGCACAAATACATTAAGAACCCTAAATTTCCTAATCTATTGATTTCTTCATTTTCTAAGGGACTATCTCATACATTGCAGTGTCAAAAGAATAAAAGAATTAAAATAAAAACAATACATTCTTTTTGACGTTCTTTTTATCAAAACAGAAATATATTGGTTAAAGCAAGAGGAAAAAACAGAAGAGTTTTAGTTGGAATAGGATAGAGTCATTTAATTTGGAAGGAACGTATAGTGATCATCTGTATGTGCCTTTGGGAACTGTTCTTGTACCCAGCATAGGTCTCTTAACTGGTCTTTTGAGACTGAGATAGGGTGATGTTTTTACCATGGACTCTAGCCTGTCCATTGCTTCTTTTTGTGTCTTGGACATAACGTTTCCCATATTGACACCGGATTGGCCCTGAAGGAGTATTTAAACAAAGTTCCTACCTGACTTTAGAGGTCAGCTTTTCTCCTCGGTCTCCTGTGTTCCCATCTCCAACCAGCACACACAGGTTTCTGGATCCAAGCTGTTTTGTCTTTTCCCCAGGGATTTTTTTCTTCTTTTTTTCCAGCTTTCCACTGCTTTCTTCCTTCAGGGAGGTCCTGACCTAGCAGTTGGTATTTCCTCACACAGGGCACCATTTTTGACAGTCTTGGCTTCTTTTTCTCTGCCAAGGTCAGGATGAATAATACACGGGAAACAGATTTAGAGTTTGAGCTTGGATGTTTATTGTTTCTTATCTATTTACAGACTCATGAGGCGTGAGCTCTAACTAGCAAGTTGGAGAAATGAGATAAAATGGAGTACCTCTGACCCTTTGTAAGGTTATTTAAATGATAATTACCCATTAACAAGGTGACACCTATATTATTTATACTTTTGACCCAATAATGACCACCCAAGGACCGCAATGCGGACCTTTTGCACTCAGTTACAGAAAACCACCCAAACCCATGAAGAAGGAGGAAGAAGAAGGTGAAGAAGAAGGACTCTACACAAAATCCAGACTCCTCCATCTTGACCCACATGTATTACTATATACTAAAATCCCAAATCCCAAGTTTCTAGAATTCCAACAATCATCCAGTTCAACTGCGTGACCACTTCTGGGCTCATGAAAATGTATAGCGTGTTGTTAAGGGCATTGTCCAAATGCCTCTAAACCATGAACAGCCTTAAGGCACGGACACACTCCCTCTTAATCCAATCCCAGTGTTTGACCACCCTCTCAGAAAAGAAATACTTCCTAATATACAGCCTAAATCTCCCCTGGTGCAGCTTTGAGCATTACCACTCTTTTGCTGAATGCAAAGGAGAAGTGATCAGCACCTCCCTCCACAATTTTTGTCTCCTAGGAAGCTATAAGGTGCAATGACATCACCCCTCACCCTCCTTTTTTCCAAAGTCGATAAACCCAGAGTCCTCTAGCCACCCTTCCTAGGATGCTCCCTCCAGCCCTCTCACCAATTCTGTTTTCCTTCTCAGGACACATTCAAGGATTTTCACTTTCCTTCCTAAAATCACCAGAACTGCGCACAGTATCATGATGAGGATGCACCTACACAGAATCCAGTGAGATAATAATTTCTTTGTACCAACCAGTTCTAGAATTTAGTCCTTATTCTTTTAGAAAACTGGAGAATGTTCTCTTTCTTTGGATACTAACAGAGAGAAATACAAGCATCTACATTTATGCTAATGGCTTAGGAAAAGCTCTATTTATCTTAAGCATACAAAAGTTGAAAAAAGATCGTGAGCAGCTTTTAGGAAAATTAACTTATGTAACTTATTTCTGTTTCCAGACTCTTTCGAATTCGTAACAGTACGTCTTTAGAAATTGAAAACCTTATTGTCAGGGGCAATATGTGACAGGAGCCATTGTAATACTGATTTAAAACCCCCACCAAACTGTACATGAGAACAGAAAACTTTTCATTTAATATCAGTGTTCTTCAGAACCACCAGTTCAACAAGAATTAGAACAATTAAGCTAAAGAGCAAAGAGGATAACCATTTCCCGGCCACAAACCAAAGCAGCGAAAAACAAGAGATTTTTTTAAATTGAAGAATTATTAACTGCAGTTGTGCTCTGCCTGGATTCAGAAGCAGCACTCTACATTCATTATTTATTTCCTAATACTGAGATTAATAAACTAGACATATGCTTCACACAAGGATATACAATAAATTCCTAGAGATTGCATGTTTTTGTGTCTGGGAGGTGACTTTGAAGAGAAATTTGCACATTGGAAGGTATTTTTCTATGGTTTAAATACAAAGACAAATGTTTTTGCTGTATTGTACATGAAAACACAAAACTCCACATTTGCCAGCTACTCAGGGTAGGCCATTACAACCTTGTACGCAGAAGATCTTTCCAGCAGGACAGTCTCATGATAATATGCTGCATTGCTTGGCTAAGTTTAATTGATGAGGAACTGAAGTGGAAAAATATTTGATTCCAAATTCTTCCTGTATTATGCTCTGTATCACCAGTTTCTCCTGATCTCCAGAGAGCAAGTAAATCAGAGAATAATTTTAATGCATGTTTTGCTCAAAATGTCTTGAAAGTCTGTTGCAATTTGAAACAGGACTTATTAACAACCTTCTAAATGAATTCTAAACCTAACGATTACAAGTAGGATTTTAGTATTTTATCTTGTCCTAAGTTGATATAAATTCCATTGTTTAACTGTTTTAAAGAAATTAATCCTATAAAAATGTTTCTTGAGATTATGCTATTAAAATAAATGAGCATTGTATTAATGGATGTTTTAGGCATGCCCAAAATTGAAATTGATAAAGAACGCTAAAAAATTCTATTGTCAACTAAAATTTTCTTGTTTAGTATTCAGACTCCAGGGAGAATTTTTATGTCATTATGATAGGATGTAGTTTGTGTGCACAGCATGTAAATAATTTTCCTAACACATAGACCTTGATAGATATGTAGCATGCCATTTCTATAAAGACTTTTCATCCAAAAAATAAAAAGAAAATACATGGATATGTTTTACATGGTAAAGCACACAGAGTTGACTTTGGTAAGTACAAGCAACTGCTTTGAGAAGAGCCACATCAACTGCTTATTCAAAGCAATTTGTTGAATATTTATGATTAAAAATACATTTTCAAGATGAGAAATTTATGCAGAGCATTCACAGATTATTCAACTACTTTGAATAGTAAGTAACCTCTTTTTATTCTTTAGAAAATGTTTCTATTCTTTATTAGTGGGAGCTGTGAGCTTTGGAGTGTTCGTAGCATCTGTACTCCCACCAAATAAGATTATTTTTAGTTGGATTGCTATGGCAGAGGACATAAAAGGTATGACAGCTGAAACGTGTGCCTTTATTGTATGCAGATAATAAATACAACAAAATTACAACAAAAAAGTAGGGTATAGGGTGGAGAATGGCATAAATTTATGACTGACATAATATATCTTTATGGAATTTTTTAACAAAAACTTTATTTCATATTCTTGGCTTGGTCTATTTTTTTTTACAAATTTAAAATAAAAAGAAATTATAAATATATTTGCATAAACAGGTACAAGTTTAGCAGTCACCAGAGAGAGGGTATGAGAGAGATTTACATAGTTCATAGGAGAGATCATCTGAGACCCAAGCTACCAATGCAGCAAAAGGGAAAGAGCATTCATTAGAAAATACATTTTTTAAAGTGTGCAGGATTCCACCAAAGCTGTACAAACTGGCTCATGTCTACCACTTTCAGCCCAATATTACAAACAAAAATATTGTTTGACACCTTTAATTACAAAAATCTATTTAGATTTTAATGTCTGAGAGTAGGTGTCCTGGTTTGAACTGGATTAGAGTCAATTTTCTTCTTAGTAGCTGGTACAATTCTCTGGTTTTGATTTAGGATGAAAATAATGTTGGTAACATATTGATGTTTCAGTTGTTACTGAGCAGTGTTTATGCTAAGTCAAGGAATTCTCTACTCCCCATCCCACCCAGCCAGCAAGGAGGCTGGGGATGCCCATGGAGTTGGGAGGGCACACGGATGATCCCAGCTGACCTAAGGGATATCCCAGGCCATGTGGTGCCATGCCCAGCATGTAGAACTGGGGCAAGAAGGACAGGAAGGATGTTCAGAGTGATGGTGCTGTGATGGCCCACCTTTAAGGGCGAGGAAGCACCTCAGATTTGTGAATGCACTTTGGCAAAAGTCAGAGGATATGGACACAATTAGAGACTGTTCTTAGTAAATTACACACTTGGTATGGAAATTGATATATTAATCCCTGATCTACTATATAAGCACACAGTAGTGCATTTTCGATAATGGGGTAGGTTGAAAGGGAAGAGAGAACTTAAAGAGGGAGACGTTAATTAAGGAAATACAGAGAGAAAGAAAATAAGAAAGAAAGAGGAAGAAGGAGAGGGAAAAGGGAGGAATAAAGAAAGAAAGGGAGGAAAAAAGAGAGAAAACAGAGAGAAAAAAAGATCGCCAGTCCTGGTTCCAGCATCAATCCAGCTGATGAGATGTCCATCCTGGTTTCAGAGATAATCCAAATGATAAACTGATTAGCATTGATCCAGCTGTGTCAGGCTGGTCAATGAGCTGTCCAGGGTCCTGTGGATACTGCCTGAACTTGGCAGGGTGCCTTTTTATGGAGAGGTTACTCAACCCAAAGGACAGGTTTTGTGCTCTCCATGTAAATTAGTTGCATATGTTACCAACATTATTTTCATCCTAACACCTTTCTTTCAGGTGTTTCTGGAAATGGATCAGAGAACTTTGGTGATCTTAATTCAATTTTATTGTCCATGTCTACTTCCTACCACTCATTTCTGCACTTGCAATGTACTGTGTTGTGGTTCTTTCGCACAGAAAATTTCTGCCCTATTTCCACCTGTCCCCCCTTCTTCAACCAAATATTGTTCTTTCTCACAGCATCTTAATACCAATAATCCATGGTTACTACCAGAGATTCTTGTCTGTTATTACTAAAAGTCCTTTGTTGGCTCCACAGCCATCTGGTTATTGGTGTTTGAGATATGCACTTCAGCCCCTTATCTTCTGGGAACTGGGAGCTCAGATGGGTCTCACTTTGCACCAATGTTCATAGGATTGCAAGAGAGTGGGCTTTAGTCATAGCAAGTATCCATCCTTGCTGCAATTCAAGTCAGTAACTTTCTCTGAAGTTTTAACAAAAAAGTTATTATTCCATTTGGGTTGTTATTCAGGAGAGAAAAATAAGTTTCTCAAGGCTGTTCATTAAAAAACAGATGCTCATTAGACAACACAAGTTCCTGGGAGCTTGTGTTTCTCATAAGCTCAAGAGGGGCTTAGTCCAGCTGCAGTTTGTCAAGGCCAAAGCCTAACAAGCATTTCTCAAGTCACAGTAAGGCTGGGGAGGAGAGGGATGCAGCACCACAATCCACTCTGTGACTCAAGTCAGCTTCTCTGTGCATTTGTCTTCCCAAGTCATCGTTAAGTGTGATTGTACCCTGCTCTCATGGGGATGACTGAACACCTGCCTGCATATGTGAATTTGTGAATTAATTCCTTGATTTACTTTGCTGGAGTGTGTGGCTTTTGATTTCCCTATTAAACTGTCTTTATCTCAACCCATGAGTTTTCTAGTTTTAACCCTTCTAATTGTGTCCAACATCCCACTGGAGGAGTGAGCAAGAGGCTGTGTGGAGCTAAGCTGCCAACTCGGGTTAAACCACAACAGTAGGAAAATGCCAACATCTGATACAAATCCTTTGGACATAAACATAATAATAGTATAATACTTGATGTTTTGGCTGGCTTTAAGCCAAAGCACTCATTATTTATTCAGCAAGCTGAAGAATCAGCTCCAGGTAAAGGAGTAAAAAGCCATTGTATGTGGTGATGGTGGAAGGAAGAATAATTAATTTTCTCGAGATATTGAGATTTACATAGATAATGAAACAGAACTACAAAACAAAAAAGTTTAAATCTCATTATTTTAGTGAATGCTACCAAAAAATGAAATTCCAAAACTCAATCTCAAAGAAAATAAACAAAAATTCCCCCAGAAAACTATCAAAAAAACTCCATTTTAATTCCTGCCTCAGCTACAAAGTATACTGTGGTATTCTTATGAGTTACATGACAAGCCTTTTGTCACTACTTTTTGGTAATGATTTAACTCTCATTTATGACATCTTGCACAACCCCAAAACTTAATATGTATAGTGGTAAGCATTCACACCTATGGCTGATATAAATGGGAGAGTGAGTACCTTGCAAAGGTAACAACCCACATTGTCATATTGCTGGGTGGCAACAGGTCTAAGACATGCTGCACAACCAGGGCCACATAAGAAATTATTGGTTCAGGCTTGTCCTTATTTCTGAAATGTTGTCATACACCAAAAAGGGCATCCATAAATGAGACATCAGGTCTATTACAGTTTGAAATTTCAGGAAGAAAAATAACTGCCTATATATATGGTACAGCATTTCAATGAATATTAGTAAATATAGTGGGATTGCCTTGAAAATATGTAGGAAAGACATGTATCAGTCTCTGTTCTGGGTTGCCACTAAGTTATTGTACTGAAGTTATCATGGATCTTATGGGGTTCAGGAAATGACAGGTTATCATAAAACACTATCAAAGGTATTAAGTGATGTTTCCTGAGTAACATAAATCCTGGCATCCTTTAATTAAAGTGCTTAACTCACTTTCTTAAGAGATATTCTTTTAAGAATCTTGTTGGCATAATCATCTACCTCATTAAACTGTTTCCATGCCAGTGTGACTGAACTCCTGTCAACAGAGTCAAAGCAAAGCAGAACTTGTGCAGTGAGGTGAAGATTCAGGAGTAACATGAGTAAAACAATCAAACTGAACTTTCACCTTGTCAGAGTTGTTTCTTGTTAATTTTTATAATAATTATGCTGAGCTAGATACATAGGAAGATTTAAGATCTGAAAAGAATGGTGTAAAATTGCTAGTTTCCTTTTTTTTTTTTTGGGCAGGGGGGAAAGGTGTTAGGTTCTTTCCATCTTTAAAATAACCTGCCAGCTAGCTTCTGGAACTCATTATATTCAAGTAATGAATCTAAGCAGCACAATGACCAGTGAGCATTCCAAAGTGGAGTTTACTCCCAACAAGATTATGATTAGGAACTTCCATCAGACATTTCCTTTACAGTGACAGAAAAAGGCTGCAACTTTGGTCTTCACAAGATCTAGCCGAATAAACTTAAGAGGACATGTACTACTGAATGATATTTTTCATCTTGAACAAATTAAATCCTGAAGTTAGAAGCAAGTATTACCCCTTGCTTGAAACACTCAGGAAGTCAGCACTTGAAAATGTAGCTTGCTACCCTTTATTTCTCCCAACAGAATCAGTTAACTCACTGGGAACTAGAGGACCAAACTCCATGTTTTCAGAGCTGTATTCAAATCCACATTACCAGTCTCCATATGCCTAGGCATCAGAACTGCAGTACTGTGAAGCAGCCCATGCAATCCCACATGTTGGAGCTCTTCCTTTTTCCTGGAAATATTTCAATATTCTTTGAGTTAGAAAAAGAGTGGGTGTAGGTGGATGTGTCAAATGTGCCCAGGCTGTTGCTTGCACTGAGGTCAGATAGCATAGAAAAGTCTTCATGCTTGAGCTACAGCTCTCATCCTCCAAAGGGAAGCAGCTGCATGAAGACTGTCCTCTAGAAACTGTTCCCTCTCCATGATAACTTCCATCATTTGCTCAGGAATTGCTTAGGGAAGTTCTTGTTGTCCTGGAAAAAGGCAGCACCAGTCACATTTTAAACAATTTAATATTATAATCAGAGTCCAGTACTTTTCAAGTCTCTTTGACGGTTGTTTTTTTTTTTTTTTGACCAATACAAGCATAACCTCTGTATTAAAGTGATACCACAACTCATAGATTTGGGTGCATACAAGAAGACTAAGAAGATCCTAGTGACAGTAAATATTTAAAACGGATGTACTATGTATTTTAGATACATCATCTTAAATTATGACTTTCAACAGATCAGACATCTGAACCCTTGGCTGTGGGGAGAAAAGTGACAATAGGAAGAAAGAGTTGTCACCTGGACATAGAATCATGTGCAGTATTGGCTGATGACTACTCATAAAATGTTACTGGATGGAGCCTATTCCCTTGTGTTGGTTGCCTCCATCATTTTTTGCAGGGTGATGAAATTGTCTAAACCTCCTAGAAAATAAAACAAGGCAGTCAGGCCAGAGTAATTTTCTTATCCTCTTAAAGAGATTTCTCAAGAGTGTTATAGTACACAACACTCTACATCGACTGGATAAACACCACCACAATTTTGACAATTATACACAGACATAGGGGCCGGCAGAAGTGAGGATGAAAGGTCTTGATTCCTGGGCAAGGCAATATCATCCCCTTTTTTGTAAAACTAGCTTTTGATGTCAAAACCACACATGGATGTTTATCCAAAATATAGCAAAACACCCAAACATATGCCTGGACTTTTTAATAGTTTCCATTTATCAAAACACTACAAAACTAGAAAGGGAGACAGGACCCCTGCCTTGAAGAGTTTACAGTTTATTTTGGGGGCATTAAATGTATCTTAATTTAATATAGCCTGTCTCATGACTAGCAGAAATTATTACTTTGTAATTTAGTAATCTCATTTGGAAAGATACAACAGAGCTGTGGAAAAACTGTGTCATTTAACTTTTCAACAATTGTGTATGTGATTCAAAGATGACAACTCTATGAAACCAAAATCCATTTACTAGATTTATTCAATACTTCAAACTCCTTTGCATACTAGGAGAAAATTTGGAAAATGGAAAATCTTGTAATTTTAATGTACAAAATTTCAAGCTTGAATATCTGCTAAAAGACTCCTCAAGAGTGACAGACTGTTATCAGTGTGTGTAAGATTCTGGAAGGACTAAATGCAAAAAGGGAATGAATGAAAATGTGCAAAAGAGAAATGGTACTTAAACCCTATTTTTGTGCTTCTGATAAAGTTAAAATATGTAAGATTGAGCTAGAGATGGAGAAAAATAAAAAAAGAAATATAAAGAATATTTGAACTTCATCAGATAACCTGAATCAGTGGAAAATGCATTTGCATGAGTAAAACACATGCATAACGCAAGTGTTACTAAAAATAAAAGCTAATTTTACTGTCATTTTATTCCCTTGTACTTCATTTAGTTCATATTCTAACACAAAAGAAAGAAAGCTAATGCAAGCTTATACAGAACTGCTTTCATGATCCTAGTTATTACCATAACTGTATTTCTGTCAGAAGTTATTGGTAAGCAAACTATTCCTTGCACATTTTTATTGTTTTCCTCCACTGATTTATGTATTGCCCCCATATTGCATTACTCCCACACTGCATTACTCACACAGCTTTTTCCTCTCACCTACTGAAGTTCCTATGAAATAGTCTTTATTGATCACTTTTTTTTTCATCAGCTGGGTGGGTAGATATGATAGTTTTCCTGAGCTGCTGTGTTAAATGTAGTCTATTTCATTTAGACCTGTAGTAGATGGAACACCTGGAATAACTCTGTGTCATTTTCATCAAAGCTTTCTGCAAAACTAAATCAAACAACTGTTTTTTAAAAAAAAAGCTGGGGAGGGGGGAAAGGGAAGTGAGGATTAGATGCACATCATGAAAAGAAAGAGTTGTCCTAACACCTATTTTAAGAATTTATTTCACCTTCTGAGTGTTCCAAGATGCCTGGTCATCACAGGCTCCTTTTCCTTTCCCAATGACAGCCATCACGCTGACAAGGTCATAAGAGATGAAAATGCAAGGTGCAGTATACTCCACAGTTAAAGCTTACTGCTTTGGGACAAGGAGACCTTGCTATTTTCTAATCTCAAGATGCCAAGAAAACATAAAACATTTTGAGCCTCTGACTAGAACTCACTGGTTATTAAATGCATTTCAGGGAATTATTGTCATGCTGGATGCTGAACTGGGGTATAGCAACGAGATGAAAATTCTTTTTCTCCCAACCCTGCCCCAGTCAGACACATCTATTAGAACACCAAAACCAGCATGGGATTACTTATAGGCTGCACCAGACTGGAGTCTTATCTTGATTATGCCACTGTAAATCTAGAGTAACTCTACAGAAATCATATTTTACTCCAACAAAAATGAACATCTGGCTTCCCACATGAAATCTTTGATTTTCAGGTCATGATAGCCGTGACATTAGGCAACATTAGGAAAGTCTCAGGGTTTTGTAAATCATTGCAACATGATAGAAATACACAGAATATGGAGCTTGACACAGTCATTTCTGTACGTAATACCACTTGACCTGATAATTCTGGAAAATAAATTCCATGAGGCTATACAAATTTAAAATTAATGAATTGTTGGATGAGCAATAGACATAACTTGTTTCTTATAAATTTGTTTTCTAGACCTTCCTTCCTGTGAAATAAACTATGCTTGGTTCCTTTCTCCTTCTCTCTTTCCCCTAACATTGTCTAGCTTGCACCAATATGATAATTTTACCCTCAAATTCCACCCAGCTCCCTGTGGTATACTCAGTACTGGCAGCAAGAGTCAGCATATGCTCCACAAGACACCCAGCTGCTCTACAGGTATTGCTGGATAGACAGCAGATGAAACAGAAAATATAACTATCAAGTCCATTTTACAGCCTTCCTTCACCAGGAGAGAGAAACTCTCCTGTAACTAGTGATTTTTTGCTAAGAGGCTGGAAATTCAGACTTGTGAAATCTCTAGCCTTCAGCTGTACTTTTTAAAACTCAAGGCTTTTATATATTGGTTGAGGTAACTGGCAGAAAACAGTAATTTCTGTCTTCCCTTAGT
This sequence comes from Argya squamiceps, assembly GCA_037834095.1. Lineage (NCBI taxonomy): Eukaryota > Metazoa > Chordata > Aves > Passeriformes > Leiothrichidae > Argya > Argya squamiceps. Next base: position 99,950,414 of record JBBMKD010000145.1, on the reverse strand, counting down.
TTGTTCTTAGTTTAGGAAGTCATAATAAATACAGAGTGGGTATTCCTTCTGTGTGGGAGCATATGATAATTCATTAGAAAATTTTTCTTCTTCCTGGCCTTATTTAGACCTATATAGCATCTCATCAATTCATTAAAGGAAGTGTGAAATTATACTTCTAGGAGCCCACTTCTTCATTCTAGAGCATGATCCTATCAGTACACATAATTTCTCAGCTTCTTAAAACCTTAAAAAAAGGAAAAGTATTTACAGTAAAATCTCCCTGCTTTTTTCTAGACTTAAGCTCACAAAGAATATGAAAATATATCCAACCAAAACCATGTCTGCCCAGCAACATTTCAGGATAATGAAAAAAGTAGATCTAAAGTATTAAATCAGTAAATTGTTGAAATTTTCTCTTAACAGGCCATTTTTTCAGACATTCATTTCTCAATTACCTTCTATTTCTTTCAGGTTTAGATACCTAAACTTTGTGTCTCTGGAAGAGAAGAACCTCATGAAAAAATTTCTTTCCTTCTCCACCTACCCCATGAAAAGCTGCAAAATTTTCTGCTTTCCTCTCTGCTTTGAAAATTTGTTGCATTACTTCTTCAGTGGCGTCCATTTAATTTGCTGAACCACTTCTGTAAGGCAGCATTATATTTGCTGTTAGTGACATCTTCTTATTTACGTTTTGGCCAGACATTCAGTCTGCCCCAGTCAATGGAGACTGGAGCTCTATCACTGAATACTTTTTGATAGATTTCCAGAAGTTATGTTTTAAAATCAAAAAGTCTTCAGAAGGGAACTATAAGCCCCCTTCAAAGCCAAATAGTGAACTCTTCAGAATAGGTTACTGTCTTATTTAAGATCTCGTCACAAATTTGAAAAGTGTCTGACTTCAGAAGGTTTTACTTTAATTCTTACTTATTCATTTACATAAAAGTCTAAGTGAAAATTAAGCCCTTTATGTCAGTAGCCATGGGTGTTTTGTTTTCTTGTGTTTTCCAAGCATGCAAGTCTTGAAAATTCAAAAATACCAGAGAAAAAAATCCTAAAAAACATATGCAGGCAGTAAATGCGAGGAAGCAAATGAGTGAAAAGCAGATTACAGATGCTTAATTAAATATTCAAAGGATTTTTGTTTCTTTGTCTCTTCAGTATTCCAAAACAATCAGCCTTCCTGAGAAAGATGCATATTTTTATATTAGAAACTAAGTTAAAAGAGGGATCTTATCTCACGTACAAATGCAACTTAAGGTTATCAGGCTTCATATATTTCAGTTTTGAACTGTATTGTGTTTGTGGACTCTCAGCTGCTTTATCATAAACAACAAATACATTTTTTCTCATAAAGGTAACAACACTTATGAGAACTGAAGCCTCTGTCTTGCTCACTCACGACTGATCTTTCATGAAAAGCTCACTATCCATCATGCTCAAGTACAGCCAAAATTTTATTTTCTTAAGAACATGCTATTCTGCATTTCCTCCTATGAATATCCAGAAACCCAGACCTTTGCTGACACTCTGGTCTACAATAACCATGTGCAAAATATACCCTCTGCTTCACAGAACAGACTGTAACTGCCCCCAGGAAAATGAGGCAATGTTTGTTGCTCTTTACACATGCTGGTACAGGTTTATATATACAGGACACAAAACAAAAGATGATTTCTTTTTTTCCATTCAATTCCAAACATTCCTCCTCAAAAAATTGCATAGGTTTAAATTAACTCCAGAAAGAATAAATCAGTCTCTTCTATTCATGGGATAAAACCTTTGTCCCAAAATTTGGGAAAATGCCCTAGTTTCAAATATCAGTCCCAGCCAGCATGGGCTCATGAAAGGCATGTCTGGGTCAACCAGTTTTCTCTCTTTCTAGTACAAGGTGACCCATTTAGTGAATGAGGTAAGGCTGTGTATATTTTCTACCTGGACTTCAGTAAAGTCAGAACACAACATTCTCCTGAAGAAACTGGCTGCTAATGGTTTGGATGGGTGGGTGCACTCTTTGCTGTGTAAAAGAATAGACTGCTCTGCTTCATATTTTTGTTGTCAACCTAGAGGTTGGATCAAGTGCAGACTCTTTCCATTTGCAAACTGCACCAAGTTGAGTGGGAGTGTTGATCTGCTGGAGGGCAGGGAGGCTCCCCACAGAGAGATCTGGACAGGCTGGATCAATAAGCCATGGCAAATTCTACAGGGTACAACAAAGTGAAAAGCTGAGTCCTGCCCTTGGGTCACAACAACCCCACGCAGTGCTGTGGACTGGGAAAGAATGGCTGGAAAGCTGCCTAGCAGAGAAAACCCAGCTGGTGCTGGTTAACCTCTGGCTGAACCTGAGCCTGTGTGCCCAGGTGGCCCTGAAGGCCAATGGCACCTGGCCTGTATCAGCAACACTGTGGCCAGCAGGACCAGGGCAGTGATTGTCCCCCTGTACCCAGCACTGGTGAGACTGCACCTTGACAGACATTGAGGGTCTGGGGTGTGTCCAGAGAAGGGCAGTGGAGCTGGTGAAGGGTCTGGGGAGTCACTTTGGTGTTGCTGTGATACTCAGTCAAGAAAAATCATGTAACTAATTATTTTCTTCCCATGGTTTGTGTTTTGTTTTTGTGGGGTTTTGTTTGTTTGTTTTTGTGTTTGTTTTTTTGTGGTACACATTTCTATTTTAAACTTTTTACTGTTAGTATATACTTCTATAAACACTAGAGTTTTATTCTCTTGAAGTGGCATTGATTTGGACTTTAGGGTTTGATGCCACTGAAATTCCTCTGGTGATGATAGCTTAACTGGTTCAAATGCAAACTTAATATGTGGTCACGTGAGATATCACAGAAGTGTTTTATTTACAAAATTCATAGGTCGCAGCAATCTTTTCTCTATTTATTTTATAATATTAAGTGAAAACTTCTTACATTGGTGCATGAGTCCTGATCTGTTTGATTCTTCTGTTAAATCATATTATATTTTAAGAAAAGGGACACACAAGACTAATAAAAGCATTTCTAGAAATGTACTTTAAAATTTATAAAAATCACTACTTACCTGTTAAATAATGCCTATTAAATGGTCATGATCAGTTTTAAAGACTGCATTTCCTTTTTGTCAGTGAAACAGTACAAATGAAGAACATAATGTGTGTTCACTGAATGATTTGATTATGAATTTTACACAGCTAGCAGGAATTTCTCCCAGGCCTGAAATTCTGGAATAAAACTAACTTTGGATATGAAAATTTTTATTTTAGTAGTTTTCAGTTTGCATGGACATGAAGAAAAGCTTTAATAAGTAAGAAAAGGAAAGAAAATGACGAAAACAAGGAAAAACCCCCACACAATTTGAGAGTTGACAGAGATTCTGATTTCAATGTTGGGTTAGTTTTTACAGAACTACTAAGCTCAGGAACTCATTTTTACCTAAAGCTCCAATTTTCATTAAGGTCCTAAATTTCACTTGAAACAAGTGTTGATGCTCTTGCATCTCAAAGAACCACAGGTGATCTTTGTCAAAATGTTTTCATTTCCATTGAAATACATACTCTTATTGGGAAAGACTCTTCTTGTTTGTTAGTGGATTTCATTTTTGTTTGTTTTCTTTTTGTTTAGGTTTTGTTGTTGGTTTTGCCTTTCTCCCCCACCCCCCTACCAAGAGGCAGACAGGGGAGGCTGCTGCATTCTTTCATATTCTGAATTAGACAAGTTTTAAGAAAACAGAAGAATACAGATAGTATAAAACCAAAAGATGGATTAGGGATACTGAAGGTATTCAGAAGAGGGGATTGTTATGTGAAAAACAAGAAAATATTGAATATACAAAAAAAGTGAGAGGAAGTTGAACCTAAACTGCTAGAATAATTAAAAGTATGAAAGGAATAAATCATAAACATTGAAGTGTAAAAACACAGTGATACAAAAAGGCAATTAATAGAAAGTACTTTTCTGAGTAGTTAGAAGCCCAGTGATCTGCATTTACAGGAACACAGACATGGAGATGACCTGAAATAATGGTCAAGAGGTGATTGCTTCTTGAAGGTTCAAAAGTTAAAAGGCTCATTTTTTGGTTCCATGATTCAAACCAGTCACATTTTTTCAGGGGAAATGGAGGGAAAGCTGTCAAGCTGTTTGACTGCTTGACGATGGTTTTGCTCTTTACACAGGGATGAATTGCACACTAAACAACCTCAATATGATCTTCAATAAATTATGCTTGCTTTTATGATGTATGCACTTGCATTTTAGAATTCAGTGAATGAGACTCTGCTGTAAACCATGCTAAAACACACAGTTTTATCAGAGGGAGAAAAGAGAAAAGGAAATAATTAAAAATACATAGATCATGTAGATTAATCTGTGATTTTTAAAGCAAGACAGAAACCAGGAAATTCTAATTTGTTTTTAAACTATGTACAAGAAACCAGCATCTCCATCTATCAGCAAACAATGTGGACATCTGAATACACACCATTAGATTTTATGCATATTTTGACTTGTAAGAGACAGATTTTCTATTTTATGATAGAGTCCTTTGGTTTTTTCTGAGATAGAGAAAATTTTCTGCATGGTGGCTGGTTTAGTGCTGTATTTTGGGATGAGGATAATGTAGGTAAACACATTAATGGCTTAAGTTTTGCTGAGCAGTCCCTACACTAAGTTAAAGATTTTCTCCCTCTTCCTCCACTCCAGCATATTTTCATCGCTTCCTCTTCTGTCCTAATAAATTGTCTTTCTCTCAATCCATAGGTTTTACTTTTCAATTCTCAACCCCATCCCATTGTGGAGCAATGAAGAGATGACAGAGATGTTTCACTATCTGTGGAGTTAAACCACAATTTTGGTCCGTGATATCTGGCAGTATATGTCTCTTGGGTTTTGGGTTGTGTGGGGTTTTTTGTGACTATTGTCTTACATTTAGTCTATCTATCAATTGATCTATCTATCTATCTGTCATATATTTATCTAGGAAATATTGGGTTAGCTTTTTGATGCAATGTGGTTAAACTCAGCTTGAAGATGTCTGATTTTTAAATGTTTTCATCAGCATCTTGATCTAAAGGGTACACTTCATGTGTTGATATAATAATTTTTGTGGCACAGGCATTGAGTAAGAGAAAATTTAAATGTATTTCAAATAATTTAGAACATCAAAGAGAATTTTAAAAATATTTAATTAAATAGGGTTTGTTTTTTTTTTAATCCAGGAGTAGGGATGAGGAGATGCAGTGTTGCTGTCTTTAAGCACTCAGCTGCTTGCTCATGCCCCCTTCTCTGGTAGGATGGAAAGAATCAGAAACCTAAAAGAGGGAAAGAAACACAAGAATTGAGATAAAAACATTTTAATAATTAAAAAGACAAAATAGGAACAATAACAACAAAAACATATAATAATAAAAGTAGTAGTAGTACGGGGAAAAAAGAGAAAACCAATGTGAAACATCCAAAGTAGTGAGTAAAAAAATGCAAGAAAATAAGGCCCAACTTGGCACAATAAAGTCATAGGGTAAAAGTTTATTTCCCTCTTTTAAACTAGTGTTTATGAAGAAGAAGAAACACAGGAGCTGAGATAAAAGGGTAATTGACTTCTGAGATATCCTTTTTTAAACTTTATTATTAGATAAAAATACAAGTACATATACTTAATGCACTATTTATTGGCATAACTGGCCTTTAAGTTTATGAACTGTATATTTTATTTCATGGTTTTTAGGATCTAATATTTAAAACTGGCTTGTGCTCAAGACCAGGAATATCCATTTTGTTCATCGTAACATAAAACAAGAAAATACTCTCTTGTGCAAAAATAATGGAGTGGGTTTAAATTGCACCCTAAGTTTTCATCCCAATTCTCATAATGTATTTGAAATGCTAAATTAATATTTTGGCCAAAATCTGATCCATGAAAGGCAGGTGGTAGTTTTTAGAATGGCTTAGATCATATTTGTTATTGGCAAAGAGCAGAATCCATGCTATAATACACAAAAACCAGAGCCATTTTCTAAACATCCTTTTTATTCTTAAATTGAAACATAAAGTGAAATTTACAACTACAACATAAGACTTGAAGATTTTAATGCTTTATTTTTGATTTTCTGGAGTTTTATGCATTAAACTCTCTTTAATACCATGCTTCAGATTGTAAATAAATTTGATTTCTTATTTATCCATCTACTTTTGGGACAATTTTGTAGATAGCTTACTGTAGATTTGGGTAAATGGAGGTTACCCTGTCATGACTTATGGGTGTCTGGAGAGGACACTTGTTAGATTTCACAGATTTTAGAGCTGCTGTTGCATATCATTCATGAGTTTTTCAGTGTACTGGGGAAATTCTAGGCTTCATTCTTTAAACAATTTTAGTATTTTTCTCCCAGGCAAACAAACACATACATGCTATTGATAGTTATTTCTCTAAAATTGAGAGAAATAAAGTCTACTTTATCACCTCCTCTTGGTATTGTCAAACTTTTCATGCTTCCTTCACATTAGATGAAAACAATTTAAAAGAGTTAAGTGTCCTGGGTAACTCCTAGCCATGCAGAGACAGAGACACGTACAAGGGAAATTAATTTCTCAGGTTCATTAATTTTTTGGACTTGAGAAAATAACAAATATAGGCTTGGACTTAGCAAGATTTTTACAGCATTAGAAAGGAAGAATATGTTTATTAGGAAGAAAAATTATTAAGCCTAAAAGCCACATAATAAGGAAAAAAGATGTTTAGAGTTCAGGTTTACTATGAAAAAGAGGGAGTTTCTTGTATGAGATGTCTATTTAGAGTATGGTGTTAAAAATGGCGAAGTCAAGGGTTTAATCCCTACATGGGCTGTTCACTTAAGAGTTAGTGTCCATGATCCTTGTGGGTCCCTTCCAACACAGAATATTCTGTTATTCTGTATTGACTTGTAATAAAGTTTCTCCATTCAGTTTTCAGGTTTTGACAATATTAATGAAATTATCACCAAGTATTAGAAATGGCACATTTGTGAAAATTGCAAAACGACTAATGGTGAGTTTCGTCTTTAATCTCAAGCAAAGTGTAGCTTCTGCAATGAGATTAAATTTCTTTCTAGAAAAAGTATTTGACTCAAAGTTTAGTCATAGGTTAAATACTGCAAGCATATTTCATAACTTCTGCTGAAAGTTATTATAAGAACTCCATCTGTGTATTTCTTTCAGTTTCTAAATTGCATATCAGTTTAGTTTGTAGGACTGTATTTCAGTCAATAAAAATTTACTACGACTCAAATTCACTTTTAAGTGGTGAGTTGAAGAATCACCTAAACTTTGTTCTGGTTCTTTTCTTCGGAAGAAAAACATTAAATGACATTTTAATTTTTTTTTTATTTACGTATGCTTTGTACCCACATGTGTGGAGTCAGTCAAAAACACAGGTTTTGCTTTGGTTTCATATAAAGAAGATGAACAGCTTTTCAAGAAATGCTGCAAAAATCATGAAGGCTGCTTTTTATGCTTCAAGTTATTATGTTCATGTAATAGCGAACCTTGTATTCAATTAGACCTTGAAGTATGAGTTTCATTTTTTATTGCAATCCATCAAAGATTTTACAGGATGAATAACAGAACTGCTAAATACGACAAACATGTCAAAGTCAGTGAAGGATTATAATCTGGTATGAATATTATAACTGTTTCATATAATAACAGTACAGTTAGAGCTGTTTGTCGACACTGTTATAAATTACCTACGCTTGGAGACTGTAGTAATATACCTATATGTATGGTTCTAAAGGACCAAAATTCAAAGGCTTTCCAGAGTGAGATATCTTCTCTAAAGTAGCTACTTATTACCCACAGTATCCTTCCTCAAATTTCAAGAATTAGGAGTGAACTGCAAACTGTCAAATGTGTTCAAAATTATTCTCTGTAACAATATGTTTTTGTTGAAAAATATTTGCATTCTATTAACACCAGAATAGCCAAAATTCAATAGAGTTACACTGAAATACTGATAAAATAATCTGGTCAGTCCTAATTGCCACTGTCACAGCAGTGTTTTTGCTTACAGAGACAGCAGTGATCATATCAAGGTTCATACTAGATAAGGGGTATGTAAAGGCTTATATTATATGCAGGGAACTTCCTAGTTCCAAGATTGTAGAAATGCAGCTAGAGACAGGCTTTCAGATGAATTCTATTCTTAAAAAAATACAGGATGTATTAACAAGATATTTAATTTTCATTCAGCCCAGAAAATATGAGAAAGTTCTGAAAAACTGGAAAACATGAAAGAAAACAGAGTGTAAGTTCACAGACATATTTATGTATGAGAGAAGTTTTTCAGGAATTGCAAACCAGTTACAAGTCTGTAGCATGATGGAATAATAATAAAATGAAGATTTTTTCAAAACATTTATACTGATAGAATTTCTTGTCTACCTGATAAATACTACCATGTGGATACGTACTTTGATTTCTCCAAGGTATTTGAGCAGCATATTAGATTTTGTTCAAAAAATATTATATTATATGTAATTATCACAGCAATGAGTAGATGCAATTTAAAAGTGATTCATTAACTACATTTCCCTACAATCCAACAGAGAAATATCACTGTAAGGCATATTTTTGAAAGATATCTGTTGGATTTTTTTTCTTCTAAATTTCTACCTATGACCTATTTGTCATGGTAACTTTCTAGTATGGCTGCTAAAGACACTGGTTGGTGAGGGAAGCACTGGTAAGTAAAACTAAAACAATTTCCCCTTTAGTACAGCTAAATCCAAGTGATTGCAAATTTTGCATTTGAGAGTAAACAATACATGTGATATACATCTATATTAATGATATAATTCTGTAATTCAGTAATTTAAAAGAAGACAGATTTCAGCATCAAAGTTTGATTCTACATAAATTCTCACTTGTATGGTTCTTGAAGAAAAATGAAAAAAAGAAAGGGTAAAAAGGAATACCAGGAAGGACGTGTTTTTAGTATAGAGAGTATGTAGAACAACGAAAATTCTCTCTGCAATTCAAGATAACAATGAATACTGTAAAATGTTAGGAACATCACCTGAAGTAGCGCCACAGTTCTTATGAGTAGCGTGGAAATCCTGATAGAAGCTCAGTTGCTACTGCTCACCTTCCTCATACCAATTAGGACAGATGCTTGTGATCTGCTGTTTTTAAGATTTCAAATTAAATCCACATTAAGTATTGCTGGAAGACAAGCTGTACAGTGTAAACCTTTATTTAAAAATGTCAAAAGACAAAAAAATTCATCAGGAAATAACTAAGGAAAACATCTGATAGTAGAGGATTTTCAGACTTTTTGGTAACTACACAGTGAAATCCATTGTTTGGAAGGTTTTACCAGCTTGGTCTTTAAATGTAAGTGATTTAACCTCAATTACTTTGTGTTGGGAAAAACTGGGAACTTCTAACACTTGAGCATGTACAACTTGCAACAGTCAAATTCTATGGCGAGGGAATAAGGCTTTTAGAGTATCAGCAAGTTGACATTCCCAGAGCTAAAATTTGAAAGCTTTAGGTTCATCAAAACTTGCAGTAGTTCAGCTTAACAGGGAAATGGAACCATATGATCCTCTTTCCTAGTACAACATTTCCTTCTGGTTATCGGATGCAGGTCCCTGAAGAGGATGGGATTTTAGAATAGCACAGTTCAGAAGGCAGCAGACCATGACCAAGTTTCATTTTCCATTGCATGAGGCTGTTGTCCTCAGAGGTAAGAAAAGAATAAGGTGCCCTTCAGTGTGCACCCTTAGAGTCACAGATGGCTTGATGTTCTCTTTTGGTTTTCCTTCATGACCTTCTTAAAAAGTATCAGATAAATGGTTACACCCAGAGTGGACCAAAAGTGTAGAACATGCTAATAAAATATATTCCTGATAAGATTATATTTCTCAAAAAATATTCCTCAGCTTGTTAGTGGCTCTGGCTGCATGATCTTTGCCCCTCTTCCCACCCCACTCTCTACCTGGTAAGAAGGATTAGAAGACAAGTAACCTCATTACTTTTGTACACCTACCTACAGTTAATATAGCCACATAGCAAATGTGAGTGAAGAGAGATGAAATATTTTTAATCAGTCTTTAGACAAAATAGTCAATATTCAGCTTCTCATCCTGGGGATTATTTTTCATGATTATGGTGCTTAAAGATTTTTCTAAGAGCTCCTGTAGGAGGATGGAATTAATGTTATTAACAATGTCATTTTCATTCTGAGTGAAAGATTTGATGTCTCCACAGTAACAGTTAACATCACTGAGTTACTAAAGAAAAATAGTTAGGAAAGGAAAGGTTTTTTTCATTTGAGGTTTATTAAGCTTTGTAATATTTTCAGTCTTCCATGCTCCATAATGTAGTTAGCTTTCCTATAAGGAAGAATAAATTCTTAAAGTGCAATCTGTAGTCATGACACTGACATAAACATTACTGTAAGGAGAAAATAATATCTTTGGGGAAAATTTTACTAAGGTGGTGGTACCTGTGGCAGGACGTTTAACTCCTGATACAGAAAAAGCTTATCTCCCCATGCCACATGGCTAGGGTAGGCTGGAATGATTCGTCATGTCATGAATTATCTCGGCTGAGAACCTCCTTAGCTGGCAAAACACATCCTGGCTTGAATGGTGAGAAAGTAAAACCGAAAGTTAGTGATTGCAGAACACAAGCATTTTTATAACTATAAAAGACCACTATGATTTTCATTAAATCAGAACTCTGTAATACAGTCTCTGAGTCTGCGGAGAGTGGTTGATGTTAAGATGTTGGCACTGAGTTACTTCCCTGGGATTGAGAGGAACTGGGAGATTCTCTGCACACCACCATCATTTGTTGGTAAGTGACATGGAACTCCTAATCTATGCTATTTCTTTCTAGCTGTAACATAAGGTACCTTTACTAATATTACCATGAACTGTATTTTTTATCTACTAGTAGTTCCTTTGTGTTATCCTGTGTAGTAAATAATCTGTTTAAGTCTTATATCTGCTTCCTTAGCCTATTCAAACAAATAATTCTTCTTGTAGTAGGCCTGTTGGTCATTATGAAGACCTTGCCAGCAAGAGTGGGTTTTGTGGTGCTGGCTGCCTCAATAAAAATTCTGTCTACTGTCAGAAACCTGGAAAGGCAGGGATTTGTCTAAGCTCTCCCCTCTCCATTTGTAATAGTATCAAAGAGGCATTTCAGTCTGGGCAGAACTGAATATGTTTTTAAAAACCAGATAATATGTGGGACATGAATTACTGACTAGGATTATATTCACAAACAAAATTACAAAGATGTAATTATTAAAACAAATAGACTTGGTCTTAAGAAGTTGTCCAATAAGGAATATGGAACATGGAATGTCCTGACTGCTCAACAGGAGAACTTTTTAGATAGCCATTGTGTCATACTAATGTTAGTGAAGGGCTGATAAAGAATTAGTCTCCTTCATCATCTGCACTGTAAAATTAATGGCAATGTGGATGACGCAGTTGTCAGGCAGTGCAAATATGATGGTTACCTATGATAATCTAGATTATATTCCTGAGGTTCATTAAGCTTCTTAATTTTTTTAGTAATTAGATAAATTACTGCTGAGTGTTTGTGGGTTGGTGGTTTTTTTGGTTTTTTGGGGTCTTTTTTGTGTGTGTGGGTTTTTTTTGGTTTTTGGTTTTGTCTCTTTTTTTTTTGTGAATATAGGCATATATGAAATTTTAGCATCAAAGTATAGTTCCTAAAAACGTATGCTGTTAAGTGATCTGTCACTTCCTGTCAAAGCTTTTGTTGTTGGAAATTTTAGTAATTCAGATAAAGGAAGCTGTAGTATATGAGAAACAAAAAGCAAAAATACTATATTTGTAATTAACTTGTTAAAAATACTTAGCAAAATAAAAATTTTAAATGTAAATATTTATGCAATGTAAATATAAACATACATATGTATAAATTGCAAGACCATTGTGACTTATTTGTGGTGTCAAACTTTATAAAAATATCAAAATTTTAAAACTACTAAATTTATGACTTAAAGCTAGCTGTTAACAGAATGTATCATTTAAAGCTGTTGACATTATAACAAGGATTTGATAAGAACTGGCTGTATGCTCCTAGAATTAGTACTTATTTAGATTCCAGTTTGAAACTCTGCTGAAGCATTCCTTTTAGGACACTCTATTGGATTAAATATATTTTCATCCAATACTACTTGAACAATAAGGAAAGTTTCAGTTTTATCTTTAGATAGATTTCATCATGTGTGAGCAATTTTGGAAATCTTTAAATGATATTTAAAATGCTTCTAGTAGGGCACAGCTGTAAAATAAACGAATTCTCCCTTTATTAACTTGTAAATGTTGTCTTTTACTACCACCTCACCTAAATCTGCTAGTTGTCTTCCTAACTCCCAAGAGGGATTAATTCCTGCAGTATGTAAATACACAAAAAACCTGTTCACCATTGGACAACATTTGCAATATCCATTTCAGATTCAAACTTTACCCTTTTTTACAGACTCCACATGTATTAGCTCTCTTCTCAGTGCTTTTCTCTCATGTGGTTATATTGCTTTTTTGACAGCTTTCAAAAGCAAGCTACAAGCTCCCTCTCCATGGCATATTTGCAGTATGTTGCAGCTGTTCTGACTGAAACTGTTGCTGGAGTGAAATGAGAAATGAGACTATGGCAGAGGATCAGACATATCTTGAATCCTTTTAACCATGCCTTTGAATTTGTAAGGGAAATCAATACTAAAGAACTGAACCTGAAATCAATTCAAGCAAAAGGAAAAAAAAATCCAACCAAACAAAACAGACAACCCCCAAACCAGAGAGAGGAGATAGAACAATCTTAAATTAACAATTTAATTAATACATTTTTTAGTGCTTGTTGGTCTCTATGCTTTGTCTCAACATGATTCCTGACTTTTTCAAATGTGGAATCTCACCCAAAAAACTTTTGTGCATTGGTTATAATTAACCAAAAAGCGTGAGATAGCCGTGAAAAAATTATGTTCAGCATTCTTTTATTTATAGACTGATGGACTGATTTTTTTTGAAACAATAAATAAATGAACATTTTTTTTCATCTATGAAGAATATAAAAGTATTGAGTATGTTTATAGAGATATTTTATATCCAACAGTATAAAATTGAATTAAGACACAGGTAATCATATTATTATAATATATCTGAAGGGCAAAACAACAGTTCAAAGTTCTAAAAAGTAATTTAGTGAAGGTCATTCATCAGATAGCTACTTCAAGCACAATGATGGAGGTATGTGCACAAATAATGGCATTTCTGTTAAATCAGAACATGGAATTAAATGTAATCTACAGAAGTGATTCATGCTCATATGAGTTCAACTGATATCATATGAGCTCAACTGATACATATTCAAATTAAAGAAGTGTCAAATTATAATTACCTACCAATGCAGACTTGTTTCAGACTTAGGAAATAAATTGCTTAACTATCTCTATGCACATATCTCTGTATGATTGACTAGCTTCTATAATCATTTATACTTTGTGTTTGCCCTTTGTGCTTTGTAATTCATTTACTTCAGTATAACCTTTTAACCCTGTTTGATACTGCAGTTATTCAAAGGAAATCCCGCATGTGTATGTATGCTTATTCTCTGCTCCAAAATTATTCATTTTTATGTTCTTAATTCTTAGATTATTCTGATTAACTACTATATTCTATATGGCAGCATGACATGTTGAAGGTTTATGATCAAGTTAAGCACCCACCTTTGTACATGTACACACACATGAACACAAATATAGAAAGACAGGAATTTCTATCTTAAATAACTGTGAACACTGCTGAAGTTTTGGAAAGAAGACTGCAGATAACCTACATGTGATTCTGGATATTTATGTAAGATGCAATAAGGATGTCTCAGTGTGATGTTCTTCATGAGGAGATAATATGCCTAAAGAATGTTTCCAAAGAAAAAGGAAGAAAATAAATTCTTGCTACACAGATACTTTTTGAAATACTGATTAATAGTATCCAGTTCATAATCTGTACACTGATAAATAGTTTCATATCAAGATAATAAAGATCTTTAAAGCTTTCCACTTATTTGGGGCCATTTATAACAATAATGCATTCAATTAAGTCCTATTTCACATGCTCCTGAATTACTGGGAGCATCTGGAGCAACTTAGAGAAATAGCAATAAAAAACTGACAGTGCAAGTTCTTTCAGATAATTCTCAGACTATTTCATAGGCATAGTGTTGAAGAAAGAAGCAGTGACTATAATAAAATCAGAGGTTAAATTTCTGGATTTTTCAGAATATATTTCAAAGTTAAGGCTCCACCATATGATATTTAAGTGGCAATATCACCATCTGAAGGCCCCATTTCAAATTAACATTGAAACACATCCTAGCCAGCCTTGTACATCTGGATTCACAGATACTCATCACTCATCAGTGGACATCAGCAAAGACTGACATGAAAAAATGTGTCAAAGAAGCTAAAAGTTCTGAAATGTGATAAGGAAATTTTTGCTGTGGTTTCCATAGGATGACACATGAAGACACCTTACTGTTATAAACTATGTCAGTCAAATGTTCTTTCCTCATAAACAAGGGGAAAATAATTTATAAAAAAAATATTAATTGATTGATTCCTCAATTTTCACATTTAAAGGCTATTCTGTACTTTACGGCAGTTATAATTTTTGAAAAAAAATTTGAACATAAATTCAGTAGTATCTGGACGTCTTCTTTTAAGTTCCTCTTAAGCAACATTATTATAACCTATTCTTTGGAAATATCTTTGCATAATTGCACAAACTCCATCTGTCACTTCATCTGGGAAAGCTGAGAAAACTTAAGAAAGTGTAGAAGTTTAGTTCTTGCTTACAGGTCTTGTTTACAGGTTTACAGAATTATTTTTTTCCTTGACTATCTGGAAAAAAAAGATTGCATACAAATAGTGGAAAGGATATGAAATAAAATATTAGGAGGATTAGAAGGATAGTGAAAGGATAAAAAATAAGCCTGGACCTTTTTACAACCTGGTATAATCTTTTCTGAGATTTTAAGACACTTTTTCTTGGTTTTGGAATGAATGATGAAACTGAACAGTAACAATTGTGTATGTGAAGAATCAGATTTTTTTCTCCAGAATGTTCTTTAGCAAGAAAAGAAGAGTTGCTATATAATAACAGATGTTGAAATAAGGGGTCAGTGTAAGAAGAACTACTACATAGAGTTTGAAATTTTAGAAGAGATCAACAATGAAATAAATAATGAACTATTTTGCCAGGTGAACCACTAAACTACCATTGAAACATTTGATATCTGTATCACCTATGTTGAACAGCAGCCTAATATAAAAACCATCTAGATGCTACTATGTCAATTGTAAGTTTCTACCATCAAAGAATAAGGAAAGAAATCCCTAAAACAAGTCAAAACAAAAGAATGTTTTCTTGTTTCAGAATTTTGATCCTTCTTGACAGTTTTCTGATAAAACAAAACAACACCACTTGAAACTGCAACATATTTTTAGATTGAAACATGTACGTGGTATATTTAAGTACCATTGGGAATTATTTTTTCATTTCTATGACATAAAAACTATGATGCATGTGTCAAAGACTTTGGGTTTTGTTTTCTCTCCTGCCAAATATTCTTCTGCAGTAAAAACAAAAAAAGTATATTTAGCAATACTTTTGCTAATAAAAATTAGTTTTAAACCATTGGAATAAAAGTAATAATAATATGTTTAAATTAAAAAACTTGACATAACTTTGATTGGATCGCTTTTTCTATTATTTATTAAGACAATAATAAAATGTCCTGTCAATAAAAAATAAAAAAAATAAAATAAAAAAAAGCTAAACAGCTGTTAAGAAACACTAATGAAAATCACAAATAATCCTCTCACCACATAGAAATCTCAGTAATATAATTTGCAAATTAGCAGTTCTTTTAAGAGAACATTGATATATCTAACTTTGTACATGAAAGGTGTTGCAAGATATTGCACTAAGAATGACTCGATAATTAATGAGCTTAATAAAAAATAAAAAATAATATGATTGTCAGGATCTAGTCACAGGAATTGGCAATGACAATGGAAGTGTCTCTGTTTCATCTCTAACCTCCTGGCTTTCAATTATGATCAAACAAAGTTAGGATTACTCTATTTCCCTTTTCATCAGAGCTCAGTCATTATTTTAAAAATCCTTATATTGCCATTGTGTTATGCATATTTAATAATTCAGGACACTTTTGGAAACTTTAGATTGAAATTCTATGGTTTAAAGGTAGTTTTATTTCACTGTAAACACTTCTGCCACAAGAACCCAAAATTTACCAAGTCCCAGTTCACACAAGGAAGAATTAGACCCTTCAAAGGTCAGTTGCAAATAGTAATTTATATCTACTTAAAAATAATCTTCATTATTTTCAAAGAAGAGGAATTTCCATATCTTTCTTCTTTGTCTCAGTGTTTCTTTATTCTATTCCTTATTTGAACCACGATCAATCAAAAATCGAACTTTGACTTCCTAAAAGTAACAGTAATTCATTGTTAAGCTGCAGTGGCCCAGGAAGTTTTTGATAATGTAAGCATGGAAGTAATTTGGAAGGATATTAAGATATCATGCATGAAGAGCCACATAAATATGATGACCAGACTAACAGAAAATCAGATAAATTATAGAGGGTAAGATCACTGCCCTTGGGGATTAATGACAAATTGTGCTACAAGCCTACTAATTGCAACTGACTAGTGTAAAAAGATTCTGGTTTTTTATGCAATTTTATGAGAGGTTATAAAATTACTAATAATTCAATAAAGAAATGGCAAATGTTATCTCAGAATATATAGAGGAGCATTCCAGGCATAGCTTCTAGCACAAGACACCAGAAATGTGTTCACTTTATCTAAAATAGTTCTACTGAAATCTTATCCATATAACAAGTAAATAAATTTAAAAAGTAAATGTATTTGTCCTGTACATGCCTGTGGACCAGGAAAATGTAGTATGATGGTGGAATAAATAATGTACTGCCAAAGAAGGTAAAATTTTTGTCTTATATATTCAAACTATATGGTTATTGAATATGGAGAAGAGAAGAAGAAAGAAAGGAGGAAGCAAAATCTGAGCTTAAACAATAAATTATTCTTTAGGATGTTAGTATATTTAAACCAGAAACTAAAAGATTTTCTAAAATAATAAAATAATGATGGAAGCTTTTCATTAGGAGCATCAAGACAGAAAAAAAAAATTTAAAGAATAATCTAAATGATTGTATAAAAGGAGTTTGATGAGAGAACCTGAAAACATTTCAAGTCTTTTAAAATCCTTGTTTGAAAGAAAAAAGTCAAAAACCCAACAACCAAAACCATACTCCAACACAAACTTCTGGCAGAAAAAAATAAAACCATGACTTAGAAATGCTTGAATTGTTAGTTTTAAAGCAAAGAGTGAGCCACCTCATACACAGGCTAAAGAGCACATCTGCCATCCTGGAGCATCCTGTGATATTCATGTTACTTTTGTTTTTCACGATGTCAATATGGGCCATCATTAGCCTAGAGTCATCACTCTGTCTTCAACCTGGTTTGGAGAAACTTGTGTCTGTACAAATCCTGTGCCATTGTGCGCTCCACCTGACTCTTCTGTATGTCTCTCTCTATCCCTTTTGTTTTTCAGGTTTGAGTGGCCTAATCAAGAAAGTATCTCAGTGGTGAAAAACAATAAGGGACTAAACGTTTACAGAAACATCTGATCACTTTACTGTCATAAGATGAACACATTTTTAATCTGATTAAGAGACCAGATGCTGCTCTATGTTTTTTCAGCAATGAGATCATCCAATAACAAAAATAGAAAGCTTGCAAATATTTGTTATTCTTCAAGTCTCGATTGCACAAATTTGCTGTTATCTCTTCTGTGCTGTTTAAAAACGTCCCTGCATGATAAAAAATATGTTTTTCCCTGCAAAGGTAAAAGTAGGCAACATTTCTCATCATCAAGAGGATCATGACAAACAGGGGATTTTTGTAATATAGCTGAAGAAAATGAGAACTGTGACTCCTGATATGTGCAATATTAGCAACTTTGTTTTTCTAAATGCTTTAACTTACTCATTACATGTTGTCTTTTTACAATCAAATTAAATGGGATTGTCACAATAACATAACCAGCAGTAAAAGGTCATAAACCCTGAAACCACATTAGCTGTTCAACATTGTAAGAACTCACAAGCACTTAATTTTTCTTAGCTTTTTCTGAGCCCAGAAGACTTCTCTGAACATGGCCTTTCTCAGCAAAAAGCAAACCAACATGGTCTATTAGTAATGTAGACTAGGATAAACTATCTAAGAACTTCCAGCAGTACTTGTTTTATTTTCAGAAATCATTTGGATTATTAAACTTCAGGAATACCTGTTATCATCCCCAAATACTGCCATGTAAAGACAGCTAGACATAATAACAGGGCACTGGTTATACAAGTGATGGTTTTTCAGGTTGAAATAACTTAAGATTGCTTTCTTTATAAACACAACAAGAGCAAAATATCCTACATATCACTTAGAACCTCACCTTGTAAAAAAAAAATCTATTTTTGTTTCTTTGTATAGACCTACAAAAGACATAGTCATGTATGCAGTGTGTGTGAAGACATGGTCAAAATCATAGATAGGAAAGCAATAACAGTGGTGGCCTGGAGCACATCTCACCTTCTAGGAATTCAGCTGGCTGAATCCAAATGGGATGTAGATGATGCGCTTCACTGGCAGCTGTCATGAAAAAAGCTGGGAGATAGCCCTTTCCTTAGTCTCTGTTTTTAGATAATCTGAAGCATGATCAATGCCCTCACTAACAAGGAGCTTTTGTGTGGGCTTAGAATGTTGGAGACAGGATCCAGTGTGTCGACAATGATCAGGGTCAGCCCTGGTATGATGCTGGTCTGTCATGATGACACATGTCCAAGGTCAAGTTAACCAGTGGGACATTAAAACTGAGAGGATATAACTAGGGCAGACATAAATACAACCAGCTGAATTTCTTAGTTTAGGCAAAAATCCTGGAAGTGGGATTAGGAACTTGATGTTGGGCAGCAATTTGGAGACAGAAACAGAAATCAGGTGATGAATGAAGACGATAAACAAAAGTTTATGTAGAGCCTGAAACAGGAAAATTAGAAGATGCTGTCAATGTACTCTACATAGAGATACTTTTTTTCTTGCCACGGTCAGTCAAGAATGTTCTCTAATATTTAGCTGTTCAGATTACCTGCTGCTGCACCAATAACTAGTCACTGGGAAAATGCCTGCTAGTATCAGTGACAACATCAACATCAGTATAAATAACTAGTCTCATGATTTCAGGTAAATATAATTGTATATTACCTCTTTAAACATTAATTCATAGGTAGAAGTGAGGTTAGTGAGATCAGGCCAAAGAAAGCTCAGTGCAATTACCTCCTTTTTACTTTTTTTGTGAGCAGTTTTGGCAAGGTTAATGAAATAAAAAAAATATGACAATGAGTGAAATAATGAAGCCAGTCTTTAATTTCACTAATCAGCCTTCCCGTAAACAGCTGCCATTGAAGATTGCAGAGTTTAAGGGGTTTTCATCCATTTATCAGTTGTAGACTTGTAGTTATGGATTCTGTATATTTTGCTCTGCAAACTCTTACTGCAGTAGGTTAATATTTGGAAATTTTCCCTTATAAATGTTTGATAATAGTTTCTAAGTTAACAGTGAATGCTTTTACAGCCTATGCTTCCCCTGTTTGATGTGATCCTATTTACTGCAGAGGCTCTTTAAAAACTCAGATTATGAACAGAAGAGAGATTGGTAAAATGTATGAGAACTGGGAGGATATATTCTTGTAAAAATCTGCAACAACTTAGTTATTTGGATTATGAAATATGATTCCTGATCGGATTTAAGGTTTTTCAAATTTATGGGGTTTTTATGTGCAATGTGAAGCATTTGATCAGCTGCTGAAAATTTTACGTAACATCTTTCACAGATACTCTGCAAACTTTTCTGAGTTACTATTAAGCATAAATAATATACTGGCCGTAGTCTTTGTCAACTTGATTTCCCAAAGACTGCAGTCAAAACACTTGTTACACTAAAATAGCCACTGAAACTTTGTAGGTAATGGGAAGAGATGAATGATTCAGTTGTCTCTGGAAGATGCCAATAGTTTGCACTGAGGTGGCAAGGGCTGGGGGGTTGTTAACTCAGCTCTTTCAGATAAAGTCTTAACATTAGACTAGGAAAGATAAACTGCGGATACCTGTCTCTAAAGAGTTAACAGGTAGGGTAAGGTCCTTCAAATAAAGAATCCTTAATTGCCAATATCCTTTATCCTAAGCTCAGATAATTAGGAAATTTTAAAGAATAGTTTATTACTTACATGCATATTTGTGGACAGACAGAAACAGCACAAGAGAAGAAAACATCAGACTTCATTACAAGAAATATCTACCTGAAATTTTGCTCCTGCAAAAGCAATCTCAAGCAAATATAAATGAATAATAATATAACATATTGTGTTGATATATAATATTTATATAACTGTATAACAATACCTGTGGGGATTCAAAAAGGAAGGCCTCTTTAGGATAGACAACAATTTGACCACATACTTAAAAATTTCTTTTTTTATACAGATAATGATGTTACTGATTTGTTGTGTAATTCTAGAAGGTGAGTCTGAATTATTCAAGGGTCTGGAATTTAGGTCATCCTCTTACTCGTAATACTCAAGCCAATAGGCCACTATTTAGTGACTCTAGTATTTCCTTCTACAGTTTTTCAGGTTTTGTTTGTTTGTTTGTTTGTTTATGAGACAGGTAATGGTCACAATAATTTCAAATATGGCAAACATCCCTTTTTAGTGTACTTGCTTCATCTACTCTAGCAACATGCTGCTCAACACCTACTTTTCACTTTATCCTGTTAGGCTTCAGATGTGCGAATATGATCATAATCTGCTAAATAACAGAAATGACCAAGAGGTTGTGTCAAGAGTGTGAATAAATCCATCTGAGGTGCCTAACATATGCAGAGTATATAGCTAAAATCACTAGAATCAATGCAGGTATATTCAACAACCTATGATATACCAGAACTTAAATCACACTCATAAATTGTTGTTATGTATGGATTTATGAAAACCAAAAATCATAAATGTATTACTTTAGTTTCATGCTCTAACAAAAGAGGAATTTTTAATATAGACTTTTCTTTTTTTCAACGTATTCAAAACCAGACTTGCAATCACATTTATCCATTCTTCAAGTAAACTCTGGGATTTACTTTCCCATGTACTACACAGAGCATAAAATAGTTTACAAGCAAAGAGGCTCTCTCATTAGATCATCAACTAAAGAAAGACAGAATCAAATTACAGACTAAATAACTATCCAAAGGGCCAAAAAAAGATTCTTATTGGGGATCAGATTGAAATTTACATAGCTACCACAAGAGAAATGTCACTTTTTCTTTCAAATAAAGGGAATCTAACATATTTCTTATTAAAAAATAAATTGATGAATAATTCCATAATACTATTATTAATTTCACTTCTTGCTATGACATTTTGGCTGTATTTGTTCTGCCTTGCAGAATGAAGCCGATTTCATGGAATGAGCAAATACATTTTTCTCTCTATTTTCTGTTGTTTTCATAGTACCAGTTTCATAACTCCAGATTCAAGGAAATGCGGTTTCTTTAATCTTTCTAACTAGTGAAATGAAAGTATTCAATATGCTTATTACTGTTCTCACATCTATCACAATTTTACATTAAGAGATGCTATTTTTTCCTCAATCAACTACAGAATTTCCCTAAATGTATCATTCTAGTTATTTACTTGTCAGCCTAATATAGCCAGTCAGATAATTTTCACATCTATATCTGTTATCCAACACCATGTGCAGTCTATTCTTTACAAAGGTGATAAGAAAAATCCAGTTTCCCAGACTTTATTAGTTTGGGCTTTCAAGGTTTTAAAAAAATGATTCCTACTCTATTGAATTAGATTTTTTTTTTTTTTTTTTGAGAGCCAACATAAGTAGAAATGATGAAGCAGAAATCTAGTATTATAACAGAAATAGTCATTCCAATTTCAGGGAGTTTTTTCATATCCCACATATGGAGTAAGATTTGAAAATCACCAAAGCACACAATAAATTGTTTGAGCTATATATATTGGCTGCAAGTTTTCTGATAGATTCCTTGAATATTTTGCTCTCAAACACCTTCCATACTTACTTACACTTTACAATTTAATATTTATCCCTATTTTTTTCACTCAGACCTTTGAAAAATATGAAATAAAATCCTCCAGAAGACAGCAATAGACAATGATAACTGAGAATTTTCTGATATAAGGCATATTAGTAGTACAAGTAGCTTTTTCTAACCATGGCTGATGTTTCATTGTCAGAAATCAGTCAGTAGGTCCAAATTTCAGCAGCAAATACAAGAAAAATCACTAATCTTCTCTCCATTGGATCTTATGATTATTTTGCCAATATGTGTGCTAAAAGGTGAAGAAACCCTCCCGCTTGCTGATATCAGAATCAAAATCACTGTGCCCTCTGTGGTTTCACTGCCAAATTGACCTGTAGCAACTATCATAGGTTTGAAACAAGTTTTCTTTTTTTTCAAGACACATCTCTCTCCAGACCCCACTGTGCTCTTCTATTGAAAAAAAATTTGCTATCCCCACAAATGTCATGAGACAATAAGATTTTGATTTCTTTTGCCATTAATAGAAGAACATAAGTTTCTTGTGAGCACTGCAGTTTTGGAAAGTGAGAATAAACAGGTGAAGAAGAATTGGGAAAAAAAAATAGCATTTCATTTTCTAGACACAGCCAGATACAGTGAACTCTGCACTGCAGCACACAGCTGAGCCAATCCACAAAGTTTGTTGCTGCTGTAAAAGAAACATGGTTCCATCCTCTGTGAAAGAAATATTCTCAGCTTACAACCACTATATGTAGGACTACAAATCCCTAGAATTTCCTTGGAAGTTTTCTCTTCAAGTGACATGAACTATTAAAAATATATAAACAGGCATCTCCAAATGTTTGTGGATAACACCTCAGTTCCACCGGACCTAGAAAACACTGTAATTGCTCATGAGGAACAGAGGAATATCACACACGAAAAATGAAATAATCCATGAAACAATTGTATTTTTGCATGTTACTTAATATATAATAATATGTAAAATATGTAGTATTATCATCTTAAGGGAAAGAATGAATGAGAGAAGATCTGGAGTTCCAAGCACCTCAACTCTTTATGAATATTTTTCCCTATGCAGTTCAGCCTGATGCTGAAAGTTCTGATGAAAATGAGAATTGTAGCAATAAAACAATACAACCTTCGTGTGTTTACAGGTATTTCTGTACAGGCCAGAAATATCAAGTTATGTCACGACTACGCTGAACACAGAATAGGATGAACTTTTAAAGCCCAGGCTGACCACTGGACAGAAGAGAGAAAATCAGCCAGAATGAAGAGTTAACACTATGGTGTTGCAGCACTGTGGCAATTATAAAAGTACATAGGAGAACTAGGGGCTTGTACAGCTTAAACCCCTAAATTTGGCATGACAGAATCAGCTTTACCTCATTTTATTACCAATTACAGCATTAAGAAAAATATACCATAACTATTAAACCCCACACCACATATATTGGAAGGTTTATGGTGCATAATCCCTCATTCCTCAGAAACATGAGGCTTATTCCTAGCTGCTGTGAAGACATAAAAATCAGAAACTCCCGAGGAAAACAAGTCAGCAGTTTATACCAAGAGCCAGTGAACTGGGCAGTGACAAGAGACAAGCATGTCTTGGGAGATTTGATTCTGCAAGTGAAGACTAACCTAAAAGGTCTGGGGAAGTTCTGAAAACACACTCCTCCCCCCAAAAACCTTGCTGGTTAAGGCACATTTATGGACTCACCTTGCTTTTGTATTTTCAGTATTCAGCACTTGGTCTTCATGTCTTCTGAGAATGTAGAGATTTCAGTACATGGTTTAACATTAAAAATTAAAGTCAAAGCCTTACGGGTCCAGTCTTTTATTTAAGACTGAAGGGAATACATTTTGTCTCATTTTTCTAGCTGTTCCCATACTTCTGAAAAACCAGAATTTCAGTAGCTCAATTTGAGTCTAAATACTTTGATGAGACAATATGGACTATGTAATAGCTTTCACAATGACACAACAGCTTAAAGACACATCTTTAAAATGCCACCTCCATACTTCAGTAACCACGGGAAAATAAGTTTTATGCAATAATTTTTCATTCACATGTAGAAGAAGGGGGCCCTAAGGAAAATAGGACAGCAGTTACTTCCAATATTTCCATTTAGTAGCTTATAAACTATAATACATTGAAAGTATATAGAAGATTAATTTCTCTCAGAAGGCTTTTTGAAAAGTTCTCTTACCACCAAGACATAACGAAATGTTATATTTTGCCCTCCTAACATATAAAAGTCTTTAAGCTCTTGTCAAAATCCTAGCACACATCTGTTGTGGGTAAAAGCAAGACCACACAACAACACAAAGTGCTCCCCACTGTCCAGCAAAAGCTCACTTTGGCTGGGAACTGAGAAGAATAGATTCTCAATCCAAAACTTACATACAAGCAGTAAATTTCTCTTTAACAAGAGAATTCTCTGAGGGCCATTTACTGATTTCCTGTTCTTTGCTTGGATATTCAAAGGTCCATAAAACTTACCCAAGATCCCTGCTCTGAATATTTGAAGATTTCTTGCAATTACATCTGGAGTTTGAATGCTTTACCCAACACTGCCAGCTCTGTGTGTTCAGAATTCATGAACTGAATCACACAAAGCATAACAAGCTATTAAAAATCATAAGAATTAAGTATAAGCAGCACAGCAAGTTTGGTGCTGTGCATCGAGTTGGTTGTTCACATTGCTATTTTCTCCAATGTAACAGTTAAAAAGTGTAACTTCAGCTGGAACACTGATGTCATGAATTTCAAGACTTATTCTTTACATGATTCTGCATGCGGGTGTCAGTCATCACTGAAAGGTAAATGCGCTTTTCTCTGGAAGATTAGAAAAGCTTATACTTTTTTCAATTGTAGTACCAAAATGGATTTTTAGTTTCAGTCCCTGTGAGGATTACTTTCTGAAAACCACTTCAGAGTAGTTTGTCCCTCACTTAGCTAATATCACCGGTGATCCATAGTAAGATTCACAATTTGAAAAGCAATAAAGAATATGGTACACTCTAATTGCCTCTTGACTGCAGGTAGGTTATTGAATAGGCAAAATCAATTTTACTATACAGTGAGCAGGCTCGGAATAAAGGCAGTCTTATTGAAGAAATGGCCAAAAGTCATTTCCAATTGAGGAGTTTTGCATCAGAAAATGCTGATTTGCCCATTGCACCTTAACTGCTGGTCAGGACTGTCCAGTTTTCTGAAAAGTTACCCAAAAAGAAATAAAAGCTGCAGAACCAGTCTAACTTACATTCTATCTAGACAACTAGGGGGAATTAAAATTTTCATTATTTCAATATCCTTACCATTTTGTTATATTCTTGTGAATAAAGGGTGACAAGTACACCTTTGGGTCTTTGTCAGTAGAACTTCTCTTCTTACTATGTTCTTATTGCTAAGAAACATATTATACAATTGTTCTATGTATTCAGACATATATGTTCCAGAAAACCTGTTGTTAAAATTATCAGTTCTATTTATTTGGCTTACAAGAAAAGTGATTATTTTCTCCCCCTCCCCAAAACAAAAACAAAACCAGAAAAATCTCCATAGAACTTCCTAAATGAGACAGAAACGATTTAGGAAGGAGATACTTATGTGAGACGCATGTCCTACCTTAAAAAATTGTCTTCTTAATTCTCTACCATGCTGTTTGTTCTTTTTTAATCCATTCCTCTTAGCTCAATAGAAATGCATCTCCAAAGAAGGAATATACTATATATACTATTTCATATTTGAGAAGTTAAATTAATTTTGAGGATTTCAGACCAGTATTTGAATTTTCAGCAAAATTTTAATAGAAGCCATGTTCTGAAAATTCACTTCAGGGTTTTTTACTGAATATTAAATTATTATCCCATTTCTAATATTTAAACTTTGTTTATCCATGTGTGTAAGGCTTCCCAAAAGGTTTAGTAATCTCAGGTAAGCAAATGGAGTAACAAAAGAGTTTATTTCTATGACATAATTATGAAGACTTTTTCAGGTTTCTGAAGATTTTAATTGTGTTTTTTCACAGTCTTTATCCTTTTTATATGCATGTGTCTGTTTATAAAAGAAAAATGCGTATTTTATTATCTAATATCATCTCATTTATGCTATAAATTCCATGTTTATGAATAGTTTTTGTACTTTCTTAAGTTTATTTATTTTTTAAATTGTTCCTGTAAGACAATAAAATTTTATAATGTATAAAATACTGTGTACAAAGAGCAGCATACATTGTAACACGAAGATAATTTTATCCAAGATTGTCTCAAACTGGTAGAATTCTCAAAACTACTTCAGCTGCATAATTAAAAAAAAAATCTGATTTTCAGGCAAACCCATTTTCCCCAAGAAAAACACTCTGAGTTCATAGTTTATGGCTTGTATTGTTGCAAGAAGATACCAAATGGTGTAACTCTCAAGCCATACCTGTCCCGTGCAGACAGCAAAACCACATGGCATGAACAAAAGTTAAATTTCATGTTTCAACATGGTCAGACGTATTTTGTATTACATAAAATAGGGACTGATTTTGTACATCACAAGCAGAGATTCTGCAGATGGATGAGATGGTGTGCCCCAAAAAATTTGCAAATACAAGTCCTGTTGTGAAGTAGTTTTCTATAATAAATATGGCTACTGCATGGTGTAGGAACATAAAACCGTGGTTTTCCTACTTTTGTAAAGGACTGTGAAAATTCGGTTCAATTTTAAAACATGAATAAAAGGAGAAATTGACTCTCACTACAAATTATGTTGCAAGAAATATCCTATTATCTTTTTTTGTAATAAAGGTGTTGATTTTGTAGCATGGATACTTTTACTCACACACACCTCCACTCCACTAAGGAATTCTAGTGATATGAAACATTAGAAAATGTGTGCTCTATTAAGAAAAACTCAATGTTTACCAGTGTCTTCAGTTTTAATGTTGCTTCTCATGAGCCAAAAATAATTAAATATTCTGAAGCAAACCTTTAAAAGAATTTCTCAAGACAAATATTTTCAGGAATATTAGTGAAGCCATGAAAGTCGGTTGTTGCAAAAAATACATTTTATTAAGATGCATGATGAGCTGCATTTTCTTCCCTTTAATCTCTACTGATGCAGTAGAGGACAATGGTTTCTTCCAGAACTGGTAAGGTGCAGTTATCCAATAATTAATGTAGCAAAGTCCCCAAGTATCTCATTCATACACAGAGATACACTCTCATTATTAGAAGCTAATTAATTAGCTGGGGATAGACCAGGGGAGAAGAATCAAGTCTACATTAGCTCTGAATAAGTCATTGCTGAATACTGGAAAAACTGAATTTTAAGGAAGTCTTTCATATATTTATCTAAGGAGATGGATATTCTGGAGGAAAGTCGTCCACATTTTCTGGCAGCCACACTTAATGTGATTAGTACTTCTCTTCTTCCTTCATTCCAGTGGGGTTACTGCCAGAGGAAGGTAATAATTAAGACTAAACCAGAATGCTATAGCTGTAAATTATTCAAATATATTTAGGTAAGTTTATGCTTCTTGCCAGATCTTTAGGAAAAATTTGACTTAAAATGTACCAATAACATCAGTCTTTGAAAAATCGTTTCCTAGTATCTATCTTTCCTTTTTGCTGTGAAGAGATAATAAATCTTAATATGTGTCTGGACAAATATTCTATGTGTTGAGGTGAAATATTTGTGCCTGACAGACTTGGTGGCCTTCTCCAAAGAGAAATGTTGGTGGATAAAGAAAGAGCAACTTATATCTTCTACCTGGACTGGTGCAGAGCATTTGGCGCTGTCCCACATGACAACCTCACCTTTAACTTGAAGAGACATGGATTTGAAGAATGAACCACTCAGTGGATGAGGGATTGGCTAGATGTTTGTACTCAAAGAGTTGTGGTCAACATCTCAATGTCCGTGTGGAGATCAATTATAGGTTAACTATATAAAAAATTTGCCATGTATCTTCAAAACACATATTAAATGAAAAAGGTACCATTGTGAACGGCTTAATAACAGACCATGAATAACTCCTCAAGATAGCCATGTGTTGGAGAAGGGGAAAAAATTCAAAAAATTGCTTCACATATAATTTTTAAAGAAAAAATGAAGGCAGACATTCAGAGTGTTAGTATTTTATGTTCAGCTATTGTTGTGTCTTATACCCATCAACACCAAAACAGGAAGAAGGTATCTGTTTTGGTGACATTCTGAATTCAGTCTCTGGAGGACCCATAAGAAAAACAAAACATCTTTTCACTTGTTTATTTCTGTTCTTGTCTCTAGAATACAGATTTATGTCAGCTGCAAATTGCTACTCCATTAATGTGTTAGCACAGGATCTTGGAACCACTTTCTACTGAAAACATTGAGCAGATTAGTACAAAATTCAATTTCTGTGTCTCTGATCATGAGAATTGCAACTTGATTTGGAAAAAGTATACGTAACTGTTTAAAGGAGACGTATACCTTTTTAAAATACTGATTAAAAAAGACAGTTATTTGAGAAATAGATTTAAAAGTAAGCTTTATAAAATATAAATTTTGTAAAAAAATCTGACATGAAAAAAACCCATTAAATTATTCAAGTTTTTCTTCCATTCTCTTAACATCCTTTCTATCAGTTGGTCACTTTTCTAGTAACAAACTGCTTCTGACTGTGCAGGTGATAGGACTGTTTTCAGTTTCCAAGCATGGAAGAAGAAGGTAATAAATCTCTCAAGTGGTATGGGTTTGTATTGCAATCTAACACTGCTCTTGAAAACAAACACCTGTTATTTGTCAGTTCTATGTGCTATGTGACATCCTGTAAATTTTATTTGTCATTCGGGAGAAAAATTTGCCCATCAGTTGCTGAGAAGGAAAAAGACCTGCTTGGACTTTGAGGACTTAGGAAGGCCACTACTGCTCTGATCAAAAGTGGCGTATTTTTATGATCTATTTTAGATTTATGGTATCTTTTCCTTTGAAGGAAATGTTACATCTTCACAAAACACCACAATCTTTCTATGGACTCACTACAAACCACTGTGTCTTATTTGGTACCAACAGACCTCATGTATACACAGCAGAGGGATAGCAGCAAAAGTTGTTGTCTTTAGAAGTACTTATTTATTAATAAATAGACAGGCATCATGAAATGCAGGGTACTAAAATAACAGAGATCTGAATATGGCATTCATATCTTCTTTGTATCTTGTTTTTTGTTTGTTTGTGGGTTTTGTGTTTTTTCTTTTGTCACCGGGTATTTTGGGTTTGT
This sequence comes from Argya squamiceps, assembly GCA_037834095.1. Taxonomy (NCBI): domain Eukaryota; kingdom Metazoa; phylum Chordata; class Aves; order Passeriformes; family Leiothrichidae; genus Argya; species Argya squamiceps. The sequence continues at coordinate 99,920,954 of JBBMKD010000145.1, read as the reverse complement.
TTTTGTGCGTTTCTTTTTTTTTGTTTTGGTTTGGTTTTCTTTGGTTTTTTTGGGGTTTTTTTTGGTTGATATTTTTGGTGGTTTTCTGGGAGGTGTTTCTGCCAGCAGCTATTCTCATAGCAGCAAAAATTCATACTTATCCAGAGCAGTTTAAATAGATTTTTTGGTTCCCTGACAGAAAATTTATTATGATGTCTGTAGTATTTGAAAGAGGCTTCAACAATCAAAGAATAAAGGCCTGAAGTGGCACCAAACAGTAAAATAGAGACATCTTGATCTTTTTAGAAGGAAGGAATAGCTAAGGAAGTTACTAATGACTTTGCCAAACTGAGTTTTAACAGATTATCTTTAATTAAAGATGATGAGGACTGGAGTCCAGATAGCAACAGCCTCAAATGACTCTCATAGCATTTAGTCTAAGAGAGAAGTGTGAAAATGTGGTAGAATTTCTACAGATTTCAACATGGTCACAGACAGTATATCCCACAGACAGTGTGTGAGAGCTACATAAGTCACATATATGAGGTGGCTGCTCACACCACACAACACAGGAGTCTCATTGCTCTGCTAAGGAAACCTGTGTAGATGTAAACAGTGGCTTGAATTGTGATGTATAGAGTAATGTTGTGAATTTCCCAAACACCCAAAAGATACTTCCAAGGATGGAAGGTCTTTTTGACAAAGAACACTAAAAGACTTTCAAGAAAGACGTCAAAGTCCATAACCTTTGATTCTCCAGAAATATTTTTTGACACTGTTAGACATCAGATCAGACCTTTTGTGTGTTTATTCCCAAGCTATGTAACCAAACTGGAAATACAAAAAAAATGGTCACTCGTGAAAATGTTGATTGGTTTATTTCCCACAGTTCCTGTCATGTTCATAAGTCTGAGGTGAATGAGATTGTTTTGTTGGGTGGGTTATTTTTTAAAAGATGAGATTATGTTGCAATCAAGGAATATGTGTGTTCTTATTTCATTTTAAAAAAAACAATGAAAACTTGCATCTCATGCAAATAAAATTTTCATGCAGGTCAGTGTATAAATGGATGACTTATTCATCCTTGAGCTGTTGCAGTTCATAATGTGGTATACTACTCTATATCACTGTCTGTTTCATTTTATATTAATATATTGGACTATGAGGCACGACATTTAAAGCCTCTGATGCACGTTTCTTGTCAGAATTAACTTCAGTGGCTCAAGAGGTCAGTTTGCCCAGCAGGAAGAGGTAATCTGCTCAGACACCACAATGAAAGCTGACAGAAACCATGCATCATTATACCCACATGTCAACCCTGTTTCATTTTCTGAAATGGCCTGGAGGCATTCTCACAATGCAGCATGGCGAAGATGGTCCCTTCTAGGTGAATCTGTTAGAACAAAGTGAATCTCCTAGTTTGTGCCACTGGTGAAGGTGATCTCAAGTGAACAACTTTCTCTTGAAAGTCTGATAGAATTCCAGATACAAGAGGTTTTACAACTTAGAAAGTCTCAACAGATTGTGCTGAGATGATGGTTTGAGCTCTCAACTGAGATAGTTTTCCTTTTGCATTGTTGAAATATAGCTTAAAATGGAACAGAGAGTGTCCTTCAATACATGGTAGTTAACAGTATTCAGTGGCAGCTAGAAAATCAGGAAGTCAGGAGCACTGGATGCTTAAAAATACTGTTCTTAACCAAAATCATGCATGAAAGCTCCTCAATTTTTTGTATATGATCCTACCAATCTGTGTAGTCATTTTTCATCAATGACATCTTCCAGTCCTTGTATCATCAAAACTCTCACTAGCTGAGAGAAATTGAATTTCAAAATTATGTTGACCATGGTGTAAGCAATTTCATTTTTTTGCCTTGTTTCAGTATACACTAGATTGATGAATCAGTGTATGTATCCTTATGGGTTGAAGGCAATGCTGTAACTTACAAAAACGGAATAATAAAAATAAAAATCCAGTTTTCCTTTTAAATTTTTGTAGGATTTCTTTCTTTCTTTCTTTCTTTCTTTCTTTCTTTCTTTCTTTCTTTCTTTCTTTCTTTCTTTCTTTCTTTCTTTC